>JAPVLO010000673.1:0-600000 GCA_027257055.1 Cephalopachus bancanus | reverse complement strand
AGAAAGAACGGATTTAAAAAGAAGAGTATAATTTTCTGCAAAAGTGTGAAAGCTCAAATAATTTGTCTTATAAGATAAATAGATTTGGTTAATTATAATCTTAAATAAAATTTACACACACACACAAATCACAGCTTAAAACACAATACACATTCAGTAAATTCAAAACAAGTGCATACAACCAACTCGCAATTATTCAAGTGAATTAAAAATATCAGTAAGAATTATTTAAAAGATAAAGATAACAGAGGTAATATGTACCAATTAGAGGAGAACTGATACTGTCTCCATGACCCCACCACTCCATACAAGGAAAAATCATGAATTGGCTGTACTAAAGAGAAGGCTGAGAGCTAGATGTTCAATTGTGTATACCCAGAATAGCTGAATATGAATGATTTTGCTGACCTTATAATTAATCCTTATCTACAAAACTGATCTTGGAGTTGCAAAGAGAAAGGAGAGCACAGACTACCTTTCAAGTTATATCTGCTTCCAAGCTGATCAAATAAGGCTATTCCACAGCATGCATAATTTTAAAAATTCTAGCTCTATTCCAGCACCTTCTCCTGCATTTTGGAATCCAGCACACACATACTTAAGTTTCTACCCACAAATGGAAGCCCAAATGCCAGTCTTTGGTGGAAATCTGAACATGCAGATGTGGGGCCTCAGAATACCTCCAAAAAATCCACTAACTTGATAAGCTAAAAAGCAAAGTGAAGTCATTAAAAAAATTTTTTTTACAAGATTGTTTTCTCTTGCTTATGTGAGTTTTAAAATCAAATCTCAAATCTACTTACTATTTGGTGGCCCTGTTGCCTGGTATGGTGGATAGGATGCTGAAATAACAGGACGAGAGAAGACTGGAGGTTCATCTCCAAACACCACAATCATGACCTGAATAAGCCCCAATAAATCTGACTGTGGCTAAAAAATGAAAACAAAGTCAAGTCAGCTATGGAATCACTTTTCAGCAAAAAAGTTTCACCATTTCTTATCAGTTTTCAACTCAGCTTGACAATTTTCTTTGTAGGACCCCAAACATGAAAATTCCACTTGATTTATTTATTCTCAAAATTAGGTGGTTTTAGACATTATTTGTAGCAAGGTTTTGCTTCTAGTACATAAAAACAGCATGAGCAAAAGCAGTATATTGCAAAATTCAGATAGTATCGTTCTTCATTTGACTCCACAGAGATAACCAAAACTTACTTTATCATTTTTTTTTCCCCAAAACTTACCTTATTGGCAATGTACCATCTAAATACACTGGTACAAATTCAGGGATGGATCTATGCAGCAGTCACTTAAGGCCTTTAAAATACATTACTTTAGAAACACATATTCATAAAGTTAATTTGTATTAAAGATATTGTGAACCCTGAAATTATAAGTAGACTCTAGCTTGGAAACTGCTAGATTGTAGAATAAAAGATGTAAATTGTTAAAGAATCTTTTCTTCTAATTACAGTAACAAAAAGATTGCTTGCTTTTCCATAAGCGTTGCTAAAATTTTCTCTCAGCTATCTATTGACCGCCAGTTAAACTATGCTAGGCAAAGCAGTTCAAAGCTACTTATCTGATGATTCTATTTTTACTTTTTTTTTTTTTAGCTGGAGTCTCACTCCTTCGCCCAGACTGGAGTGCAGTGGCTGCTCT
Organism: Cephalopachus bancanus; assembly: GCA_027257055.1. NCBI lineage: Eukaryota > Metazoa > Chordata > Mammalia > Primates > Tarsiidae > Cephalopachus > Cephalopachus bancanus. The sequence continues at coordinate 598,338 of JAPVLO010000673.1, read as the reverse complement.
CAGCCACCGCAGCCTTGACCTGCTGGGTTCCGGCAATCCTTCCGCCTCAGCCTTCCAAGTAGCTGGAACTACAGGTATGCGCTACCACGCGCAGCTGATTTTTTGATTTATTGTAGAGATGAGGTCTCGCCAAGTTGCCCAGGTGGGTCTCGAACCTGCGGGCTCAGGCAATCCACTCACCTCGGCTTCCCAAGGCGCGGGATTACGGGCTATTTTTACTCTTTAATCTATTTGTGTTTATCTCATCTCATATACTTCATTCAGTTCTGAAGGATTACTCAATCACCTTGATCAGCTAACCATCTTCATAATTTGTATTTTTGAGTTGGGGTCTTGCTCTGTCACCCAGGCTGGAGTGCAGTGGCATGATCATGGCTCACCACAGCCTAGAACTCCTGGGCGGGAGTGATCCTCCCATCTCAGTCTCCCGAGTAGCTGGTTTACAGGTGTGCATCACCAGATCCAACTAGTTTTTAGCTATTTTTGTAAAGGCAGGGTCTCGCTCTATGTTGTCCAGACTGGTCTTGAATTCCTGGGCTCAAGCGATCCTTCTGCCTTGTTCTCTCAAAGGGCTGGGATTACAGGCATGGGCTACCATGTCCGATCCCTTTTTAACTGTTTTAGAGAAGAAGTCTCATTATGTTGCCAGGCTAGACTTGAACTCCTGGAATCAAGCAATCCTCCCATCTTGGCCTCCTGAGTAGATGGGATTACAGACATGAGTGACAACACCTTGTGCTATAACTTCTTTTAATTCTCAATAGAAGAGTTCAGTGGTAATATTCACCTTTCCAAAGAACCAAACTCACCTCATTTGTTTAATTTTCACCCAACTTATGGAAGGTAACAATAAATAACATTTCCCAACGCTTCCTGCAAAAACCTGCTTATGCTCACATTTCCAATACTTTTCTTGTGTTTGTGAAATTATATGCTGAGACTGGCGGTAAACATGCACAGTATCTATGCCGAACTCACGGATATGCACTGAGGATGATGGCTGGTATGTGTGGGGGTAGCTATTGATTGAGACTACACACTTTTTTTTTTTTTTAAAGCAAGATTTATTTTTTTTAAAGCAAGAAGACAGAAAAGCTCCCACAGTGGGAGGGGACTCGATGGGGTTGCCCAAGACCACACGCTTTTCTCTCTCTCCAATTTTTTCATTCAACAAAACTCCCAAACTTAATCATAACCTCCTATAACCTCTTTTTAAGATATAATTCACATACTGTAAAATTTACCCTTTTAAAGCACACATCTTTTTTTAAACCAGTGATTTTTAATATATTCGCAGAATTGTGCAATCATTATCACTAATTTTATTTTTTTAACCACTGCCTAATTTTAGAACATTTTCATCACCCCTAAAAAGAAACCCTCATCACATAATGACTTTCAGAATATTAAAATGTCCGCTCCTTCATTTATGCTTTTTTTTTTTTTTAGGGGAGAGCGTGAATGCAGTCCCCCACTACCACAAATTATGCAGTCGAGTTTCCCACATTTGGGGAAATCGCAGGGGTCAGCACATCCGGAGTGCAATGGATAAGCCTCGCCCTGGGAAAACCACCTTCATGATCATGGTATCTCCCCTGCCAGGTAAGTATTCACTTATACTTTTTAAGTGTCAAGCAAATTTCTCTTGTGGTCAACTGGAACTTGGTACCATACAGGAAAAGTAATTCTGGGAAATACAGTTACAGATTTTTAAAAAAAAAACAAAAAACCTCTTTCCATTTGCTGTGGTTCTCCATTCTGCTCTTTTCCTAGTCCCTAATCTGCTTTCTGTCTCTGTGAATTTGTCTTTCCTGGATACTGGTTATAAATAGAATCATATAATATGTGATCTTTTATGTCTGACTTTTTCACTTAGCATGTTATCAAGATTCATCTATATTGTAGCATGTATCAGTATCCTTTTTATGGCTGAATAATTTTGCATCTTATGGATATACCACATTTTGTTTATCTGTTCATTTACTGATGAATATTTGGATAACAGAATTATTTTTTAAAACACTGAAGTTTATAATTTCAAAGTGATTGTTACTTTACTATTTTAAAGACTTATTCTTTAGACGCTTAGTCTAACCACATACTTTTTTCTTTTTTTTTACTTGGAATCTCACTCTGTTACCTAGGCTGAAGTACAGTGGCATGCTACGGCCACCGCTGCCTTGATCTGCTGGATTGAGGTATTCCTTCCACCTCAGCCTTCCAAGTAGCTGGAACTGCAGGAACATACTACCATGCCCAGCTAATTTTTTTGATTTATTATAGAGATGAGGTCTCACCAAGTTGCCCAGGCTGGTCTCGAATCTGTGTGCTCAGACTCTCCTCTCACCTCAGTAGCCCAAAGTGCTGGGATTATAGACGTGAGCAACCACACCCAGACATAATTTTTATTTGTATCATGGAGGTCAATATTTTTGCAGAAATAATTACTTTGTAAATATTTGCTAATAATGCAAAATCTAATTTTTGGATGTTGACCAGCTGGTACACAAGTATTTCTGTTTACCTTTTCCTGAAGATATATAATAGATAAAATTCTCTAAACCTGCACAGTCTGACAAAACTTCTGAAAGTCCCTGTATGGCTTCTTGAGCACTTGAAATACAGCTAATGCTATTGAGGAAATTTCTAGTTTAACTTTTAAAAGTACAGCACACATTTCAATGGCAATTAGTATTTCACAAAAAAATTAGCTGAGTGTGGTGGCATGCACCTGCTGAAGTGGAAGTATTGTCTGATCCCAGAAGTTGAGGCTGCATTAGGCTGTGACCGTGTCACTGTACTCTAGCTTTGGTGACAGAGTGAGACCTTGATTCAAAAATAAAAAGTATGTAACTTTATAGAGTATGAATATGTAGCTTTAAAGAGTAATGAAAAAATACCTGTGCGGCCATTACCCAAGTTAAGAGACAGAAGACTGCCAATAACTTAGAAGCGTCTCAGGTTTCCCTTCCTGACTGCACCCCCTCCATCTACTCTAGAGGTAACCACTTCTGACTTAGTGGACAGTCATTCTTTTGCTTTATTCTAAGCATGCAACCTTATGAATGAGTTCCTAAACTGTATAATGTTCAATTTTGCCTGCTTTTGAATGTCATGAGTTAAATAAAACTATATATTCTTTTTATTTTATTTTATTTGAGTTGGAGTCTCACTCCATCGCCTGGCTAGAGTGCAGTGGCACACTCACAGACACCACAGTCTCGACCTGCTGGGCTCCAGCAATCCTTCTGCCTCAGCCTTTCAAGTAGCCAAAACTACAGGTGTACGCTACCACACACAGCTAATTTATTTTTATTTTTAATTTTTTTTATTGTAGAGATGAGGTCTCGCCAAGTTGCCCAGGCTGGTCTCGAACCTGTGGGCTCAGACCATCCATTCACCTTGGCCTCCCAAAATGCTGGGATTACAGGCTGAGCCACCGAGCCAGACCAAAACTATATATTTTATTCAGACTTAATTCTTTTGTTTAGCAATATTTTTAAGAGTCACTCCTGTTAAAGAGTATCGTTATAGGTAATACATTTTCAGTGCTATATAGTTATGAACAAGTACCATACTTGTTCAAGCCTTTCATTTACATTTCTATTAGGTTTCTTTTGCTTAATGACTCAAAAGTTGTTACCATATTTTGGGTATTATTCTGTGGTATTATTCTTAAGTGTAAAAAATATATTCTTTGAGTGTATGGTTAGTCTTTTCATACTTTTTAATGTGTCTTTTATGAACAGAAGTTTTTAATTTGTATAAACTCAAGGTAAAAAGTATTCATCTTTTCCTTTACAGAAAATGTTTTGGCTGTCTTGTTAAGAAAATCCTCACCTAATTCAAGATCATGAAAACAGTTTCCTATATTATCTTCTAAAAGTCTTATCCTTTTGTCTTTCACAATCTACCTGAAATTGAGTTATGTGTATTGTATGAGTAGGAATCCAACTGTTCCAGCTGGTCTTGAACCCCTGAACTCAGGCAATCCTCTCATCTCTGTCTCCCAAAGTGCTAGGATTACAGGCTTGAGACACTGCGCCCAGCCAAAAAAACCAACATTCTTATAGTAGTCTTCCAATCCACGAATAAGGTTCTCTTTCTTTTGACTGAGGTCTTCTTCAATGTCCTTCAACAAAGTTTAAAATCTTCTCCATAAAAGACTTGTATATCTTTTGTTTAGGTCTACTCCTAGATCAATAGTATAAAAAATATAAAGCATTCACCTACCAGTTCATTAATCTTCTATTCTACTTAGTGCAATATGCTATTAAACCCATTTATTGAGTTCTTAATTTCTTTTTTCTTGAGCTAGGGTCTCAGTCTGCAGCGCAGGCTGGGGTGCAGTGGCATGATCATTGCTCACTACAGCCTCAGATTCCTGGGCTCAAGCAATTCTCTCACACAGAGAACCTGGGAATACAGGCATATGCCAACACATGCAACTAATTATTTTACTTTTTGTACAGATGAGGTCTTACTATGTTACCCAGGCTGATCTCAAACCCCCGGGGTCAAGCAATCTTCTCACCTCAGCCTCCCAAAGGGTTGGGATTACAGGCATGAGCCACTGCACCCAACTTGAGTTCTTACTTTCCTGTTCATGAGTTTTAAAATTTCCACTTGGTTCTTTTTTTAATACAGTTGTCGATTTTGTCATCTATCTTCTTGAACACAATTATCACAATCATTTTCAAGTCTGTGTCTGATAACTGGTTACCTGCATATGGGGGGGAGGGCGGGGAATGTCCTGTTTCTATTTTCTTTTTTTCCCCTCTTGGCTCTCTTTCTTGGTATACCTGATAATTTTAAACTGTGTGCTGGACACTGTATGTGAAAATTTATAGAGGATCTATGCATTACCTTCCATCACTTTCTCCAGCAAGGGTTCACCCTAACCTGTGGCAGGCAAATACAATGAGGATTACCTTAATAAAATCAGGGACTGAGTTAACTAAAGGTTGGATTTTTCTAAGGCTCATTTTACCTCTAAGTTCTCCCTCCTAAGATGTGTTTCTCCAGTGGTAACAACTAAGAGCCTTGTAATCCTTCTTCTTGATAAGGTTCTGAACTACAATTGCCTCCTCAAACTGAGACTGCTAAAAACTTGGCTGTGTTTTTCAGAGGTCTTCTTAGTTTTATTTTAGCATCTTGTCTTTGAAGCTTGGGAATTCAGCATATTTCTTTCTTTCTTTTTTTTTTTTTTTGAGTTGGAGTCTCACTCTGTCACCCAGGCAGGAGGGCAGTGGCATGCTCCCAGCCACCACAACCTGACCTACTGGGCTCAGGCAATCCTTCAGCCTCAGTCTTCCAAGTAGCTGGAACTACAGGCACGGGTCACCATGCCTGGCTACCGGCTAATTTTTTTATTTATTGTAGAGATGAGGTCTTGCTGAGTTGCCCAGGCTGGTCTCAAACCTGCGGACTCAGGCAATCCTCTCACCTCGGCCAAAGTGTTGGGATTATAGGCATGAGCCACCGTGCCTGGTCAAAGCAGTTCTTTCTTTCTTTTTTTCTTTTTTTGAGTTGGAGTCTCACTCCATCACCCAGGCTGGGGTGCAGTTGACCTGCTGGGCTCCGGCGAACCTTTCACCTCAGCCTTCCAAGTAGCAGGAACTATAGGCATGTACTACCAGGCCAGGCTAATTTTTTTGATTTATTGTAGAGACAAGGTCTCGCCAAGTTGCCTGGGCAGGTTTTGAACCTGCCAGTTCAGGCAATCTACTCACCTCAGCATCCCAAAGTGCTGGTATTACAGGTTGAGCCACTGAGCCCAGCCTCAGCATATTTCTTAACGGTAGTAACTCAGAGTATCTGACACTTCTTTGTGGCTTTTCTCCCAAATCTTGGATCTTAAAAGTCCTAGCTACTTTGGGAGACAAAACAACAACTTTTGTCTTTGCAGCCCTGTGAGACTGCTAGAAACTCTACAGGTTTCCTGCCTCTCAGCTAAAACCTGCTGCCCAGATTCTCAGTCTTTTACCCTGTATCAAGAATCAGTAAATGGCTGGGCTTGGTGGCTCAGTCTGTAATCCCAGAAGTTTGGGAACCTGCAGGTTTGAGACCAGCCGGGGCAACTTGGCGAGACCTCATCTCTACAGTAAATCAAAAATTAGCCGGGCATGGTAGTATACACCTGTAGTTCCTGCTACTTGGAAGGCTGAGGCAGGAGGATTGCCGGAGCCCAGCAGGTTGACGCTGGGGTGGCCACGAGCATGCCATTGCACTCCAGCCTGGGCAATGAAGTAAGACTCCAACTACACAAAAAAAAAAAAAAAAAAGATTTAGTAAATAACCCCAGGGGAAAAGTTATTGGCAGAATATTGGCTCATCTCTTTGCTGTTGCCTTCTCTATAGAATCTTGGCCCTTCAAGTTTTGGTTGCCTCAACAGCTCTCCAAAGCCTTCCAACTGGTATTGTTTGTATCTTCTTCTCTGGCTCTTCTAGTTAAGTTTGGTAGGAACACTAGTCTGCCACAGTTACACCATCAAGGTAGAAACAGAAGTTCTCTACTATTATTCTTGACAGGAATGCTTTGAGTAATGAGACTGGAGTTCCACAAATATATCCCACCAGGATACTATTTTTTTTTTTTTTTGAGTTGGAGTCTCACTCTGTCGCCCAGACTGGAGTGCAGTGGCCACTCCCGGCCACTGCAGCCTCGACCTGCTGGGCTCCGGTGATCCTTCCGCCTCAGCCTTCCAAGTAGCCGGAATTACAGGCATGCGCTACCACGCCTGGCTGATTTTTTGATTTATTGTAGAGACGAGGTCTCGCTGCCCAGGCGGGTCTCGAACCCGCGGGCTCAGGCAATCCATTCACCTCAGCCTCCCAAAGGCACGGGATTACAGGCTGAGCCACCAAGCCTGGCTCAGGATACTATTTTTTTAAATGCATTTCTTACTATGTGAATCCTGCTCATTTTAAAGTTTCAACTCAAGCAAATAAAATAGTGAATATGAGTATTATGTAAATTACAAAGCTCTATACAAATATAAGATGTATTTTTAAAAAATAGAGCTCTGGGGCAACCCCTTCGGCTCCTCTCCCACTCTGGGAGCTTTTCTGTCCTCTCAATAAACCTGCTTTCTCACACACACAAAAAAGGAAAAAGCTAAATTTATAGAAGAAAAGATAAAATAAAATAAAATAGAGTCTTTTCTAATTATCCTCCTTGGAATGCTCCTTTAGTGTTAACAGAAAGCACATGCTAGTGAACAAAATATATAAAATTCAACAGAACACTATTAATACTTACATGTTTCCATTCATGTAGATATGGAAGATATATCTTCCCATTTGCATCAACATGCTTTCCTGTTTTAATAGTCATTGAACTAGTAGGCTTAACAAAACAGATAGGGGGATTATATGGGTATGTGTCCAGCAGCCACAGGCATATCGGAATATTGTATGTGTTACCTGAGAAAGAAAGAAAAACTTCAGTTATTCCATTTTTATTATTTTTTGATAAATAGCTTAACAGGTAAGAAAGAGAGAGCCACAAAAAAGCAACACTTAAAAAAAAAGAACCCAAACAAATATTTTATGTTTCAAAGTTTTGTTTAAGATCAGTTTCTCAAATTCTCAGTTTGTAAATTACAACAGCAGGATTAAGGAGCTAACTGATCACTATTCTGCCAGTGTGTGCTTGCCACTGTAAAACATTGTGTATGAATTATATTCTGATCCAATCTATTCTTTGCTACTCTTGCCATTTCAGTTAATAATATTCGCTGGGAAGGGTATAGAAGGGACAGTATGGATTCAAGTGGATTAAGGTACTATATCAGAAAGCGTTACAATAAGCTAGATTTGAAATTTCTTTGCCAAAAAGCCAGGTTATAAAACCTAATCCAGTTTGTTAAACAGATGCTGATTGGTGCCCACAACCTGACCAATGCATATGGCAATTTCAATAGTAGTTATTTAAAATCAGTGATGTTCCTTTTTTTTGTTTTATAAAATAGAAACTCAGTTGGGGAATTTGACTATAGTCAAATAAACAATGTTTCAAAGGATTCAAAAGATTTAATATATTAAAACATAAAGCAGTCTTTTCTTACTATGCTCAAAGTCCAATGTCCAAAGTAACTATGTAATTATCTAACATAAATCAGATGTATTTTTTCCCTTAGAAAGTTTTTACATATACGTATGTATACATAAATTTCACCTCAGACAGTTGTAAGACTTTGAATTATTTTTTATCAGATTACTTCCACAATCAACAACAAAAAATTTCCAATAGAAAATATCCTAATACCTAAGACATGTTTATTTCCACTGTCTAGAAATCTCTGCTTTGTGAAAATGAAGAATGCTCCAGAATAATTTAGGCTTGTGGACTATACCATATAAAGAATGATAAAGTAACAGAGGTTTAGTTTAGATAAAATGTAAACTCATACCTATTTCCCTCACCAGAATTTATATCCCGAGGGCAAGGGCAAAGTCAGTAATCTTGGATCTCACTCAGTCCTGCCTAACTTATCATACAATGCCAGTGCTCAAGTAGGTATTCTTTCCCCCAGCCTGAAATGTACATCCTGTTATGATTGGTTGACTTATCCTTTAAAAGCAAGCTCAAATGTCACTTCCTCTGTAATGTTTCATGTGACCTTATTCTCCTCTGTAATCTCACAGCACCTTTACATTTTATTGTTCTGTAGCAATTACCGAATAGTATAAATATCTATTTCCTTTGTTCCTCTATTAGTGAGAGTTCTTCTAGAAAAGGTACATCCCTTACTCACCTTTGTTTCTATAGCCCTGTCCCTGTTGCCTTATGCATAGCAGGTACTACATGAAATCAATGGGTAAGTTACAGGGACATGGATCTTAGCTTGTCACAAGGAATAATTAACAAGAGCTGCCCAAACCAAAATGGTCTCCTATGAAGCTGAATGCTCCCTTGTCACTGTAAGTATTTTAGCAGAGAGTGGATGACTGGCTAACAGATTAATTATCTATCATTAGTATTATCAACAACACAGCCATAAGTAATATTTACTTTTAATTGTCTGCTTGTTAAATACTAGGTTCTGTGCCCAGTCCTTCACATATATTACCTAATGAATTCTCATTTCCCCCAAGTTAGGTACCATTATCCAAATGTCATAGATGCCCAACTATAACATGTCACAAAACTGGTAAGATCACAGAAGAAAAACTCAAAACTCTGTCCTGTCTTTAAAGGCTACATCCTAGCTTCCCATTGTCAGAAAAGTCTGAATGGTGTGGGAGGCCAAACTACGAGGCAACTAAGATCCTTTCTAGTTTTAAGATTTTCTGAGTCTATGAAACATTAAATTCCTCCAGTGCATTTAAGCACTTATTTATTGATACCTCTTGGTGAGAAAGTTAAAAAAAAATCTGAAAATGTTAGGGGTAATTGCCAACTGAAATTCAATTAGAAGAGAAGTTAAAATCTCTGTATCATCATGAAAGGATGAGAAAGTAGATTTAGTTAATTTTATAACTCTTTTAGCAACATATTTATTATGTAATCAAAATGCATCTAAATTAGAAACATAAATAATAAGAAGACATTTACCTCTATAAGGCACAGGAATTGTTCCAGTGAGGTTCATTAGTTCCTTGGAACTGCCATCATTAAAAACTAAAAGAAAAAAAACCATGATTTAATCATGAGCATTTTTGTAGCTACTCCTATATAAGTTACTCTTTCAGAAACACTGGTTAAAATTCATAAAATTCATCCTTGAAAGGGGCTAACTTGCAGCGTATCATCCATTCTGTCCAATAACAAAGAATCCTTTGTTGATCCACTCAATGGGATCAACTTTGGAATGAGTCAAGAAAAGATACTTTGAATTACAGTCATGCATTGCTTAATGATGGGAATATGTCTGAGAAATGCATCATTAGACAATTTCATCACTATGCGAACATAATAGAGTCTACTTATGCAAACCTAAGTGGTATAGCTATATATTATAGCCTATTACTCCTAGCTTACAAACCTGTACTACATGTTACTATACTGCATACCATAGGTGACTGCAACATAATGTTAAATATTTGAGTATCTAAACACAGAAAAGATGTTACAATGGCTAAGAAGTCATGAGATGATAGGAAACTTTCAGTTCTATTAAAATTTTATGGGACCACAATCGTATATGTAGTCTGTCTGAAACATTGTTATGTGGCACATGACTATAGTACTTGGAAGAATGGATGTGAGTTCTACAGTCCCAGTAAATATGAACTCTTGGTTCCCAACTAACATGATTATAAAACTAATTAAAATTCACTATCAAATGGTACCATACTAAATGTTAACCTAATATGATATTTTACAAATCACCAGACGTTTATCCCCACTCCCTCATTCTCAATCCCAATGTACTATCAGTGTAGCATTTTTTTTTTAGTTGGAGTCCCACTCTGTCACCCAGGCTGAAGTGCAGTGGCACATTCATGGTTATTGCAGCCTCGACCTCCTTCCGCCTCAGCCTTCCAAAGCAGCTAGAAATATAGGTGCATGCTACCACATCCAGCTAATTTTTTGATTTATTATAGAGACAAGGTCTCACCATGTTGCCCAGGCTGGACTCAAAACCCTGGGCTCAGGCAATCCTCTCGCCTTTGCCTCCCAAAGTGCTGGGATTACAGGCATGAGTTACCACATCTGTCCACAACAGCAATTTTTTAGGGACAGGGTACTGCTATGTTGTCCAGGCAGACCACAGATTTCAGGATTCAAGAGTTCTTTATACCTTAGCCTCTTGTGTGACTGAGACTATAATCGCCTATCACCTTCCCTGGCTTTTAGTTTTTAGAAATGGAATCTTGCTATGTTGCCCAGGCTGGATTCAAACTCCTAGGTTCAAGTGATTTTCCTGCTTCAACCTCCCAAGTGTCAGTATTAAAAATTTAAAAAGAAAAGCTTTTAAAGTCAACTATGGACATTTTCTTTTAATATTTTCTCATACACATACTTTCTCTATTACAATTGGTGTCTGTAATTAATTAGTTAGGGCATATGATTTGTAGTACATAAACCGCTATTATTTGTAGCAATGATTTGGAATTAACACCAACACATAGGAAAAAGGCTGTAATGTGCGATACAAGAACACAGAACACTCATGCACCACATAATGACGATTTGGTAAACTACAGACCAAGTACACAACAGTGATCCCATAAGATTATAATATCGTATTTTTACTGTACCTTTTCTACATTTAAATACACAAATACCACTGTTACAACTATCCGTGGTATTCAGTACAGTAACATGTGGTATAAGTTTACAGCCTAGGAGCAATAGGCTATGCCACATAACCTAGGTATACAGTAGCTTACACCATCCAGTTTTGTGTAAGTACACTCTATGATGTTCACACAAAGACAAAATCACCTAATTGTGCATTTTTCAGGCCATATCCCTGTCGTCAAATGAAGCATGACTATATACTGTTGACCTGGGTTCTTTTACTTACTGGTAACAACTGTAAATTGTACCACAATTTATTCTGATTTTGTGCATTGTCTTAAAAACCACCTTGGCTGGGCGCAATGGCTCATGCCTATAATCCCAGCACTTTGGGAGGCCAAGGTGAGAGAACTGCCTGAGTCCACAGGTTCGAGGCCAGCCTGGGCAACTTGGTGAGACCTCATCCCTACAATAAACTGAAAAATTAGCGGGGTATGGTGGCACATGCCTGTAGTTCCAGCTACTTGGAAGGTTGAGGCAAAAGGATCACCTGAGCCCAGCAAGTCAAGGTTGCGGTGGCCGTGAGTGTGCCACTGCACTCCATCCTGGGTAACAGAGTGAGACTCCAACTAAAAAAAACAAAAACCCAAAAAACCACCTTATATAAATTTGGGGCTTTATTTATCCTAAAAGCATTTTGACAACAATGGTTTACATGTGGTCTAGCCAGACAAAATTATACAGGATTTGATGATACTAGAGCCTGTCAGTTTTGATCAAAATATTTATTCTTGGCCATGCTGGATGGCTCAGCCTGTAATCCCAGCACTTTGGGAGGCCAAGGCAAGTGGATTGCCTGAGCCTGTGGGTTCAAGCCCCACCCAGGCAACTTGGTGAGACCTCGTCCCTATAATAAATCAAAAACTAGCCGGGCGTGGTAGCGTGCACCTATATTTCCAGCTACTTGGAAGGCTGAGGTGGAAGGATCGCCTGAGCCCAGCAGGTTGAGGCTGTAGTGGCTGGGAGCATGCTATTGCACTCTAGTCTGGGCAACAGAGTGAGACTCCAACTCAAAAAAAAAAATTTATTCTTTTATAGGCAGTAAAAACTATACACTTACAATAAAGTTCTAGCTCCAGTAAAGTTCTGGGCAAAAATAAGGTAGGATGAAATGAGGGGGAATTAAGCCCTGGATTTGGAAGAGGACTTTGAGATCATGTCCTTATTGTTCAGGAGATGCAGAACCGATTGCCTCTCTGTTACCTGCCACCTCTCTTCACCAAGGTTCCTAATGTTTTCAAAGTCCTAGAGAGAAGTGTAATTTATAAAAGTCTCAGTTACAAAATTCAGTTCCTTGCCTTCAGAGCCAAGGGTCTCATAATGGGCAGGAAGCAGCATGGGTTTTCACTTAGCACTAGCTCAGTACATGTTTTCATGGAGACAGGGTTGAAGAGATTATGTTCAGATTTGGTGGGGACAGAAATATATATATATTTAGATTGGAAAATATAATTTATTTAGAAAGTAAATTAGAGAGAGAGAGAGGGAGAGAAAGAGAGAGATTCACCTCCCCAAGGTAGGGGCAGGGGCCAAGGCTTAGGAAAACATGGCCTGGCCATAGCTCAAAGTCGAAAAGACTTTTTTTAAAAAAAGGAAAACTCCAAGTGTTGTCCTTTCTTTCTTTTTTTTTTTTAAGAGTTGGAGTCTCACTCTGTTGCCCAGGCTGGAGTGCAATAGCATGTTCACAGCCACTGCAGCCTTGATCTGCTGGGCTCAGGTGATCCTTCTGCCTCAGCCTTTCAAGTAGCTGGAACTACAGGTACGCACCACCATGCCCAGCTAATTTTTTTGATTTATTGTAGAGATGAGGTCTCATCAAGTTGCCCAGGCTGGTCTCCCACCCGTGAACTCAGGCAATCCTCTCACCTTGGCCTCCCAAAGTGCTGGGATTATAGGCCTAGGTCACTGTGCCCAGCCCTGTCGTTTCTTATGTAAAGCTCTATTTTGTCTCAATAGAAAGTAAAGACAAACTGCCACCTACCTACCCTACAAAATTAAAGACCATATTAAAAAAGACTTTCCTCATCTACAAAATGAGAGGGACGGCCCAAAGTAATTTAGCAAAATGTGTTCCTGAGAATATAAAGAGATGCTATGGGGGGGGGGATGGAGGGTTCAGTAGTTAAATAACTTTAGGGTATACTGTGTATTATACTCTATTTTTGGTGATATACAAGACATTTACACATTAAAGGCTCTGAGAAATCTTGGTGCAATGAAACTCATTTAATTGTGTTTAATCCATAATTGCTCAAACTTAACCACAGAATTCTGCCTCCATGTCCCCACCCCAGCACAACTAATGGACTATGGGTAATACTTTAGTAAATGGACTAAACTATCTTGAACATCACCTACTAGGTCAAATTTTCATAATTCTATGGTAGAGTATTTTTTAAAAAACGAAAGAAATAACAGATTTTATTAATAGATCTTATAATTTCCTATCCTACAACATTTTTATTAGAGGTTCAGTTCTACAACTGAAAAACCCACTAACTTAAAAGGGAAATAGAAAACTACAATCAAAAGAGTAAATTCAAAATACAGTAATTGGTATTTTCATTGCATAAACTCACCATATGAATCCAATACAGGTTTGAGATCTTTGTAGAGAGTAATAACATTGACAGTTTCACGTACAGTTAGGTCTCTGTATTTGTACTGAAAAGCAAAATCACACAAGAATTTAGTTTAAAACCAATGCACATATTTTACTGCTAGATTAATTTTCTTACTTTCTTTATAGCATTCTTCATAAAAGTATAATGGTTTTTACCAATAAAGCCTGAAAGAGCCTAATTCCTTGCTGTCCTGCCATCTACTTGAACCCTTTACAGAAGCTACTCACCTCTGTTTTAGCTTTTCTAGTCAACTTAAAAGGCCCTCCATTAAATCAAGTCTTCATCATTCTTGAAGACCTAGCTTACAACTCTTCTTAGTGAATCTGTTTCCAGTCTTACCTTTAGCCTACAATTATCTCTTCCTTCCTATCAAAGTGCAGTACTTATTTTGGTATGTATAATTTGCTGTATTATATTTTTCACCCCACCCCACTCCACTCCAGGAGAACTAACAACCTGGCTTACACACTACTGGCAGGAGATAAAGAGATCAGGGACCCTCATCTGACCACAATACATTGGAGCTCACTAGTTCTGAGCTCCAAATCTTTCTATCAACTTTTAGTGCTTCTCTCTTAAAAAGGAGTAGTCAGCTATTCCAGTAAGACACTAAAAAAAAGACACTAATAACCAAGTCAGAGACCAAAACAAATAGAAAAGGAACTAACAAGAAACAGACGTAATGCAAGGAGCAGAAGAAAACTTCTAAGAGAATTAGCATTAGTAACTTCAAAGAAAGAAAAAAAATGATTGTATCATCAAACAAGAACAATCAAGAAGAAAGAACTCTTGGACATGAAAAATGTGATAGCAAAACCAAAACATTCAACAGAAGGATCAGAATATAAAGTAAATAAATCTTACAGAGACTAGCACAAAAAGAAAAATGATAGACAATAAGAAAGAAAATATAAGAAAAATTAGGGAATAATCCAGGAGATCTACTTAAAGACATCTTGTCAGAATTTCTTGTCCTCTTTGGTCCTGTAGCACCAATTTTTCCACACTATGGATTGCCCTATGAGCCTACAAACATATTCTTATTTTTCCCATCTTATTTACACAAACAAACCTGCTCCTGAACGCCCTTGCTCCTCAAAGCTGCCCACATTGGCTATCTTTCATTGATCTCTTTCTATGCTCTCTTTGTAAAATGTTTTATTACAGAAAATTTTAGACATATACAAAAACAGACAGTATAAGGAACACCCTCTAACCAACACCCAGCTTCAACAATAATCAACTCACAGCCATTTTTATTTACTCTATAACTCTATTCACTTTTCCTTCCTCCTGTATTATTCTAAAGCAAATCATAACATCCTATCACACATAAATATTTCAGTATATATCTTTAAAAGAACATTAATAACCCACAATACTATTATTACATTAAAATTACTACTTTAACATAATTAAGTAGCCAGTCTCATGTCATATATATGCATATATTTTAGTTTGAATCAGGATCCAAATGAAGTACACACTGCAATTTGTTAAAATCTCTTTTAATTTATAGATATCTCACCTTTTTTATAGCTTTATTGAGATATAATTCACTTACTATATAATGCACACATCTAAAGGGTATAGTTCAATGGTTTTTAGTACATTCAGAATTGTGCAACCATTACCACAATCAATTTTAGAACATTTTCGTCATCTCCAAAAGAAACCCATACCCTTTAGCACTCAACCCTCATCGTACTCACAGCCCCCCCACAACCTTCACTCTAGATAACTAATTTACTTTCTGTCTCTGTAGATTTACCGATGCATACAATATGTGGTCTTTTTAAACATACTTCTTTCACTTGGCATGTTTTCAAGGTTTATCCATGCTGTAGCATTTATCTATACTTCACTCCTTTTTATTGCTGAATATTCATTATTTGGATATATCATATTTTATTTACCTACTGTTCAGTTGATAAATACTCAACTGATGAGCATAACTCTATTTTTACTCCTTGGAATTTTATTTGTTAAAGAATCTGTTCTTTTCTCCTATAGAGGCTCCTATGGTTTGGAATTTATTAACTGTGTCCCCTTGGTATCGTTTAATATATGTTTCTGTGAACTAGTAGGTGGATCCAAAAGTTATTACTTCTTTAGGATTTTTAAAATTTTAATTTTTCCCCCTCCTCTCTGTCTCTGCAAGATCATTTCATAGGTGATAATTTTTTTTTCACATCAGGGAACACAAGATATCTGGGTATCTCAGTGATATTAGCAACCACTGATGCTCAGTATCTAGACCCATTCTCTTTAAACCCACTTCAGTCAGGCTTCTGAACTCACCATTTAAAGAAAAGATTTTTTTTGAGTTGGAGTCTTACTCTGTTGCCCAGGCTAGAGTGCCGTGGTATGCTCACGGTCACCGCAGCCTCGACCTGCAGGGCTCAGACGATCCTTCCACTTCAGCCTTCCAAGTAGCTGGGACTACAAGCATGTACCACCATGCCCGGCTAATTTTTTTTTTAATTTATTGTAGAGATGAGGTCTTGCCAAGTTGCCCAGGCTGGTCTCGAACCCGTGGGCTCAGGCAATCCTCTCATCTTGACCTCTCAAAGTGCTAGGATTATAGGCCTAAATCACCACACCCGGTATGAACTCACCATTTAATTGAAATTGCTCATCAAGGTCACCAATACTGCCAAATGGTATGCAATGGCCAAGCTTATCTGTCTTACTTAACCTATGAGCAGGATTTGATATTTGACCAAGTTGATTCCTTCCTCTCAAACAGGTTCATTTGATTTCCAAGACATCAATGCTTGTTTTTCTCCACTCCGTGGCTGTGCTTTCTTTTTTCCTAACCAATTATTACTAAGCCTCAGGCTCAGTCCTTGGTTCTCATCTCTAAATTCATTCCTTTGGTAATCTCCCTTGTGATTAAATGCAATTTATATGTTGATAATGCCTAAATTAAAAATTTTCAGTCTGAACCTCTTCACTAAATGCCAGAAAATGTATATCCAATTACCAATTTCTTCACTTGGATATTTATTAAATGTCCAACTGAACATGACCAAAACTGAACTCATCTTCCCCTCAAACTGACTCTTCCTACCTCTTCCACATATATATCCTTCCAGCTGCTTGGACCAAAAACCTTGACGTTATTCTTGATGCCTTTCTTTTCCTCACATCCACAGTAAATCTGTCAGAAAATCCTGCTAGCTATACCTTCAGAATGTATCTAGAATCTGATCACTTTCACTATCTCCATAGCTAGACTCTAAGCCACGTGCACCTCCACCTAGATTATTTCAACAGCCTATTTATGGCATCTCTGCCTTCAGTGTTAACCCCCTAAAGTCTAGTCTCAACACAGCAGCTAGAGTAACACTGCTAAAAGCTGAAACAGCAATTTCTTCCTTTGTTGTTCCCCTATTATGCATGACAAACTTATCTCAGAGCCTTTGCACCTGTTTTTCCTTCTTCCTGGAATGTTCTTACCCGAGTATTCTGCAGTTTACCTTTTTCAGGTGAGCTTTGTCAAATGGCCCTTTTCAGAAAGGGCTTTCTTTACTATCCAATACACAATTGTGATTCATCCTGTTTTCACTCCCAAGCATTTCCTCTTTCCTGTTTACCTTCCTCTAAAGCACTCATCAATTTCCAACATGCTATCTAATGTGCTTATTTAGTTATTTATTGCCTTCTATGAGAATTTAAATTCCGGAAGCATAGAATTTTGTCTGTCTATTGTTGTATAGAACCTAAGTGTAAGGTGCATAGAAATCGTTACTTATTTTATTTTTTAAGGTAAGGTCTCTGTCACTATGGATGGAATGCAGTAGTATGATCATGGTTCACTGTAATCTCATACTCTTGGGTTCAAGTGATTCTGCCTCAGTCTCCTGAGTAGCTAGGGTTATTGGCACACACCTGGCTAGTTTTTATTTTCTTGTAAAGATGGATCTTGCTGTGTTGCCTAGGGTAATCTTGAACTTCTGGCCTCATGCAATCCCTCTTGCCTCAATCTCCCAAAGTGCTGGGATTAAAAGCATGAGCCCCCACACCAAGCGCATAGTAATTTTTTAATTTTTTTTGAGTTGGAGACTCACTCTGACATCCAGGCTGGAGTGCCATGGCATGCTCATGGCCACCACAGTCACGAACTGCTGGCCTTAGGCGATTTTTCCACCTCAGCCTTTCAAGTAGCTGGAACTACAGGCGCATGCTACCATGCCCGGCTTATTTTTTGATTTATTGAACAGACAAGATCTCACCAAGTTGTCCAGGCTGGTCTCAAACTCCTGGGCTCAGGCAGTCTTCTCGCCTCAGCCTCCCAAAGTGCTGGGATTACAGACTAAGCCACCATTCCCGGCCCTCACAGCAATCTTTAATGTATCAGTTCCTCTTCTACCCATTCAGTAGTGACCATACCTCTAGGAACGCTGTAGACAGACTATGTAAGAATATGGATGGTTGTCTGAATAAAAAAATCTAAAGTAGAAGCTATTTGTGTAAAGCAAGATGAAATACATGGTATAAATGTATCTGTCAAATGCTAAAATTTTGGCAGAAAAGAGTGTTAACTAAAAGTTTTGTTTAAGTTGGAAGCTAAAATCATGCTCAAAGGAAAAACTGATCTGTAATAACATAAAAAAAGTCAAGGTAGGTGACCCTGAGGACCATGATGAGTGTGGAGAAACCATCAGATAAAGAGAAAATGACAATGATCTTCACCCTAGTCATGTGTCCAGGGCTAACAATTCCTACATCAGACTGCACCCAACTTCAAGCTAGTCCTCCTTTAGGATGAAAAGCTTACTTACTATTCCTACTTGGTTATTCATAGTTGGACAGAAAAGATGCTAACGTTCAGAACTGCCAAAATCACACAGAGGAGTCTCAGTTTTCCAGATATTGGGCCAAGCATCAAAAGATAGGTAGGATGCTCTCTCCCACCTCTTCCCTATCTCATTTTGTTTTTAGGATAAAAAGAGGCTGGGGTGGGGGAGGCAGGTGGAGATATAAAGTATCTTCTAAAGATGTCTTCCTTTTTGTCTTAGAGGAAGCTTTTCTAGAGGAAACTTAGGAAACTTAACTCAAATTTTAAAAATAAATACTTTTGGTTGGGCTCGGTGGCTCAGCCTACAATCCCAGCACTTTGGGAGGCTGGGGTGAGTGGATTGCCTGAGCCTGCAGGTATGAACCCAGCCCAGGCAACTAGGGGAAACATCATCTCTACAATTAAAAATAAAAAAAAAATTAGCTGGTTGCAGTAGCCCATGCCTATGGTTCCGGCTCCTTGGAAGGTTGAGGCGGAAGAATCGTCAGAGCCCAGCAGGTTGACACTGGTGTGGCCATGAGCGTGCCACTGCACTCCAGTCTGAATGATGGATGAAGTGAGACTCCAACTCAAAAAACAAATAAATCAATCAAAATAAATAAACATTTTTCAACGATTTCAAAAAGTTTTCTTAAAACGGGTTGCTACAACATAGACCTTTACCTGGGCCACAATCTTCTACAGCTCCCTTAAACCTCCTCTATAATTAAGGATAACTACTTCATCAAAAGAAAATCAAGAAGCCTAGAAGATAACCAAGAGATGCTTTATTTTGAAAACTGTCACTTTCTCTTTAGAGGTTATTTGCTCTTCAATCAAGAACTATGAGAATAATTTAAGTGGAAAAAGTCTATTTCTAAAAAAGTTTTACCCAGCACTTTGGGAGGCTGAAGCAAGAGGATTACCTGAACTCAGGGGTTCAAGACCAAGCCTGAGCAATATGGTTGAGACCCCCATCTCTCTTTTTTTTTGAGTTGGAGTCTCACTCTGTCGCCCAGACTGGAGTGCAGTGGCCGCTCCTGGCCACCGCAACCTCAACCTGCTGGGCTCCGGCGATCCTTCCGCCTCAGCCTTCCAAGTAGCTGGAACTACAGGCGCGTGCTACCACGCCCCGCTAATTTTTGATTTATTGTAGAGATGAGGTCTTGCCAAGTTGCCGAGACGGGTCTCAAACCCGCGGGCTCAGGCAATCCACTCACTTCAGCCTCCCAAAGGCGTGGGATTACAGGCTGAGCCACTGAGTCCGGCTCTCATCTCTACAATGTCAAAAAATTAGCCAGGTGTGGTGGTGCATGCTTGTGGTTCCAGCTGCTTGGAAGGCTGAAGTGGATGGACCACTTGAATCCAGCAGGTTGAAGCTGCTGTGGCTGTGAGTGTGCCACTGCACTCCAGCCTGACTCAAAAATAAAAAAATAAAAATAGGCTGGGCGCAGTGGCGCAAGCCTGTAATCCCAGCACGTTGGGAGGATGAGGCGAGAGAATTGCCTAAGCCCAGGGCTTCGAGACCAGCTTGGGCAACTCGGTGAGGCCTCGTCTCTTCAATAAAAAAAAAAAAAAAATTAGCCTGTAGTTCCGGCTACTTGGAAGGCTGGAGCAGAAGGATCACCTGAGCCCAGCAGGTTAATGCTGGGGTGGCCATGAGAGTGCCACTGCACTCCAGCCTAGGTGACAGTGAGACTCTCAATCAATCAAAAGTTTTATACATAATCACATGTTTATTAGATGTTGAAAGCACTTAAACCTTTGATTGCTACCATTCTTGTTTTGACAAAGTGTCCAAAGCTAACAAGTTGAACTGGAGAAGACTCAATTCTTAGTCACTTTACATGAATCTTATTCCAATTAGCTTTGATAAATTACAGCAAAACATAACAAAAACCATTCCACTGTGGTACCAGGAAGTAATTATCAAAATAAATCAAGTTTAAAACACAAAGTGCCTAACTGGCTGCTTTAATAACGAAAATTTTAAAATGAAAGAATACAGCGGCCTTGAGCTGTGAAGACTGTAAATTAAGCACAAAAGCAAATAGACAGATATAAAAAGCATACAATTAATAGTTACTCTGAACAAATCTTTGAAATGGTAATGGTATTCTATTGACTTCACCTGAGGTAGTGATGGACTGGTATTTTGACTTCTCTGCACTTTTTTTAAACGTATAATTGAACCAATTCAACCAACAGTTACTGATCTTGGGTGTTGAGCTGCGTGGGGAATACAAAACTGAAAAGGCCACAATCTCGGGGGCCGGCGAGGGAAATGCGAAGACTTGTGAGTCCTTAGATGGGGATAGGAGTGAGGGAGGATTGCCTCAGATCAAGACTAAGTATGACCCCCTCTTTGTGTTTATAAAAACTAAGAGGAAAACTATACTGCCCCACAGACAGCTCCAAACTCTCCCGAAGAGAGAAGGGAGGGCGGGCGGCTGGCGGCAGGTGGCCTCTGTCGCCGCCCCCCACCTTTTCTATCCCACTATGGGGGATTCCCGCACCCGGCGACACGAGTCCCGGGGAGGGAGGCTGCGAAGGCGGCCGAGGACCGCCCGGGGCTTCCGGCCCGCCCGGGAGGCTCGCTGGGCAGGGCCAGGAACGTCCCGGCAGGGTGCAGAAGGGAGCGGTGGCCGCGCGCGGGGCGGCGAGCGCGTCGCGGTCTCACCTTGGACACCATTTTCTTGAGCTGGCTCTCCGACACCGCCATGACGGCCGCCTCGCGACTCCCGTCCCCGCAGGCAGAGGGTCACCCGCTTCGGGGCTGCCCCAGGCCGCCCTACACAATCGCACACCGAGTGGCCAGCCCCCCACCCCCCCACTTCAAGCAACAGGAAGTCGGCACCTCGAGAGCACTTCCGCTTCCCCCACGTCACTTCCGGGGCGGTCGTCCTGCGGAGCAGGGTGGGTGCCGTCTGGGACTGCGGACTGGCGTGGGGTGGGTTGCAACCAACTCGCCCCTCTTGTGCCGGAGTCTGTAAGATGAGTCGGGTCCCAGTGATAAGGGAAGCCTGTCTGAGGGTCGAAACTATGAGTCGGGATAAGATTGACAGGTATTTCACAGTTGCCCTTAGATAAGGAAGCAGGTGCAGGGAGGGGAAGAAGTAGGAAGGACTTGCGAGTGAGCCTTAATAACTGATACATCAAGAGGAAGGGCACTGGACTGGCAGTCAGGGAACTCTTTTGCTACTGACTTGCCCTTGTGATAATGGTAGGCAAGTGCACTTCTAGCTCTGGCTTAAGCTTTTCCCAACTCTAAGATGATAGATAGGCTTACATTAGATGATACCCAGGGGTTTCTCTGATAATCAGGTTTTTGTTGTTTTTTAGAGTAGAGAAACAGGTTTATTGTATGCTGCAAGGGAGACAGCAGGCAGAACAGCGATAAGGGAGTTGTCTGCTTTTTTTTTTTAAGTTTTAAAGTCCTTCATACCTACGTTCGCGAGGGCAAAGTGTAGAGCCCTTGTATCTCAGGATGCCAGACAATAATTTTTTTTCTCCAGAATACCTTTCCCTAAGTCATAACTTCTCTGTGTCCACGCATAAGTGATGACACAGGCTGCATTCTGCCTGGTGCTACATTAGTGTACTAGCCTGTCCATAGTCAAAATCCAAGTCCTTGGAGGCAGGTTTATCTTCAGATCTTCATTGCTTTGTACAACGCAAGAACAGGTACTCCATCTTAACTGAATTTCTGCTTCCCATAAAAGTTCTTCATGGCGACTTAGTCATCATTATTCCACATCACCGCCACAGTTTTGCAAGCACAGTGACATTCAAGGTATTGTAAAGTTTGGGTTTGATGGTATAACATATGGCAGCTTGGATGATTTTAGTATAGCGCTAGTGAGCACAAGGCTGTGGTATTGAGTCCCTTCTAAGTTGGCTTCTAAGTGAAGGTCACATACACAAAGAGAACCTAATTGAAAGCATGTAGAAACTTCATTATAAATTGTTCCTAACACACAAATAAGGGCTATTCCAATGGGTATCATTATTTTTGGATAACCATATGTTAGTTAAGCATACAGCTCCAGTCAAACCAAACTAGAGGTCAGTCTGTCCTTCCACTGCATCTGTTGTTTTATGTCATTTAAAAGCAGTGTGGTTTTCAAACGGTTCTAAAAGCCACAGCTTAATCAGGAGTACCTTTAATTAGAGCATCTCTGTTTATACGAACTGGAAGAGTGCCAGGTAGTGTATTGTTTTAAAAGCTTTTTTGCTGCATGTGTTTACTAGATCTTTTGTAGTCTTTCAAAGTGAACACTGTACCCCAATATAAAATGTAAAATTATCTATTTAATTGGAACCATAGAAGATTGAATGTGGGTGGGGGAAAAAAAATCTGTGGTTTTATAAATATGCAAAAATCAATTGTAATTTTTTGACATGAAGGTAATAGTGGCTGAAATGTTTTCAAAAAGTTCCTTGACGGTTTAACACTAAGGATGAGTTGTTTCCATTACTATTTGTCATTTTGATTTCTATCCCCATATTTATTAGTAGGTAATTTCAAATCCCCCAATTACCACACAAATTAAAACACAAATAAGCCAGGCACGGTGGTGCACCTGTAGTCCTAGCTACTCAGAAGGCTGAGGTGGATCGTATGAGTCCAGCCTGGGCAATATAGGGAGAACCTGGAACCTGGCCCCTTCTCTCCAGTCCCCTCCATAAAAAAAAAAAAAAAAAAATTTAAAAAAAGATCTTAAAAGTTTTCTTGGCCAGCTGTGGTGGCTCAAGTCTGTAATTCCAGCACTTTAGGAGGCTGAGGTGAGGGGATTGCCTGAGCCCACAGGTTTGAGAACAGCCCGGGCAACTTGGTGAGACCTCATCGCTACAATAAATCAAAAATATTAGCCGGGCATGGTAGCACATGCCTGTAGTTCTGGCTACTTGGAAGGCTGAGATGGAAGGTCAATGCTGGGATGGCCGTGAGCCTGTCACTGCACTCCAGCCTGGATGACACAGTGAGACTCCAACTCAAAAAAAAAAAAAAAAAGTTTTCTTGCTAAAAATAATTAAAAATTAAAAAAAAACAATTGATAAAATCCAGTCTCTTCATTCTGCCCTTTAGCCACTTAAAATAACTAAATATCCTGGGTGCTGTGTGAATTATTAAAAAATGAACTTTCTCCTTAATCAGAATAATTTGAATAATCAGAATAATCCTTCCATTTAATCAAGCATCACCTGGTGATTTTAAAATCAAATTTTATTCATTTTTGATATTTACGGAAAACAATGTAAATGGAAAATAAAAATTTATATTCTACAATATCAAAAAAGCATTTTAATCCAAGCTCCACTAAAAATCTTAACAAGAGGCACTGCATAATTTTGGAAAAATGAAACAGGTAAACTTAACAGAAGCACTGGGAATGCCAAATTGTCACCAAATCACATTGAGGTGATGGTGGCAACTTACACATGGAATTTGCAACATGACTGCTAATACTCAACTCTCAATATCTGATACAGAGAATAACTTCTAGATCGTGGTCCTCCAGAGAGTAAGGACTATTACTTCTCTTTGAATACTCAGATCCTAGAACAGTATTTGGAATAATACTAGGTGTTCAATAAGTATTTATTGTATTGAAATGCTCCTTTTAGAATGCATTCTTGGTAATTTATTATACAGTATTTTTTGCTTAGTTTATTATTCAAAAGCATATTAGGAATTATGTAATTTCTATTTGGATATCTGATATTTAAAAAGGCAAGTTTAAAGCACACAGAAAATGGTTCTTTGTTTTACTTTCATATTTCACACAAAAGGAGAATAAGAATACATTGTAGAGTAACACCAAAATAATGTACCTGTGTGTTGATTACATAGGACTAATGCTATCTCTTCAAATATCTAAGGTTTTTATCCTGTTAACTCTAGTGGGAATATTTCCAAGCATATAATAAATACTTTCCTACTTAGTTTTTTTTTGAGTTGGAGTCTCTCACTCTGTCGCCCAGGCTGGAGTGCAGTGGCACACTCATGGCCACCCCAGCATTGACCTGCTGGGCTCAGGTGGTCCTTCTGCCCAGCCTTCCAAGTAGCTGGAACTACAGACGCACGCTACCACAGCCGGCTAATTTTTTCTTTTTTTTATTGTAGAGACGAGATCTTGCCAAGTTGCCCAGGCTGGTCTCGAACCTCTGGGCTCAGGCAATCCTCTCTCCTTGGCCTCCCAAAGTGCTGCCTACTTTCTTAAAAGTGGCATACTGAATATAATCTCAACTTTTCTTTATGACTCAAGTTCATCATAAGCATCCTTTATTATACTCAATCAGCATTAGTTTGTCTATTTCCTTTCTAGCTAGGGTGTGTCTGCTTTTATAAACCGTCTACCACCTATCTCCCTGACCATGTTTGTATTCACTTATGAGGGAGGATCCCCAAAAATCCAGAATTATCTTTTAGAGCAGGGTTCCCAAACTCCAGCTATGGACTTAGCAGTCTGTGGCCCGTTAGGAACCTGGCCACACAGCAGGAGGTGAGCTACAGGCAAGCTCCACCTCCTGTCAGATCAGTGGTGGCTCACCCATTATTTTATTTACCACTTTTGTCTGCACCTCTTTTTATTAATAGTGAGTTGTATAATTACTTATTATGTATTACACTGTAAGAGTAATAGAAATAAAGTATACAATTAAATGTTACACACTTGAAACATTCTGAAACCACCCCCCAACTGTGAAAAAATTATCTTCCATGAAACAGGTCCCTGATGCCACAAAGGTTGGGGACCGTTGTTGTAGAGGGCAGGCCCCTTGCAGTACAGGCTTCTCTCACTAGTTAAGTGTTCTAGGAACCCATTGGCATTAGTGTACCAGCTAGCTTGTTATGAGAGGCTGCATTCAGCTTCAGTGAATTTTGGTTTTGGAATCTTTCAACACATTTGCCCATTTCATGATGGGTGATTTACGAGGGCACCTATCCACACCACGCTGAGTGTTCAGCAGTTTCTGACCAAAAACAGCATGATCCCCATGTTCCATCCTCCATATTCACCCTCTCTTGCCCCAAATGACTTTTTTTTCGTTTCCCAGGATAAGAAAAGTTCTCAAAAGGAAACGTTTTGCTGATGTGGAAGAGGTGAAACAAAAAACATCAGAAGCATTAATAGGCATCAATATCGATGAGTTTAAAAACTTCTGAGCAGTGGAAAAAGCATCTAGATGAGTGTATTGTGTCAGAGAGTCTTTTGAAGGTGACTGAAGTTTAAACATGTAAGAATAAATTCACAATTTTTTATAAATAAATTCCAGGGTTTTCTTGGTTCCCCCTTGTATTATACACTTTTCAAAGCAACTTGGACTTCTTCACAGTATTTATTACACTTGCAGTTTTACATTTATTTATGAGATTTGATTACTATCTCTCCCATACTAGATTATAAGAACCGTGAGGGTTTGTACCTAGTCCAGGCTCTTTCACCATTAATGCCTGGTATACAATAGGCTCCTAATAAAGACTAGCTGAATGACTAAATAAACATCTACCTCAGTGCATACCCCCTCTGCAGTTTGCTGAGGACAGACCTGGAAATCCAGGGAATCAAGCTTTCTAAAAACGATGTTTAAAAAAAGTAAGCACCTACATGAGAATGGAAGTAATACTTTCACACTGTACAGGACCCCAACTTTACAGTCTTGTAATAACTATTTTGGCTGTTAGGTCTTTTCCCTCTTTTAGTACCTAGAAAAAGTAGAGGTTGTATGGATAAATGCCCCTGAAAAGTCATGACTTTTTGGGCTCTAAATCTCAATTTCCTCTTATAAAATGATGATAATAGTCCCTACCTCAATAGGTTATTTTAAGTGTTCAGTAAAAAAGTGCTCATCACACTGCCTGGTATATAAGAAGTGTTGATGTTAGCTATTACTATTAGTTGTGTACCACAATAGTGAGAATAAGCTATCTTTCATGTAAGAAAATATTGCTCTTGACCCATCACCAAAGTGTATGTACTCTGAATCGTTTCTTCAGAAGTTAAGGGTTTGCTTAGAAGTTCATCCAACCTCTCCCCCTTATGATCAGTGATTTTTATTAAAGTCTCATACTTTGCCAGGTACAGTGGCTCATGCCTGTAATCCCAGCACTTTGGGAGGCTGAGGCGAGAGAACTGCTTGAACCAGGAGTTTGATACCAGTCTGAGCAACATGGGGAGACCTTGTCTCAACAAATATAAAAAAATTACCTGGGTGTGGTGGCATGCACCTGTAGTTCCAGTTACTTGGAAGACTGTGGTGGAAGGATGGCCTGAGCCCAAGAGGTCAAGGCTGTGGTAACCATGATCATGCCACAGAGTGAGACTCTGACTCAAAAAAAAAAAGTCTTATACTTTGGCTTTAAAGTAAACTGCTTGGCTTTCACTCAATTCATAATCTGTTACCAACAAAAATATACATTTTTCTATGGTTCTATTAATATCATAGTACATTTATGAGATACTGGAGATCTTATATAACCCAGGAAGAGGTTATAAGAAATTTCAAAATGGAAGTGTCACTGGAAATAAAGTATACTTTGTCTATATATGTTTTTAAAACTTCATTGTCCATTTTATGACTTTAAAATGCATGTAAAATTCTTTTCTATTTTGTGGTAGCTAATTAAAGAAAGAAAATAAAATGCTTATCATTACTATACCAACTGTATTTTGCAAAGGAAACATTACTGTTTTAAGCTGTGGATCCTCTGAATGTATATCTGACACAGATTTTGTAAATCTATACTGGACCTTGAACTTTTCATGTTTATTACAAAAGTCAAAGAGTAATTTTCTTTTAAAGACGTATTACTTTCCAAATATTCCCAAAGTGTTGAGTGTGCTTTTAGTTTAGGATATACAACTTAAAATGATGCACACTGCAGATCAATGTTTATCCTGCTGTAAGTTTTTTTTTTTTTTTTTTGAGTTGGAGTCTCACTCTGTCACCCAGACTGGAGTGCAGTGGCCGCTCCCGGCCACCGCAGCCTCGACCTGCTGGGCTCCGGCGATCCTTCCACCTCAGCCTTCCAAGTAGCCGGAATTACAGGCATGCGCTACCATGCCTGACTGATTTTTTTATTTATTGTAGAGATGAGGTCTCGCTGCCCAGGTGGGTCTCGAACCCGCGGGCTCAGGCAATCCACTCACCTCAGCCTCCCAAAGGCGCGGGATTACAGGCTGAGCCACTGAGCCCGGCTCCCTGCTGTAAGTTTTAAGAGCAGTATAGGCTGAGCACAATGTCTCACGCCTGTAATCCTAGTACTTTGGGAAGACAAGGCAAGAGGCTTGCTCGAGCCCAGGAGTTTGAGACCACCCTGGGCAACATAGTAAGACATTGTCTCTACAAAAAATAAAAAAAATTAGCCAGGTGTGGTGGCATGTGCCTATAATCTCAGCTTCTGGGAGATTGGGGGGGGAATACCACTTGAGCCCAGGAGTTTGAGGCTGTGGTGAGTCATGACTGAGCCACTGCCCTCCAGTCTGCATGACATAGTGAAACTCTAACTAAAAAAAAAAAAAATCTCAAGAATTCCAGGGAAAATAAGATTTCCCCCCTCCTTATCTAAGTTCTTAAGGATTCAAATCACAAAGCTGACCAAGAGACCAGACTTTAACCAAACAGTTTGTAAGGATAAGTAATAAGATACAGAAGTTCACATAGCTATATATGTTGGCAGAATTAAATGACCTTTCATTTCAGGTAACTGCATTTGAGAATCAAAGTTTTAACTGTTGTTGGAGACCGTGGATTGAGGATGCACTGCTTTGGAGTTTCTCAGTCACTGTATCTTCTTTCCCTGTGGATTTGATGACTTCAGATACCCCATTGGTTCCAAGGATGCAAGGCAAACTTAAAAACACTTCACTATTTATATCATAATATCCCTGAAATGAGAAAATTAGGGATTATAATAGAGCTAAATCACTGCAAAGTTAATATAAAAATGCATACTTTCTTGCTCTTCTGGTTCTAATACAAAGTGATACAAGTTGAACTTTAAAAATATTTTTGTTCATTTGTTTTATAAACTCAAGTTATTGTTTCGGAAAATTTTTGAGATGAGAGGAACTTGGTCAAAGACACTTCCTTTATGGGGAGGAAAGCTAGTCCTCTATTAGGGCTAAGAAAAAAAAATGGTCAGAGTGGATTTCCTAGGGAGGGGTAAAGCATGGTCTCTGGGCAGTCAAATACAGTAACCTCTTTTTTGAAAATTGATGCATAATTGTACCCATTTATGAGGCACATGTGATATTTTGATATGCATACAATGTGCAATGATCAAATCAGGGTAATAGGATATTTATCACCTCAAGCATTTATTACTTTGCGATGGACATTCCAAATTTTGAAATATACAATAAATTATTAATAACTATAGTCACTCTACTATGCTACTGAACATTAGAACTTATTTCTTCTATTTTTGCACCCACTAACCAACTTCTTTTCATTCCCTCCCTCCTCCCTACCCTTCCCAGCCTCTGGTAGCCACCATTCTATTCCTTCTTCCTCCGTGAGGTCTTTTTTTGTTTTGTTTTATTTAGCCCCTACATATAAGTGAGACTATACAGTATCTGTCTTTTTGGCATGTCAGTCTGGGGTGAAAACCAAAAAAGCTTATGGATATATAAACACTATTTGGGGGATTCCCCAAAATTACATGAGGGTGAGAGGGCAACTTGGTAGAAGTCCAGACTTCCATAGCCAAGCAGGATAAGACTACCAGAATAAACTGCCTCCTCCCACGTGTTACTCTAAAAGCTGGTGACATTGAAGACACCTTGGTTAGAGTGTGAACAGCAATTTTGATTGCTATGTCTAACTTTAAAATATGAGAGAATGAGAATAGCAATTACCTTTGCTAAAGTGGATACAGAATGCACTTTCTTTTTATCATTTACAATACTATCAACCAAGTCAGCTACTGAAAGTCCAACAGACCAGGATCTTTGACCTTTTGCCCTTAACAATTCCATGGCTCTAGGTTACAAAAAAAACATGATCTCAGAAAATGCACAAACTGTACATTTAGTTTTACATTCTATTGATGGTATTAATTAGACATTTTTATGACACAGAAATAAGAATTAAACAGCAATTGATGGGAAAGCCTACAGACAACCTAATGATTACTTAAACTCTTCTTAAGATGTCAGGCAGTTCACAGAGAGAAAATACAAATGTCCTAATAATAGGAAAAGATGCCCAGTGCCATTAATATTTAGCTAAATATAATTAAAACAATAAATGCCAGTTTTTCCTATCAAAACTGGCAAAGGTTAAAATAATTTTGGAGAAACTATAAACGAGCATTCCCATAACTGCTGTTGAGAATGTAAAGTGATCTACCTTTTAGGAAGAAAATTTGGCAACATCTGATTTAGAAACATCTGATTTAGAAACTCCTAGGAATTTATCTTACAGCAATATGCTCAAAATGTGCACAAGTATACATACCAAGCATATTTGCTGTATTTGGAAACATCTAATCAAATGAGGACTGGTTATTCATGACCTGCCTAGGCAACTTGGTGAGACCTTGTCTCTATAATAAATCAAAATTAGCTGGGCATGGTGGCACGCACCTGAAGTTCCAGCTACTTGGAAGGCTGAGGTGGAAGGATAGCCTGACCCCAGAAAGTCAAGGCTGCAGTGAGCAGTGATTGTCCCACTGCACTCCAGGTTGGGCAACAGAGTGAAACTCTGACCAAAAAAAGAGAACTGGTCAAATCACTACCAAATGTAGTACCATGTAGCTGTTGAGAAGCATAAGGTAGACTTACATGTACAATATGGAAAGAAGTCCAAGATTTATCATTAAGGAAAGAAGTTGCAAGATAGTATGAATAATGAATAGCATAATTCTATTATAAGGATAATGACCAGTTATAGAAGAAGTTTTTTTTAAAAAATTTTCTTTTCAGAGACAAGGTCTTGCTGTGTTGCCTAGGCTAGCCTTGAACTCTTAGGCTCAAGCAATCCTTCTGCCTTAACCTCCTGAGTAGGAAGTTTCTGGACAAATGGACACTAAATTGTTAACAATGATTACCCCTGAGAAATGGAATTACCTCAGCGTTTACTTTCTACTTCATAGCATTTCTACTTCTGCGGCATTTGACGTTTTATAATAAGCATATATTCTTTTTGTAAATAATTTTAAAAGATAAACATTTAAATTTCTTCCTTTTAAAAATTATAAATGCAGGATTATATAATCATATTAGAATGAATTATAGCACATACTACTCAATAAGAAAGAGAACATTCTTTCCAGTTGTTATATCCTAAAAACAATATGCTGAAGGTTTAAAAAGCTAAAATTCACCACCACTCAGTCCTCAGGAAAAATCTGCTATGATGTGATGGTGAAACAACACATAATATATGATGTGTAAAGTTCAACCTGTGGGCACAGACCCTTGGAAGGCCTCTGAATAAAGGCAAACGATACAAGGATCTGTGCATTATACTTTTTTTTTTTGGCCTGAACATATAATATGACCCATCTATTCATATTAGACTGATTTCCAAATGTATTTGTGTGACTAATACACATTCACTTTTAAGTAGTATGGACAAATTCTCTTCTACATAAAGAAAATTGTTACTATCCTCAGATGCTTAGATTTGGGAGCAATATATCAGTCTACAAATAAGAAACACGTTCTACCCTTTAAATGTGAACTGTGTTATCTGAAAAAGTTTGCAAAGCACTCTTAGATCTACCTTCAGATAAGAAATTAAAAAAATATAAAACACGACTCCCTTATACTTTTGGATTTGTCCATACTGGCTTGGTTTTGTTTCCAGAAGCCTGGTAAGTACATGTTGTATAAACAGCTGTTATGTTAGCGGTGAAGTACATGATTTTTAGTTAAATAAATGTAGATTTTCACTCAGTGTTACCTGTTAGACAGTTGCACCTGAGAATTATGACTCACTACTTCTTGGCCATCCCATGTAGACACTAAAAATTAAATGAAGAATTAATTATAGTTTGCCAGTGACTCTCTTAGGATTAAGATGTGATAAATGCTCTTTTGCAGTCAAGGGTCCCTGGATTAAAATTTATATAGAAGTTTTCCCCCTTCTAGCAACAGTTACATTTTTTTACTGATGGCACTATACCAACTATACCAGTTGCTATACCAACTGCCCACAGTGAGAAAGACTTCGAACTACAAAAAATATGATCCCCAAAGTCTACTTGCAGTCTTCTTACCTGTTCTCTCTCATTAATTAACAATTCTACAAGGGCCATTTTACTAAGTGGAAAGCTAAGTAAAGCTTTATTTCCTTAACAGGTTGCTTGTAATAGATTCCCAGGTGCTGCTAGCATTTGGTATTTGTTCTGCTAGGAACTGCCCTGAGACTAATTTCTTTCACCAGGTGAGGGATAATTTGGTCACCTATTTTGGGCTAGAATTTCCACAGTTGCTAGAGAGGCAGCATTCTGTTTTTTGAAAGCATGTTCTGGGATACCCATTTCCTCTCACCACACCACTTATAACAACAATTCAAAAATTTAGAGCTGAATGCACAAACTAGATATTTATACCACAATTTAATATTAAATTGAAATTGCCAGTAACACTTTGACACCTTTCCAATATTCATCTGTTTCTCATCTGTGTGAACACATTCTATGGTAAAAATCTGTATGTATTTGGATAGCCAAAACAAAAATACATTTGGCTATATAAGAATACTTATGCTTAGGCCGGGCTCGGTGGCTCAGCCTGTCATCCCAGCGCTTTGGGAAGCTGAGGTGAGTGAACTGTCTGAGCCCACAGGTTCGAGACCCGCCCAGGCAACTTGGCGAGACCTCATCTCTACAATAAAATCAAAAAATCCGCCGGGCGTGGTAGCGCACGCCTGTAGTTCCAGCTACTTGCAAGGCTGAGGCGGAAGGATCGCCGGAGCCCAGCAGGTCAAGGCTGCGGTGGCCGGGAACGGCCACTGCACTCCAGTCTGGGCAATGGAGTGAGACTCCAACTCAAAAAAACCCAAAAAAACCCAAAAACTAGCCGGGCATGGTAGCGCGCACCTGTAGTTCCAGCTACTTGGAAGGCTGAGGCGGAAGGATCGCCAGAGCCCAGCAGGTTGAGGCTGCAGTGCTGGGACCAGCCACTGCACTCCAGTCTGGGCAACAGAGTGAGACTCCAACTCAAAAAAAAAAAAAAAAAAACTTATGCTTAAGGTACAAGAATTCTAAACTACATTCAAAATTAGGCCACTTACTGACATCAGCAACAAAGGATACCACATGTATCCAGAGTCCTCCCTTCCTCAAATTAATTAATAAGCTTCCAGAGTGCAGGGACCATGTGTTGTTCCTTTTGTCTTCTTGCACATATTCTTTCTTCACCATGGTGGTGGATACACAGAAGATAATATAGAACTAGCCTCATGCACGGTCCATAATTATATTTGGTAACAAAGAGGAAAACATACTTGAAACAGTAAAATTAAAAAACCTATAAAAATTTTGAAAGTTTATTAAATAAAAGAACGAAACCAAAAATTACATGAAAAATATAAATACATGTGGACAAATTAAGAGATTTTTAGTATGTTTTACTTGACTAGAAGGGTGATACATAGATTATTTTTTTAAAAAATTTGTTGCAATATGAGTATATTCACACAAAAAATTGGGGACAAATGTCTACTAACTAAAATACAGTACTTACAGACCCTAGAAGGGTTAATAATAAGGGAGCTATAAGAAAAAACTCACAAAGGACACCAAAAAAATCTGAAAATTATGAGTATTGCTGTCATTTTATAGATAGATAGATAGGTACCTCACATTCTTTATCTTTCCTCTATGAGTCCTGACTTAGAACCATGGAAAAGAATGGAGACAAGAAGAAAACTTCATTTCACCATGTTCAAATTTGCATGTGACACAATCATTAGCATTTTTCAAATGCTCAACTCTTTTTTGCTTTTATTATTATTTTTAATTGACACATAGCAATTGTACATATTGAGGGGTACAGTATGATATTTCAACACATGTACACATTGTGTAATGACCAAAATAGTAATTAGCATATTTCACCTCAAACATTTATTATTTGTTTGTGTTAAGAACATTCAAAACCCACTATTCCAGCTATTTGAAAATAGATAATAAGTTGCTATTATAGTCACCCTACAGTACTATAAAACACTTAAGAATTTTCAGATGGACTTAATTATTTCATGTTTTTGTTTACTGCCCAGCCCTTCAAACTTCCTAAATGTATATCCCTCCTAGTTTAAGTAACCATTTTCAATATTATATATAATCAATCTTGACCTTTGGTTCTATTCCTCAAGAATCTTCTATAATCCTCTAGCCCTCAAATTTTAATGAAAACTCCCATATGATAGCTCTTTGATATTATATATAACACCCACCTCCATACCTCAAGCAGGTGATCTAACACTCTGCTTCTGAGGTCCAGCTGTTGGATTTCTTAGACTTCCCTTGAAGGGGCTATCTGTAATTTATACAAGATTTCAACATCACAGCTGAAAACTGCAGATCCAAAGCATATGTTCTGCTAACATCTAGTTTGGTGTGACATAAATGAATGACCTTTGGTTACAAAATGGTGGTGTCAGGATCATTCATTCATGCCAAAACACAATCACTGAGGCCACTGCAAGTGCAAGGAGCTTACAGTCTAGTGGTGTGAACAGACAGGTAATTTTAACAGCGTAATAACCTAACAGAGACAATTATAACAGTGTAGTAATGGTTATAACAAATGCACAAACTTACTTAACCTGAAGAATTAAGGAAGGCCTCCTGGGAGAAGTGGCACTCAAGCCCAGTCCTGAAGGGTAAGCAGGAGTTAGCCAAGTGAATGAGTGTTCAGGGAAAGGAAGCTGCAGGTGCTAAGGCAAGGAGGCAAGAGAGCACATCAACCAACCATTCAGGAAGCTGTGAGTCAACCACCTGACTAGCATACAAGGGGGACTCAAAAAAACCTGGAATTTATTTATGAAAAATTGTGTATTCTTACATGTTTAAAACTTCAGTCACCTTCAAAGTACTCTCCGTTTGATGCAATACACTTATTGAAACACTTTTTCCGTTGCTCAAATTCATCAATTTTGATACCTTTTAGAGCTTCTGCTGTTTTTGTTTCATGTCTTCCACATCGGCAAAACATTCCCCTTTGAGGGAAAAAAGAAAAAGTTGCTCGGGGCAAGATTGGGTGAATTTGGAGGGTATGGCATAGGGGTCATGCTGTTTTTGATCAGAAACTGCTGAACACTCAGTGTGATGCTGCCAGATGTGCTTGTAAATCAACCATAATGCACCTGCCTTAAGACAATTTCAAAAAAAAATTCACTGAAGCTGAACACAGCCTCTCACAACAACACTAGCCAATGGGTTCCTAGAACACTTATGTAGCAGGGGAAGCCTGTACTACAAGTCTGCCCTTCAAAAGATAATTCCAGGTTTTTTGGGGTCCCCCTGGTAGAATTCTGGCAGAATGGCAGAAGATAAAGCTGGGGAGGAAAGCAGGAAATAGATCTTAAAGATCTTGTATGACATGTGACTTCTTTCCAGGCTACACCTCTCATTTGTCTCTGAAATACTCGAAGATAATATTTTACTTACACAACTGCCATTCTCTTTCTATAATCTTTTTTTTTTTTTTTTTTTTTTACATCAGGGTCTCACTCTGTAGTCCAGGCTGGCACGATCATAGCTCATCACAGCCTCGACCTCCTGGGCTCAGGTGATCCTTCTACCTAAGCCTTTCAAATAGCTGGGACTGACTACAGGTGCATGCTACTATGCCCTCGCTAATTTTTTTTATTTTCTGTATAGACAAGGTCTTGCTTATGTTGCCTAGGCTGGTTTTGAACTTCTGGGCTCAAGCAATCCTCTCACCTCGGCCTCCCAAAGTGCTGGGATTACAGACACGAAAAACTGCATCTGACCCAGAAGTGTTATATATATATTTTAAAAGCAGGATTTATTGACAGGACAGAAAAGCTCCCAGAGTGGGAGGGAACCTGAGGGGGTTGCCCCAGGAGTGCTATTTTTATAACTGTTTCCAAATCCTAACATTGTTTTACTTCAAAGCATAGTTTTATGTGCCCTTTTGCCAATTTTCTATTCATCACCATCTTGCTGATGACTATAATAACAGTGACCATTAGCTAAGTGTTTACTCTGTGCCAGACACTGTACTAAATCAAGTGACAGCAAAAAAGAGCACAGCTTTAGAGTCAAACCCGGTTTCAAATCTTAGTTCTGCCCTTACTAGATATGTAATCTTGGGCAAATCTCACTGAACCTTAAATTTCCTCATCTGAAAATTTAAAAATCACTACTTCCTTCACAAGGTGTTTGCAAAAGTTACATGAGATATGCAAAGCATTTAATACACATAGAAGGCATGCAATAAAAAATAATTATAATTGTTATTACTGGGATGGTGTTACATGTAAAAATACAACATGAAACCAGCAGAGGGAGCTTCTAATCCATTTCTGGCTTCAGGACCAAGGTAAGTATACCGATTCATGAATTTAACTGCTTTTCCAACAAGAGTAGAAGACAGAATAAAAAGTGATCTGAGGCTGGGCACCATGGCTTATGTCTGATCCCAGCACTTTGGGAGGCCAAGGCAGGAGGATTGCTTGAGACCAGGAGTTCAAGACCAGTCTAGGCAACACAGCGAGACCTCATCTCTACAAAAAACAAAAAATTAGCTGCATGTGGTAGCTCACACCTACAGTCCCAGCGACTTGTGAGGTTGCGGTGGAAAGACTGCCTGAGCCCAGAAGTTTGAGGCTGCAGTGAGCCATGATTGTGCCACTGCACTCCAGCCTGGGAGACATAGAGAGACTTCGACTAAACAAAAAAATAATCTCTAGATGACAGGGAAATGGATTTGGGATAAGTACCTAGGTAGCTTCACTGGTATTCGTAATATTTTGATTGAGTATGGATTCCTGAGTGTTCAATTACTGTTTTAAAACTTGCATACATGTTATGTGTCAAATATTACATAACACCATACTTAGTTTACCTCAATTCACACACGCCTACATCTATTTCTAATTCCTATTTGAGACCTCAAGACAGAATTCCCACGTCTCTTCCTGTGCTTTTATCCTACTTCCCTTGGACTTCTCTCATAGCAAGTCAATACTGCCTTCCAGTCATTTTCTAAAGACAGCATCAGGTTCTTGCACATCTGTATATTTCCAAAGGCAGTCAACAGAGTGGTTACTGAGCAGGTGTGCAATAAATGTTTCTGCAAATAAATCCCTACATTTGGGATAAAAGACTATTTAGTCAAACATGAGCTGTTTCTTGGTAGGTTTAAAACTATTCCTGTTTGAAGAGCTAAATTAAATTCCTTCATCCAGATATACTAGGTTAGGGTAAGGAACATATTTATCAAATTGCACCATCCTTTATTGCATCTTTATAATTTCAGAAATTAATATGACCACATTTCAAAAACATTCTTACTCATTCAATATTTATTACACATCAACAATTCCTCAAAATTGTAACTTATTAGAGAATGGTTAAATAAATTATGGTATATCCAGTTGTAAAGAAGAATGACTGAGATCTACAGATGTTATTACACAGTCATTTCCATGTCATATTGAGAAGTAAAAAGGGCAAAGTGGAGAATGATGTATAATGTCTATTTTACCCACTACTAGGTATCTACATAAAAGACAGAGGCCATTATATAAAAAAGACACTGATCAGTTGATGGGCATTTAGTTGCATCTTTGCAACTGTTAATTGTGCTGCAATTACCATGCAAGCTGGCTAATGAAAACGTGGTGTACATGGAATACTATTCAGCCTTGAAAAAGAATGAAATAATGTATTTTGCAGCAACTTGGATGGAACTGAAGAACATCATCCTAAGTGAACTAATGCAGGAACAGAAAACCAAATATGCTCTCACTTTTAAGCGGGAGCTAAACTAAGAATCTGCAAAGGCATAAAAAATGGTATAATGGACACTGGAGATTCAGAAGGGGAGGAGAAAAGGGGAGGGATGAAAAAAAACCACCTGTCGGGTACAATGTACATGGGTGGGGGTGGTGGGTACACTTAAAGCCCAGACTTCTTCACCACTATACAATGCAACCATGCAACGAAAAACCATTTGTGCCCCCCAAAGCTATTGAAAAAAAGAAAGAAAAAATGTATATTTTACACGTGCTTGTACAGAATATGTACAGAATATTTCTGGGAGATTATTCAAGAGCTAGTAACTGTGACTGTCCCTAAGGAGGGAGAGGGAGTCAGTGTCTGGCATAGGAGGGGGAATTATTTTTCACTGTTTATCTTTTTGTACTTTTCCCCCAAATGTGAATGTACTACTTTTTCAACTAAAATAACAGCTTAAGCCAGGCTCGGTGGCTCAGCCTGTAATCCCACACCTTTGGGAGGCTGAGGTGAGTGGATCGCCTGAGCCCGCGGGTTCGAGACCCACCTGGGCAGCTAGACCTCATCTCTACAATAAATTAAAAAATCAGCCGGGTGTGGTAGTGCATGCCTGTAATTCCGGCTACTTGGAAGGCTGAGGCAGAAGGATCACCGGAGCCCAGCAGGTCGAGGCTGCGGTGGCCGGGAGCGGCCACTGCACTCCAGTCTGGGCGACGGAGTGAGACTCCAACTCAAAAAAATAAATAAAATAAAATAAAATAACAGCTTAATAATTTATACTTTCAATAAGGAGATACATACACAAAAATAAGATTGGATAAGATCAAGCAGCAGTACAACACAAGAAGAAACGTTATGAGACAATATGTAGTTAATTATCATATAGATTGAAATAGCTTTTAGCTCAAAAGAGTGAAGAAATCGCTGTGAACTGATGTGATCAGGAAACCTTTGCCATGTAAGGGAGGCTTGACTTGGACCTTGAAGGATGAGATTTGCATATGATAGCAGAGAGGGGGAAAGGATTATAGGAAAGGTAAATGCTGTGGGTACAGGTCCTAAGGCAAAGCTGTAGAGTGGGCCTGAGAAGTCCAAGACCTGGATTCTAGTCCTTCTTCGACCCTAAAAGTTGCAGACTTCTTGGCAGGTCACTCTTACCATCCCTGCATCCATTGCTGGGATACAAACCAAATGTAATAGGTGGTCCCTTCCAGCTCTCTAATAACATGGCTATCTCCATACCCCCACTTGGCTAGGAAGATTAGGGCTATATTTTGGGATTCACTGAGTGCCAAGCAAAGGAATTTTATGGTTTGGTCAGAGGAAGCCCCAGAGGTTTTTGAAAAGAGAAATGTGTTTAGAATACTGAATGAATATGTAACACAGAGCATACAGTAGACACTATGTAAGTTGTGGCTAATATAATCATCAATTTCACATCATTTACAGAGGAAAGGGCAAACGAACTGGGAGATTTGCAATAACCAGGCAAGCAGGAGACCAACACGGACGAGGGGTTTGGTCCATATTGGGTCTTAGGGGTGTTTGAATCCTTAGATATTCATTACTAATATATCTGCTCTAAGTTCTTGTTTGCTACCCTTTTCTAGGGTCCTACTGATTAGCGTTTAGTGTCAGGAGGCATTTGGAGCCTGAAAAATATTACTGCTCAACCACTGTCAGATTAAGTGTTTATTCTGTAGCCTGACTCATTCTAGCAATGAACTTTCTAGGTAGCCAGTGTAGAGTTACACAGATTTAAAATACTGCCACATTTTATTAAAATAATTGTCTTTAAAATTATATAAGTTTATGTATTTTCTACTTCACAGAGAAGTTCAAATTTTTGAAAGTTATCTCTAATCCAGATATCACAACGGTTAATATTGTTTGTTTTAATGGTATCAAAGCACAGACAAAGTTTCAAATTCTAAGAAAACAGTTTTGAGAAGGTGATTTGCTTTGTGGCAACGTAGTCTCATTTTTCACATTTTTCACGCACATGGTCTTTCTCCAACTCTCCAATTATCACCTCCTCAAAGGCAGAGAGCTCATTTTCTACATAATGCTTTACGACACAGCACTTACATGCTGAATAAATAGCAATGTACTTCAAATGATGAGGTAATGATTGACTTCCCCCAAATTACCTTTTCAACCTATCATTCTCATGTTTCCCCTCTGCCTGTGAATCACTTTCCAACTCTTTGGTCAGGTATTCAAGGGTCTCCAATATGTAACTGCAATTATGCTTATTCTAGTTAAAGCCCTCTGCAGCAACTAGCTCAGATTTTTTATCCCATGACCATGCCATACTTGGCTATGTGCCTTTGCCTAATTCTAATTTTCCATTCCCAGAATGTCTTCACTATCTATCAAAATCTCATTCATTCTTCCAATGATAGCCTTATAGAATTGTCTCTAGTGATTTCAACTCATTGGTAAATGCTCACTCAGAAGTATCTAAGCACTGTAAGTCTATAATACTCACTGTGGCACTGAATCAAATTGTATCCTAAACCTTTATTACAGACTCATATACTTAAATGAACTCACTGAGGATAAACAACACTTTAATCACCTGACCAACTTGGCTTTATGGCAAGAAAGACACAATAAAGGAACATAGGAAGAGATGCTCAAGTCATACAGAGGAAGTATTCTTTTGAAATAAGAAAAGGGGCTTTCCAATCCAGGAAACTGAATGCCTTTTGTGGTTGGGAGAGAGCAAGTGGCCAGCTGGTAAAATAGGATAAAAGGATAAACAAAGAGTAACAGTCTGCTTAAAAAGAAGAAGCAGAAAGAAGGTAGTATCTAGGGAGAAGTCTGAACTTTGGAAAGGTAAGCAAAGGCTGAAGGGTGGGGAGAATAAAGAAAGAGTTCTACATATGCTTTAGGTTTATTTAAATGTTTCTTTCTGGAAAATTAAAATTTTAAATTAATCCTAGATTCTGAACTTCAACAAAAAATATAAAACCTGACTGAGGGGTTTGTCTAATCTTCAATTTACAGAAAAGTAATCAGAATGAGAATGACACATATAAAGAATCTATTCACAGTATAGAGCCTGTTACACAGAAGGCACTCAAATGTGGAACGAAAGCCACTAAGCCCAAAATTCTGGAGTCTCCAGATATATCTGAATGCCCTGATCACTGGTATTTAGGTTATTAATAAAAATGTGCTTCTTACCTTTGTCTTCTCCCTGTTCACCAATAACCCATACTTTTTTGCCAGAAATCTGTGCCTTCAAAACGTTTGTAATAATATATTGTAGTCTCTGTGAATCCAGATTGCATCCAATTCCAATCACTCGATTTGCAGGAAATGCACTCAGTTGCCATGTCACATAGGTCATGATTTCCACTAAATATTGCATACAAGGTGAAAATGTAAAGACTAAAAATTATACACTTCTAGCTAGGTCACAAAATACTTATTATTTTAATAAGTAAAGTATGTAAGAGCTTCTACATGTTTTTCTTAGGTCCTAAATGCACTAAGGCATATTTTTAATGTATGTTAAAAACTAAGGATATTTTTATAAGATTTTACATAACTTTGTTGCTAAATTTAAATTGTCAGGGGTGTAAAATAGATAATTTCCTAGAATAGTTAAGCAAAAAAGACAAACAGGATTACAGAAAGCCAGAAATAATAATTTCTTTTCACTGACCAAGTTATCTTTTATATTGTAAGCCGAATTTCTATCTTTAAATTACAATATTGATGCATATACCACCATTATGCAGTATAGCATTATGAATAGAAACACAATTACTTTTTCCTTACCTGCCAAGAGGATGTCAGGAATTAAAGAGCCCAATGTCCTCTGACTAATTACTATAGAAAAACAAATGAAATGCACACCATACCCCTATACTGGGAACATTTAAAAAAAATCTATTCACCAATTTGAGTCCAGTACCAACTAACTCTGAAAATATTTCTTTTTTAAGTAAAATGATTTGCAAAATATAAAATATTAAAAACGCATTCTGGGCATGCTCACTAACATTTTATGACACTTCAAAGTTAACAAAGTATCTTTCACATAAATCACTGCATTTTTCTCTTGTTGGTTGAAACATTTTCTCATAGAGGAACCTAGCAACCTAGAACATAATATCACATTTCATCAAAAATTGTTAAGTTGTAACTTTCTAGTTAATATCAATCATAAGTAATTGGTTGAAAGAATATGGAAATATTACACTGTTCACTATAAGAGCTATTTTGCCGAATATTCTAGCCATCACTTTATAATCTAAAGTTTTATGGTTTTTATCGGTAATGGCAACTCTAAGGGTGCAAAGGACCATCAAATTAATTGAAAATAAAGCCTTTTACCTGGTTGAGATGCAACAAGCAGAACGCTGTGTTGACTATAATGTCCCAGAGTTGGGACAAGGGCTCTGAACATATCCACATTGCTCTGCACCACATCGAGGTAGGACTGAGAACTACCCAAAGAGTTGACTGTGAAGATCACCACCTTGGAATGAGCAGAGGCAGACAAATCTAGTGAATAAAAAGAAACAGTCTGAGCTCAAGATACAGACTTTAATCAAGTTCTAGATTAAAAGATTTTTTCTTTCCTACAAGTAGTGAGCTATTAAGCATACTTGCCCCCAGGTGAATCCTATGTCCAAAAAAGTACACAAAAAATGCTGAGACTTGCTCCAGAAAGAGAGTTAAGAGCAATAGTGTATATCAAGAGGGGAAGACAGCAATAAAGATAAAATACAGGATTCAGAACCTGTAAATAAGGACTGAATTTATGTACTTTACAGTTCTTAAGGGAAAATAAATAT
Organism: Cephalopachus bancanus; assembly: GCA_027257055.1. Taxonomy (NCBI): domain Eukaryota; kingdom Metazoa; phylum Chordata; class Mammalia; order Primates; family Tarsiidae; genus Cephalopachus; species Cephalopachus bancanus. Next base: position 555,917 of record JAPVLO010000673.1, on the reverse strand, counting down.
TATGCTACAGACAAAACTACAGTCAATTATGCCACTAATTTCTTTCTTTCTTTTCACCTTTTAATTTTTTATTTTAAAATTGTGGGGTACAATTCAGGGTTAGGTATACAAATATTCATTGTGCAGGTACGCTTGTTGATGAGGTGTGCCCCCCCTCCCCAGGCAGTTTCCCACTACTGCCAATCCCACCTCCCCGCCATCCCACGCTCCCCGCAGTTTCCCACTACTGTCAATCCTTTTCTTATAGTATTACGATAGTTGTTCAAGGTACACCACTAGTTTCTAAACAGTGAGCTTAGGTGTCCTAGAATTCCTTGAAAGCGACTCAGAGGCCACTGGAGAGGAGTGGGAAGAAAGCTGGTAAGCACAGCTTCAGGCCGCTTACTTTGGCTTCTTCAAATGCAGTAGCACTGCTTTTTAGAAATCTGTCTTACTTATTAAGGGTTTTATTCCAAAAAAGGAAAAATCTGGTTGAAAATCTCCATATTAAAATATCTTGGCTCATTTTTAACCATCTTATACTGAAGCCCAGTTGTCCCTGAGTAACTTTTTCTTTCAATGGGACCTGCAGGTAAGCAACTGCTACAACTTATGAAAAACTGGTCTATGGAGTTCACTCCTCTGATTCTCAAGCACACATATGCTATTTTACAACTATATTACTCTTGACCTCACAGTGTGCTTTACAGTAAATACATGCCAAAAGAGTGGCCAGATGTTATCAGCATTAGAAATGAAAGAAAAATAATAAAGCAATTAAAATGGCAGTCAATATTCATAAATGAATATATTAACATCCTGGGGAGACAATGACAGGAAGATATAGAATCCAGAAGATTCCATAGTTTGTATTCTTTCTTTTCTTTTTTTCTTTTTTCTTTTTTTGAGTAGGTGTCTCACTCTGTAGCCCAGGTTGGAATGCAATGACACAATCACAGCTCACCACAGCCTCGACCTCCTGGACTTAGGTGATCCTTCTGCCTCAACCTCCCAAGTAGCTGAGACTATAGACACACACCACCACACCTGGCTAATGTTCTGATTTTTTTGTAGAGACAAGGTTTTGCTATGTTGTCCAGGCAGGTCTTGAACCCCAGGGTTAACCAATCTGCCCACCTCAGTCTCACAAAGTGCTGGGATTCATAGTTTGTATTGTACCTGGCTTCATAGTTTGTATTCTTAATTAAGCCTCTAAGGCCACCTTCCTAAACAGGTTTCAGAAGGAAACATTTGTGCAATGTCACCACTGGGAAATGTATTATCCAATTTTAGTTCATATTCTGACATAGTTGTGGTGAAGGTAGGTCCAAAAAACTGAGTCCTGGATTTTAATTATGGTTCTTCATGAGACCATCTAAGTAATTCCTCTGTTTCATGGTTTGGAGTAGTCACCTGCTAGTGAGTCAAAAACTCAAGAACTAGAAGAAAGGAGAACTGAAAGGTATATAGTTAACACTTCCACAGTACTTACTATGTGCCAGGTGCTGTTCTAAGAGCTTTCCATGTATCTACTTATTTAATCTAACCCACAAAATACAGTGGGATAATATCATCTCCATTTTACAGATGAAGAATCTGAGGCACAAAGAAGTTAAGTAACTTGCTCAAAGTCATACAGCTGGTAATTGAAAGAACCATAATATATATATATATGTGTGTGTGTATATATATATGTATATGTGTGTGTATATATATATATATGCACTCAATATATATATATACACACACATACATATACATACATACACACATTTATATACATATATACATATATATATGTGTGTATATATATATATATATATATATTTTTTTTTTTTTTAAGGTGAGAAAGCAGGATTTATTGAGAGGACAGAGAAGCTCCCACAGTGGGAGGGGACCTGAAGGAGCTGCCTCAGTGCCAGAATTTAAGCCCATGCAGTCTGGCTTTAGAGTGCTGTTAAACACTAAGCTATATTTAGAAATTTAGTTCTATACCCTCATAAAGATGAGGAAGCTTATCTGGACAGGTTAGGTGGTCTGCCCATGTCATTAAACATCAGTGAGCAGTTCAACTTACAACTCTACAATTTTGCCCCCAAATGATCATGCTTATTTCTTTTCCTCCTTCAGCTTCCTCTACTTTGAATGACAGAAATACCCTTACCCTCAAGTTTGACTTAGGACTAAACAGAGTAGTAGCTGTTTAATATGATTTCCAAAGTACAAGAAAGGCTTCCTATCACGTAAGACTTTCCTACCAAGCTCCCAAGCCTTTTAATCTCTTCCTTTGCATTTGGAAGCCAGTATTTATTTTCTTTTTAAATTTTTTTTAGAGATGTGTTTTGCTATGTTGCCCAGGCTGAATTAAACTCCTGGGCTCAAGTGATCCTTCTGCCTCAACCTCCCAAGTAGCTGAGACTAGGTTATGTCATTGTACCTGGCTCAGTAATTTTTAATATTCTCCTTACATAAACCTTTGGCTCAAGCTAAATTGGTCTATATCCATTCCAAAAATGTTTCTCTCATTTTCATGATATTGGCTTTTGCTCAAATTCTTCCCATCTGGCATGTTTCTCACTGCACTTACCACATATTTGATAATCATCTGCTTAACTATCTACCACATCCAAAATACTATGAATTCTGGGAGGGCAGGGCTTGTTTGTGTCTCACTCATCTTTCCATCTCTAAGATCAAGTCACTTACAACTGGCACATTTCCCCCATCTTTCTTTCTGCCAGTCAAATTTCTCCAATCCCAGAAGACCTTGCATCTCTCTCAATCCTATTTAGCCGAAGGTAATCTCTTCACACAAATTTCCAGAGTCCTCACAGTCTGGACCATTCTCTTAGTAATTAATCATATACTACCTCCTTACTCTCTTCATGAATTACTGTTTACATCTTGCATGTGTGTCTTTTCATCTAAACTTTAAGCTGCTTCTGAACAAGAAGAGGCTTCCACTTCTATCAATCCATTCTTAAATGCTAGGCTGGGTGCTTAAGCATAACCCGGGAAGCTTAATAAAATGCAGATTATCTCATGTTCTGAAATTTTTATTAAAATAAGTAAGGGGACTAGCTCCCAGGAATGTGCCCTCTCCCTCTCCCATTCCAACTATAAGAATCTTCTATTCTGATACACAGCCAGGTTTGGTAAGCACTGCCCCACAGGCACTAAATTATTTGTACCTGGAAGGCATTCAGAATTTTTATCTGACTCTTTCTTTTTAACTCTTTCCTTAGAAGTTGGTGATTTAATAAGGGAAAGAAGATTTTACAGTTATAAAGAGAATCAGAACCTTAAGCATGATTATGTAAAGCTATGGTATAAATTACGAGATTAAGAATCATCATAAAAGTTCATTTGACAATAATGAATTCAACAAACCTCATCTAAGGTCCTGACATGTCATAGGTAGCGTATTAGGCCCTAAGAAAATAAAAGTGAACAAGATATTGTACCTACCCTATATATCACACATTATAGTACAAGGGTTAGAACTGAGGGCTTCAGAATGAGACTGCCTGGTTCAAATTTGAACTTTCCCACTTATATATTAGCATAGTGATAAGTTGCTTCCTGTGCCAAGGACCTAATCAGCATCTTGTTAGACAAGCCTCTCATCTCTTTCCCATCTCTATAGGTAGCACAGAAAAAACTACATCCTTTCTGCTAGGTCACTGGTCCCAAGGTCTAGACCCTAGACCAACGGCTAGTCACAGTTATAATAAAAGATTCTCCAATCCAATACCAAGTATGTCAAAAGATCCAGTAAATATTTCATGCTCTGATATAATACTCTCAGATTACAAGGATAATGTTGTGATGAATGAAATACAAGTTCATTTAAAAAGTCTATTAAATTATTTTATTCAAAACCATGAAAAATCAGGCAACTCTGTATCAAATAATGATGTCTGAATATCATAGGAGCTGTGCTTGGTGGCGCACGCCTGTAATTCCAACACTTTGGGAGGCTGAGGCAGTAGGATCACTTGAAACCAGGAGTTCAAGACTAGCCTGGGTAACAAAGTGAGACCCCTATCTCTACAAAAAATAAAATAATTGCCCAGGTGTGGTAGTGCACGCCTGCAGTCCCAGCTGCTTGAAAGGCTGAGGCAGGAGGATCACTTGAGCTCAGGAGTTTGAAGCTGCAGTGAGCTATGACCATGTCGTGCACTCCAGCCTGAGTGATATAATGAGATCCTGTCTCAAATAAATAAATACATATATACTGTGGAGATCTGCTGAAATATTTTAACTACTATACCACTCTGAATATACAAGTATATACTAAAGACAGTACAAGTATTTTCTTTTCTCTGGCATATTGTTAAACTACTCTAACTGTACTATACTCTTTTAAAATTATTATTATTATTAGTTTTTTTTTTGAGTTGGAGTCTCACTCTGTCGCCCAGACTGGAGTGCAGTGGCCGCTCCCAGCCACCGCAGCCTCGACCTGCCAGGCTCCAGTGATCTTTCCACCTCAGCCTTCCGAGTAGCCGGAATTACAGGCATGCGCTACCACGCCCAGCTGATTTTTTGATTTACTGTAGAGATGAGGTCTCGCTGCCCAGGCGGGTCTCGAACCCGTGGGCTCAGGCAATCCACTCACCTCAGCCTCCCAAAGGCGCGGGATGACAGGCTGAGCCACCGAGCCCGGCTTAAATTATTTTTAATATGACTCAAAATTTTAGAAAAGTGTGCTCACATACTGATGATAATGACCCCAATTTAGAACACTATGTTAAGATGATAGCTATTAAAAATCCTCTGATAGCTGTTGGTAGGGGAACCCCCAAATAATGAATTCATGGTAGCTCTGGGCATTATATTTCAAACAATAAAAAGAAGGCATATTTTTTCTTGGTGAAATAATAGATTTTTTAAATGTTAAACAAGGATACTCATATTTAAAATACGGTAGGAAATCACTGCTCAGTTCAGGTGAGGGCTTTTAGTCATTACTGCCACAATAAGCTTGGTTTTGGAGTTCTATAGAGAATGCTGAAACTTTCCAAGACTTACCATATGTGGCAAACTAAGGCCATGAACTAGTATGCCATATCTCTATCTTTAGATAGGACTGTTTGAAGAATAAAAAGTATGTCTATTGATAGAATTTCACAGAGAAAAATGATACAACACAAATTGCAGACATCAACATTAAGAGCATGAAGAGTAATGAGTGATCTGGCAAAAGGGTAACTCTGGAAGGTTTTCTAGAGAAACGTTCACTCAAGTTGTAAGAACTAAGGGCAAGTAAGATGGGAATGTTGAGGGTAATGAGAGAGTATTTACCTGAAGTCAGTGGAAAGGGGGAAAGTTGGTGACAAAAGGCTTAAATCAATGATTCTCAAATTATTTTTCTTTTTTTGAGATGGGAGTCTCACTCTGTCACCCAGGCCGGACTGCAGTTGCATGATCACGGCTCACCTCTATAGCCTCAATCTCTTGAGTAGCTAGGACTATAACTGCACACCACCACACATGGCTAATTTTTTGATTTTTTTTGTAGAGACAAGGTCTCACTATATTGCCTGGGCTGGTCTCAAATGCCCGAGCTCAAGCAATCCTCTCGCCTTGGCTTCCCAAAGTGCTGAGATTACCAGCATGAGCCACTTTGCTGGCCTTCAAACTAAATACAATGAACTCCAAACCTTTTTTAAAAAAATACAGAGACAGGGAACAGGCACAGTGGCTCAAGCCTGTAATCCCAGCACTTTTGAGGGCAGAGGAGAGAGGATTGTCTGAGCCTGTGGGTTCAAGACTAGCTTGAGCAACATGGTGAAACCTCGTTTCTACATTAAAATAAAAAAAATTAGCTGGGCACAGTAGCACACGCCTGTAGTTCTGGTCACTTAGAAAGCTGAGGCGGAAGGATCGTCGGAATTCAGTAGGTTGACACTGGAGTGACCATGAGCATGCCACTACCCTCCAGCGTGGGCAACGGAGTGAGACTCCAACTCAAAAAAAAAAAAGAGGCAGGGTCATGCTAGGTTGCCTAGGCTAGTCTCAAACTCCTGGGAACAAGTGATCCTCCCACCTCAGTCTCCCAAGTAGCTGGGATTACAGGCATGCACCACTGTGCCTGGCTCAAACTTTTTAAAATTGTGACCTATGTTATAAGAAATATGTTTTGGTTAGGCATGGTGGTTCACACCTGTAATCCCAGCACTTTGGGAGGTGGAGGCGAGGGGATTGCCTAAGTCCAGGGGTTTAAGATCAGTCCGGGCAACTTAGTGAGACCTAATCTCTACAGTAAATAAAAAAATTAGCAGGGTGTGGTGGTGTGTACCTGTAGTTCCAGCTACTTGGAAGACTGAGGTGGAAAGATCACCTGAGCCCAGCAGGTGGAGGCTGCGGTGACTGTTGAGTGTGCCACTGCACTGCAGTCCAGGAGACAGAGTGAGACATTGACTCAAAAAAAAAAAAGGAAAAAGAATATGTTTCCAACCCACAATATATGCACAGATATATATATATATATAAACTAAAACAAAACATTAGGGAAAAAAAAACCGTACTACATATGCTCTGATATTTTCTCTTCTAATCTAGCTCATTTTATAAAATTTTGGTCACAATCCACTATGCAGATTTCACAATCTACTATTTTGTCACTACTCACAACTTGAAAAATATTGCTTGTAATAAGAACTACCTGAGATAATTGTCTAAACTGTAGATTCTCAGATTCAACCTCTAGAATTCAGGATCTGCATACCTAGGGTAGAAGCCAGTGATCTATAATTTTAACAAGCATCTCGGATGATTCTGACACAAGTGATCAACCCATAAACTATGTTTTAAGAACCACTGGCTATTGAGCAAATTTTACTTTGCTCAATTGTGTCAATAAAGATTTATTTATTGCTTTACAACTATTTTTCCCATGCACCACACACACATACCTGTATACAAAAACATTTACATGTATATATGCACAGACTATTTCTAGACTGAATCATAAGAAATTAGTAACAGATGTACGTTTGAAACTCTAGCTCAGCCCCTTACTAACTGTGTGACCTAAGATACAATCTCTGAGTCTTACTTCCTTCATCAATAAAATAAAGAGAAGTAATGAAGTGCGACTATATGTATTCCCTAAAAAATGATAGCTATTATTAATCAATAAGAAATAAGCATAATAGTATGTCTTCAGTCAGCAAATGACATGCTCAAAACAATATCACAGGTCAATTATTCCATTTGCTATATTTAATATAGAATAAAAGAGTAAACAAGAGAAGGGAAACAGGAACCCTCATATACTATTGGTAAGAGTATAAATTGGTGAAACCTTTTTAGAGACAATTTAATACTATACATTTTAAAAACATACACCTTTTGACCCAGTGATTTGACTTTATCCCACCAGTTATACTTGGAGAAGTATGTGAAGATTTTTGCATTACATTGTTCTCTACAGAATTATTTGTAATCACCAAAAAAATCCCAAAACAACCTAAATGTCTATCAATAGGGGACTGGTTAAATAAAAATCATCCATATAATAAAATATGAAGTTGTTCAAAGAAATAGAACTATTAGCCGGGTCAGTGGCTCAGCCTGTAATCCCGTGCCTTTGGGAGGCTGAGGTGAGTGGATTGCCTGAGCCCGTGGGCTCGAGACCCACCTGGGCAGGCGAGACCTCATCTCTACAATAAATCAAAAAATTAGCCGGGCGTGGTAGCACGTGCCTGTAATTCCGGCTACTCGGAAGGCTGAGGCGGAAAGGATCACTGGAGCCCAGCAGGTTGAGGCTGTGGTGGCCGGGAGCGGCCACTGCACTCCAGTCTGGGCGACAGAGTGAGACTCCAACTCAAAAAAAAAGAAAAAAAGAAAAAAAGAAATAGAGCTATTTAGATCTATATGTGCTATTAATAAAGATCTTCAAAAGTGTACTATTAATTTCTTAATGCATTAAATATAGAATTGCCACATAACCCAGCAATTTCACTTTTGGGTGTATACTCAAAAGAACTGAAAAGATGTATTTTTTAAAAATCTGTGCATAGCCGGGCTGGGTGGCTCAGCCTGTAATCCCACGCTTTGGAAGGCTGAGGTGAGTGGATTGCCTGAGCCCGCGGGTTCGAGACCCGCCTGGGCAACTTGGCGAGACCTCATCTCTACAATAAATCAAAAATTAGCTGGGCGTGGTAGCGCGTGCCTGTAGTTTCAGCTACTTGGAAGGCTGAGGCGGAAGGATCGCCAAAGCCCAGCAGGTCGAGGCTGCGGTGGCCGGGAGCGGCCACTACACTCCAGTCTGGGTGACAGAGTGAGACTCTAATTAAAAAAAAAACAAAAACAAAAACAAAAAAACCTGTGCATAAATATTCATAGCAGCACTACTCACAAAAGTGAAAAGGTACAACCCAATGTCCAACTTATAAATGGATAAGTAAAATGTATCCATACTATGAAATATTACTCAGCCATAAAAATGAATGATATACTGACACATGCTACACTATGGCTACACCATGAAAACATTATGCTTAGTGACACAAAAGCTACATATTGTATGATTCCATTATATGAAATATACAGGAGAGGTAAAAAGGAAGAGAAAACCGATTAGTAGTTGCCAGGGACTGTGAGAGGAGAAAATGGAGAGTGGTTGCTTAATGTGCATAGAACTGCCTTTTGGGGTGAGGAAAATGTTCTGGAAATTAGATAGTGGTGATAGTTGCACAACACCATGGATGTACTAAATATACATTGTGAATTTGTACTAGAAGTCACTAATGGATTAAATAGAAGAATAGAAAATTTAGAACATAAATTTTATGTTGTGTGTATTTGAGCACAATAAAAAAATGAGTTAAATATATATATGTGTATATATACACACACACATATATATATATACTATTACACCAAAATAACAAGTGCAGAACCAGTTCCCCCAGTTTGACTCCTGAAGCAACTACTCTTAACAGTTTCTTAGTATTTCTCCAGATTCAGTCTATGCATACACAAGCATAACTGGTTGTGTACATATGAATGCATATGTATGTGTATTTGCATACTCCTATGTATACATGTATATCCCTCCCCAAAATGTTATAGTAGCTATTAAAAAAAATCCAAATGGGGCGAAATACAACTCAAGGGTGATCAGTCAGCTACACTCATTCTATGCATGTCATGAGGGGATATTGTCAACATTTTCAATTGAGCTTTAATTCCTAAAATTGTTAATGTACTTCTCCATCTCACAGAATATATTCGTGAGAAGTTAGTTAACATTACATTTAAAATTATTTCATGCACTAGTAATTAAATTAAGTGCTACCAGAAACATATAACCAAAATTAATAAAAGGAACATGAAAGTCACCCCAAGATGATATATATTCAACAAATAATTACTGAGTCCCTACTTGGTGGGGAGCACCATGCACAATACTTTAATTGCAAGGAGTCTATTCATTCAATTGTCTGAGGCTATAGTTATTGAAGGTTAATGAGAACACAGGCAGAAATAATTTCCTCAGGTCCTAAATGGCCTTGCAGTCTCTAGGGTCCACACACTAAAGTTTCCTAAAGTGATTTGGAAGAGTTAAGAGGTCCTTTAAGAATTTCAGTGTCTAAAAATGACAGGCACAAGAACATCCAGTTCCTCAAGGGATTCTCTACAGGAGGCCTACAAAAGAATCATTAAAGCAACTATGGCCGGGGTCGGTGGCTCAGTCTGTAATCCCAGCGCTTTGGGAGGCCGAGGTGAGTGGATTGCCTGAGCCTGCGGGTTCGAGACCCACCTGGGCAATTTGGCGAGACCTCATCTCTACAATAAAAAAAAAAAAAAAAAAAATTAGCCGGGCGTGGTAGTGCACGCCTGTAGTTCCAGCTACTTGGAAGGCTGAGGCGGAAGGATCGCTGGAGCCCAGCAGGTCGAGGCTGCGGTGGCAGGGAGCGCTCACTGCACTACAGTCTGGGTGACAGAGTGAGACTCCAACTCAAAAAAAAAAAAAAAAAAAAAGCAACTATGGTATTCTTCCCAGAGAAAGAAAATGAACCCAACGATAGTATCCTACAGGCATCCAGAGACTAAAACTATTATACCCAATTTTTATAACCAATAGGTATAATTTTCTTTTCTTTTGAGTGGCATGCTCCTGGTCACTGCAGCCTCAAAAATAACCTGCTGGGTGCAGGTGATTCTTCCACCTCAGCCTTCCAAGTAGCTGGAACTATAGGCACGCGCTACCACACCCAGCTTATTTTTGATTTATTGTAGAGACGAGGTCTCACCAAGTTGCCTGGGCAGGTCTCGAACGCAGGGGCTCAGGCAATCCACTCACCTTGGCCTCCCAAAGTGCTGGGATTACAGGCTGAGCCACCAAGCCCGGCCTATAATTTTCAACTTTTCTGCCCATAATTTTCAACTTTTCTGGCCACTCTTAATATCTTCAGGCTTGTGAGACAGTATATTGTTGGGAGCCAACATCTACAAGCTATACAGTTGAGGCCTATGAAGGCCCATGTTGGAGATCTGCTTTTGACACAAAAGCATCAGTGACACCTATAGTGTTGGTATATGAATAGTGACCAGTTTGTATATGTGACATAAAAGCTTATATTATTTCGAAGCAAACCTTTTACACTGTTAGACTAAAATTTCTGGTAAGGCCTTACAGCAGAAAACATTCTGTACTTTAAGTTTCCATTTCTCTCTGACTCTCTGAGCCATTGTTAAGTCTGTTTCTCAGAAGTAACCATGCAGCCTTTGTTCCTGTAAGCACTCTGTAAGCAGTTTCTCCCGATAGCTAAAGATTAGCAACCAAAATTGTTTTAATAGTTTTGTTTTCCTGCCTCTAGCCAGGCAGAACGTGTCTAGTTTCACTACGTGTCAAGACTCTCAGCTTGCCTCAGCCTCTGGCCATCATCATGACAACAGTGCTTTTCCTTGTCCAAGAGTGTGACAACCACTGTTTGATTTATTCACTTGGATCAAATTTTCTATCAGGAAGTTTAGAAATATATATATACACACAGTTCAGTTATCTACATATAACACTATGTGAACCTATGCTTGCTACTTCACTTCCTTCTGCTTGGAATTTGCCCTCTAATATGCCTGTGTATAGTAGTAATGAAACCCAGTTACCGGCCTGTTGGAAAGTAAAACCAAAGTACTCTTACTTATTTCTGGATATACTTTTGCACTTTGGATTTCTGCTTTGAGGCGTCAACTTCAGTGTCCAGCAGACTTCGATGGTAAAGTACACATTGGGTTTGTCGAACACTGTGGTTAGTGTTCTCTGCTTCTCACTATTTAGCATTTCATAGAGGGCTCTGGCACCAGTGTCCCTGACAGAAATATTTTTTACTGCTGGACATTAAAATAAATAGTATAGACTTTGAGTGTTTTGTTAAATCATAGAAAATTAATAGGAAATTTTACATTAGGTAAAAATAAGAATAGCTTATAATATACAGATTAATCATTAAATATTATAGAAAACAGTTAGCAAAACTATTACTGAAATCATACACTTCTTATCTTGATGTAAGCTTTGTGAAGCACGATATGCATCATGGAATTTTGATTGTTAATTGTTACCTTAAGCAAAAATCTTTTGTGAAGTACGTTATGCATCAGGAGATCTGTAAGCCCCCAGCAGGTATTTGTCATACTGCTGGAGGTTATAGCAAATGGTATATAAGCTGGAAAAAGTTTGAATAAAATTGGACTCAGTCCTGATCAGACTGATCCCAGAAGAACTGCCTCCAGTGGTTTCTTCTCGCCGTGTCCTGATTCCCTGGAGCAGGTCCAACTCCCCTCAGGTCAGGCTGGTCCCCGACAGTATATCTTTATATATTATTTGGAAAATATGGTAAGAAATACAGGGGACTTAAAGAAAAGCAAAGGATAGCATGTTACAGCCTGACCTTACCTATAACCTGATAGAAAGGTTTTAGGAAATATGTTTACTCTAGTTCAACTGACTCCCCTTTTTTTCTCCCCTTGATCATGTATCTCTGATAAAATATTTTCAAACCTACATCCCAAATATGGTGTTTACCTACATAAATATGTATGTATCAATATATTATGTACATTATAAAATACATGCAAACTTCCTCTTTTTAAAAAAAATTTTTTTGAGTTGGGGTCTCACTCTGTCACCCAGACTTGTGCAGTGGCACAATCACGGCTCACCGCAGCCTCAGCCACAGCCTCCTGGGTTCAGGTGATCCTTCTGCCTTAGCCTCCCGAGTAGCTAGGACTATAGGCATACACCACTCCGGGCTAATTTTTTTTTTTTTTTTTGTAGAGATGAGGTCTTACTGTGTTGCCCAGGCTGGTCTTGAACTTCTGGTCTCAAGCAATCCTCCTTCCTCAGCCTCCCAAAGTGCTGAGATTACAGGTGTGAGCCACTGTGCCCAACCCTTCATGCAAACTTTTTAATTAAAAAATGAGACAGGCTGGGCATGGTGGCTCACACCTATAATCCCAGGACTTTGGGAGGCCAAGGTGAGAGGACTGTCTGAGCCCATGGATTCGAAACCAGCCTGAGCAACTTGGCAAGACCTCATCTCTACAGTGAATCAAAAACTTAGCCAGGCATGGTGGCATGTGTCTGTAGTTCCAGCTACTTGGAAGGCTGAGGCGGAAGGATCGCTTGAGCCCAGCAAGTCAAGGCCTCGGTGGCTGTGAGTGTGCCACTGCACTCCAGTCTGGGTGACAGAATGAGACTCCAACTCAAAAAAAAAAAAAAGAGAGAGAAAAAAAATAAACATTTCAAATTTTACTGACACAAACCCCCTTTTGTTCTTATTAAAATTTGTTTTAACAATATATTTTTAGCGAAATCAATATGAATAGAGTATTTTTTTCCTTAATCTTGGTTTAACACTACTATATACCAAGAGGTAAGTATTATTCCTACTTCACAGATGAGAAAACTGAACTTTGAGAGATTATATAATCTGAGAAATGTCAGAGCTATAATGTGGTAGAGCTAGGATACACACCCCTATCTGTCAAACTCTAAAATCAGTGTTCTTAACTAATATAGTCTGAGAAAAGAAGCAATCAGAGAAAACAGATTTATCCTGGGGTGTACATTAAAGACCAAAAATAACTCCTTCTGACCAATCTGAATGAATCTAAATGTTTTCTGCTCATTTGACTCATAAATATTATCAGTTACAATCTCTGTATAACTTTGATTAAGTGACTTATTTGAATCTCAGTTTCCCAATCTGCAAAATGAGAGACTTGAACTATGTGATCTTCAAGATGCTTTTCAGCATTAAAACTCTAGGACTCAAAAACAAGAGCAAATAAGGAAACATATTTAAGCAGAGTAGCCAGACCTTTGCTGATCTCCACATTAGGTAGATTAAAGATGTCAAGGTCCATCATCCCTCCTTTAGTCCCTTCTGAGAGGTCTAAGAGAACCAGCTTGTCTGCAATGCCCTGTACGGTACAATAAGAAAAAGAATAGCATTACAATGAACATGGCTCATTGCTCAATTTAAATTCATTCAGACATGAGTTCTAAAGGATAATACACAGGTCTCATATGCTGTCTTAAGAAGGAAAAGTCACACAACAGCAATAGTGACATATAAGCAAGAAATTACTATGAACTTGAATAATGTGGTCCTTTAGACTTTACTAAAAAGTAGGATCTAACAGAGCTTAACTCAGAAGTCACAAATTACAGGTTTCTTTTCCTGGGATGAGTAATAAAGATGACTTGCATACTCAGCAAGTTTGCTATTGCTCTGGAGTTTATGTTTTCATTTTGATGTCATAATTTTCATGCGGAAAGAGTTTAGAGTGATTTTCGGGTCTGTGTTTTGTTCCTTACTTCTAGCATGCAAATAATCAACCAATGTCAGCTTTCTCTTTTTAAAACAATAGCCCTAAATCTAAAATCAAATCCTATCATCATGTTGTACCCTCCCCAGAGACCCCCTGGAAAATACTTCACATGACTGTAAATGGCTCCCTGGGTGGCATGGTGGGCTGACTGTACATAACAGTATGGAAACTCCTAAGAGTCAGTTTACCTTTGTGAAAGGTCTTTCGCCAAAATAGTAGGAGACCTAAGGGTCTCTCCTACCTTAGGATGTAAGGGCGTAAGTACTCAGGGATCTACCAGACTATAAGGTAGAAAGTGTAATGGTTAAGAAAACAACCCTGTTATACTATTTATTAGTTATGTAATACTGGGAAAGTCATTAACTCAGCCTTACTACATGTGGTTATGAGAATTAACTATGTGACACAAGCTGGCACATAGTAGTTCTCTCGAAATCATAGCCTTCATTTTATTACTGTTAATGTACTCATAAGGAAAATGCAAAGAAAACCATGAGTTACCATTACCATTTACAAGACACACAAAAATCCAAAACTTTAACAGTAGTTCTTACAAGCACTCTTACACATTATGGGTGTGAGAAGAAACTGATAATAAGAATAATTTGACAATTTCTATCAAAAATTTAAAACATTATTCAATTTAAATGTATGAACTCCTTCAAAACACCAATCTCATTTATAGAAATTATTCTACAAGTTTATTAGTGCATGTGTAAAATGATACAATGTATAAGATATTCATGACAAGAAATAACAAAATGTTAACCACCAACAATAATAATGAGGCAGTATAATATAGTGGCTTAAAGCAGAGCTTGAAAAGCTTTCATTGATCACCATGTAATGGGGTCAGTGAAGCAAACAGATCACGAGGGATTTTATTAAAATGCAGGCTTTGCTTCAGTAGGTCTGGGTTAGGGCTTGGGATTATGCATTGCTAACATGATCTCAGGTGATGCCAATGCTGTTAGTCTGAAAACCATACTTCTGAGTAGTAAGGACCTAGGATACAGGCTTTGGTGAATAGATTACTGTCTTCAAATCCTGACTCCATCATTTATGAACAGTGTGACTTTGGGCAAATTGGGTGACCTCCCTATGCTTTGTTTGGTTTCTTCATTTGTAAAATGGCGATAATAACAATACCTAGGCAATAGTGTTGTTATAAAAATGAGTCAAGTGTCTATACAAGTGCCCAGCAACAAATAAGCATTCAGTAAATGTTAATTACCTGCTATCACCTCTGCTACTATTGCCACTATTATAACTGCTATAATTATTGCAATCAAAATAGTGATTTATGGATATGACTTATATGTTGCAATTTGAATACTGTATCTTGTATTAAAATATGTTTAAAAATAAAAATGAAAACAATTTTCCACCAAGACAGTTCAGAGACAAATGACAGTGATAGTCTTCTAACAGTTAAAAAACATGACTTTAAGGAGCCTTCCAATGCTTACCAAAAAAAAGAGAAAAAAAAAGACAAATAAAATTAATAAACTCAGTATCATTAGGGCTGCCAAAATCAGGATGATATGCACGTTATAATTAGCTGCATAAATTAATTCTGCCTCTCTGAAGTGCAATCTAGCAATATGTAATAAGTACCATAGAGGCCAAGCTCAGTGGCTCATGCCTGCAATCCCAGCACTGTAATCCCAGAGGCCAAGGCAGGAAGATTGCTTGAGCCCAGAAGTTCAAGATTAGTCTGGACAACATAGCAAGACCTTGTCTCTACAACAACAAAAAATTAGTCAGGCATGCTGGTGTGCACCTATAGTCCCAGCTACTCAGGTGGCTGAGGTAGAAGGATCGCCTGAGTCTGAGGAGGTTGAGACTATGACCCTGCCATGCACTACAGCCTGGGCAACAGAGTGAGACCCTGACTCAAAAAAAAAAAAAAAAAAAAAAGTGCCATAAAAAACATTCACACCCTCTGACTCACTACTATTTTTGAAATTATGTTGAACCAAAAAAAATTCAGATGAGAAAATAAGCAACTTGTAATGTTTATAGAAGCATTTTATTTAAAAACAAAAGCCTAAAAACAACTTAAATTCTAATTAAGAGGTAATTGTGTAATTAGATGAAATGAAACTATAAATATGCCAAAAGTTAGCATATAAAATTTTCTAGCTCCCTGAATATAATTTAATTATTTGCTGAAGTAGAACCCACCTCCAAGACACATGTGAGTCTTAAATGAAAAGAAAAAGATTTAGATGGCAAAACGATCAGATTTACATATAAAAGAAAAACTAATGCCAGCTACCAAATAAACACATAGAACAGTTATTCTGTTCTCTGAGCTATATCTCTCAAAAGACACAAGATATGTTGTTACCATGATACTGGGCCCTGGAAAAAAGTGGATGGGTCTTTTGAACTTCTCTGCAAAAGGACTGAAGCCTTTCTGTAAACAATTCATATAGAGAAGATCTAGTAAAAAGGACTGATTAACAAATAAATAAATCCTAAATGAGTATAAAATATGAACTCAGAAACTTGATTCTAAAAGGAAGCAATTATATAAGAAAAGGCAATCCTTTAAAAGAAAAAGCTAATTTTTGAAAGAGCTAAAATTAAGTATTATGTTAAATAAGAGTTTAATTAAAGCAGCATGATTCAGAAAACACAAAAGAATTTGTAAGTCAGATGAATGTCAAGTTGAGGTTTCCCTTGGATTAGGAGGAGCCCATTGTTCAAATCACTTTTCAAAGCTTCTTCCGTGACTAACTGCTAATTAAGAAGCAACATCACAGATGAGAGCTTTCAGCTATTTTTTTTTGTGAACTTACTAAATATATTTTAAGGCAAAATGAGATTTTCCTATATGACAAAATGAAGCCATTACTTTTTGTATGTTAAATATAAACTGCCTAAAAGTGCAGCACTATGACAGGCATATAACCACTCTGCTTACATACCTTTGCTGAAATTGCCAATGTGCAGGCAACACCCAACTCTCCACCTCCAACCACGGTAATTTTACTGAGTGTTTTACTCTCATGATTTGCCCAGCTCTTTGAATTTATGCCTGAGACACCTGAAAAGAAAAGTACATTATCCTGAGAATTCAAAATTAGTATCAAAAATCTTCTTGGCATCTTTTAAAAAATATACCAGCCTTCAATAGCTCGGAAAGAAAACATGATGCTAGTCCATAACTAGCACTCAAAACAACACCAGTGAACAAATGAATGCGTGAAATACAGGAGTCTCCTGTTAAATATTCTACTAAATAGAGGCTATCCTTTAAAAATATTTTTCTAAGTGTTTAAAAAGTATCATATAAGACTCTAAAGAGGCTGGGCGTGGTGGCTCATGCCTGTAATCCCCACGTTGGAAGGCCACAGAGGGAAAATTACTTGAGCCCAGGAGTTCGAGACCAGCCTGGGCAACATAGTGAGACTTCGTCTCTATTTAAAAAATACAAAATATTAGCCAGGCGTGGTGGCACACCCCTGTTGTCCCAGCTACTTGGGAGGCTGAGGTGGAAGAATCGCCTGAGCCCAGGAAGTTGAGGCTGCAATGGCCATGAGTGTGTGCCATGCACTCCAGTCTGGGTGATAAACAAAAAGACTCTAAAGAAGAAGGCTTTCTGTAATTCTGGAAAACATTCTGACTCTTACTGCTCTGGTCTGCATTACAGAAATGTCCAACACCTTACTAAATTTTTCTAAGCATGGGCATGTGGCTTGATCCTCAATGAAGAATCATAGATCCTCTGGTTCAATACATTGAATAAGCCAAAAAGCTGCATAAACATATAGTGAAAAAGACTTGGAATCGTTGATGTATATCAAGTCACTGTGAACAAAATAAGAATTATTTTACCTGGAACTAATATTTTTTACATTTTAAGAAACCAAATTCATCAGAACTATATGGTAATATCCCATGATAAAAGTACAAGAATTTCTTATTCAAAGCAGATACATATACACACATACATACATACAGTTATTTATAAAAATCAAGTAAAAGAGAGAAAAGGATTTTAGTGAGAAACTAAATTCATAACCCTCAAGGCAATCTGACAAAAATACAAACCTTCAGTGATCTTTGCAATATAGTTTAGCAAGTCTACTTGCTGTGCCTCATCAGATGATGACAGGGAATACAGGGGAAGTTCCTCTTGAAACTTGGCAATCATTTCTTTAATTAATCCAACAATGACAGATTTAGGCTGCAGGATACACACAAATAAAAAAGTTACACAAAAATTTTGCCAAAGAATACTACCACTGAGAGTGGTAGCTAACACCTAGAATCCCAGCACTTTCGGAGGCTGAGGTGGGAGGATTGCTTGAGGTCAGGAATTCCAGGCCAGCCTAGGCAACATAGCGAGAACTTGTCTCTACAAAAAATAAAAATATTAGGTGTGTGTGCTAACGGCTCACTGCAGCCTCAAACTCCTGAGCTCGGGTGATCCTTCTCAGCCTCCAGAGTAGCTGGGACTACAGGCACATGCTACCATGCCTGGTTATTATTTTGTTTTTTTTGTAGAGAGAGATCTCACTATGTTGTACAGGCTGGTCTCGAACGCCTGGGCTCAAGCAATACTCATACCTCAGCCTCCCAAAGTGCTGGGATTACAGGCATAAGCCACTGCACCGGACTTAACTGGCAATATTATTTCATCATCAAGTAATGCAAACAAAGTTCATAAAGTAAAAAGTCAACTTCTACTGTTGAAAATTTGGTGTATGTCCTTTCTTTTTCTATTACTATTTTCTTCTTTTTAAAGGTTTTATATTTGGAAAACAGAAAACCATAAAAACAAAGCAAGATATACCCATAATTATACACCTTTTTACAAGACGTCTATGAAATAAATGCATCCTTTTCTCAACTATGATTTGCTTCCAAGATAAGACGAGATTTGGTGCATTGAGGGCAGTAAGGCCATAGACACAAATGCATTCTTTACTTCAACCGCATTCAACTCTGACATATCCCAGTCCTCAGTCCTACAACTTTGTGGGCCTATAAAAATATATTATAAATTATCCTTTCATAAATGTTTAAACTACTTACAAAAATGAGAGAATACCGTATATCTGTGTAAGTCAATGTATAGAGATAAGCAAATATTTGTTTAGTTTTTTTTTTTCTTTTTTTGAGTTGGAATCTCACTCTGTCGCCCAGGCTAGAGTGCAGTGGCACGCTCACAGCCACCCCAATGTTGACCCACAGGCCTCAGGCAATCCTTCTGTCCCAGCCTTCCAAGTAGCCAGAACTACAAGTGCATGCTACCATGCCTAATTTATTTTATTTTATTTTATAGTCGAGACAAGTTCTTGCCAACTTGCCCGGGGTGGTCTCAAACCCGCAGGCTCAGGCAATCCACTTGCCTCAGCCTTCCAAAGTGCTGGGATTACAGGTTCAGCCAATGAGCCAGACCTTGTTTAGTTTTAATGGTAATACCATCTATGAGAGCAAGGGTACTATAGAATAGGTACCTTCCTATGTTTTCTTCTACAAATGGCAGAAATACATTTTGTCTAACTTTCTAGAAGCCAATTTGGCGATACCTAAGAAAACTTCAAAAATACTGAAAATCTTTGATCCAATAATTCAATTCCTAGAGATTTATCATTATCAAACTATTAGAGATACATAAGATATACACAAATATTTATATTTAAGGATGTTCATCATTAAATTTCTCACAATAGGGCAATCTGTAATTACATTATGTAATATCCTCATGCTAGATCATCAGGCAAAAATTTAAAAGCATATATTTATTAAAAACAGTTTGGCGTGAAGAAATGCTCAATGGTAAATGAAAAAGGCAGAATACAAAATTAAAATGTGAAGACCCATAAAACACTATAATTAAATAGATCAATATGAATGGGTTTCATAAACATAATGACAGTGAAAGCATGCCACAGAAGATTACATTACGTAAGAATAAAAAACAGGCAAAACCATATATATATATGTTACATAAGAATTTTTCAGAGGGAGGAACTAGAAAATAATGCCCAAATAAATGACTTGTCAGCAGCTTTTCATGTACTTTCTCAAGTGGGAAATGACTATAAAAAGACAGGGAGCAATCTATCACAAAAATAAAAAACCAAGTACCACATGTTCTCACTTGTAAGTGGACCCTGAACATTGATCATAACACTATAAGAAAGAGTTTGGCAGTAGTGGGATGCTGCCAGGGGAAGGAAGAGGGGCATATAACTTTAATAAGGGTAACTGATCTCAGAAAAGTAAAGCAGGGACCAAAGGGAGGCCCAAACGTTACCTGTAGATGACTACTTATCTGCCTAATCCTGAAGTATACCACACATCTTAAATAAAATAAAATATTTTTAAAAAAAGACAAGGAGCAAACGAAAGTCTCCCCACATGCTTTATCATCAGGGTTCTGGAGCTTGGGTGACCCTACAGAGCTCAATTTCAAATTACTTTCAAAGACCAAATGAAAAATATCATTAAAAAAAAATGCAGCATTTATCTGTACCACCATAATCAGAGATAAATATTCAGAAAAATACGGCAAAAGCTTTTTGAAGAAAAATGAAACTGGTCTTACGTGGCTCCAGTTTTGGAGATAGGGCAAGTATATTCTGCCTTGAGCGTCCACGTGTTTTCCAACACAGATTCCCATATTTGCAGTTGGCTTCAAGAAGCAAATGGGGGGAGCAAAAGGGTGAGAATCCAAAATCCAGAAACGAATTGGTATGTTATATGTATTACCTATTTGAAACAAATAAACACATCTTAAAACAACAATGAAGCATATATATTTATTATACAGCTAGGTGTCATTTTAAGAAATGTGCAGTCAAGTTTATATATAAAGAATGAATGTAAATCAAGGCCTCTTTCCCCCATTTCATCCACATTCACATTGGACATATGTTCCTATTAGAACACAGTATAATACTTAAGTAAATTTAGTTGAGACAATGGCCAGTTCAAACAATTCAATTCAATAAATATTTGCAGGTTCTACTGTGCCAGAAGTCTGGGATATAGCATCTTCTCTATATAATTTTCTTTGCCCCACCCAAGCAGAGATAGTGCATCTTTCTTAAAAGATAATGGAATACCTCTATTTTTATACTTATTCTACAGTGAAATTACTGGCTTACAGGTCTGTTTTCTTTTTACACTGTAAACTTCTAGAAAGAATTATGTCTAATTCATTTCTATATTCCAGGCACCAAGTATATGAAACTGTATAAAAGTACCTAACATACTGGCTGCTTAATAAAAGTTTCTTACATGAGTAAGATTGAACAAACAAAAAATGAATGAACCAAACTGAGTTTGATACCTGTCCTCAAGGAGCTCAATAATTAGATACTATAACACATAAGCTGAGTTAGGTACACTGAACTTAGAGCTGAAAAGAAAATTAACTGTCACTAGTCCAGTAATTCTTACATTTTAGTGTCCATCAGAATTACTGGAAGAACCCAAAACCATGCAGACTCCTGGGATTCACCTCCAGAAATTGAGATTTAGTAGATGTGGGATGGGGCCCCTAAATCTGCATTTTAAACAATCTTACACACACCTATACCCACATATACACACTCCAGAAAATTCTGATGCAAATGACCTATGCATCTTTTGGAAACACTAAAAGAAACACCACTTTTAAGAAGTACTCCAGTATTCTAAATTAACAGAAAAGGAAGTAGGCTCTGTTCATGATGGCTACAATGAAGTAAAAAAGCCACTTAAGAACAGAGTGGAGACAAGAACTTGAATGTATGCTTCTCTAATTCTAATACAGGTCATGCCTAACAAGAGCCAAAATCTCTGACTGCCTTGGTTGCCAGGAAGCCCAAAGTTAAATCTAATATAAGTATAAAAACAATCTTAGACTAGGAGTCTGACATATTACCTTAGCTATTCTATTCTATCTCTTGATATTTATTGCTGCTTTCATAATCTTATTGCCAATGTCTTTCACTCAGGAACAAGAATGCCTAGGTTGAAATTTCCATTCCACACATTACTAGCTGTGTGACTTAGGCAAGTTACTTAACTTCTCTGTGACTCAATTCCTTTCTCTATAAAATAAGGATAATAACAATCTCTATCCCATAGAGGTGTTCGGATGAAATCAGTTGATGTGAAGAATGCTTAGAATAGTAATGACAAGGTAAGTATATACTATAAAAGGTACTTTTTACTTCAAATCCATTTTAGAAATAGGCCAGATACAATTATTTTCTTACTGAGGAAAACCTCGTTCCACTGAAAGCTACTTTTTTCATCTTGCTTCCTCCTCCCTAAGCACAATAATAGCTGTGTCTGCACATTAGAAACACTTAAAAACTTCAAAAATATAACAGTATCTTGGCCACACCCCCAAAGCTTCTGATTCAATGGGATGGGAGCTGGACATTTTTTAAAAGCTTCCCACATAAAGCTATTGTGCAGCTTGAACTGAAAATCGGTACATTATAGAAGTGTCTCCAGTACCTGGGGGTCTACTGATTTTATATTGGTCATTCTCAGAACCGTATTCCTCTTCTGCTTTTGTGTATTTACAGTATGGGTATGGACATGCCCATAGTTGTTGGTCCATAGATAACCCTATGATTATATAAGTCATCTTAGCACCATAAAGTGACCAACAAGTACCAAGACACACCATCACATTTCTTTAAAAGTTACTAATGTGTGGTATATTCCAGACCATTGTTCTTCAACCAGTGGTCGCAATAAATGGCCCATGAAATTAATTTAGTGGATTGTAAACAATATTTTTAAATGGAATTGAAAATTGAATGCATGACAGGTGGTAATTTTAGATATACATACATATAGGCTAGTTAGCTATAAAATGTATTTCTTATTATGAATCACAGTCAAAACATTTGAAAGCTACTGTTTTAGGCAATGTAAAAAAAAATGTTTTTTGTTTGTTTTTTTTTTTTAGTCGGAACCTCACTCCATCACCCAGGCTGGAGTGTAGTGGCATGCTCACGGCCATCACAGCATTGATCTGCTGGGCTCAGGCAATCCTTCCGCCGCAGCCTTCCAAGTAGCCAAAACTATAGGCACAGGATACCATGCCCAGCTAATTTTCTAATTTTGTGATTATTGTAGAGATGAGGTCTTGCCAAGTTTCCAGGGTGTTCTTGAACCCATGGGCTCAGGCAATCCCCTCACCTCAGTCTCCCAAAGTGCTGGGATTATAGGCTTGAGTCACTGCGTCTAGCCAAAAAAATGCCCCTAATGTTTACTAATACAGCTGGAATGGTAGCCCAATGCTGATGTAGCCATTTTCTTTATCAATCATTACATATTAAAGAAAAGGAAATAAATATCTACTGAAGGTATCCCCTCTGTGAAGGTTGGTCAAGGATCTGTTGCCTCCATCAATGCCCATCACCAGTAAAGTTCACGCATGTTAACTGTACATGCCTGGCAAAGCACCTAGTGACCCAGATTCTCATGTCTAACTGGTAGGATTTCACTACTAGTGTTCTCTAGTCTCTTCTTCCTTCCCTCTTTCCAGTTCAGCAAATACCCTGACTCCTATCCTGGCCGTCTAGCTTTTAGTAATTCAGCACCGAAGAGTCAGAACTTCTGGTACAGAGACCTCAGATTTTAAGTTATTACATGGGCTAGGCGTGGTGGCTCATGCTTGTAATCCCAACACTTTGGGAGGCTGAGGCAGGAGGATCACTTGAGGTCAGGAGTTCGATATCAGCCTGGGCAACATAGTGTCTCTACAAAAAATAAGCTAGGTGTGGTGGTGGGCACCTGTAGTCCCAGTTACTCTGGAGGCAGAAACAGGAGGAATTGAGCCCAGGACTTTGAGGTTTAAAATAAACTATGATAGTGCCAGTGCACTCCAGCATAGGCAGCAGAGCAAGACATTATCTCAAAAACTAAATTAATTAAATAAAAATAAACTAATTATATCACAAGAATGTAATTTAAGTTAGATGTAAATAAAGTTTAGATACATATCATCTTAAGATGATACATATCTCTAAAGAATTAGTATATGAGCCAGGTGCAGTGGCTCACGCCTATAATCCCAGCACTTTGGGAAGTGGAGGCAAGAGGATTGCCTGAATCTAGGGGTTTGAGACTGGCTAGGGCAACTTGGCAAGACCCCATCTCTACAATAAAAAAAATTTGCCAACATGGTGGTCTGCACCTATGGTTCTAGTTATTTGGAAGCCTGAGGCAGAAGGATCACCTGAGCCCAGCAGGTCGAGGCTGTGGAAGCTGTGAGCGTGCCACTGTACTCCAGTCAGCCTGGGCAATAGAGTGAGACTCTGACTCAAAAAAAAGAACAGGTATATGCAGAAAAAAAGCCAGGTGTATGAAAAAAAAGTGTCATCATGACCTAATATAATCTTGGATGTATAAGAAATAATACAAAAATTTCTAAAGATATGCAAAAAGAAATATTAATAGAAGTTTTATTTGGGGAATAGGACTGAGTAGGAGAAGGTTAGATACCAGTTTAACCTCATCCCTTCCCAATTGTTTAAATTTTTTTAGTATGAGCATGTATTATCATTATACTAATAAAAGTGGTTAACTAAAAGAGTAAAAAAGCAGACAAATAATACCAGTCAACATTTATTGGACACTTACTATGTGCCAGGCACTATGCCAAGAGCTTTATTTACTATAATTCATTTAAGCCTCACAACTCTGAGGGAGGCTCTATTATTGACTCATCCTACAGATGAGAAAGATAATGCATTCTGACTTCCAAATCAGCAGGAAATAACTAATATTCATTCATACTCAGTTGATATAATTCTAGTCCAAAGTAAAGCAAAGGGCTGGGCGTGATGGCTCATGACCATAATCCCAGCATTTGGGAGGTTGAGGCGGAGGATCCCTTGAGGCCAGAAGTTTGAGACTACCTGGGCAACATAGCAAGACCTCTTCTCTCTCCACACACACACATACAAAGCAGCTAGGGATGTGGTGGCACGTGCCTGTACTCCCAGCTACTCAGGAGGCTGATGCAAGAGGATCGCTTGAGATCAGGAATCAGAGTCTGCAGTAAGCTGTGACTGTACCACTGTACTTCAACCTGAGAGACAGAGCAAGGTTTTGATTCAAAAAAAGAAAAGAAAAATGTACTAGGAAAAAAAATAAGACATCACAGTAGCACTACTACCTTGGGGAAGACCCCAGCATAAGAATCAATAACAGTCGGGCTCGGTGGCTCAGCCTGTAATCCCGCGCCTTTGGGAGGCTGAGGTGAGTGGATTGCCTGAGCCCGCAGGTTCGAACCCTCCTGGGCAGCGAGACCTCATCTCTACAATAAATCAAAAAATCAGCTGGGCATGGCAGCGCACGCCTGTAGTTCCAGCTACTTGGAAGGCTGAGGTGGAAAGATCGCCAGAGCCCAGCAGGTAGAGGCTGCGGTGGCCAGGAGCAGCCACTGCACTCCATTCTGGGCGACAGAGTGGACTCCAACTCAAAAAAAAAAAAAAAAAAAAAAAAAGGATCAATAACATAGCTTGAAGGATGCAGGATTGGCAGAGTGCTAATGAAAGAGCTTTTCTGCCCTCATGTTATCACCCTACACGATCCTAGAAACTAAAATGCTACTAAGCAGTAATTCTTTTAAATTCATAGGCTTCTCTGTTAATATGCGACTACCTCCAAATCACTGAGGTGGGTCAGAATGGCCTTTATCCCTCAAAATGAATTACCATAATCAGTTTCCTTCCCTTTTCCTCTCCCTCTTTCCTTTCCCAGCTCTCCTTTCTTTCCCTTTCTTTCTTGCTTCTAACCAGGATAACTGTAGAATACAAGAAATGGGGAACAGGTCTGAGTAAAGTTCTCAAGGCAGTCAGAAAACAATAGGAGAGCATGGCAGTGGAGGAACAAGGAAGGAAAAGGAAAATCAACTCTCTGCCAGTTTTGCCTACCTCATTCTGCAATCTCTGCATGGAGCCCATGGCTGGTCTCCAATCACATTCCTATTCATAAAAACACAATGAATTCCCATGCATTTACTGAGTGTCTGCTGGGGCAAAGGAAGTGTCAGCGTGGGACAGAAACAGAAGCAGAACAAAACATGAGTGTATTTCTAATAACAAGTCATCACAGAGGGGAGGAGAAGTTAAGGAGTGTTTGCAATGGTCTAAGGGTCACTATAAAGAAGCGCCTACTTTGAAAGAAGTCCCCCAAAATGCAGCTTCCTGCTGTCTTCTGGGTAACATATTCCCATTGCATAATGCTAAACTCTTTCTAAGAGATAGCAAGCTCCACTGTTGTCTCCCTATCTGGTTTCCAGATCCTTTTCAGTCTACGTTTTAGCATATGTCCTCTTTTTTTTTTTTTTTTTTGAGTTGGAGTCTCACCTGTCGCCCAGGCTGGAGTACAGTGGCACACTCACGGTCAACCCAGCATTGACTTGCTGGGCTTCAGCGAAACTTCTGCCTCAGCCTTCCAAGTAGCCGCAACTATAGGCACACGCTACTGTGTCCAGCTTATTTATTTATTTATTTATTGTAGAGACAAGGTCGTGCAAAGTTGCCTGGGCTGGTCTCGAACCCATGGGCTCAGGCAATCCACTCGCCTTGGCCTCCCAAAGTGCTGGGATTGCAGGCTGAGCCACCAAGCCCAACCAGTAAACTAATTTATTCCTAAGCCATCAGCGTTGCCAGCAGTAATCAAATAAACTAACTCAATCTTTCAACAAATACTTACAAGAAATTTCCTATAAGTACAGGACTATATGTTAGTGATTTTAAATGTTATTCTTCCTGGGATTATTTGCATTTTAAAAGAAAAATAAATTTCTAAATGGTGTAATTTCAGCCACCATTTCAGAGAAATACATTGGAACATATCCATATAAAGATTCACTGGCAATCTTTAAGTCATAGTATACATAAGTAGCCTTCTTATGATATCTATCTCAAAGGTTAGTTGTTATTGAACACAGGAGGAAATAGGTCTGTGCAAATGCTAAGAGTTGAGTATAGGAGAAGTTAGTGATTATTTTTCTTTCTTTTTGGGTAAACATTGAGCTATGTTAATCTGTTAGGTCATCCTATAATGTGTTGCTTTGAGCTTTAACAATCCCTGTGTTTTAAAAATTTTCTGTTAGATTTTAAGTTTTAGCCTAATACTAGTTGTGTGGTTTTAGCTAAATCAGACCAGGCTAACAATCAGTTTAACCTATGGAATGAAGAATGCTGTATCTTCAGAGAGGAAAAAGGAGGGAGAATAAAATTTAGATGTAATGAAGAAAAAGGTGGGGCCCTTCCAAAAGGTTGGAAGACAGAGATTACTCTCTCCAAAGGCAGGCCTATGTCTGTCTTACTCTCCTCTGTACTCCAGAACTGACCAGAGTAGTGGACCCAGAAGTTGACAGTATTTGTTGAATTGAATCGAACTTGTTGACATTAATCTAAGAGTTCCTTGACTGAAATAGAATCCTGCCAGATCCTATTAAGCAAGGTCCTGTACACAGGATCATATGTATGTAAAAATACTTTGAGAATATTGTGGCATAAGCAAATTTAAGTTCTTATTAAATGAACTGCTCTTTTAGAACTTCACATGTATTCAACTTCCACACTTACCTTGATATATTATAGGAATAGTGCCAGTAAAATTCAGCAGGTCTTTCTGGGAACTATCTTTAAAAACTGGAATAAAAAAAGTCCCAAAACATACAATTAGAAGCAGAAAGAACTCTAGTGAAGTATGTAAGTGCTCACATGTACCCACGCATGCACGTATGCACACACACACACCACACAATCTCTAAAAAACATAATCTAGGAAAGAGTCAACCTGCCAAAAAGGGCAAATGATCAGATGCTGTTCACTTAGAAAGCAGTGAGGGTAGCCGAAAAAACACAGGACTTTGATATTGAAATCCCCAATTCTAGGCCCACCTTCCCTACTTAAGTCATGTTACTTTGGATGACTTTAATCTCTTTGATCTTCACTTCCATCATCTACAAAACAAAGATAGTAATACTGCTTTACAAAGTTGTCAAAGGATCAAATGAGATAATGTGAAAACCCTAATAAGAAGTAAAGTATTAGGCCAGGCACCTGTAATCCCAGCACTTTGGGAAGCTGAGGCAGGATTACTTGAGTCCAGGAGTTTGAGACCAACATGGGCAACATAGTAAGACCTCATCTCTACCAAAAAATAAAAATAAAAAAATGAGCCAGGCATAGTGGCACTTGCCTAGCTACTTGGGAGGCTGCAACAGAAGGATCAATCGCCTGAGCCCAGGAGGTCGAGGCTGTGGTGAGCCGTGATTATGCCATTGTACTCTAGCCTAGGCAGCAGAATAAGACCTCAAGCCAAAAAAAAAAAAAAAAAAAGTATTATAAAATGTGAAGTCATTATTAAATAATTGTCACGTCACAAATCAATTATAGTCACATTTATAATTAGATGAACAACTGCTAGCAGTGTTTTTAAAGCAAACTTTTATTAGAAAGATTGATCATTATATTATTTAATTTCTCTAACTCTATTATTGTCAACCTTTTATCAATATTCATATCTCTTCAATTTCAACCTTCTTATCAATAACTGGGACATACTGGAAGAGAACCAATACCCTAACTTCAGGACTGAATATAGAAAACACTAACTCTGGTTTCAAACAATCAAACAACCTTGGAATGCAGTCTTTTAATGCCTCAGTAACACTATACTATATGAGCAGAGGAAAAAAAAATTCTAAATAGACTTGACTTGATAACCTATCAGAAAGGGGAAGCCAGGCACGGTGGCTCATGCCTGTAATCCCAGCACTTTGGGAAGCTGAGGAAGGAGAAACACTTGAGGCCAGAAGTTCAAGACCACCCTGGGCAACATAGCGAGACCTAATTCTATTACCAAAAAATAAGTTATTTCAGAAAGGGAAAAGAGGAAACCAAGCTGTCTCAGTCTGTTCAGGTTGCTGTAACAAAATACCATAGACTGGGAGGCTTATAAACAACAGAAATTTATTTCTCAGTTCTGGAAGCTGGGAAATCCAAGATCAAGGTAGTAGCAGATTTGATGTCGGCTTCCAGAGCTGTCAGTTCACAGATAGCTGACTTTTTGTTGTGTCCTCACATGGTGGGAAGGACAAGGTGGAAGCAAGCAGGGGTCTCTCTCAGGCCTCCTTCTTTAAGGACACTAATCCCACTCATGAGATCTCTGCCAAAGATCCTCCCAAAGGCTCTAACACCATCACTTTCTGGGTGAGAATTTCAACATATGAATCTAGGGGGAATACAAATATTCAGACCGTTGCAGAGGCTGCCACAGAAAACACAAGTGCCAAGAGAATACATAAGTACAAGCATTTACCTTGAATTAAGAGTGAAAAGTAACAATGGGTGAAATGACCACTCCATGGAAAAAACTGAATGAAAAAAGGAGTGGAATTGGGATGGTTACTTAGGGACACAGAATAACCATTAAATATGGTTGAGTACCTATAAGTGTGAATATTCGCTGGGCACAGTGGCTCACACCTATAATCCCAACACTTGGGAGGCAGAGGCTAGAGTACTGCCTGAACCTACGGGTTTGAGACTAGCCTAGGCAACATGGTGAGACTTCGTCTCTACAATAAAAAAAAAAAAATTAGCCAGGCATGGTGGTGTGCGCCTGTAGTTCTAGCTACTTGGAAGGTTAAGGTAGAAGGATCGCCTGAGTCCAGCAGGCCGAGCGGTGGCCATGAGTATGCCACTGCACTCCAGTCTGAGCAACAGTGAGACTTCAACTCACAAAAAAAAAGTGTGAATATTCACTGTCCAATCAAATTATTCAAAAAGCCCAAACAGATGTTCATTATGATGTATGATGTCATTGCTTCCAATTTAAAAAATATACCTGACAATATTAATACTATGGTTTGAGGATTTAACGGCACCAGAGTATTCTCTAGATAGAGAAAAGAGAATAAGAATTGGTACAATAAAATGATAAATCCATATGATGAAAAAAGACAATTTATTAGAGTAAGCAGTATTCATACAGTGTGCAAGACAGACATGGGTACAAATCTCAACTCCATCCCTTACTAGCTATGTAAGACGAAGAGTTGAGCAAGCTATTTAAACTTTCTGAGCCTCTGTTTATCTACAAAATGAAGACAATAAAACCACACAGCTTTGGTTGTAAAATACTTAAGATAACATAGCATATCTGGCATCCAATAAATAGTAGCTATTATAGCCCTTATTCCTGGCATTTATGTAGCACCAAATAACTAGGTGCTAATCAAGAGGACAGTCACAGACAAATCTAAATCTAATACTTTCTTCCACATATACAAGCCTGAGCTATAGTGCTAAGCCATATTTCAAGAACTTCTCAAGACGTCTATTATATATACATGTACCTAAATTAGATATGTTTTCTTAACCTAAACTAATTCAAATTTAAAACACACATGTAGAATAAAAACGTTTTTCAAAGCCATTAATTTTGACGAATTCCTGGGCCCTGAAATCAATGTAGTGAGTCTCAACCACCAATTGTTTTTAAATGGAATGAAATGAGATGAACAGAAGAGAAAATAAAAAGCCAGAGCGGACACAATATTTTAGTTATGTGTATATGAGATCATGATATAAAATGTATTTCCCTCCACTGTGGGAGCTTTTCTGTCCTTTCAATATCTCAATAAATCCTGCTTTCTAAAAAATAAAAAGTTATTTCCAACTGCAAGTTGTAGTTCAAATTTTTTGAACAATAATAAAGCAAAATCTTTCTTAGATAACCAGCTCATCACTGTAAATAAACAATATAACACTTTGTTATTAATAATTTAAAATAATCATATATGTGGCAGGCAGAATAAAGGTGCTCCAAAGATGTCCATTACCTAATCCTTGGAACCTGTGAATACGTCACCTTACCTGGCAAAGGGACTTTTTAGATGTGATTAAATTAAGTACCCTGATCACTTAACTAGCCTTAAAAGACAAATTAAGGAGCCTGAGATGGGAAAATTATTCTGTATTACTGGAGTTGGTCTAATCTAAGCACACTGATCCTTAAAAAGCCGAGAACCTTTCCCATCTGTAGTGAGAGGGAAATTTGACTCTAGAAGAATGACTAGAGACACGCAACATTGCTGGCTTTGAAGATGGAGAATGTGGGTGAACTCTAGAAACTGAAAAAGGCAAGGAAACAGAATACTCCCCCAGATCTTGCTGACACCTTGATTTTAGTCAAGTTGAATGTCTAGTTGAATTTCTAAGTTATAGAAATGTGTGGTGGACTTCTAGTCTAAAAAACTATAACAGTACATTTGTGCTTTTTAAGACACTAAGTTTGTGGTAATTTGTTACAGCAGCAACAGAGAATGAATACAATGTGTACTGAATTAACTTTAATTTCCCCAGAAATCACAGGTCATAAAGTATAGCTCAAAATCAGAGAAAAAAAATAGTGAAATCAGAAATTATGACTTTGTAATTCTCTAGTACCAGATAAATTAGTAGTTCAAATAATGCAGCAAAAACTAGAGGATGAGTCTTACCATAAGTGTCCATGGAATATCTGAAATGTGGGAAAAACATATTTACATTCTTTAGTTCTTCCACGGTTAGATCCCTGAACTTGTACTGAAAAGAGAAAAATGAACATGGAATAAGCATAAAGTTATGAGCAAAAGAACAGCTGTTGTAAACACTGAACTGAAAAACTGAACATTTACCATAAGCTAGGCCCTGGGCTACAAGCTTTACAAATGTGAATAGCATTTGATTTAATCTTTTTTTGAGTTGGAGTCTCATTCCAACACCCAGGCTGGAGTGTAGTGGCACGCTCACAGCCATCACAGCATCGACATGCTGGGCTCAAGCAATCCTTCTACCTCAGCCTTCCAAGTAGCTGGAACTACAGGTACGGGCTACCACATCTGGCTAATTTTTTTACTGTAGGGATGAGGTCTCACCAAGTTGCTGTTCTCGAACCCATGGGCTCAGGCAATCCCATTACCTCGGCCTCTCAAAGTGCTGAGATTATAAGCTTGAGCCACCACACCCAGACGGATTTAATCTTTTTAACAACCCTATGAGGTAAGGAGGCCTTACAACTGCACTACTTTACAGAAGAAAATGAAAGCTAGAGAATCAAAGTTACTTGCTGAGTCAGAAAGCAAATTAAATGGTGAAGTCAGAGCTCAAACCCAGGAACTGGGCTTTTAATCACTGAAGCAAACTGCCTCCAAATACATCCAGTAGGCGTAAGAGACAGGACAGAATGAATCATCCTTCTCACCACTATTCAAGATCCAACTCTGTTTCTTTTTTTTTTGAGTTGGAGTCTCACTCTGTCGCCCAGACTGGAGTGCAGTGGCCGCTCCCGGCCACTGCAGCCTCGACCTGCTGGGCTCCGGCGATCCTTCCGCCTCAGCCTTCCAAGTAGCCGGAATTACAGGCATGCGCTACCATGCCCAGCTGATTTTTTAAAAATTTATTGTAGAGATGAGGTCTCGCTGCCCAGGCGGGTCTCGAACCCGCGGGCTCAGGCAATCCACTCACCTCAGCCTCCCAAAGGCGCGGGATTACAGGCTGAGCCACCGAACCCGGCTAAACTCTGTTTTTTGAATAGCTCATTCACTTGAGACACCTTGACTTTTCCCTCTCACCTTCCTGATACTGCATCCTGAGTGTCAAAGGGAAAAGAAAAGCATGCAAGGGTCTGCAGTCAGGTCAAGTGAACAGCCTCCTCATTTATCCAGGTGTCCACCCAGAAATACTAACTTAGTTGCCTTGAGGGCTAAATCATTTAAATTATTTGAATTTATTCTCTTATCTGCAAAAAGAAATAATACCTCCTAGACTTGTGGCGAAGAGTAAATGAAAGAAAAAAAGTATATTCAAGGTCTATTACCATTCTGAAAATGGATTTGAGAAAACTGCATTTATACCAGCACCAAAAAGAATAAAATACTTAGAAATAAATTCAACAAGATATACAACTTAGACTCTGAAAGCTAGAGAACACTGTTGAAAAAAAAATAAAACAGACCTAAATAAATGGAAACCATACCCATGTTCATGGATCTGAAGACAAAAAATCAATGTAATCCCTATCAAAACCTCAGCTGGCATTTATTTTTAACAAAAATGTAGACTCTAATTTTAAAATTCACATGAAAATCTTGAAAGACCCAGAATCTTGAAAAAGAACAACAACAAAAAAAAGTTGGAGGATTCATACTATAATCGAAAGACAGGCTATAATCAAAAAGAGAAAATAACAAGTGTTGGGAGAGGATGTAAAGAAATCAGAATTCTCATACATTCTCATATACATACACCCCTGCCAAAGGCAAAATGGTGTCGCTGCTTAGGAAAACAGTCTGGAAGCTCTTCAAAAGATTAAACATAGAACTACCATATGACCTGGCAATTCTACTTCTAGATATATACCCAAGAAAAATGAAAACCCATATCCACATAAAAATTTATGTACAACTATTTATAGTAGTATTATTCATAATAGGAAAAAACGTCCAGCAACTGATTAATGAATAAAGTCACAGAAAGGAATGAAACACTGATACAAATCACAACACGATGAGCTTTAAAACATTATGCTAAATGAAGGAAATTAGACACAAAAGGCCATATATCATATGAGTCCATGTATATGACATATCCAGAATAAGAAAATACACAGAAACACAAAGACGATTATAGATGCCTAGGACTAGGGGAGTTTGGGAGAAAATGGAGGATGATGCTAATGGATTCTGTTTCCTCTCTCTAAGCCTTCAGTTTTTAACGTTTAAGAGATATAGCTTTACTGCCTATCAACTTCAATAGGTGGGAGTAAGGATATTACGATTTATATACATAAAATAAGTACAGGCAGGAAACTATGAACTGACACAAACATATCTAAATTACAGAGAGGCCTTCTGGAGGAGCTGAATCTGCAATTCAGCATACAAATGGTGTAGAAAATTATAGGGAAGGTGGAAGATTGTTATAGAAATGGGGAAGAATTTCACAGGAGAAAAAGTCTGTTATTATAGACAACTTGAGGGCAGGAATCATTTTCCCATTTTTATACTTCTCCACAGCAGTTAGCACAGGGTATGTCTTTGACTGAATTTTGTTCTTTGGATAAAAGTTAGCAAATTGGTAGATTTACATGAGAAGGGTAGATATAGAAAGCAGTTATGATCCACAGCACTGAGCATCAAAAGTAAGAATCAATCAGTATTAACTACAACAGACTATTGAAGTGAGTCCTAGATTCAGTGTCTGTGATTCCAGGTAAACAAAATTGAATGAAGCCATCCCAACTCCAAACACTATACCAATGTACAAAGGCTGCATTATATAATATATACACACACACACACACACACATATATTATCAACATACACAATTTTTGTTTTGTTTTCCACTTATAAGCTATTTTCTACATTCTTACACTCTCTGCAAATGTGATTATTAATAGTTACATAGGACTATACTAAAATTGACAATTGCAAGACTGCTATAAAAGTTTGTTAAAAGGCAGTAAAAGCACAGTTCCTCAGGGCTTAAAAACCCAAAGGTCAGTACTAGTTAAATATTTGATTTGCCTTATATAAGTATGCCTATTTGCTAATAGGTCCCCTAAAAAAGGGACCTATTTTAAGAAATATAAAAATATTATTTTCACTATATATGAAACACAGTACCTTTATTAAGCTAGATATTGTAATATTAAGATAGATTCCATATTGTTCATCGCCACTAAGAATCTTGTATAACATTCTCTAAGGAAATGTGCCTCAGACAGTGCCATGTGCTGAAAAGAAAAGGTTCAAGCACTTCACTATAAGGGAAAATTGGCCCAGGAGATTCTAAAACCAATGTAGTTATACTCTTATAGAAAGCAGTAAGACTGAAAAAATTGAGATGACTAATAAAATTTAAAATTTACCTGCTGTACTACAGTATATTTTTTCAGGAGACTGATGTTTATAAGCGATAAGGGTACTACTGTATGACCTTGCTCAAATGTAGTGAGGCAGGCATAGTTAACACAGTTTAGGCCAGGTGCAGTGGCTCATGCCTGCAATCCCAGCACTTTGGGAGGCAGAGGCAAGAGGACTGTCTGAGCCCACGGGGTTTGACACCAGCCTGGGCAATATTACAAGATCTCACCTCTACAGTAAATCAAAAAATTAGCTGGGCATGGTGGCACACGCCTGTAGTTCCAGCTACCTGGAAGCCTGAGGTGGAAGCATGGCCTGAGCTCAGCAGGTCGAGGCTACAGTGGCTGTTAGCAGTGTGTCACTGCACTTCAGTCTGGGCGACAGAGTGAGACTCTGACTAAAAAACAAAAAGAAAAGTTTACAAGTAGTTAGGCAGGTTTTTCAGGCAGGTCTAAATTAAAATAGGGTAAGTGTTCAGACACCTTTCTTATCAGTAATGGACCTCACCCAATTGGAAAGTGAGACCTATCAGTGCAGTAAAAACAATAGGGAATTACACAAAACACAGACATGATGTTCTAAGAAAAGTCTAAATCTAGTTGGACAGTAATTTTCACTATTTAGAAGGTCCTTGTGACCTTAAAGGTTGAGAGATGATAATAAAAACTCGTGACCAGATACCTGCAGCCTTGCACTCTTAGCTCATGATTTCTTAATCACCATTGTAAAAGCATATAAAGTTTCTTGTCAAAGGCAAGAACACATCCTTTCTCTTAAGGCATCCAGGTTCTTTGAGTATGTCTTTTTCTTTCTAATAAATCCTAACTAAAACTATACTTTGGACTCGCTCTGAAATTCCTTTCTGTGGTAGAATCAAAGAACCCATGGAAAAACACACTGCACCCCACCTGGCATCAATAAGACACATTGAGAAATATTTTGTAGCATCAGTTCATAAAATAAATTATTAGCAGGAAGGAATCTTTTTTTTTTTTTGAGATGGAGTCTCACTCTGTCCCCCAGGCTGGAGGGCAGTGGCATGCTCCTGGCCACCACAGCCTCGACCTGCTAGGCCTAGGCAATCCTTTCACCAGTCTTCCAAATAGCTGGAACTACAGGCACGCGCTACCACACCTGTCTAATTTTTTTATTTTATTGTAGAGACGAGGTCCATCAAGTTGCCCAGGCTGGTCTCAAACCCATGGGTCCGGGCAATCCTCTTACCTCAGCCTTCCAAAGTGCTGGGATTACAGGCTTGAGCCACCACGCCCGGCCATCTCTAGTAGTTTTAAAGTCGTCTTTTATATTTAGGTCTTTAATCCACTGGGAATGTTTAAATTTGATGTAAGGTAATAATACAATTTCATTTTCCCCCCTTATGGGTTATCTTCTGTCCCTGCATTCTCTCTTACATAGTTATCCACAATACCTTTATACTGTTTCCAAATAAGTGAATATGACTCTAAGCTTCTATTCTGCTTTACTGATTAATTTGTCTGTTCTATACCAATACCACACTAAATCCTAATTACTACAGTATTGACATTTGGCAGAGCAATTTTCCTCATCTATTCTTTTTCTGTAATAATGTCAAAATTATTCTTGATCTTCTGCACTTCTAAATGAAGTTTAGAATCAGTATGATAAGTTCCCAAATTAACCTGTTAGAATTTTGATTGGAATTACATTGACCCTATAGATCAATTTGGGGAGAAATGACTCTTCAAATCCTTGAAGTTGGGGCCTATTTATTTAGGTTTTATTTGTTTTCGTTAAGATTTTTCACTTTCTCCATACAGTTGCTTGATTTTTAAATGTACTGTTCACAGATTTTTCTGCACTAAAATTATTTCTAGATATTAAACTATGATATTATTTGCCTAGTCAAGGGCTAAGGGACCTAAGAGATGTTTACTGAAATGATTTGTTTCTGATGAGTTTCCTTAACTTATACATCCAACAAACACATATTAAGCACCTATGTGCCAGACACCATGCTAGGCACTCATAATGAAAAAAAAATTCTTCTACTAGCCTACTCACATTCACCTTTAAGAAAACCATTGTCACCCGGGCTCGGTGGCTCAGCCTGTAATCCCGCGCCTTTGGGAGGCTGAGGTGAGTGGATTGCCTGAGCCGCGGGTTCGAGACCCGCCTGGGCAGCGAGACCTCATCTCTACAATAAATCAAAAAATCAGCGGCGTGTAGCACGTGCCTGTAATTCCAGCTACTCGAAGGCTGAGGCGGAAGGATCGCCGGAGCCAGCAGGTCGAGGCTGCGGTGGCCGGAGCGCCACTGCACTCCAGTCTGAGCAACAGAGTGAGACTCCAACTCAAAAAAAAAAAAAAAAAAAAGAAAACCATTGTCTCTTTTCTGTTTTTTTTTTTCTTTCATTCTACTTCTACCAAAATTATGCTGCAGTCCTTTTTCTAAT
The DNA here is from genome assembly GCA_027257055.1 of Cephalopachus bancanus. Classification (NCBI taxonomy): domain Eukaryota; kingdom Metazoa; phylum Chordata; class Mammalia; order Primates; family Tarsiidae; genus Cephalopachus; species Cephalopachus bancanus. Next base: position 518,740 of record JAPVLO010000673.1, on the reverse strand, counting down.
CTCAACTTGAAAAATTCTTCCCATTGGACAGTTCATCATCCTCCTCACATTAAACCTTAATAGAATGGTTCTTTTAATTTCATGTCTCCGAAGAGGAGACGTCATTCCAAGCATGATACTCCTTTTCCAACAAGATCTACATCAGTTGCAGTAGATGAAGTCATTAAAGTCAATGATATAAACAATTTCTATCACAGGGTTTCAAAACCTCCCACAGATGTGCAAGCTGCCCCAACAAAGACACAAGCATGGTTTCCGCATGAGAAACTCTTCAGAAGTATTAAGAATCACTTAACTAGCAAACTGGTGAAAAGGGGATTTCCTCTGAGTGTACTCTGGTGAGGAATCAGGGCGCCTTAATTCAGAGGTCAGAAGTTGCGGTCTGACCTGGAAACTCGCGCTAGGAAGGCCCCGGAAATGTAGGTCAGATTTCTAGGTCAGCCCTCCCATGCCTCAACCTTTCAACATTAAGAGGTTCTCTTCTGGGCCTTCCAACTCTGACTTCATTCCTAAATCTACTCGGGTCTTTCATTCACGGCAGTTATTTAGCACCTACCTCGTCGCTAAGCATAGTGCTAGGTGAAGTGGATTCAAAAGCACAGCCTCTACAGTCTAAAGGGTTCCCAGCAGGAGTAAGGCTTGGAGTCAGGCAATAAATAATTACTCCACAATGTGATCATCGATCTTTTTGAAAGCAGATAGAGAAAAAGGAGTGATCCAATCTCCCAGGGAGTTATTCTGACTTGAGTCTTACAAAGGATGAGCTTTGATTCAAAGAAAAAGGAGGAGGGCAGGCCATTTCAACAGAGAGAAAGGCGTGGCTGCAGGGACAGCTTGCGCTGGGAGCTGTTGGAAGCCAGTGAAACTGGGGGTGTCAGAAGGACTCGCACCGGGCGGAGGTCGGGGGACCTCGGAGTAGCGGGCGGAGCCAGAGCCCAGGCCCCAACCCAGAAGGCGGATGGCCTCGGATCCCCCGGGCCTCTCGGGGGCCGCTGCTCCCGGCCGACATCAGACCAGCCCGCTCCCGCTCCGTGCCCCACGACAAGGCAGGGAAACGCACAAAGGAGGCAGCCCGGTCAAAGGCAGAGACACCCCCAGACCTCCGAGGCCCCAGAACCGGCCGGGCGGGCGGCCCGCACCTTGCAAAGCAGCCGTCTCAGCCCCTCGCAGTCGAACTCCATCTCCAGCCTGATCAGGAAGCCGCGTCCTGCGACCCCAGCCCCTAGACTTTCTTCCGGGCCGGCCGCAGGACGGAGGCCGCCGAGGACCAAACCTCCCCACTGTCCTCGGCTCCGCCCCCTTCCGGACTGGAAATTCCACCCGCGCCCAGCGTTCACAGCCTTGGGCTCAGCGCGGCTCCTCCCGGAATCAGGCTGCCCACCAGCAGGAGCCGCAGCAGGCAGGTGACGCAGGCGCGGCGGGAAATACGTTGGCAGCAAGGAAACTATGATCCGAGGAAACTCAGGGACATCTACGAAGAGAGGACTAGGAAGCACCCGAGTCGAAGCAGTAAAGGCGGTAGAAGCCACGTGCGGTGTTCTTGAAGAGAATTTCTAGGAGGATGTGTTAAATTCTGCAGAGTATCAGAAAAGATCAAGATTGAAAACTAGTCGGATTTAGGAAGGAGGAACTTCAAAAGCAACATTTCAGGGAGTAAAATGGAAAAAGTCAGGAGGAATCTTGCCAGAGAAGTGGAGACAGGACAGCAGCGCCAGGGTGCAGAGGGTTCACGCGTTGCCCCTTTTCTATTTTTTTAAGGGGCGCTCTGACAATGTTATTGGAGGTAAGAGGAAAAAATAGATTTTTTTTATTTTTATTTTTTAATATATATTTTTATTTTAAAATTGTGGGGTACAGTTAAAGGCTAGGTATACAAATATTCATTGTGCAGGTACCCTTGTTGATGAGGTGTGCCCTCCTTTCCCCAGACAGATATTGACTACTGTTAATCCAAAAGTTGATGGATGAAATCATCTGGAGAAGGAAGGCGAAGAGATGGAGAACACAGTAATTTTCTGGCGCTGTTTGGTCTTCTTGTCCTGTGAATTACTTACCTGCTCTGGGTCCCTGGCTTGATCCACTGATGTGGAAAAGTCACAGGAGCTGAATATTCTACTTGCCAAGAGGTTAGGCAGGCAGGAAGGTGATTGTATTTACAGGAAGATTCATAGGTAGGGCTACTGTGACTCAAGAAAGTGAAAACAGACCATTGCTTTGCTAAGCTATGGTGTGGCCATGTGCTCTTTGAGCTATGTCCAGGCTATGTTTTCTTAACCTTTGGCCTCCTCCCCAACCTTGGGGAGGTGCAAGGTGCATCTCCAATCTCTCATAAGTTTTAAAATAAATTTTCTTTTCTTTCTTTCTTTTTTTTTTTTTTTTTTGGAGTTGGAGTCTCACTCTGTCACCCAGACTGGAATGCAGTGGAATGCTCACAACCCCTGCAGCCTCAACCTGCTGGGCTTAAGTGATCCTTCCACCTCACCCTTCCAAGTAGCTGAAACTACAGGCACATGCCACTATGGCCAGCTATTTTTTTGTGGGTGCTTTATTGTAGAGATGAGGTCTCACCGAGTTGCCCAGGCTGGTCTTAAACCCCCTGAGCTCAGGCAATCCTCTCACCTTGGCCTCCCAAAATGCTGAGATTACAGGCTGAGCCACCACACCTGGCCAATAAACTATATTTTCTAATAACTTCTGTGCAATTATTTGCATCTTTCATGTGGCATCAGATTGCACACTAGACACCCATACCCCCAGCAGGCCTGACCTAACATTCTGGAGTCCCCACTGGGAGTGTGACATAACACTTAGAACATCGTGTCTGTGTTTTAGGTAATTCTGTGATTTACTATAGTGGTTACACATTCCTACAAGGTGGTCAGGGTCGTGTACTGATAAGAAAGATGACAGAACACTTAATATATTTTAATTTAGACCTGCCTAAGAAAACCTTCCTAACTACTTCTAAACTACATTAACTATGCCTGTCTCAGTTTCACTAGAGAGTTCTAACAAAATTAAAGAATTAAAATTTAAAAAAAGAAAGTGAAAACTTGGGAAGAGCATTTATTCATTAAAACACTTTTTTTTTTTCCTGGACGCAGTGGTTCAGTTTGTAATCACAGCACTTTGGGAGGGTGAGGCAGAAGATTGCCTGAACCTGGGGATTCAAGACCAACCTGGGCAACTTGGTGAGACCTTGTCTCTACAATAAATAAAAAAAGCTAGCTAGGCGTGGTGGCATGTGCGTGTGTAGTTTCAGCTACTTGGAAGGCTGAGGAGGAAAGATCGCCTAAACCCGGCAGATTGAGACTGTGGTGGCCATGAGCGTGCCGCTGCACTCCAGCCTGGGTGACAAGAGTGAGACAACAAGAGTGAGATTCCAACTAAAAAAAAAAGTTGTGTTTTTTTGTTGACCATCTACTATTTGCCAACTGTTTTCTTAGGTATGAGGATATAGCAATGAACAAAATAGACAAAAATAGTTGCTGTCTTAAAGCTGTCATTCGTAAGTTTATAGTGTACTAGCTCCCAATAGCAAAATAAATATGATAAACAAGTAAATTATTCAGCATGCAAGAAGGTTGATTAAGCATTGTGGAGAATAATTAATTTTTTTCACTTTGTGACACAGGCTGGAGTGCAGTGGCACAATCACGTCTCACTGTAGCCTCGACCTCTCCAGTAGCTGGGACTGCAGGTGCATACCACCACACCTGGCTAAATTTTTTGTAGAAATGAGATCTTGCTATGTTTCCTAGGCTGGTCTCGAATTCTGGGGCTCAAGCAATTCTCCCGCCTGGCCTCTCAAAATGCTGGGATTATGGGCTTCAGTCACAGAGCCCAACCAAAGAATACATTCTTAAAAGACAGGGATAAGAAGCCAAGAATTTTGGGATGAAGTGGCAAGGGAATTGCCTGAGCCCAGGGATTCAAAACCAGCCTTGGCAACTTGGCGAGACCCCATCTCTAAATTAAATTTTTAAAATGTAGTCAGGTATGATGGTGCATGTTTTTAGTTCCAGCTACTTGGAAGGCTGAGCCGGAAGGATCACCTGAGCCCAGCAGGTCGAGGCTATGGTAGCCGTGATCGTGCCACTGTACTCCAGCCTGGGCAATGGAGTGAGACTCTGACTCAAAAAAAAAAAAAAAAGAAAGAAAGACAGAGATAGGAGATTGGAGTAGGACTCACTGAGAAGCGAGAGAGTAAGTGATTCTAAATTAGAAGGCAGACAAAGCAAAGTCCTAAGACCTGTCTGTGCTCAGGAAGGTTTTACATAGCAAGTGTGGCTGGAGTAGAATGAAGAGATGAACAGGCAGAAGTAGGAGGCTAATAAGGGGGAGGGACACATGGCTTAGATAAATGATTCTCTTTTTTTATATTTTAAATTATTTTTACTTTTATTTATTTATTTATTTGCATTGGAGTCTCACTCTGTCACCCAGGCTGGAGTGCAGTGGCACACTCATGGCCACCTCTGCTTTGACCTGCTGGACTTCGACGAGTCTTCCACCTCTACCTTCCAAATAGCCAGAACTACAGGTGCGTGCTACCACACGCACCTAATTTTTTTATTTATTGTAGAGACGCAGTCTTGCCAAGTTGCCCGTGCTGATTTCGAACCTGTGGGCTCAGGCGATCCACTTGCCTCGGCCTCCTGAAGTGCTGGGATTACAGGCTGAGCTACCAAGCCTGGCCAGATAAATGATTGTTTTAGCTTGATCCCCAGACCTGCGGCCTCAGCATCACCTGGAGCGTGTTAGAATGCAGATTTTAAGAACTCATCCCAGATTTATTCTACCAGAAACTGACAGTAGGGCCCAACAATTTGTTTTAACAAGCTTCCCAGGTGATTCTGATGCATGATAAAGTCTGAGACCCACTGTGGAACTTTGTAGACAATTGTAAAGACTCTGGCTTGTCAATGCCCTCCAGACAGAGATCATCAGGAACACACTTGAACTTAAGTTCGGCTTATTACTTTTTGCAGTGAGGAAGCAGATGCTGTGGGAAACCATTGGGACAGCTCAGGAAGAGTGATAGAAAGTAATAGGATTCGGGCGATTTGAAAGAAGGCTTAAGGAAGCCAGGCTTTGCTCTCTAGATAGAGTGCTGTCAGAAAGCAGGGACATTTCTGTGACTGGGTATCTCAGTAAGTATTATCTATAAGATGGACAGACTAGAACAAGAATAAAGCTATAATTGGCAAAGAAGCAGCAGTCACTCATATTAGCAGAGAGGGAAAGATGTTTGGTAGTTCGCGATTTGCACAGTGACCTTGTTCCTGTCTCTGCATAGACAAAATTATGTAGTGACCTTTTTGTGTTTCATTTGTTTATGACCTTGTCTGATGCTGGTGTGCTGTGAGACTGTGTCCACTAGAAGAATTAACTGGCCTGGCTACAAGCACCAGGCCAACTTCTACCAACACTGAAGCATAGCTGTGTCAGATCAGTTCCCAGATGTCAGGCATTTACTCTGGTGGAAAGAGAAAGCTACTGGGAGCTTTTTGAAGAGAAGAGTGATGTGCTCTGACTGAGTTTTAAAAGAATAATACCCAGCCGCAGTGACTTATGATTGTAATCCCAGCACTTTGGGAGCCTAAGGCGAAAGGATTGCCTGAGCCCGGGATTCGAGACCAGTCTGAGCAATTTGGCGAGACTTCATCTCTACAGTAAATTTAAAAAAATTAGCTGGGCGTGTGCCTGTAGTTTCAGCTTCTTGGAAGGCCGAGGCAGAAGGTCTGAGGTCTGCTGAGCCCAGTAGGTCGAGACTGTGGTAGCTATGTGCATGCCACTGCACTCCAACCTGGGCAACAGTGAGACTTCAACTCAAAAAATGAAAAATAAAAGAATAACTGTAACCGCTGTGTTGGGAAGAGATGGTGTTGGAGGGTAAGAGTGGAAGCTGAGAAACAAGGTGGGAAGAAGATTACAGAGAGAAGTTGAAGGATAAGAGGCCTGTTAAGCACACCGCAGCCAGGTCTAACAAACCTTGAAACAACTTGCAGGGGTTCTAAGACCTAACAGATTCTGCCCAAAATCCATTAATCAAGGAAAAGATACCAAGTTAGCAGCAAGACCTGAGCAAGAGGCTTCAGTCTTTTATGAGAGAGCCTTTTATGGAAAAGGCCTTCCAACCAAACCTCCAATTCTCTTCTGGGCTAGTCACTATGAATACTTTATGCGTGTGTGTTTGTGTGGCATTTCCTATGTGGAAGATACATTGCTAAGCATTTTATGTGCTTTATCTCCGTTAATCTTCACAAAACCCTATGACCAGGATAGAATTATTACCTCAGTTTTACTGATGAGGAAACTGAAAGTTAGTGTTATATTATCTATTACCTTGTTTCTGCAATTCTGTTGAATAAGAAGTGTAGTAATGACAGCTTTTAGGGGAGAAGAAGACTACAAATTAAACATACATACTGATTTGTTTTTTAAAGTAGGAATAGGATCTCACTATGTTATCCAGGCTGGTCTTGAACTCCTGGGCTCAAGTAATCCTCCTGCCTCAACTGCCCAAAAACTGGGATTACAGGCATAAGCCACCACACCTGGCCTTATTTGAACTTATACCTATTTCAAAGAAGAGCTTAAATGTGAGAAAGTATGCACCTTAAAATAGAGGATATGTGGTATAATTGGTTCCATTTTACAGATGGGGAAACCAAAGACTCAGAAAGGTTACATTATTGCAGAAGGTGATGTCAAAGACCATCTGTGCACTAACTGACTCTCATTGTGTATGAAATTGTGATGAAACTTTGTGATTATTAATAATCTAGGAAGTCAGAATTCTGTGCCTAGTGTATTTGGTTACAAGAGGAAGGCTGAGGGCTGGGCTCAGTGGCTCAGGCTGTAATCCCAGCACTTTGGGAGGCTGAGGCAAGTGGATTGTGGGGGGCCCACCCCACAAGGGTTGTGAGATATCCTGAAGGAGAGACAGATAGGCGACGGACGAAGATCATATACACGGACACCTGCTTCCTGAACAGATGACAATTTAATATTAGTTAACACAGAGCTTTTATACCATTCATGAAGGGGCAAGACAAAGAAAATTCTTTCACATACATATCTTTTAAAAGTTACCATCTAGTGGTCTTAGTAGCAAACAAACCAAGATTCCCATAGGCTTTAGTAGCAAACAAACCAAGATTCCCATAGGCTTTAGTAGCAAACAAACCAAGATTCTCATAGGCATTTAGACAACGTCTTATTCATAAAGCCAACAATGATACTTTCAGTCCAATGTCCCAAATTACAGTTCTTGAAATGTTTCAAGAAAGTTTCTTTAAGTGTATATTTCTTTATGTGTCAGGAATTTTCTCATCTTAGGCTCTTATATTCTTCAGAGTCCTGTGATCGCCTCCCTTGTCCAGATGTCCTCGTTACTTTTCTTTTATCTTGCAGTGCTTGTTTCTAAAGAGAACTCAAAAGAAGCTTTTAGTAATGTTTCCCAGGCCCCTCAAGGTTACTTTCTGTTTTAGCTGATCTGTCATAAAAGTGTCTGATTATTATATTATGAGTTCAGTGAAAACCCACTCTATAAATGTTAACTTAGAGTTTTAACTATTAAATTAAGTAAAAACCTTAACATTAATCTTTATCCTAAGTCAGTGAAAACAGTGTTATAAATCACCTACATAACTCCTAGATAAGTGTTAGAACTTACAATGAATTCATAATGAACTTACTATAAACTTGTGCTTCTAAAAAACCTTATGTCTAAACGCTAAACTGCATAATTCTAAATCAAATAAGGAGTGAATATACTTGTCTCATTTTTTACTTAAGCAATATCTAGTAACTTATAACCAAGTGAAAGAAAGCATTCTTGATGTGCTTCAGAGTTTAACCCTTGCATATGTTAGAAAAGGCCAAGTGGCATAGTGGGAAAAATGGAAAAATAAACCATGACATTTCCAGATTAGCTGTGAGTACTTCACATAAACATGCCATTTTCTTCTTCCACGACGGCACAGAATTCTTCGGCGGTATCAAACAGCAAAGGTGAAAGACAGAAGGGCCTCAGCTTCCTGGGCTCGCCCTGCGGCCCGGGTCTTCGGCCTACCTGGACCCTGTCAATCAGGTGGGCCTCCAAGGCTGGCTCCCAACAGGATTGCTTGAGCCCGCGGGTTCGTGACCAGCCCCGGCAACTTGGCAAGACCTTACCTTTACAATAAATCAAAAATTAGCCGGGCATGGTGGTGCACACCTGTGGTTCCAGCTACTTGGAAGGTTGAGGCAGAAGGATCACCTGAGCCCAGCAGGTCGACACTGGGGTGGCCGTGAGCATGCCACTGCACTCCAGCCTGGGTGACAGAGTGAGACTCCAACTCAAAAAACAAAAACACACACACAAAAGTGTAAGTGACTAAAGCCTTAGGGATAAAAAGATACAGTGTACTAGTTTCTCCACCTTATCTGGGTTTCAGACTTTAAAAAATCTGGCCTGGCGCGGTGACTCACGCCTATAATCCCAGTACTTTGGGAGGCCAAGGTGAAGTGATTGCCTGAGCCCACGGGTTCGAGACCAGCCCCGACGTTGGCGAGCAAGACCTCATGTCTACAATAAATCAAAAAATTAGCCGGATGTGGTGGTGTGCACCTATAGTTCCAGATACTTGGAAGGCTGAGGTAGAAAGATCGCCTGAGCCCAGCAGTTCGAGACTACAGTGGCCGTGAGCATGCTACAGCACCCCAGCCTGAGCGACTGATTGAGACTTCGACTCAAAAAAAAAAAAAAAAATCTGTTGAAAGATATAGATCTGCCCAAAATCTACGTGTCCACATATACAGTCCATTTTGTGACCAGTTTCAGGAATGTTTGTGGATTTACTGAAACCCACTGGACTCTAGCTTAAGAAATTCAAGTGTGGTTTGTGGGAGCATAATTTGTTATAACCTTTGGGAAAAGTAATCTAATATATTTTTGGCTCCATAATGCTACCTTGGAAATAGGTCTTACAGAAATAAAAGTATCCAAAATATATGTACAAAGTTGTTAATTATGTTTAAAGGGGAAAAGAATCCCAAACTAAGAAATGAACACAGCATATATTCTGTATCTTTGCAGTTTTAGAAAAACCACAAGAATGGCTTATTTAAAATTAGAACTTGTTTCTTGGTTCTCTGATTCTGATCTGTTTATACTCTTTGTTGTTTTTTTCGTTATTGGCCCTATCAGACATATATTGTTAGGGGTTAATACTCTGTTTCCAAATATTGGAAACAGAGTATTCTCTTCTTATTGTGGAACTTACTGTTGTGTTCATTGATTGACAGTTGGCATGTTCTGCATCTCAGGCCCTCCTTCCACAAGCAGCTTACACAACAAACTACATAGCCGTGTTTTTATGACCTTGTGAAATGAAACTCCCATCTTTCTTACTTTCCTTAATCTAGTTCTTTTGTAAGGATTTTAGATAGCTTCTCCATTATCATGCCCTGTCTGAACCAGCACACTTTTTTGGTCATCTTTCTGCTTCTCTGGTTCATGAGTAAAAATGGCCATGCTTCAGCCTGTAATCACAGCACTTTGGGAGGCGGAGGCAAGAGGATTGCCTGAGCCCAGGTGTTCGAGACCAGTCTGGGCAAGTTGGTGAGAACTCATCTCTACAATAAAATAAAAAATTAGCCGGACATGGTAGCACACGCCTGTAGTTCTGGCTACTTGGGAGGCTGAGGCAGAAGGATCGCCTGAGCCCAGCAGGTTGATGCTGGGGTGGCTGTGAGTGTGCCACTGCACTCCAGCCTGGGCAACAGAGTGAGACTTCAACTCAAAAAAAAAAAAAAAAAGGCCATTCTTAAGAGAAATTTGTCGAGAAAATTTTATTTTTAGCCATCAGAGCATTGTTTATGGTGGAAAAAATTAGGGGGAAAAATTTTCATGCACATTGTGCCTGTTATTAATTTATTGCCTTTCAGCTCCAAATTCATCATTTTACTGCTTTCTCTGTCATAATGGAGCTGGACCCTATAAGCTTTTCTTCCATGCTAGGAGACATGATAAGTCCTGTATGCCTGGAGGCATACTGAAGGAGGAAGGGCTTTCTTCTCCTAGTTCCAGTGTGCTTCTATTCTTGGTTCTACTGTGTGGCTGCTAGTGGCATGTGTGGGGACATCTAGTGGCACTCACCCCTGTCAAGTATCAGTGGTCCTTCTGTGGACTGCTTTTAAACCCATGTCACCGAACTAGTTTGCCAGTTTGTTTCACTGGCACCCCACAGGACAGCTTCCTGGTACATTTTACTGACACGCCCCAAGATTCTCAACTGTGATCAGTAAACCTCACATCACTTTGGAGGCTTCCCAGAAAATTCCATCAGCACCTCGGAGGGGGGTTCCCTATTTGTCAGGTATGGCTTACAGCAGCTCATTAGACTTTACTACCATCCAGTTGGTCTCTCCTCCAAGTTTTGTATTTCAATCCTGATGGGAGGGGTCTATTCAAATTAATTTCTTCTTGAATGCTTTGCTGCAACCATAGAGGTAGCGGTGGTTTCCTATATGTACAAATCCTGTAATACGCAATGCTTTCTACCCTTCCATAATTAATCTCTTGCTCCTGATTAATACTTCTCTTTATTAAACTTTTCAGATTACCATTGGTTTCTGTCTCCTGACTGGATCTGGACTGATTGCCCCAATCTGAGGACAGTTTTCAGACTGTAGCACAGAGGAGAGCACTGAGAGTCTCACTGAGTTAAAGAGAAAGATAGTGAAGGACAGCAGAGGCCAAAGTGCCAGAATTTGCAGGATGGAGTACCCAGAAGAGGGAACTCCATGGAGAAAGAGCTTTGTAGATCTTCCCAGCGGCCCTTGTGAAGCGTTGTCTGAGTTCTGTGTGTACATGTGTGGGATGAAATTCCACGAGGCCTAGAAGAGAAAAGTACTACCCAAAAGCGGTAGGCCAAGCACTTCTTGGAGCTCCCAAAGGGCTGGGAACACTCCACAGATTGGAAAGATCTAATATAACAAGCATCAGAGAGGTTGCTCTGAAGGGTCACAGTTCCATAGTGGGGATATTAATCCTAGAGTGAAGGCTGCTCTTGGCCTACCATAACAGAACTTAAAATAAGGTTCAGAAGAATCAAACTGACCCAATTAACTTAAATGCATCTTAGAATAAAATTTAACACTTTTGAAAGGAATACTACAAAATCCAGCACTCAACACTAGAAAATCCACCATTTTCAACATCTAGTCAAAAGCTACTGGGCATTTAAAGAAGCAAGAAATATCACCTACAACAAAGAGAAAAGTCAACCATCAAAACAGACCCAGAGATGATGGATTTGCAGACAAGGTACTTAAAATGTGTGTTACAAATCTTACGAATATGCTCAAGGATGTAAAGGAAAACCTGAACATGATGTGGAGAAACATGAAAGATAAAAGAAACTGAACTTCTACAAATGAAAAATACAACATTAAGTGAAAAGTACCTTGTATGGGATTAACAGATGAAATGCTAGGGGAAAAGATGAGTAAATTTGATGATAATAGCAATGGTAACTATGCAAAATAAGACACAGATGAAAAAAAGTCTACAGAACATCAGCAAACTGTGGGACAATGTCAACTGGCCTAACAGTAGTGGAGGTCACAGCTGGGGCAAGGAGGACAGAAAAAATATTTGAAGACTTAATAATCATTTTCTCAATTTAATGAAAACCATAAACTCATACATCCAAGAAACCCATCAAATTCCAGGCAGAAGAGACAAGTAGAAAATTACACAAAGACACATCAAAATCAAACTCTGTAAACTAATGATAAAGATAACGTTTTTTTTGAGTTGAAGTCTCTCTGTCACTCAAGCTGCAGTGCGGTAGCATGCTCATGGCCACAGCAGCCTTGACCTGCTGGGTTCAGGTGATCCTTCCACCTCAGCCTTCCAAGAAGCTGGTACTGCAGGCGCATACCACCACATCCGGCTAAATTATTATTATTATTTTTTTTTTGAGTCGGAGTCTCACTCTGTCACCAGGCTAGAGTGCAGTGACATGCTGCTCATGGCCACTGCAGCCTCGACCTGCTGGGCTCAGGTAGTCCTCTGCTTCAGCCTTCCAAGTAACTGGAACTACAGGCATGCGCCACACTGCCCAGTTAATTTTTTAAATTTATTGTAGAGATGAGGTCTCACCATGTTGCCCAGGCTGATCTTGAACCCCTAAGCTCAAGCAATCCTCTCACTTCTGCCTCCCAAAGTACTGGGATTACAGGCAAGAGCCACCATGCCCGGCAAAGATAACATTTTTAAACAGGCACTAACATTTGAGTCAGCAATCACCCTCCTGGGTATTTACCCTAGACAAATGAAAACTTATGTTCATACAAAAAACTGTACACAAATATTTGTAACATGTCCATTCATAGTATTCCCAAACTGGAAACAATGCAAAGGTTCTTTGACAGGTAAATTGATGAACTGGTATGTCCACACAGTGGAAAACTATTCAATAAAACAAAGTGAACTGTGGTACAACAACATAAATGAAACACAAAAGCATTGTGTTAGGGGAAAGAAGCTTATGACTCCATTTCTATGAAGTTTTAGAAAAGGCAAAAGGACATCAGTGGCTTCCAAGAGCCAAGGGGTTGGGGATGTGGGATTGATTGCAAAGGAGTGCAGGGGGATTTTTTTTAGATGATTATGGTTTTTTTCTATCCCAATTGTGGTAGTTACAAGACTGTGACATTTTCACAACTCATCAACTATAAACTACAAAATGAGTGAATTGTATCATCTGTAAATTAAACCTCAATAAATCTTATTAAAAGCAAAAAGGGACCAGGCGCAATGGCTCATGCCTGTAATTCTATCACTTTGAGAGGCTGAGTCCAGAGGATTGCTTGAGCCCAGGAGTTTGAGACCTTGGGCTTACAAAATAACAGGCCCTTGTCTCTACAAAAAATAAAATAAATTAGCAGACTGTTTTGCTGCATGCCTGTGGTTCCAGCTATTTAGGAGGCTGAGGTAGAAGGATTGGCTGCACTCCAACCTGGGCGACACAATAAGACCTGGATTCAGAGGGATGTCCATGATGTTATAGGAGAGAAGCAAGTTGCACAGTAGCATATATAGTATGATCCCCTTTAATAAAACAGCACTGAGGTTGGGCACGGTGACTCAAGCCTGTAATCCCAGGACTTTGGGAGGCTGAGGCGAGAGGATTGCCTGAGCCCAGGGGTTTGAAACCAGCCCGGGCAACTTGGCAAGACCTCATCTCTACAATAAATAAAATTAGCTGAGTGTGGTGATGCATGCCTGTCGTTCCAGCTACTTGGAAGCCTGAGGCGGAAGGATTGCCTGAGCCCAGCAGGTTGAGGCTGCAGTGTCTGTGAGCATGTCACTGCACTCTAGTCCGGGTGACAGAGTGAGACTCCAACTTGAAAAACAACAACAACAATAAAAACCACTGGGAAAAAACCCTCTGTGTTTCTCTATATGTGTATTGATGTTTGCAATCTCATGAAGGAGTCTTGGCCATAAGTTTACTCACCAGGCTGGGGATGGGAAGTGAAGGGAAGAGAAGAGAAAAGTATTAAGTTTTTCTGTATACATGTTTGGATGGTTTTATGTTTATGATGAGCATCTATTCTTTTCTTTTTCTTTTCTTTTTTTTTCCTGAGTTGGAGTCTCACTCTGTTGCCCTGGCTGGAGTATAGTGGCATCCTTACAACCACTGCAGCCTCAACCTGCTGTGCTCAGGCGATCCTTCTGCCTCAGCCTTCCAAGTAGCTGGTACCACAGGTGCATGCCACCATGCCTGGCTAAGATTTTTATTTATTGTGGAGATGAGATCTCGCCAAGTTGCCCGGACTGGTCTAGAACCCCTGGCTTCATGCAATCCCCTCGCCTCTGCCTCCCAACGTGCTGGGATTACAGGGGTGAGCCACTGCGCCTGGCCAACACCTATTATTTTCATAATTAAAAAGAATGAAAATAAAAGGAACAAGGAAGGACTCTGGTGGAAGGATGGGTCCACTGAGTCAGTGCAGGGAGGTCAAAGGGAATGAGATGTCATCAGACGTGACAAAAGAGATGTTTGGTGACCTCTGAGAGAGCATCTAAGTAGTGACTAGGGGCTAGAAGTCAGAATACAATATATGGAAGAGAGGTGTGGATTGGAAAGAAAGGTTTTGAGTGTGGAACACTTGTTTAGGAAGTTTGATCATAAAAGGAAGTTAAGAAACAGGACAGTTAGGGAGGGAGCCACAGCATCAGTTAGATATTTTCTTTTCTTTTTTTGAGTTGGAGTCTCACTCTATGGCCCAGGCTGGATTGCAGTGGCACACTCAAGGCCACCCCAGCACCGACCTGCTGGGCTCCAGTAGTCTTTCCACTTCAGCCTTCCAAGTAGCTGGAACTATAGGCGTGCGCTACCACGCCCAGCAAATTTTGATTAATTGTAGAAATGAAGTCTCACCAATTTGCCCAGGGTGTTTTTCAACAGGCAATCCCTCACCTTGGATTCCCAAAGTACTGAAATTACTGGCTTAAGCCACCGTGACTCTTTGTTTTGTTTTTGTTTTGAGGAAAGGGCAAGGGCACTTGTGGCTTCTTTATGACCGAGAAAAGAGAATAAATGGAGAGGAATGGACCCCAGATGTTGAAGAATGTGGGCACACAATATTGTGATGAAGACCTTGAGATGGGTTGTAGGGACAGAAATACAGATAGCTCTCTCATATCTGAATTCAATTTGTTTCATTAATACTGTCATAAGGCTGAGGTGGAAGGATCGCCTAAGCCCAGCAGGTTGAGGCTGCGGTGGCCATGAGCGTGCCACTGCTCTCCAGCTTGGGTGACAGAGTGAGACTCCAACTCAAAAACAAACAAACAAAAGTATCTGTCATAGACCTAGCAAAATACCTTTCCAAATATCTGCCGCTAGTCAAAAGAGCCCAACTTCCTAACAGGTAGTTGAGTCCTAAGTCTGAGTCCTGATGGGCAAGCTGCTGGTGGTCCATTAGGCTCTCTAAGCCTCAGTTTTCTCGTTAGTAAAATGGGATTACTAATAGGACCTACATCATAATATTGCTGTTTGCTTCTCAGCTCCTGGTCGGGAGTAGTACTTTGGTGTGTTTTGAGTCGGACCTGTGTGACCAGTGATGTCACAATACCCTTCTAGATTCCGGTGTCTCCACTAGGGCTCCTTGGAAGTCAAGGACTCGAATGGATATGCGAGACCCCTAACAACTGAGGGTTTCATGAGCACACTCCTTTGCCAAGATCTTGGTGAATATTCTCTCATTGTGTGACTGTATCTTAGAACTTGTTTTACTTTTGGTCATGATTGTGCTTGGCTGGATGCTTTTTGTTGGACTTGCATGTTACATGGGCACATTTCCGGAGTTGATGGTAAGCAATGACCCTGTCTGTAAATCCCTGGTGGTCAGTTCTGGCGCTGGCTCATCCTCCCATCCGGGGTTTCTGACCAAATGGAAAAGATAGTTAAGACCTCGCCACTGATTAAAATCAGAATGTGATGAAAACAAAGTTAATTTCTTAGGTTGCTTCCCATCTTTCTGGGGACATCCTTTTTGGTCTTTTTTTCTCTCCTTTGGATACATAACTTCACTTGTTTGAAGATGTTATGAGATTTGTAAGGGATTGGCTGGAGATAGCACTTGACTTGTGGATTTCCAGTGATCAGTGGTTGCTGGTAGGAAGGGGACATGTGGGTACAGGTGGGGCCTTTCAGCAGCCCTTCCAGTCACCACACGGAGGCAGTTACCTACTGGATTAATGAGTGAAGCCATCGCTGCCCTTAAATTTTATTTCTGACTCAGCCTCCAGCTCTGAAGAGGGAAGAGAGAAAGACACGACTGAGGAGGCGGGCTTTGAACGAAGATCTGCTGCAGTGAGTGTGGTTAGGTCTGCCGGGCTGGCTCTTATTTTCAGAGAACTTGGTGACATTTGATATCTCAGTGGACAGTTTTTATTCCTCTGGAAAAGATAATAAACTGAAGAAGGGGCAAAAATTTGAGGTATAGAGTGGGGAAAGAGAAATTGAGGAATTCTGCTGAGGATAGCAGGCCAAGGTTCTCTGGCTCATAGGTATTCTTTTTGGAGACTGCTGCCATCTATTAATTTATTTGCCCCTCACAAGCACTATATTGGGCCAGGCCAGGCTTGGTGGCTCAACCTGTAATCCCAGCACTTTGGGAGCCTGAGGCAAGTAGATTGCCTGAGCCCTGGGTTCAAGACCAACCCGACAACTTGGTGAGACCTCGTCTCTACAATATATAAAAAATTAGCCGGGCATGGTAGCGTGCACCTGTAGTTCTAGCTACTTGGAAGGCTGAGGTGGAAGGATCGCTGGAGCCCAACAGGTCGACACTGGGGTGGCCGTGTGTGTGCCATGGCACTCCAACCTGTGCCACAGAGTGAGACTCCACCTCAAATATGTGTATATATATATATTTATATATATACACACACATATATATTTTTTGGACCATCATTTTGAATGTCCCTTTTGGCAGATTCTGAAACTGGTGTTAATATAAACTTGAGTTCAGGCCCTAACTTTGCAACTTACCAGCTATATGACCTTGGGAAACTTTAATTTCTCTGATCCTCAGTTTCTTCTTCTGTACAATAAATATGAGATATCTGAGTATCTGTTTTTGTGAAGATTGCATTTGAGAATTCATTTAAAGCTTGACAATTAGCATTTAGTAAAAGGCTTACTTAACAACAAGCAAAAGAATGAACCAGTCAACAAAGATTTACTGGTGACAATGGTCTTAACTAGGCCACACAAGCTAGCTCATTGGTGAAGATGGAATGCAAGATTTCTCTCTCTGGACTTGATAGCCTCGCCCCACAAGACCTGCCCAGGAAACATTACTAGCAGAATCCCTTTTAGCAAGCCATCGTGGGTTTCTTACATCCCACCCATTTCATTTGGACCTGTTTATTTCAGAGCTGTTCTCGTTGTTAGAGAAATTTAACTTGGAGAGTTGTGTGTGTGTGTGTTTGTGTGTGTGTGTGTGTGTGTGTGTGTGTGTGTGTGTGTGTGTGCGCGCGTGTGTGTGTTTTGAGTCAAAGTCTCACTCTTGCCCAGGCTGGAGTGCAGTTCTACAATCATGGCTCATCGCAGCCTTGACTCACTGGGCCCAGGCAATCCTTCCGCCTCAGTCTCTTGAGTAGTTGGGACTGCAGGTGCACACCACCATGCCTGGCTAATTTTATTTTTGTTTTTTTGTAGAGACAAAGTCTTGCTATATTGCCTAAGCTAGTCTCAAACTCCTGGACTCTAGCAGTCCTCTCACCGTGGCCTCCCAAAGTGCTGGGATCACAGATGTGAGTCACTGCACCCAGCAAGAGTGTTTTTGTTTTTTTTTTTGAGTTGGAGTCTCACTCTGTCGCCCAGGCTGGAGTGCAGTGGCATGCTCCCAGCCACTGCGGTCATGACCTGCTGGGCTCTGGTGATCCTTCTGCTTCAGCCTTCCAAGTAGCCGGAACTACAGGCATGCGCTACCACACCTGGCTAATTTTTGATTTATTGCAGAGACGAGGTCTCGCCAAGTTGCCTGGGTGGGTCTCGAACCCAGGGCTCAGGCAATCCACTTGTCTCGGCCTCCCAAAGTGCTGGGATTACAGGCTGAGCCACTGAGCCCAACTAAGTGTTTTAATAATATACTCATTATAGGATCAGAAGGTTTTTTGGGAAGCTACTTCAGAAGGTAGGGGCACTAAGGCCCAGCCCCAGGTATACTTCGAGCAGGACATGATGATTGGTGTTTTTTTCCTCCATCTGCCACAGGATTTCTGTGAGAGCATTGGCCCAAAGCAGTCAGACCTTTGTGAGGGTGGGGTGATGGAGGTACTGGGGACTTGTTTAGCTGACCCACTGCTTCACTGTGGTGTCCTGACCAAACCACTTAAACTAGTCTGTGCCTCAGTTTCTCCAGCTGTGAAATGAATAAAACAGCCTATCTTCCTCCTCTTCCCTCCTCAGGGAAGTTGTAAGGAGATTTACCCCGCATGATGAAGGGTTAACTGTGACATTTTGTAAAATGCAAGATTATTTTTCTTTGAACAATCTAACAACAGCATATGGCTAATTGCTCATAGCAAACCTACCCAGCAAATTCAATTAATCCAAGCTCTTTTTGTTTTGCTTTTTACGTAGTGATGGTTTTTGTTTGTTTTTTTGCTTCTGATTGCATAAAGCCAATGGTTAAGCATTTTGGCAGGTGATGAGTTAATAGGTGTGATGCCAGCTAGGTCCTAACTACATAGAGTCACCAGAGCATAGGGCCCTTTTGAAAAGTTTTCTTTAGCCCCAACACATCTGGCATCCTGGCCAGCCATCCCATAGTTGCTCCCTTTGGGTCCGCAAGGTCACAGAAGCTGATGTCATAATTGGTGTGTGAGCTTTGCTTGCCCAAATGGCTATGGGTAGCCATTTCAGTTCAGACTAGGCCACAAAGCTTCTTATCCAGAAGCTGTCATGCTGGGCCATTCACCATCCGGTCTCAAATGAGGACAGTCCAGTTCTCAGGACTCAGGGAATAGAACACCACATTTTCCGGAGTCACAAATTCTTCCCGTGCATACTGGCTGAGCAAGAAGCACCACAATGATTGTTGTCTTATGGATGCTTCTTATTGCAGGCACCATATGGAAGGGATATAAGTATCCCCCAGGAGGGGTAAGTATACCTTCAAATTTGTTCTCTATCTTACTTGGAAATATATTCCCCCGGAGAAACAAACTGAGCATGAAAACCCAACTCTAGTAACTTTAGAAATAAACATTCTTTTTATTAAAGAAAAATTACCGTACTTACCTACTTCTATTGTTACACTCTGCTTAAATTGGGAGAGTTGTCTCTTTCATGCCTTGTTTTATATATATCCTCTTAAGTCTTTATTTTTTTAAGTTCTTCAGTTTGGAAGCAGAGGAAAGGATATTTCAGGGTCAGAGTCAAAGCTTTCTGACTTGGACGACCTAGTCTCTATTGTGTTAATAGGACATTATGAATGTTCAGCTTTTCATACCATTTCCTAAATCAGCCTGCTTCAGGAACCCAAATGTATCCTTTTGACAAGTAAATACTAGTCTGTAAAAGGGTTCTGGTGGCTGATGTTTCTTTCCTATCTCCTCCTGCTAGTCCTTGGAATGTTTGTCTTTTCTCTGCCTCTTGTCAGCTTTCATACTGCTAAGCTCCTCTGGCAGCCAGGATCAGTCATTAGGGTGAGACAGGATTTGACAGAGGCACCCCTTTGAGCCCTTGGCCTCAGCCCCACATAAGCAACTACTAGACCTGACATACTTTTTTCCACCTAGACCCCAGTGGAAGTATGCAAAGATGATCCCGGTGAAGTAATGCAGCTCTGAAGCTCACCTGACCAGCTGTACAGTTCCTGTTGTTGGTTTTGCATAAAGTAATTGCGCATTATTCTGTCACATTTTATGTAGAAAGTTACCGCACTTTTTAAGATGAATGACCTGGTATTTTCTTAGCTTGTAACAGGGAGATGGAGGGTGTGGCAAGGTAGTTGGGTGAATGAGAGATGATTTGGTCCCTTCTGTTGATTTCTAAGACTGGCACTAAGACTAAGATACCTTAGTTCAGTTTTTTTTTTCTTTTTTGAGTTGGAGTCTCGCTCCATCATCCAGGCTGGAGTGCAGTGGCACACTCATGGCCACCCCAGTGTTGACTTGATAGGCTCCAACAATCCTTCCTCCTCAGCCTTCCAAGTAGCCGGAACTACAGGTGTGCACTACCACACCAGCTAATTTTTGATTTATTGTAGAATTGAGGTCTCGCCAAGTTGCCTGGACTGGTCTTGAACCCACGGGCTCAGGCAATCCACTTGCCTTGGATTCCCAGAGTGCTGGAAAAATAGGCTGAGCCACCGAGCCCATCCCAATTTGTTTTCTATCCTGTGTCCTTAAGTATAGAAACTCTCTAGAAATTCTTTATATGTTTCCAAAGTAAAACCTTTCTCCTGGGTCCAGAGGTGAAAAATGTTACAGAAATGTTACAGAAAGATTGGGGGTATCCTGTGACCTTATCATGGCTATTACTACCAACCCAAAGCTTAACACGATATGAGGAAAGGACATTTTTATATTGGGCCTTACAGTAACCTCCTGAAACCAGCATTAGCCTCATTTTACAAAATGGCAAAAATGAATTTGAGGGGCTTATATACCTTGCCAACACACACAGCCCTGGGTTGCAGTCAGGATTAAGATCCAGGCTTTCTCCTTGGCACACTTCATGTGCCCAGGAAAAGAGCCAAACAAAAGACACTGTGGGATATCCATAGATCTTGTTTAAATGTCCCCTCCCCTGAAAAGCCACAACGTTGCCTGAGGATTCTTTTAGCAATGACTACTGAAAAGATGGGAACTTAAGAGAGACAGAGACCTAACAAGAGCAAATACTTTTAAAACAAATTTTATGGAACTGTACCCATTCTGGGGATGCTTGATATAGTTCCATTATTCAAGAGAAGTACACCCTTTCCCAGCAAAGTGGATCTTTTGGTTACATAGAAAACATCTTGTGGATGTTATGGGATGTTTACTGAACAGTTTTTTAAGTGGCTTTTTGCAATGAGTGGATTCCTTTTTTTTTTTACTGGAAGTAAATGAATTCAAAATCCATAAGGGAAACTGTAGTCATTTCTGAATCTAGGATACTAGCATTTCATATATATATATTATATATATATATATTTTTTTTTTTTTTTTTTTTTAGTCAATCTCATTCTGTCACACAGGCTGGAGTGAAGTGGCATGCTCACAGCCACTGCAGCCTCAACCTGCTGGGCTCAGGCAAGCCATTCTCCTTGTCCTCCCAAAGTACTGGGATTACAGGCTTGAGCCACACCATCCAGCCTCTTACATAGTTCTTATGGGACCTAGTCTCAACATATTCCAGTGAGTTAAGTACCTGCATTCTCTGGCTGTATGGTTGTACCCACTTGCCTCATAAACATTTCTAAGGACTCATCTTCTCAGCCATCTCAAGCTTTTTATTGTAGGGGACCAGAACCTGCTCATTTTGAAAAGAGGAACTATATAACCCACTTCTGCTTACCTTCAGTTTGAGCATACGCCAAAACTCTAGTCAGTAAGCCAGATTCTGTTGCTTTGGCCACCTACCAGGTCTCTAAGCTAGTAGGGGGAGAGAAGAGATATCAGTAGTGACAGGGGCTGAGCAGACACAAATGTGTGAGAGAATAAGCAGAGGAGTGTGCAAGAGGCAAACTCTGCCTCTGAAATCTGATGAGTCTACTAAGGTTTCTAGCTGGGAAAATGTTCAGGGTGATGAGATAATCTCAAAATTTTGATCAATAAATGCAAACCAGTAAAAATATCAATAAAATATTTTTAATGCCTACAATTTCTTATATACATAAATTGCAAAACTTTCACCTGTATATGCAAAAGTATATTCTCTTGCAGGTCAACAGCACCAGAAAACAAGCTAAGCTATGAAAAAGTTGTTTTTTTAAAACCTTGATTTGTCCATTATGTAAAAGACAGGATGGTTTAATAACTCCAAAGAAATCTATATCCCATTTAATCATACACTAAATGCCTGAATATTTATTTCATCACATCCACTCAGAAAATAAATAGTCTAATATATTCAGCACATTGAAAATAAAACAACCAGTCTCTCTTCATATATTTATTCTCTTTCCAAACATGTTTTGGTCTCCTGCTATATCTCATAAATGCACTAATAGCTGCTTTTAAGTTACAAAATACAAAACAATTTTTTCTTGGAGAAAATCTTGGGGATTACATTAAAAATGAAATTGAGTTCCCATAGACTTTCTTTTTTGATAACAGTCTTTGAACCTTTTTACGGCACACATGTAAGGCTGCCTGTGACATGTGGTACCCTGCCCTCCAAATGGACATAATTGCATTTATAGTTTAGAGAAAATACAAAGACAAGTTCTGAAAGTGGCCTTAAAAGAAGTGCCCTTTGCTTCGACATAATGACATCAAAAGCAAGTGGGACTGTGCAACCAGAGCCATGAGTTTTATGAAAACTACTTTCCTTTCACATCATTTGAGTTGAGAATGCCACACCCATGATCATGTAACATTATTACAATCATGAAATAACATTACTACATTCGTGATTAACATTACACAATAAAAGGCACATCTTCAAATGTTGAATTAAGAAAATCTGAAAATCAAAACAGTAGAGGATACATTAAAATCAAGCACTTAATTCATAAACCTTGATAAAATAACAGCTTATTCCAGTTTCTTCAAAGGTTGGTTAGCTTTTTGTAAGAGTGGTCAGGAAGTGCAGAACAAAATGGAAGACAAGATTTGGAAACACAACCAGAATTTAAAAGATTTACTCATAACTTTCCTTTTTTCTTTTAAATGAGCCATAGAAGTATTCTTTTAAATCAATAGCTATATTATAGAAGAAATGCATTCAGAAGTGATAGACACAAGGTTAAAACCTGATTTTTCCTACCAAGTCCTGGAAATTTATTATTAACACAATGGTGCCTTTCTGTACAGATAGCTGCACCATATCATAAGTTTACTGCTAGTAAACTTTAAGCCACCAGAAATATTTCAGCTATGGCAAGCACTTGATTGTAATTATCGATTTCAGAGTGAATATCGAAAAAAAATACATCCAATACGAAAGTTTTGAAGGGGGAAAAAATCACATAAAGGGCAGCAAATGAAATAATGTTGTAAACAGATTTTATTATATGGGACATCACACTACCCTTAAATCAGTTTCACTGAAGATATCTGAGATGAGAAGAAAATCAATAGTATTTTGTGCTACCAGTGTAACTTCAATATGGGGAGTTTAAAAGGGTGTTATTTTTAGTGATGAAGACACCTTTCATGGGATTCAACTTCAAAATTAAATCTTTGCATTTTTCAAAGTTTGAAACTCAATTTAAAAAGAGTCAGTCTTAAAGGACTGAGTCACATGATCTCATTAAGGGAGGCTAACAATGGTAATCTATAATACCTAAACTTGAAGAATAAAGAAGACTTCATGGATAAAAAGAAATACACAAAAACATTTGGGCCTATTCAAGAGCAAGGGTCTTTTACAGGACAATCCCTCCTATTTCCTAATCCCCACCGTCCAATGGCTTAAGATAGTCAGAACACTAGCTGTGGAACTGACCCACAAGCTTATGTCTGACTTCCCCGAACCCTCCATACTTAAGAGTCAAGGACAAATGCTCTGTAGCATATCTCATTTTCTGTTGCTGACTATCCTTCAGATTTGGCTTCCTTCCAGCCAGATACTACGTCAGCCTATTTGGAATTGCTTGGACTTGAGATTTAAGTGATATCAAGTCTACAGACATGAGTTAAAGAAAGGTGAAAATGAAGTTCCACAGCCTGATAAAACACCAGTAACAGGGAACATCTTTTTCTATCTGGGAAAAAAATCTCTTCACAGTGCATAGTTTGAAATAAAAGTGCAATATGGGCAAAAAGAGATACATATTTACTGATACACATAAATTTAGTTTTTGGTTTTTTGCCATTATATTTGCTAACAAATTTAATGCAAAGTCATTAACATCAAGAGGTACAGGGGCACCTTGGGATTTCAAAATAGCTTTATGATGGGGAGGGGAATAGGGAGGAGGGGGCCGGGCCTCACATGTCACTTTCTTATTTTTTTAAACTATTACTCTTTCAAATTTAATGTTTGAATAAAATAACTATTTTTCTTTCAATATAAAAATGAATTTTTTTAGGTAAAAATCAATCAGCACAGTGACCTTGTCTATCTTACACTAAAACCAATGTAACAGTAAATCTGAAAGGAAACTTGGAAAAGATTATTATACTGTCATAACCTGTATTTTATCTTGAAAATTTCTTTATTCCTAGTCACCTAAATTAATAAGAATGCTCAGCATCCAATCCATGAATAATACAGAATATGATTTATTCTACTTTGTACTTCAAAGTCACAGGGATGACATCCATATGCTAAAGCCTACTCTACATTTTCTGGTTCTCAATCCAAACATAGATTAGGACAAGTCACTTTATTGCTGGCAACATTCAAGGAAGGGCCAGGTTCCTCATAAAAAGACAATAAGTTTGATTGGGAGCTGGGCAGTGCCCTACTCACATATCAGCAAAAGAATTATAGAAGTCAAGAGACAATCTTTTTTTCCCTTTCAAAGGAGCAAAGGAACAATAAAAGATTGGCTGATTGGTGAGCGGCCCCACAGTAGAGTGCATAGCTCATCAGGATCAAGGCTGGCACCTGTGAACAGTTCACTTCATAAGAGCACACAGTGGGCATTTGATCATCTGCATCACAGATGTCACCCTGGAAAAGATTTGAAAATATTTTATGCTCAAATGACAGCCTGCAAATGACAGTATGCATTCCTTCTCCTTGAGTACCCAAGTATAAATCTACAATGATAAGGGAGCTTCTTCAGTCTGAAGGCAGGAAATCCTTGCTGTTGAGTGTCTCTAGAATGTCACAAATATAAACAAAGCAGCAGCTAATGCCTCTTCAGCTTCTTGGCCTTTCGACGTTGCATTTCTTCTTCTTCACGTTTCATTTCCTCTAAGTCCTCCTGCATACCTAGTCTTAAGCTGCCAACGAAATAGTTATTTGTCAATATACATGATTACCACTTTCTTTAAAAAACACACCTGAAATTTCAACTGGGAGCTCACATGGACTGTGCTGACACTCTCAAAACACCTCAAGACTTTACCACTGAAAACAGATTAGCAGGGATATTTTTTACCAGGGGCTACTAACCCAAATTGTAGTAGGAAAACGATCTCACACAACACAAAAAACCTTAATGTTCCCATTAAAGTAATACATTTATCCCAAAAGCTCTTAAAAATAAAGAACGAGGAACATTCATCAGCTAGCATTCTTTTTTTTTTTTTAGTTGGAGTCTCACTCTGTCGCCCAGGAGGGAGTACAGTGGCATGCTCACAGCCACTCCAGCATCGACCCACTGGGCTCCAGTGATCCTTCCGCCTCAGCCTTCCAAGTAGCCAGAACTACAGGCATGCGCTACCACGACTAATTTTTTTTTTTTTTTTTGAGTTGGAGTCTCACTCTGTTGCCCAGATTAGAGTGCAGCGACCACTCCGGCCACCACAGCCTCCACCTGCTGGGCTCCGGCGATCCTTCTGCCTCAGTAATTTTTTTTAAAAAATTTATTTATTGTAGAGATGAGGTCTTGCCAAGTTGCCCAAGCTGGTCTTGAATCCACAGGCTCAGGCAATCCACTTGCCTCAGCCTCCCGAAGTGCTGGGATTACAGGCTGAGCCACTGAGTCTGGCCCCATTAACTAGCATTCTATTCTTGTTAGTTCCCAACACTTTGACATTTTATCTAGTTACAGGAGGGTGAGCAAGAGGAAGAAAAAGGCTTCATATCCTGGGTTGAGACTGAGGTGAACTATTTACCTATAATTAATAGGCAATAGTAATTAACAACATAAAGTAATTGCTTGTAACCCCAACCCAAGAAATGACCATTAGCTTACTATCTGCCAAACAGGAATCAGATAGAGGGAAGCTAATATACCTACACCGGGTCCCTGAGGCCAGCATATTACAGATTAGCAAGACTGAGATGTGTCTGGTGGAGGAAAAAAAGCAAGAATATGCCACAACAGGATTAGGGGAGTCCTCTAACATTTGTTTGTGCCTACACCTGTTTGTGCCTACACATGGCACTATACTAGGCAACTTGTATACACTGTCTTAATCCTAACAATATCTCAATGAGTAAAAGAGCATATTCTTGTTTTACAAATGAGAAAACAAATTTAGAACAGCTAAGGAATTTGTCGAAGGCCCTATAGTTAGTAAGAAGACGGGAATCTAGACCAGTGTGGCCTAAAGTCCTTGTTCCCCATGTGAAGCCCATAATAACAAGCAGAAAATTTTTTGGACATTTTTGCACAGATATGTTGTTTTAAGTTTACCTCTTTGCTTCTTCCTTCTGCTGTTCTTTCCAACTACTCTCCATGTAGCGTAAGGCATAATCACTTTCATCTTTGTATCTGATAAGAGAAAATCAAAGTTATTAAAAAAAAAACCCAAAATTCAATTTTCTACATCCTCTCATTTAAAAATTCAACATCTCCTTTACAACTAAATCAAGTACGTGTTTAGAATTACTCTTCCTCGCATGGCAGGGAGTGAGGGGATTGGAGGATGGCTAGAGGTGGGTTTCCTAAGTAAAGACAAATTAAACGAGCCCTTATTACAGAGGGCAACTACTCCTGAATCTAATGTTGATGAGGGTACCAATCCAGCAGACCCTCCTCAACTCACTCTCCACCATATTTCCTTTATTAGGTAAGCTAATTTATATTAAAATCCTGAAAGCACAAAATATATGAAAATTATTTTGTACATATTATTCTCATTTGAACTTTGTGACCATCATGAAGGGAAGAGACTTTAGAACAGAGGAAATGAAGCAAACAGGTTAATGAATTGACCAAGAACATACAGCTTGTTCTTTCAAAAGCCAAATATTTCTACTACACACTAAGCTGCTTCATTCTCATTAAATATATATTCTTTGGCCCTCATGCAAATAACTACACAAACTATTCTGAATTCATTCTAAAATATGTAGTCCTAAAAAGAACAAAGCTACTAGAAGTAACAATCACCCAAGGGTTCCTAATTAAGGATTGTATTCAATGCCTCTATTATTAATGTTTAATACTACTCCCATGAGAGAAGTATTCAAAATAAAAAGTATAGTTATCTCAATCTTCTTTAGGCCTTACTTTTTTCGGTCATAACCAAAGATTTCTCGAATGTGCTTGGATATTTCTTCCTGAGGTTCTCCTTCATCTTCGATAAAATCTTCCATTTCAGAGTCATATTCATCATCATCTTCCTCCTCATAGTCTCGCTGCCTTTTGTAACCAGTAGGGAAGGGAAGCCTTTGAGGACCTAAGAATAGAAACCATTATTTATAAGAATATCAAAACTTAAAATAATTCAAGAAGAGTTCTATGGTAAATTGAGATTGTGAGAAATCATTAAGATAATATCTTTAAAAACCAGAGTGAGCAGGCTGACCCTTAGCATGAGTCATTACTGCATCATCCCTGCTGTGTCATGCTATACAGAAGAAACAGAACTCTAGTTTATGCCAGAGCTTACTAGAAATGTCCTGTTACATAGTCTAGCTTAATAGTGCCCATATTTCTAAATTTAAAAGATCAGTAAAATTTCTAAAAATAAAATTTACAGTCACAGAAGCATTAACTTGCCAGATAGACACCCAAAGCAGCAACTACCATCTACTATCACGAGTTCATTTAAAAATTTTAAGTCCAATGAAGTATGATAGACTCTCAGAATTACAGATAATTGTTCAAACTGAGTAAATCTGACTATAAGAAAAACCTCACGTCATTATCCTTATTTTTGCCATTTTGCCAAAAGACTGATACCAACTTCGCAAAAATAGGCATTGATCAATAGATCAGCATCTGGTAACAACTGCTTTCTACTCTTTGATTAGACATTCCTTTAATAGTTCTACAGTTTTTAACATGTGTGGCTTGTCTATCTCCCTAGTTCAGTTTCTCAACCTTGGCACAATGACATTTTGGGCTAGATAATTCTTTTTTTATTTTTTTTGTATTTTTCTGAGTCAGAGTCTCACTCTGTCGACCAGGCTGGAGGGCAGTGGCATGCCACAACCACCGCAGTCTTAATCTGCTGGGCTCTGGGGATCCTTCCACCTCTGCCTTCCAAGTAGCTGAAACTACAGATGTGTACCACCATGCCCGGCTAATTTTTTATTGTAGAGATGAGGTCTCGTCAAGTTGCCCAGACTGATCTAGAACCCATGGACTCAGGCAATCCTCTCACCTCAGCCTCCCAAAGTGCTAGGATTACAGGCATGAGCCACCACGCCCGGCCTTGGGGCTAGATCATTCTTTGTTGAGGAGGGCTATCCGACAATCCTGTGCATTGTTTGTTAACAGTATCTCTGGCCTCTATCCACTATATGCCAACAGGATCCCTTGACTACAGTGGTGACAACTGGCAAATGTCCCCCTGGGGGTAAAATCACTGTTGATTGAGAATCAATGGTCTAGCTGAATAATTCAATCATTGGTTTCTTTTTTTATTCTCCATGGTATCTAACAAGTACTTTAACAAGTCTTATTAGCATGAAGCAACAAGCAGCTTGGCCTAGCAGTTAGCAAGTGCTACCAATAATCCTGTACCTTAGAACAGCAGATTCCTAAAGGACCAGTGGTTAGGATCTCAGTACTATCCATTTAAGGAACAGAAATACAAGGACAATCTAAAATAGTTCCTGGCATATAGTGGGTACTTAACAAATATTTGCTGAATAAATCCTGCATCAGAAAACTACAATTGCACTCTGATCCTTGAAGACAGGTCTCAGGAAAAAGATTAATTTACCCACTAAACAATATATATAAGGCATGTACGTTTATCACAAAGTCAAGTTTATTGCACTTGGGGATATTGCACGGATGAACAAAGAGACCCTAGATAAGTCTCTTTCTAAAGACTTTTCTTTTTTTTTTTGAGTTGGAGTCTCACTCTGTCACCCAGACTAGAGTGCAGTGGCCGCTCCTGGCCACTGCAGCCTTGACCTGCTGGGCTCCGGCAATCCTTCCGCCTCAGCCTTCCAAGTAGCTGGAACTACAGGCACGCACTACCACACCCAGCTAGTTTTTCATTTATTGTAGAGATGAGGTCTCACCAAGTTGCCCAGGCGGGTCTTGAACCTGCAGGCTCAGGCAATCCACTCACCTCAGCCTCCCAAAGCGCTAGGATTACAGGCTGAGCCACCAAGCCCGGCTCTAAAGACTTTTCAAAGCCACGATCATTAAAGAAATTCTCAGCTACATACACAGCAGATAAAACATTAGGATTCTATCTACATTAGAGTACAAAGAGCACATGGAAGGGTATGCAAGTCCCTAATTATATAAAACAAAGCACGTTTTCCAATTTTTTTTTCCTTTTTTTGAGTTGGAACCTCACTCTGTCACCCAGGCTGGAGTGCAGTGGCATGCTCACGGCCACCCCAGTGTCGACCTGCTGGGTTCTGGTGATCCTTCCGCCTCAGTCTTCCAAGTAGCCAAGACTACAGGCTCGTGCTACCATGCCCGGCTAATTTTTTATTTATTGTAGAGATGAGGTCTTGCCAAGTTGCCCATGCTTGTCTCAAACCTGCAGGCTCAGGCAATTCACTTGCCTTGGCCTCCCAAAGTGCTGGGATTATGGACCGAGCCACCAAGCCCAGTCACATTTTCCAACTTTCTAATGACAAATATATACTCTTTAGGGTGAGGGGCAATTTTACCTTGGGCAGATCTGTAGCCAGATAGGGGAGGCTTCATTCCATTCATTTGTCCATTGCTGGGCCGGCTAATGATATTCTTGGAAGAAATTGTTTCTGAGACAACAGTGCACTTGGGCTTCATAGGAGGACCTGAGCTACTACTAACTGTTCGCCCAGGTCCCAGGATGCTCACTGGTCTTCCAGGGCCTGAATCACTAACAGTCCGTCCAGCTGGAACTGAGCCACTTATTGATCGCCCGGGACCACTGACTGACCGCCCAGGGGGGCCTGAGCCACTCACTGGTCGTCGAAGTTCATGTGGACTGTTCATGGCACGCATAGGGCCCCCAGAGTTGCCCACAGGCCTCACAGAACTACCTGAGCCACTGATGGGTCGCCCAGGCCCACTTGAGCTGCTTGCAGATCGTCCAGGGCCACATGCACCACTGACTGTTCGCCCAGAGGGATTCAAGTCACTGGCTGGCTTCTTGGTCCCACTGGTTGATCGCTCAGGTCCTGAGCTGGAGCCACCATTCTGGCGCCTGGACACAGGGCCAGAACTAACTGTGGGGCGAGCAATCCCTGCACTGGCCTGCCCAGGGGCTGAGCTAGAGCTGCTGGTTGGCTGCCTGACACCTGGACTCTTAGCCTTGTGGTGTGGGGTAACCACAGGCCAAGGCCTGGAATGGCTAGGATGGGACAGAGATTTTTTGGCTTTGTGCTCAGTAGCAGATTTCTGAGTCCTGCTAGCAGAAGACTTTGGGACACTTGGTGAATAGGTGCTGGAATGAGGCTTTCCAGCCCCATTGAAAACAGGTCTACTATGGCCCTCACGAGGTGAGAGTTGGGAGCTATTGCCAGATCCTGCCTTGATCCTCTCTCCTGGCAGGCATTTGGATGAAGACACAGCTAAGTGTTTCTCGCTGGCCGTGCTGGGTCTGGATTTTTTCTCAGCATGAGGATGGGGAAATCCCCTGGAAGAAGGATTCCTGTCTCCAGAAGTTCTGCCAAGTTGTTTTGTGCCCATGCTTTCTTTCTGAGAGGATGCCTTTTTGGACACAGTTGGAGGTAGTTTTGCATCTGTCTCCAGTTTCCTTTTCCTATGCTTTCGTTCAAGGAATTCTCGCTCCCTAAGTTCTTCTGCAGTCATAGGCCGCTCTTCTGATTTCTTTACTACCTTGATCTCCACTGGTTCAAACTGCTTTTTCTCAGCCAGCCTGAGTAAATCAGTGAAGTTCATGGGTGGTGGGGCACTTTTAAGGGGGACCTTTGGTTTGCTTTCAACTTTGGGAGGTTCTTGCTCTTCCTCATACTCCTGCTCCAACTCTTCTTGATTGTATTCAAATAATTCATCCTCTTCTTCCATTTCATACTCTTGGTCTGTTCCCTGGCTGGTATGGCTTTCCATTGCCTGCCTCTTCTTTGACTTTTCCTCAACAGGAATCCCATTGTAACCATGAAAATTATCCTTTGTCCTCTTGGCCATAGCTCTTGCTTTCTTGTCATGTTTGAGCTCAATTCGCTTTTTCACTAGATCTTCTTTTCTCTTTTTCTCCTCTAAGGCTACAAGGGACAAAACAAGAACATGTTATTATTTCAAGGTCTCAAGACTGCAGTATGCTCAACTGAAAACACAATGTTCAAGTTACAGTTTGAAGACATCTAGGAATTAAATGAGGAAGTCATCCAAACAAGTATCAATTGAGTCATCTTTACATAATGAGTGGGACACATATGGGTTTTTCAATATGACTAAGCAAGTGGGAGATTTGGTTTTCCGCTTTAAATATAGAAAATAGTTCATACCAAATACATATGTCAAGTTAAGGAAACATCAGTATCCCCTTAGCAGTTATTAATTATGACTCAATCAATACTTAAACATATTGAATCAGTTTCTCTGTCATTTGTATGAAGTAAAACTACTTGAGGTAAAGGTTTCAAAAAATTATCTTTATTTTAACCTTATAGGTAACACTTATTAAATAAATTAATTAAAATTAATTTTTTATTAATTAAAATACAACATAGGTACAAAGTTTCAGAACCTGGAGTTTATTGGGAACTTAGTATGGCCAATTAGAAAACATGGTCATGGCCGGGCTCAGTGGCTCAGCCTGTAATCCCAGCATTTTGGGAGGCCAAAGCAAGTGAATCGTCTGAGCCCACAGGTTCGAGACTGCACGGACAACTTGGTGAGACCTCATCTCTACATCAAAAATTAGCTGGGAGTGATAGCATGCGCCTGTAGTCCTGGTTACTTGGAAGGTTGAGGCAAAAGGATCGCCAGAATCCAGCAGGTTGATGCTGGGGTGGCCATGAGTGTGCCACTGTACTCCAGCCTGGGCAACAGAGTGAGACTCCAACTCAAAACAAAAAAACAAAAAAATCCAAAGAAAAAGAAAACATGGCCATTAACACCTAAAAAGCTTTTACTTTAAGGGGTGGAAAAAAACCTTTTATACAAATGATCAACATTAGAACATATATAAAGCCATAAACACAGTTAACCTAGAAATACACACACACACACACAAATCCATTGGTCTGTTATATTTTTCAAACATTCACTGGTTAAGTATAAGCCAGATGTGAAGGTGGAAGACTTTAAAACTGAGAATATTAGCTGGGAATGGTGGTGTGCACTTATAGTCCTACCTACTCAGGAGGCTAATGCAGCTAGATTTCTGGGGCCTAAAAGTTCAAGGTTGCAGTGAGCTATGATCATGCCACTGCACTCCAGCCTAGGCAACAGAACAAGACACTGTCTCTAAAAAACATTCAAAAATAAATAAATAAAATTGAGAATAAAGCTATAGATACATACCTTTTTGTCTGAGCTCCTCTTCTTTTCTTTTAAGAAAAGCTCGTACGGCTGCTGATTGGACACCTTTAACTTTTGGGTCTTTTTTTGGAGGTCCCACTGCCAAACTATACCTTTTCTAAAAATAAAAGCAATAAAAGTTAAAAGTAATTCAACTTTAAAAAATATGTCTATTAGGCAGAAGGCATTGTGCCAAGCAATAGAGAGACTTAAATATTAACTGTAAAACCTATTCTGAATAATTAAGAGGTCATATAACCCACATTAAAGCTTAGCTGTAAAATTTCAGGCTAAATATTAAGCATGGCTATTTTTAGGTACAGAGTTTCCAAGTAACTTCCCGAAACAATGAACAATTTAGAGAAATGTTGTCTTCAGGTTACTTTCCAAAAAGTTACCTGGACTAGGCAACTTAAAAAAAAAATTACCACTTTGAAAAATGGATTATTTGTGTTTAAAAATTCTGATTATAAAGTAAGACTTTCTTGGAACAAAGAATTTCAAAATCCAACTTTTCAAGCAAACAAAAAACTATTCCTCACAACTATTTCCTCCTGACTCCCCTACTCGAGATGATTTTCTAGAAGGAACCCAGAGCTACATAGGTTATTTTGTTTAGAATATGAAAACATCAAGATTTTACTTTGACCATAGGTAAGAGCTACAGACACACCATAGTTTAAAAGAATTTCAAAGAAATCTAAGCAGCAAGAAGGGTCCACTTCTCGGTAACCTTTAACTGTTGCTCTTATGTTCATTAAATATTAATTTCTCACACAGACTCTCTTTTATACAGGTTTCTCTATCACCCAAAGAAGTGGTTATATTATCCTGGCACAGATGGTATGTCGCTGGACTTCAGTTTTTATATAACTGTATCAGGAAATGACTAAAACTCGAATAATGTTAATTTGAGCTACAAAAGGAAAAATACTTCCATCTTATAAGCATCTATTAAGAGAGAAATATGATAAACACAAAGCTAATAATTCAGACCAGGGATGATTCATCTCTGGGACTATTCCACATTAAACTGATGAGCCAGGAAATAAGATTTTAGAAGTGTCCTCTCTCTTCTGTCTTGTTAGGCAGATGCCATTCTTATCTACTGAACTTATGCTGTGGCTAGTAGAAAAAGAAATATCTCTGAGTACAAACTAGATCACTTAGGAACCAAGAAAGTATTCCTAAATGTGTATGATCTTCTTGGAGGAAAGCCAAAGGATATGTGCTTACTATAAGGCTGCCAAATACAAAGTATCTTGAAACAGGCTAGAAGTTCCAACTAAAATATTCTGCCAAAGAAGCAGCTGGCCAAGGAAGCAGGCTCTTATCCAACCTGAAAATCCTGCATGATAGCAATGCTGAGAACTGACACATCCCTTAAAAAGAGAAATCCCAAAACAACATCCAAGATTTCTTTCCCAGTTACTTTGGCTAGGTCACAATAAGATCCTTTAATTAGTCCACATCTTTGCAAATTTAACTGTGGACTCTTTCCACAGAGGATAGGGCTCAATGTTAAGAAAAGGGAGAGGGAAAAGAAGACTGAGGAGAAAGAGAAGTAGCACTGCTACCCTAACTAGATATAAAAAATTGCCCTAGTTTACAAGAAAAGAACATGGGTCTTATCCACAAGAAGCTCACATTCTCACTGTGGAAAGGACATCATGAATATGATTCAAGTTTGCTTAAGACATAAAAAAAACTCATATGCAGTCTGGGCATAAGGGCTCAGTCTATAATCATGGTACTTTGGGAAACTGAGACAGGCAGATCAATTGAGGACAGAAGTTTAAGACCAGCCTGGGTAACACAGCAAGAACCCGTTTCTACAAATATATATATGGTAGCTATAGTGGTGCATGCCTGTAGGCTGAGGTAGGAGGATCCCATGAGCCCAGGAGTTTGAGGTTACAGTGAGCTATGATTGGCCACTGCACTCCAGCCTGGGAGACAGAGTAAGACCCTGTCTCTAAACAAACAAAATAAACAAAAAACCTCATAAGCAGAGGGGGTGGCACATACTCACTTCATTACATTCCATTAGATAGATCTGGAAGAAGAAAGTGGATTTTTGCCACCAAGACTTAAGATTTTCCTGTCCTTATCAACTATATAGCTCATAGATTCACCTGGCAAATCAAAGCTCACACAGGGTTTCCCCAAGAAAAAAGTAAATATACTTAGCATTATCTATTTAAAACAGGACTGGTTATCTCTCTAGATAACCCAGTACCGAGCATCGCCTATCATAATTTTGGGATAGGTATCTTTTGTTTTAACTGGGACTGTAAGCGAGAGAAAATAGAAAACCACTAGCTGAAAAGTTGCTATTGACTGAATATTGTTACGCAAAAGGAAACAGTGTCAATACGATATAGTCTAATGCAGTGTTTACCAAGCCTTAGTCATTCAAATACAAGGGGAGACCCTCCAAAAACCCAGGGTAAGTGTCTAGGCACCCATTGGCATCAGTGTGCCAGCCAGTGTTATTGTGAGAGGATGTGTTTGGCTTTCAGTGAACTTTTTGGAGATTCTTTTGAAGTGTTTGTCCAATTCATGACAAGTGATTTACAAGAACAACTTGCCCACACTGCACTGAGTGTTCAGCAGTTTTTTGTTTTGTTTTGTTTTTTACCAAAAACGGCATGTCCCCCATGTCCCACCCTCCCTATTCACCCAAACTCTCCCTGAGCGACTTTGTTTCCCCAGATGAAAAAAGTCCTCAAAGGGAAATGTTTTGCTAGTGTGGAAGAGGTAAAACAAAAAATGGCAAAAGCACTAAAAGGCATCAAAATCGTAAGTTTCTAGCTCAAAAGCTATTTTGAGCAGTGGAGAAAGTGTTTCAAAAGGTGTATGTATCAAATGGAGAATACTTTTTTAAAAGGTGACAAGTTTAAACATGTAAGAATAAACAATTTTTTAAATAAATAAGTTCCGTGGTTTTTTTTTTTTTTTTTTACTCTCTCTCATACTACCTTCATGGACTTTTGCTTTTTTAGTATACCACCTGTACTATTATTTTCTAATTTTAAAAAACAGCATAGACCTAGCACTCTATAACTTATTATTATAGCTTTAACTCAGCAATAATATCCATGAAATGACTGGCTTGAAAATCTGGTTATATTTTTCTAATATGTACTACCATTTAAGAAATACTAACTTAATGATTCTTCAGAAAGAGTATTTAAAAGGAAAAAATACTGATGTAGGGAACAAAAATATGGGGAAAGGTCGGGTTCAGTGGCTCAGCCTGTAATACCAGCACTTTGGGAGATTGAGGTGAGTAGACTGCCTGAGCCCATGGGTTCGAGACCAGCCAGGGCAACTTGGCGAGATCTCATCTCTACTATACATCAAAAATTAGCTGAGCATGGTAGCACACACCTGTAGTTCCGGCTACTTGGAAGGCTGTAGCAGAAGGATCACTGGAACCCAGCAGGTCCACACTGGGGTGGCTATGAGTATGCCACTGCACTTTACCCTGGGCAAGAGAGAATGAGACTCTAACTCAAAAAAAACATACAGGAAAGGCAGAACAACAAGGAAGGAGGTGCTCAGAAACTTAGATTTGCTTTGAAAAAAATCACAAAGGTGACTTTTAGCTTTTTTCAAAGTGACATTCCCAATTGCCCATCAACTGATATGCCAATTTCAAATTCAACTTTTATTTATTTATTTATTTATTTATTTATTTATTTTTGTTGGAGTCTCACTCTGTCGCCCAGACTGGAGTGCAGTGGCCGCTCCCGGCCACCGCAGCCTCAACCTGCTGGGCTCCGGCAATCTTTCCGCCTCAGCCTTCCAAGTAGCCGGAATTACAGGCATGTGCTACCACGCCCGGCTGATTTTTTGATTTATTGTAGAGATGAGGTCTTGCTGCCCAGGCGGGTCTCGAACCCGCAGGCTCAGGCAATCCCACTCTCCTCAGCCTCCCAGAGGCGCGGGATTACAGGCTGAGCCACCGAGACCGGCTAACTTTTATTTTTAACATCAATAATCCTTAAGGATACTTAAGCTGGCCTTACATTTAATCCAACAACTTTGCAAAACTTGTTGTCCTGTCCCTAGGATGCAGAAGAAATTCAATAAATCTATGAAATGGCCATTTTGTGGATTTGTTAGGAAACAATCTTAAAAGCAAGCAGTAGGGCAAGGCCAGCAATGCTTTAATAAGGCTTAATTGGCTGGGCGCAGTGGCTCACGCCTATAATCCCAGCACTTTGGGAGACCGAGGTGAGAGGACTGCCTGAGTCCACAGATTCAAGACCAGTCTTGGCAACTTGGCAAGATTTCATCTCTATAATAAGTCAAAAAATTAGCCAGACATGGTGGCTTGTGCCTGTAGTTCCAGCTACTTGGAAGGCTGAGGCGGAAAGATCACCTGAGCCTAGCAGGTCAAGGCTGTGGTGGCCATGAGTGTACCACTGCACTCCAGCTTGGGTGACAGACTGAAACTATGACTCAAAAAAAAAAAAAAAAAGGCTTAATCTTGTTTACATGAACTGGATCATAATTAATGGTAATTAATGCTTTATATTATCTGTAGCTTTAAAATTCACTCAAAGGCATAGAAATTTAAAAAAAATTTTTTTTTTTTTTTTAGTCAGAGTCTCACTCTGTTGCCTAGGCTGGAGTGCAGTGGCACGCTCATGGCCACCACAGCCTCGACCTGCTGGGCTCAGGCGAACCTTCTTCCTCAGCCTGCCAAGTAGCTGGAACTACAGGCACCCATCACCATGCCCTGCTAATTTGTTGATTTATTGTAGAAATGAGGTCTTGCCATATTGCTCAGTCTAGTCTCAAACCCATGGATTTTGACAAAGTCTCAAAAAAGTTTTAAGACATTTTCTTACACAAAGTTTAGGTCACAATCTAGAAATCTGGGGCATAAAAAGGACTACATCATCATAGATCACCATCTTTTTTTTTTTTGGTGAGTAGCTGAGATATAATCCATGTACCATAAAATTTATCCATCTAATGTGTACAATTAAATAGCTTTTGATATATAGTTGACCCTTGAACAACTTAGGGTACAGTCGAAAAAACACATATAACTTTTGACCCCCTAAAAACTTAACTAATAGCCTACTGTTGATCTTACTGATAACATACCTTACTGATGGTCGTATTGATAATATACAGTCAAGTGACACAAAAATAGGCTAGTAAACTACATACATTTTATGCATGATGATATACTTAACTTTTTCTTAATGTTTTCAATATTTCTAGGCTATGTGGTTCATCTGCAAGTTTTTTTTCAAACTGTGACAAGTCTCTCCCCAAAAATTTAA
Source organism: Cephalopachus bancanus (assembly GCA_027257055.1). NCBI lineage: Eukaryota > Metazoa > Chordata > Mammalia > Primates > Tarsiidae > Cephalopachus > Cephalopachus bancanus. The sequence goes on along the minus strand of JAPVLO010000673.1, from coordinate 481,247 downwards.
AAAACTTTTCAAAAAATCCATGTTTAAGTGGGCCCATGCAGTTCAAGCCTGTGTTGTTCAATGCTCAACTATATTCACAGTTGTACAACCATCAACACCATCTGATTCCAGAACATTTTAATCATCCCCCAAAGAAATCTCTTACCTTTTAGCAATTACTCCACATTCCCCTCTCCCCTGGCAAACACTAATCTATCTTTTTTCTATGCATTTACCCATTCTGGGCATTTCATATAAATAAAATGACACAATATGTGGCTATGATGGTTAACTTTATGTGTCAACTTGGCTAATCAAACACTAATGTGTTACTATGAAGACATTTTGTGGATATGATTAACATCCACAATCAGTTGACTGTTAAGTACCTTCCATAATGAGTTGGTCTCAACCAGTCAGTGGAAGGCATAAAGGCAAAAGCTGAGGTTTCTCAGAAAAGAAGAAATGACCTCAAGACTATAGCATTAACACCTGCCTGATTTTCTAGCCTCTAGGCCTGCCTGCCCTACAGATCTCAGACTTACCCAGTCCCCATAATCAATTCCCTAAAATAAATCTTACTGGTTCTGCTTCTCTAGAGAACCGTGACCAACACAGTGGCCTTTTGTTCACTAAGCATGTTTTCAAGGTTCATGTTGTAGCATGTGTCACAGATTTCCTTCCTTCCTTATGGATGGATAATATTCCATTGTATAGTATGACATATTTATCTATTCATCAGCTGGACATTTGGATTGTCTCTACTTTTTTTGGCTATTACGAATAATGGTGCTGTGAACATTGGTCTACAGGTTTTTATGTGGATGTATGTTTTCACTGTAGATGTTTTTAAAACAGAGCTGGTTTCTTTTGATAGGGAGTGATCAGACCCTGGTATCAAAAGATATAATGAAATATTTTAAAAGATAACCTCCCAGTCCCACAGGGGTAGCTCAGTAGAGAATCATGTTTAAAAAGAAAAAAAGGCTTCAGGCTAGGATTACATTATATTCTATTTAATAAAGCAGAAGAACTATTTGGCACTTTCTCCTGCATCAGATGGTCATATTTAGCTCTAGTAGCAGCACATCAAGATGCGACCATCAATTCTGAATCTGATTCGAGGCACCAGACTGCTTCATTGTTTGAGCTTCATGAAAAGCAGCTGGACAAGAGCTTCTTTTATTGTAAGTGTATCCCATTTTATTACACAGCAAGCCAACTCAGTCATTCTGCTGGACCCCAGTGAATGATCCACCAAAGTGATGCTCATGTCATTTAAATACAACATCAGAAATTTCACCAAGATTTGTAATTCTGAAGCCAACAGATCTAGAAAATATTAAGCCACTCTAAAGCCTATCTGTTCCTTGCATTGAAACTATACTGTTCAAAAAAAAAGAAAAAAGAAAGAAAAACTATACTGTCAGTCTGATTAAGAAAATAAGGAGCAGGTGGGCTCGGTGGCTCAAAGCTGCAATCCCAGCACTTTGGGAGGCTGAAGTGAGTGGATTGCCTTAGCCCGTGGGTTCAAGACCAGTCTGGGCAACTTGGCGAGCTCTCATCTCTACAATACATAAAAAATTAGCTGGGCAAGGTAATGCATGCCTGAAGTTCCCACTACTTGGAAGGCTGAGGTGGCAGGATCACCAGAGCCCAGCAGGTCGACGCTGAGCTCATACTCAGTGAGTGTGCCACTGTACTCCAGTCTGGGCGAGAGAGTAAGACTCCAACTCAAAAAAAAAAAAAGAAAGAAAGAAAGAAAATAAGGAGCTTTCAGTCTGGAAATGTGTTCAAATACTGCATGTTATGTTGGAATCAACAGTTAATCCCTCCTTGAAAGCTATTCTTTACTCAGAAGTTAACATACTATAATTGTAGAAAATTTCCTGATGGCTTTATGTAAATCAGAGATTTATAACTGGTTAGAATTAGGAGTTAAAAATATTCAGAGAACACTACATCTTTAACTTTACACTGCTTTTAATATCTTCTCAACACATCAGTCAGGGAATGAATGAATTAATGTAGGTCAGGAAAACTAATGGTTTGCATTAGGCTTGCTTAGCTGGGTGTCTAAGAGGGTAAAATTCAATAAAACACCCCAAAACATGCTGTTCATGATTGCTATGAGGTTAAATATAAATTTTACTGCCATGTGTTTATAAACACATAGCCGATTGTAAAATGTAATATGAAATAGATACCTCATGGTCTCTACTCCAACCTCTATGTTAGAAATGGCCTAGAAAGGACAACTGTATTCTCTGGCAATCATAGTTTGTAGCAGAGTCCAAATTAGAGTCCAAATCTCCTAACTTAGATCCAAAAGCATTTTCTCTACAACAGCCTCACTTTAACTCCAATACTTTCGTTTCCAGCTCTAACCTCAATCTTAAGTGACATTCCCAGTTGTTTCTTGGATACGTAATATGCCATTACCTCAAACAAGTCTACAACCGTACTTCCTATCTTATCCTCCCTCACCTTCAGTCTCTATTTCTGTTAGCCATGCTGGCACTCTCCTAATCAGGCTGTAAATATTCCTCTATCTACCAGTTTCCACATGCTTTTGGTTTGGCCTTTAAATTTATCTCCCATGAGACTTTACTGTACGCTGAGAATGTCATAAAAAAATCAATAGGGTTATTGCCTAAAGATGTATTAGGCTGGAGTTGGGGGCAGGGAGAGCTAGATGGATTCAGACTGTACAGATGATAACCTTCTTCATGACACCATCTTCAATACACTCAGAATTGCTTAAAGTCAGGAATTCAAGTTTGGGCAACATAGCAAGACCCCATCTCTACAACAATTTAAAAGTTAAGCTGGATGTGGTGGCACATGCCTGTAGTCCCAGCTACTCAGGAAGCTGAGACAGGAGGGTTGCTTGAATCCAGGAGTTTGAGGATTGCAGTGAGCTATGATCAAAACACTGCATTCCAGCCTGAGCCTCAGAGCAGGACTCTGTCTCAAACACAACACACACACACACACACACACACACAACACACGTCCTCATTCGATATTGGGTAACAATTAAGAGCAAGAACTCTGGAGCTAATCTGCCTGGATTAGATTTTCAGCTCTGCCACTACTAGTCCTATCACTTATTAGATGTATAACCTTGGACAAGTTTCTTCACCTCTCTGGCCCTCAGTTTTCTCATCTGTAAAACAACCTTCTTTATATGATTATGATTGTGGCACTATAAATATTAATTGTTATCACTATTATTCAGAAAGAGAGTATCTGGAAAGGGATATAACAGAATCCCTATGGGAATAAGGTGGGCAATAGTTTCTGAAACATCCTCTCCTTTAAAACACAGGTTGAGAGGCACTGCTCTAGGCTAGAAATCAAATGCTGCCTGAGGCACCAGACAAGTCACATTTAGATCTGTGAAAGAAAACAAGTCTAAGTGGGGCTCCTAAAAGTCGTCACAGGCCTGACTTTAGAGCAGATTCCTGGAGCATAGCCTCTTAATTGCTGACCTTTTGTTATAGATTAACTTCCTTTCTTATTTTCTAGTACCCAGCTCAGACCAGATGGCACCTGATATGAGATTCCTTGTCTACTACATCCTTAATATGGAATGCTAAATATATCCTTCCCCCAAAAGAAACACTGTCTATATAACCAACCAAATTGCTGTAACTACACACTAACTTTGTATTGAAAATACCGAAATCCTGTCAAGCTTCCCAGACTTTGCCTATATAAACGACCTTCAACCCTATTTCGAAGCAATGATTGACTCCATCTTTCTGGAGTCTGTTTCTTCCCAGGTGGTCATCCTCAAACTCTGCACTAAAATAAACTCAACATTTCATCATAATGCCTGACTCTCATTATTAAGGTTGATGGGTCCAAGAGTGGGGAGCAATCTAATTATAATCCATTATAGATAAAATGTTACCTGCATAAAAAAGCTTCTACATTGGCCCATACTGTTCTTTAAAAGGAAATATAACTACTATGCAAATCATAAGCTTCTTTTGCATGCTTGCAGCTTGGCATTAACTTATTTTATATCCAGACTACCTCAAGACTTTAGGCCAGGCATGGTGGCTCATGCTTGTAATTCCAGCACTTTAGGAGGCAGAGGCCAGAGGACTATCTGAGCTCAGGGGTTCAAGAGCAGCCTGAGCAACATGGTGAAACCTCATCTCTACAACAAATAAAAAAATCAGCTGGGCAAGGTGTGTATGCCTGTGGTTCTAGCTATTGGAAGGCTGAGGTGGAAGGATCACTTGAACCCAGCAGGTCAAGGCTCTGGTGGCCATGGGCGTGGCATCGCACTCCAGCCTGGGCGACAGAGAAAGACTGTGACTCAAAAAAAAAAGACGACTTCAAGACTTTACATTACTATCCCAGAATTTGCCATCCAGTTAACATCCCTGGGCTCCATTTTCAGTACCTGTGGTTCTTATCCTCAAGGGCTATAGACCCCCAAGTCCTTATACATTTGGTACCACATAAAATCTTACCCTTTATCTTTTGGCTTGGGGGTCACACCAGAGCATCAGTATCTTTTCTGGGACATTTTTCACAGTTTGACTATGAGAAAGACCATATAACTTGTCTCATACATTATAAGCAATCAATTATAGCTATGTGAAACTTACAAGAATTCACATTCTAAGCTCTGCTGTTCTATCAAAACAAGACTACTTTGTTTTTGCTATTGAAGCCCAGAGAGAAAAATAAAGTGCAAGAAAAATATATTTTCTCTTTTAAATATAAACAGAGTTCGTGACAATGACTGGTTACATCACCTTGATCAGCAGTTATTTTGTATTCAGTTTTCCACTGGGAAATGATAATATGCCTAACACTTCTAGGCATGATGCAATCCCACCTTTGTTTTAACTGTAACATTATAAATATAACTATTTCTCTTAAAAGAAAAAAGAAAAAAAATTAGGGAAATGCCCATAGCTTCTCAAGTCAGATACATCAGATACCTATTCAAAATAAAGCTTTGCAAAGAGCCCGTGGTGGCTGCACAGGTGTTTGGATTTTAGTCTAATCATTGCTAGTCTTTCTATAGTAAAGGTATGACCTAAGAACTGAAGACTTAAAACCTGAGCATTAGCACTGACAGGATCCAAATGGAAGATGGGAGAGGATAGCTAAAAGGGAAAAATTACCAAGCACTAGAAAAGGACGTGCCCTAGTTGTCAGTTAACTGCAAATCCTTCGTGGTCTCAGGCCATCTATCAATCAAGTTATGTCAAGCAAGGTGTGTATATGGCAAGGAGGTGGGTGTGTGTCTGCCTGCCTTGAAATGTTTCTTGATGTAGATGGTGCCTTACAAGGATACTTGCTTTGTAATAATCTATTACACTGTACAATGTCTGTTATATTTCATAGTTATAAAAAAAGTAAATAGGAAGCTTGAAACCATTGTTATCAATTAAGCTTTGTTTCTTTTAAAAGATGAAATACATATAGGAAAATGTTAACATATTAAATATGGGGAATGGAATTATGGAAATGTGTTAACATTCTGTATGTTTGAAAGTGTCCATGTTACTTTGAGCTGATGAAGAAAATGAAACTAAATAGAATAGTGAAATAAATCAAGTTAAAGCAAGATCATGGAATAAATTTAACCACAATCTTGTTCTATTCGGCAACAATTTCTTTTGTAATTCATTCCACGTACAAAGATAAGGATTACAGTGCTGCTAACTAAATCAAAATTCTAGGCTTACTAGCTTTTGGGGGGGGGTCAATAGAAAAATAGCCAAAGAGAAAATTTAAAAAAATTCATAAAATATATGCCTATTATTTATCTATTAAATATTAAGTTACTTCACCATTTACTTTTTCCCCATTTTGATCCCTCTCTTTGCTATTCCAATCACAGATAAGCTATATATTCTGAAATATACACCTACTTTGAAATTTTCAGCTCTAGTATTATCTGTCTGCTTTTCTCTCAGCAGCTACTGGCTTTTAGAGTAAAAAATTACTAACTTGGTTCTGATTCTTCCATAGAACATTTATGGGTATTGAAGCTGGTATTATCTATCTTTGACCTACAGAAATTCAAGAAAACCTAGAATGAAATATGGACCAAATTATGCAAAGATGAAAGGTTATCAGACCCAATATTGACTTGTCAAGGAAATTTACAAGTGCAGAAAGTATATCTGTTGATCTAGGTTTCTACAGTTTGAGCCTGCAGCTTCAACGTGCAGAGCTTATGACTCATGCGTTAGAGGAATGATTATTTAGAGTACTTGGATTGGGGTGATTCTACACATATGTAATCAACTGATGTATACACTTTTTTTCCTAGTTAATTATCTTCAGATCGATATTTTCAAAAGGTAAAAGAATGGGCCATCCACAGAAGACAAGAAAAGAGTAAAGAAAAAACCAAAAAAACTACTATTAAAATATACAAAAGAGCTAGGGAATGCAGAGCACTTAGAGGTAGTTCAGTAAATTCCAGTTGAATTGACATTAACAGCTGTTTGAGTTCTACACCTCACTGCTCAAACCGCAAGTATCACAGTGCAATTTATCGGGTTACAGCTGTGCTGTGGGTATCATTTGAACATCCAGAAATGATTAGTTTATGCAAAACAACTACAACCCCACAAACCAGGCACTCTCCACCACTTTAGCATTTCGAGGTTAAGTCTTACACTGCTCTGCGAATATCAGCGAATTGACAAGCATCTGCTGAGCACATGGGACCTAGATGTTAAACAAAGACACAAATCTGGAAGGCCATAAGTAGACGAAAGCTGAAACTACCTCGCCCATTTTGGTGGCCAAGAATTCCGTGGAATCTGCTCAGCTTCTCTTTCCAACACAAAAGGTGATACTCTCCCCTTGGGAGGTGACAATTCAATCATCGTGGTAACCGAGTGGGTGGGGCCGAGTCAGAAAATCACTGAACGTTTGGTCCGAAGATCGGCCCGAAACCAGCCTAAAGGCTATCAGGCCAAATTCCTAAAATCCCCCGAACTCCTCGATTGTATATACACGCTTCTTCCCCAACTTTTGGCCGAAGCCAGAAACTACCAGCGTTAGATTCCACTATGTGTCAGAATAGGTGCACTCACCGCGTTCACGCAATTCCAACTAAAACACCCAAACCGCAAAATCCATGTTGCAGGGGTGAAGGAGCCGACGAAACCCACTCACGGGAAGGCTCCCGCATCGCGTCCCAAACCCATCTACATCCCGGGCTCCCAGAAGTATAACCCCACGAAAAGGAAGAAAGACGTCCAGGTCCTTTTTCTCCCGGAATCGACAGACAGCTGCCTAGAAGTTCCACGGGTCACACGTTCCGAACTTGAAGAGTCTCCCATAGTGACGCCCCGGCTGCCACTTACCGGCACAGTGTTGACACCTTGTCCTTTGGAAGCTATCAGGAGAATTTCCCTGAAGTCCATGTTTGGCCGAGGCGGGAGAGACTGGGCCAGGCCCTCGGAAAGGAGTGAGAGTGCACCTTACCGAAGTACCCAACTACAGCTAAGTGAACTGCCTCGCCAACTCCTCTACCACCCCTAATCCGCGCGACTACTTCCGGCGCCTGCCTATGCCGTAGGCCCGCCCCTTTCCTCTGCGGCCTATATTCTTTCAGGGCCGCGGCTGCGCTCGCAACTCCTGCGTAACTTCCGCTTTTAGGCCCGAGACTCGTAGAAACGTGATACGTGGCTGCTGGCGTCAGCCCAAAGGGGCGGACTAGGTCTGTTAGCGGCCAATGAGGTGCGCTCTTGTAAATTTTGGGGCGTGGCTAAGGCGGAGAGTGACTTCCCTGGAGGCCCGGACGTGCGACCTGATAATCTTGGTGCTCCTAGTGGGCTCTGGGTAGGGAGGCCGGGGTTGGAGAGTTACTTGCCAGGTCTGGGTTCTCTGGGTGTCACGGGTGGGCGCTCAGCTCCGAAACGGTGGCACCCCAACAGCAGAACACACAGGGGATTTGGGTTACTGGGTTCTAGGGGCTGGCGAAGCTGCGTAGGCGCCACAACACTGACTGCTCCCTTGGATGCACATTGATTACTTAAGTCCTGGCACACGTCGTGCGTCTACCTCCTGCATTGATGCGCACGTGCCGGTGTAGCGGCGCGCCCCTATTGCTTTTGCAACGTTTAGGTAATAGGCTCCAGCCAACCCGCGTTTTTGCTCGAGGGATGAATGGAGTTCCTGGCTTACAGACCCAGCCTTGACATACTCTGGTGCATCGATGAACATAAATACCTCATTCTCATTGCGAGCCGAATGCTTGCTTCCTTTTGAGTTATCTGGGGTTTGTGAAGTCGTTTTTTTTTTGAGTCGCAGTCTCACTCGGTCGCCCAGGCTGGAGTGCAGTGGCACGCTCACGGCCACCGCAGCCTCGACCTGCTGGGCTCAGGCGATCCTTCTGCCTCAGTCTTCCAAGTAGCTGGAATTACAGGCGCGCGCTACCACGCCTGGCTAATGTAAGGTCATTTCAGACTCAGTAAAACACACTTAGAATAATTAGACAAACTTAGGTCTGAAGCTGGGAACAGGTCGGGTACTGAAAGAAAATGGGTGCTAGGGATCTTTTCTGTGTGATGGAAACTCCCCTAACTGGATTGCACTCTTCAATGGGATGGTTGCACTCTACATTTACTAGAAGTCATTGTATACCTAAAATATGTGAATTTAATAATATGTAAATTATATGTCAACACAACTGTTAAAAAATATTAGGCAAAGCTGCTGAGTCTTACTCTTTCAACTGACGTCTTAATGTTGTGAAAATAAGTAATTCAGAATCAGCTTTTTTTTTTATCCTTAAAGGAATGTGATTATGGGACCTGAATCAGGTAACAGGCACCTATAACCTAAGCAGTTGTAACCTTTGTTTCTTTGATTATAGATTAGCCTATCTTTGCCTACACTGTTTTGTAAAATGTAAAAAACTAAAGGGTGCCTGAGAAGACCCCTTCCCTTTTAACTGTTGACCTTTGGATTAATTTACCTCTTTCTTCTCTCACAAAGACCTCACACTACCACATCTAAGATGGAATATTAAATATACTCTTTAAATTGAAAAAAAAAAAGGAAAAAGAACAAACTGTAACTAGTCTAATTGCTGTAACTCATAAATCAGCCTTATATGAAAAATGTTGCAATCCTGTTAAATTTGTTTTCTGCCTATGTATGTAAGACCTTAACTTTTCAGCTTCGGAGCACTGACCCCATTCCTTTGGATTCTGTGTTTCCCAGATGGCTATCCTCAGCTTTGTACTTGAATAAACTCTTTTATCCTGGATTCTGAACCTTTCAAATTATTTCAGGTTGACAATGCTGAACTGGAATTTCTCCACTTTTGCTGCCTCAGGAACAGACCAAGATTAAGCCTTTGTCCTAGGGCAGAATTGAAGTCCTCAACTTTCCTATTCCTGTCAGTTTCATCCAAATGGCTTGTGGAAATGGGAGGGTGGGGGTCAGTTAGTGAATGTGCTGCGATTGTTTTAATATTGTCATTTTGAGGCCAGTGCTTGTGTAGTTGCTAGAGAAAAAGAGAAACCTTGTGGCAATAAGATCATAATTTTTCTTTTTCTTTTTCTTTTTTTTTTTTTTGAGTTGGAGTCTCACTCTGTTGCCCAGACTGGAGTGCAGTGGCCGCTCCCGACCACCGCAGCATCGACCTACAGGGCTCCGGCGATCCTTCCGCCTCAGCCTACCAAGTAGCTGGAACTACAGGCATGCACTACCACACCGGCTAATTTTTTTTTATTATTTATTGTAGAGATGAGGTCTCACCAAGTTGCCCAGGCGGGTCTTGAACCCGTGGGCTCAGGTAATCCTCTCGCCTCAGCCTCCCCAAGTGCTGGGATTACAGTGGTTTAATCCTTACCAGACATGACTTTAGGTCCTGTTTACAATTTGGAATGTGGTTGCCCCAAAGAGTCCATTCCATCAGTCATATGATCTCTATTTTAACATTAATGCTGGTCACTTGTGTCTAAACCACAAAAGAGAGGGGTATAAAAAGGGTGTCTGGCCTGTCCTTTCATGGCTGGGAACTCAGTTTTTAATGTTTATCTGGGGTCTCTTTGGCCAACAGAGTGTCTGGTCAGTCTATTGAGGGACTTAAGATTTTATTTTTAGTTTATAGCACTTAGGCAAGTGCTTAACCTTTCTGTACCTTGGTTTTAACATCTATAAAATTAAAATAGTGTGGGGAAACAAAGGGAAGCCCAAAGTTCACCTGTCCACTTGTATACCTAATCCTGAATTGTACCCCATGTCTTAAAAATTATATATATATAGCAGGCTGGGCACGGTGTCTCATACCTATAATCCTAGCACTCTGGGAGGCCGAGGTGAGAGGATTGCCTGAGCCCACGGGGTGGAGACCAGCCTTGGCAACTTAGCGAGACCTCATCTCTACAATAAATCAAAAAATTAGCTGGGGTGGTGGTGCGTACCTGTAGTTCCAGCTACTTGGAAGGCTGAGGCAGAGGGATCACCTGAGCCCAGCAGGTCAAGGTTGTGGTGGCCATGAGCATGCTATTGCACTCCAGGCTGGGTGACAAAGTGAGACTCTGACTCTAAATAAATAAATACACACATACAAAAAATATATAAAAATATATGTGTATAAAAAAATAGCAGGCTGGGCAAGATGGCTCATGCCTGTAATCCCAGCACTTTGGGAGGTGGAGGCAAGAGGATTGCCTGAGTCCAGGAGTTTGAGACCAGCCTGGGCAATTTGGCAAGACCTCTGCATGTGGTGGCGCACACCCGTGTTTCTAGCTACTTGAAAGGATCACCTGAGCCCAGTAGGTTGAGGCTGTGGTGGCCATGAGTATGCCACAGTACTCTAGCCTGAGAGACAGAATGAGACTCTGAGTCAAAAAAAAAAAAAAAATTAAAATAACAACAATGGGGTTGCTGTAAAATAATGCATATAGGGAGTATAGATTAGTACCTGGCTGTTACTGGCAGAGTTGTGTCCCCTAAATTTTGTATGTTGAAGTTTTAACCCCTAGTACTGTGGCTGTATTTGGAGATAACGTCTTTCAAGAGGTAATTAGGTTGAAATGAGGTCATTGGGGTGGATCCTAATACAATATGATGGATATTCTTATTAAAAAAAAAAAAAAAAAAAAAGGAAGCCGGGCTCGGTGGCTCAGCCTGTAATCCCGCGCCTTTGGGAGGCTGAGGTGAGTGGATTGCCTGAGCCCGCGGGTTCGAGACCCGCCTGGGCAGCAAGACCTCATCTCTACAATAAATAAAAAAAAAATCAGCCGGGCGTGGTAGTGTATGCCTGTAATTCCGGCTACTCGGAAGGCTGAGGCGGAAGGATCGCCGGAGCCCAGCAGGTTGAGGCTGCGGTGGCCGGGAGCGGCCACTGCACTCCAGTCTGGGCAACAGAGTGAGACTCCAACTCAAAAAAAAAAAAAAAAAAGGAAATGGAGTGGGGCACGGTATTTCACGCCTGTAATCCTAGCACTTTGGGAGGCGGAGGTGAGAGGATTGCCTGAGTCCAAGGGTTCAAGACCAGCCTGGGCAACGTGGTGAGACCTCATCTCTACAATACATCAAAAAATTAGCCAGGCATGGTGGCACTCGCCTGTGGTTCCAACTACTTGGAAAACTGAGGTGGAAGGTTTGCCTGAGCCTGACAGGTCAAGGTTGCAGTGGCCGTGAGTGTGCCACTGCACTACAGCCTGGGCAACGGAGTGAGACATGGACTCCAAAAAAAAAAAATGGCCAAGTGCAGTGGTTCACATCTCTAATCCCAGCACTTTGGGAGGCCAAGGTGAGAGAGAGGATTGCCAATGTCCATGGGTTCAAGACCAGCCTGGGCAACTTGGCAAGACCTCATCTCTCCAATAAATCAAAAATTAGCTGGGCGTGGTGGCATGCGCCTGTAGTTCCAGCTACTTGGAAGGCTGAGGTGGAAGGATCGCCTGAGCCTGACAGGTCGAGGTTGCAGTGGCCATGAGTGTGCCACTACACTACAGCCTGGGCAACGGAGTGAGACATGGACTCCAAAAAAAAAAAAAAAAAGGAAATAAAGACACAGCCAGGTACTGAGGGAAGACCATGTGAAGACATGGAGATAAACCATCTTCAAACCAAGGAGAGAGACCTCAAGTTACCAACACTTTGATCTTAGACATCTAGCTTCCAGAACTGTGAGAAATTGAAGTTTTGTTGTTTAGGCCATGCAGTCTGGTACATTATTATGGCAGCCCTCACTAATGAATACACTGGTGTATGGTGAGTGCTCAATTAATGTCCAGTATTATTTCTCAAGGAAACTCTCCCTGAACTATCTCAGAGCCCTTTTTATAAATTCTTGCAGCCCTAAGTATTTCCCTTCGTAGAACTTTTCACAGTTTGTAATTACATATTTATTCCCATTTTTTCTTTTTAACAACTGGCTGTATCTTGTGCTAGATAGTAAAATCTATGAGAACAGGGACAAGACTAGTTTATCTGTCACCAGCATAGTTCCTTTGCTCATGTACAAAAAAGCTGCAACAAACATTTTTGGACTAAATTTATGAATTGATAAATGAAAAGCTCCCAATATTAAAGTCATAATACTTGGCATTTATTGAACCCTTGCTATATGCTAATAGCTTGACATGGATTATCTGATTTAATCATACCTGACTGAAAGGCACTTCTTGTTGTAATCTTTTTTTTTTTTTGAGTCAGAGTCTCACTCTGTCGCACAGGCTGGAGTGCAGTGGCACACTCATAGTCACCACAGTCTCGACCTTCTGGGCTCAGGCAATCCTTCTTCCTCAGCCTTCCATGTAGCTGGAACTACAGGTATGCGCCACCACACCCAGCTAAATTTTTTATCTATTGTAGAGATAAAGTATCACCAAGTTGCCTAGGCTGGTCTCGAACCCGTGGGCTCAGGCAATCCTCTCACCTCAACCTTGCAAAGTGCTGGGATTATACGTGTGAGCCACTGTGCCTGGCATTGTTGCAGTCTTATAGATAAAAAATCTGAGGCCTGAAGAGTTGAAGCACTTGAACTACTGTACAATTAGTCAATGGAAGAGCCAAGACTTGAGCCAGTAGGAGATTAGCCAGACTAAACTCTCTTTATATTTCAATTAACCCATTTGAATGCGTATAAATATATACATAAGAAGTTATACTTTAAAAGGGCTTATATTGAGTAACTAATGTCCAGTTACTTCAAATCACCAAGAGCAACTGCAGGAGATGAGAATGAGACAAGGGAACATTTTTACTGTATCCCTATAAATGAAAATTTACATAATTGAATTCAAATATTTCCTGAGAAGCAGCTATGTGCTTAGCCTTGTATATGATACACAGAAAGGAAAGACCCAACCACTGCCTGATCAGGGTTTTCTTTCTTGTATGAACACAAGTAACAATGACATAAGACAAAATTCTAACTGTTAACTGCATTAATAAAGTGCAGGGAGTAGGGGTGCCAGATTTAGCAAATAAAAAAATAGACACCCAGTTACATTTGAAAGACATACCAAAAACAATTTGCTATTTATCTGAAATTCAAGTTTAGCTGGATGTTCTGTATTATGTCTGGCAGCTCTAAAATTGATGGAATTCCAATTAGAACATGAACTAAGCGAGTCAGGAAGACAAATTAAAGGGTTGAGAGAACAAGTAGTGGGTGTATTTAGGAGAACAGTAGGAGATAAAGTCCAAAAAGTAGGTGAAGCTTGTTGAGAAATTCTTGAGAGCCAGGGCAGGAGGAAAGGAAGGAGCAGAGTCAATGAAAGAGCAGCCAGAGGGATAGGAAGAAAATTAAAATCATAATGAGATACCCTTTTTTGCCCATAATGTTGGCAAAGTTCAAAAAGTTTGAAAATAAGCAGTGGAGCCGGGCTCGGTGGCTCAACCTGTAATCCCGCGCCTTTGGGAAGCTGAGGTGAGTGGATTGCCTGAGCCCGCGGGTTCGAGACCCGCCTGGGCAGCGAGACCTCATCTCTACAATAAATCAAAAAATCAGCCGGTCGTGGTAGCACATGCCTGTAATTCCGGCTACTCGGAAGGCTGAGGCGGAAGGATCGCCGGAGCCCAGCAGGTCGAGGCTGCGGTGGCTGGGAGCGGCCACTGCATTCCAGTCTGGGGGACAGAGTGAGACTCCAACTCAAAAAAAAAAAGAAAGAAAATAAGCTATGGTAGTGAGGGTCAAGGAAATAAGATACTATGATAGGAATATTTATTTACCTATTTGAATATAATGTGGCGAGATAATATAGTAAAACCTAATGCTATGTGTTTATTGTGTGCCAGGGACTTTTCTAGCAGTTTTTGCATATTAATTTACTGAAATTTCACAGCAACCCAATGAAGGAGGTACTATTAGTCATGGGGAGACTGTGGCACAGAGTGATTAAGTGTGACTTGTCCAAGTTTATCTAACTTATAAGTGGCTGAGCCAGCACTTGGCTTGCGTTCTATTGCTATATACTTCCTTTATTCAAAAGTTTAAAATGCAACTACTCTGACTTAGAAATTCCCTATAGGAATATGTTCTAACAAAATATTCACATATGTGTGAAAAGACAATTGAACAAAATTATTTATTCAGTATGCTTTGAAGAGGCAGACTACTGAAAATAAACTGAATGCCCATCAGTAGGAGACTACGTTTTTCTTTTTGGTAGGTAGAGATGAGGTCTCCTATTTTGCCCAGGCTAGTCTCAAACTCATGGGCTAAAAAAAAAAAAAAATCCTCCATGGCCAGGTGTGGTGGCTCAAGCTTATAATCACAGCACTTTAGGAGGCTGAGGTGAGAGGATTGCCTGAGCCCGCAGGTTTGAGACCAGCCTGGACAACATGGTGAGACCTCGTCTCTACAATAAATGAAAAAAAAAAAAAAATTAGCTGGGTGTGGTAGCGTGTGCTTATAATTCCAGCTCCTTGGAAAGCTGAGGCAGAAGGATGACCTGAGCCCAGCAGGTCAAGGCTGTGGTGGCCGGGAATGATGCCACTGCACTCCACCCTGGGTGATGGAGTGAGACTTCAACTCAAAAAAAAAAAAAAAAAAAATCCTCCAAACTTGGCCTCCTAAAGAACTGGGATTATAGGCTTGAGCCATCACACCCAGCCAAAACTTTATTTATTTGTTTATTTATTTTAGATTAGAAAATATAGTTTATTTAAAAGTAAATTAGAGAGAGAGAAAGAGAGGAGATTCACCTTCCCAAGGTAGGGGAAGGGGCCAAAGTCATAGTTCAAAAAGCACATGGTCACACCAGAATCTAGTAAGGCAATGGCGCTGATGGTCTAGCAATGGTCTGGTGATGGCCTGGCAATGGCCAAAAAAATTTTTTCTAAGAGACTATGACAACCAACCTTTTTTTGTAGTGCTTGCTCCACTTTATAATGGGTTCTCACATATGTGTATTTCTTTGATCCACAAACAGTCTTCTAGGAAAGCCATACCTGTCCTTTTCTGGAGAGTCATTTTACAAACATGAAATGCTCTGTCAGAGAACTCTGGAACAGATTCTGTGGAGCATCAGAGCTGCTGCAGTGGTGCTTTTAAGGAAAATAATGAGTGAGAGGCAGAGACTTGGGCAGGGCAGGCCCTGTTTGTTTAGCTATCTCAGCTCAGTTTCTCCAGTAGTTGCATAATTTCAACCAGATGATAGGACTGTTACAAGCAGTTTTGGCAAAGTGGTGAAGGGAGAACCGAGGGCTTGAGGTTCATGGGGCATGAGGACAGGTGAGCGATAGGTCAAGACATTAGGTGATAAAGAAAGGTGAGAGACATATAATAACGAGGGATGCTGGTAGGGGCTTTTGGGAGAAAGGTGAACTCAGAGAGGTGGAGTGAATAGGAAATCATGAGATGGGCTGGGTCTTTGCCAACTGCAGGTCCAGGCTTTAATCTTAGCTCTGTGTTGGAAGGGATTGTGTTCCTAGGAAGTTGCTATTTTATACTTTTAAATGTATGTGTTGCACAGTATTTTAATACAGTGGTTTTATTTTGTTTTGTTTTTGAGTCGGAGTCTCACTCTGTCACCCAGGCTGGAGTACAGTGGCACAATCACAGCTCGCTGCAGTCTCGACCTCTTGGGCTCAAGGGATTCTCCTACCTTAGACTCCTGGGTAGCTGGGACTACAGGCATGTGCTGTCACACCTGACTAATTTATTTTATATTTTATTTTTTGTAGAGATGAGATCTTGCTAGTTGCCCAGGCTGGTCTTGAACTCCTGGGCTTAAGCCATCCTCTTACCTCTACCTCCCTAAGTGCTGAGATTACAGGCATGAGCTACTGCACCCAACCTGAATACAGTGTTTGATGTAAAAAAATTTCAAACAAAATAAATAAAAGCCTCCATCAGCCTCACTCAGTTTCATTCCCCTCCCCAGAGGATACTACCATATCAGGTTGCTGTGTGTTCTTCTGAGATGTTTTTATACACACCATAACGCCTAATGTACAATATGTAATGTACCTGTATAAATATACTATAGGCTGGGCGTGGTGGCTTAAGCTGGTAATCCCAGCACTTTGAGAGGCTAAAGCAAGAGGATCGCCAGAGCTCAGAAGTTTGAGACCAGACTGGGCAACTTGGCGAGACCTCATCTCCACAATAATCAAAAAATTAGCCGGGCAAGGTAGCGTGTGCCTGTAGTTCCACTTCCTGCATATCTTCTTCCTAAACTGCCTCTCTACAGTGGTTCACTGCCCAGGGACTGGCAACTGATGGTCACGGGACTTGCTTTATCTATTTCTCTATTTATTTCTCTTCTGAATTTTGTTTTTTATTGGGGTATAGGACACGGGATGGAAAATTGTTGCTTTAGGGTATGGTATGCCCCTCTCCCAGGGAATGTCCATTCTAATCTTCCTGGGGTGGTTTGTGGAACTTTTTCTTCTTCTTGGAGTTGCTCTTGTTGCTAGCAGTCTCTTCTGGTCACTGCTGACTGGCTCTTCTTTGGAAGAGAATTTCCGCTTTATCTTGGAGACACTCCTGTTGCCTGCCTCTTCAGGATCACGATCTGTTTCCTCCTTGGGTGAGGATTTCTTTCCCTTGGGAAGACTTGTGCTGCCAGTAGTGTCTTCAAGATCATTATTAATCAATTCCTCCTTGGAAAAAGATTTCTCGTTCTTGAGTTTGGAGAAAGATAGATGGGTCTTCCATTCCATTCTCCTGCAGAGCCTCCTGGAGCTTTTTCTTTTTCTTCTTTTTGGGGTTTTCAGCCACCTCCCCAGGTTGAGGACTCCTGGGAAGCAGCTGAGGACAGAGCACACTTGTCCAGGGAATGGTTGTGTGCTACAATCAGCTCTCTGGGCTCGAGCAAGTTCCCGTGGCAACTATCTCATTCCTCACATTCCCTTGGAATACTACTGCTGTTTTCTGGAGATGCAAGGGTAAGTGCAGCCAGCCATTTCTTTTCCTTCTTCAAGTGTTTCTCCTCCTCCTTCCACAGTAATCTCAGCAGCAGCTTCCTCTGCCTAAACCATTGCTTCCTTTATGACATCCAGATTATTTCATGGAGTCTCCCCAATCTTATAGAAGGAAAGTTGCTCCTCAACTTGTTTTTCTTTTTTTTTTTTAAATCTTTAAAATGGGATTCTTTTATTTTTTTTTATAATCAATTTTTTTTATTATGAAGTTGTGGGGTACAGTTAAGGGTTGGGTATACAAATACGTTTCATTCAGGCACCCTATTGATTAGAGGTGCTTCCCCATCCCCAGACAGATATTTGCTCGTTAATCCCATCTCCCTCCCTGCCCCATAGTTTCCCACTACTGTCAGTCATTTTCTTATAGTATTAGATTGGATGTTCAAGGTCCATTATATGAGTGAAAACATGTGATACTCGGACCTTTGTTTCTGTGAGAGGTCACTCAGTATTATAGACTCTAGTTCCATCCAGGTTGCTGCAAAATTCATGATTTTGTTCTTTTTTATGGCTGCGTAGTATTCCATTGTGTATATGTACCGCATTTTTCTAATCCAATCCTCTTTTGATGGGCAGCATGGTTGCTTCCAGGTTCTTGCTATTGTGAACAATGCTGCAATAAACATACGTGTGCAGGTGTCTTTTTTGTAGAGTGATTTGTGTTCTTCCGGATATATTCCCAGTAGGGGGATTGTGGGGTCATATGGGAAGTAGATATTTAGAGCTTTTAGGAATCGCCACACTGCTTTCCACAGAGGTTGCACTAGTTTACACTCCCACCAACAGTATAGAAGTGTTCCCTCTTCTCCACATCTTCTCCAGCAGCTGTTATTTTTTGAGTTGATAATTGCCATTCTGACTGGAGTTAGGTGGTATCTCAGTGTGGTTTTGATTTGCATCTCCCTGATGATTAGTGAAGTTGAACATTTCTTCGTATGACTGTTGGCTGCTCGGATGTCTTCCTTTGTGAAGTGTCTGTTCATGTCTTTTGCCCATTTTATAATGGGGTTGTTTGTTTTTTTCTTTTCAGCACATTTGAGTTCCTTGTAGATCAAAGATGTTAAGCCTTTGTCTGACCTGGTGTTGGCAAATACTTTTTCCCAGTCTGTAGGCTGTCTCCCTGCTCTCTTGATGGCTTCTTTGGCTTTGCAGAAGCTTGTCAGTTTAATAAGGTTCCACTTGTCTATCTTCTCTCTTACGACCTGTGGGTTTTGGGTTTTGTTCAGGAATTGGAGGCCAATTCCGATTTCCATGAGGGTATGTCCTTCATTTTCTAAGGTTCTTATGGTTTGAGGTTTTACATTTAGGTCTCTGATTCATCTGGAATCAACCTTTGTGCATGGGGATAGGTAGGGGTCCTATTTCAATCTTCTGCATGTGGTCAGCCAGTTTTCCCAGCACCATTTACTGAATAGGTTCTCTTCTCCCCAGTGGTAGGTGGTGGAGGCTTTGTCGAAGATGAGTTGGTTGAGAAATTGAGGTTTTGCTTCTGGAATCTCAATTCTATCCCATTGATCTATATGCCTATTCCTATACCAATAACAAGCTGTTTTGATGATTGTAGCTTTATAGTAGAGTTTGAAGTCTGGTAATGTGATACCCCTGCTTTGTTTTTTTTTGCTGAGAATTGTTCTGGCTATTCTTGGACGTTTGTGTTTCTATATGAATTCCTGCGTTGTTTTTTCTAGGTCTGAGAAGAATGTTGCTGGTAATTTGATGGGTATTGCATTGAATTTGTAGATTGCCTTAGGTAAGATGGACATCTTCACAATGTTGATTCTTCCGATCCATAAGCATGGGATATTTTTCTACTTGTTTGTGTCATCTTTGATTTCTTTGAGCAGTGTTTTGTAGTTTTCATTGTAAAGGTCTTTCACGTCTCTGGTAGGAAGATACCAAGTTATTTCATTTTTTGTGTGGCTATTGTGAATGGAATTGTGTTTTTTATTTGGGTTTCTGTTTGTTTATTATTGGTGTAAAGAAATGCCATTGTCTTTTGCACATTTATTTTGTATACTGAGACTTTGCCAAAGGCCTTTATCAGTGTAAGGAGGTTTTTGGCAGATTCTCTTGGGTTTTCAAGGTACACAATCATATCATCTGCAAAGAGAGATAATTTGACTTTCTCTTTTCCTATTTGGATACTCCTGATTGCCTTCTCTTCTCTGATTGCTCGAGCCAGGACTTCCAATACTATGTTGAACAGGAGGGGTGAGAGTGGGCATCCTTGTCTTGCTCCAGTTTTCAGGGGAAATGGTTCCAATTTTTGTCTGTTTAGGAGTATGCTGGCTGTGGGTTTCTCGTAGATGGCTTTTACTATTTTGAGGTATGTTCCCCGCATGCCTAGATGTTCGAGGGTTTTTATCAAGAAGGGGTGCTGGATTTTATCAAAAGCTTTTTCTGCATCTAATGATATAATCATGTGGTTTTTGTTTTGACATCTGTTGATGTATTTAATTATGTTTATGGTTTTATGTATGTTGAGTCAGCCTTGCATCCAAGGAATGAAACCTACTTGGTCATGATGGATGATTTTTGAGATGTGTTGTTGAATCCAGTTCACTAGGATCTTGTTGAGAATTTTAGCATCTATGTTCATCAAAGATATTGGCCTATAGTTCTCTTTCTTTCTTGGATCTTTATCTGGCTTAAGTATCAATGTGATGTTGGCTTCGTAAAATGATTTGGGGAGAGTTCCATCTTATTCAATCGCCTGGAATACCTTCAGTAGGATTGGTATCAGCTCCTCCTTAAATGTCTTGTAGAATTCTGCTGGAAAGCCATCTGGATCAGGACTTTTTTTTGTAGGAAGTTTTCTTATTACGAAGTCGGTTTCCTTGATTGTTATTGGTTATTTAGGGTCTCAATTTCTTCTGGTTCCAAACTAGGTAGGTTGTGTGATGTCAGAAAGTCCTCCATTTCCTTAAGGATTTCAAGTTTGTTTCCATACAAGTGTGCGTAGTAGTCTCTAATGATCTTTTGGATTTCTTCAGGGTCAGACGTGACTTCATTTTTTGTGTTTCTGATTGTGCTTATTTGGTTTTTTTCTCGTTTTTTCTTGGTCAGTCTAGCTAGGGGACCATCGATCTTGTTTATCCTTTCGAAGAACCAGCTTTTTGTTTCATTGATTTTTTGTATTATCTTTTTGTCTTCTATGTCCTGGATTTGGGCTTTTATTTTGGTGATCTGGATTCTTCTGCTGAAATTAGGGTTTTTGTGGTCTTGCTTTTCCAGCTTCCTTAGGTGGCTTGTTAGGCTGTTAGTTTGTGTTCCTTCCATTTTCTTCATGTGTGTTTGTAGGGATATAAATTCCCCTCTTACTACAGCTTTTAGGGCATCCCAGAGATTTTGGTAAGATGTTTCTTCCTTTATGACATCCAGATTATTTCATGGAGTCTCCCCAGTCTTATAGAAGGAAAGCTGCTCCTCAACTTGTTCTTAAAACTTCTCCTCAAATACACTCGTGGGCATCTCAGAGAAGCAATTGATTAAAAGGGAATACTGCATTTGTTTGCCAGGTATGGGGAGATGCGGCCTTCATTCTTGGTAGCTGCTCAGCCAGTGAAGGTGGAGTGGAAAATGAGTCCATATTTTTGTGCTACCCCTTGACTTCAGGGCTCTGGAGACTTGGTCTCTTGCTGGGCCCTGGGAATCACAGGACTTGCTTTATAGGCAGCATTTCTAGTAAAGTCTAAGAATGGTATTTGAGGAAATTTTCAGATTCCGATGACCCAATATCCTACCTGGGCCCAGAACACATACTAGGAATCTGGCCCCACTGGTCCTGTGATGCCCTTGCCCAGAAATTGGCTCTGAGACATGAAGACAGTTTCTACACCTCCCCTCATATTTTGTCAACCAATCAGCAGTCCCTGCCCCCCTGCCTGTCACATTCTCTTTAAAACCCTGGCCTCTCCAGGTGCGGTGGCTCACACCTGTAATCCTAGCACTTTGGGAGGCTGAGGCGAGAGAGTTGCCTGAGCCCAGAGGTTTGAGACCAGCCTGGGCAACTTGGTGAGATGTCGTCTCTGCAATAAATAAATAAATAAATAAAATTATCTGGGCATGGTGGCACTTGCCTGTGGTTCCAGCTGCTTGGAAGACTGATGTGGAAGGATAACCTGAGTCCAGCAGGTTGAGACTGTGGTGGCTGTGAGGATGCCACTGCACTCCACCTTGGGTGACAGAGTGAGACTCCTACTCAAACAAATAAACAAACAAACAGGGCAACCCCCTCGGGCCCCCTCTCACTGTGGGAGCTTTTCTGTCCTCTCAATAAATCCTGCTTTCAAAAAATAAATAAATAAAACAAAATAAATAAATATTTAAAATCCCTGGCTTCTGAATTCTTGGGGAGGCGAATTTGAGAAATATCTCCCATCCTCGTTGCTCAACTGCTTTGTGATATTGAGCCCTCCCTCTGCGGTAACCGCTACATCATTGTTGGTTTTTCTGGGCAGTAGGCATAAAAAACCCATCAGGCTGCAACTCAGGAACAACATATACCTCAAACATAGTAGACACAGTGCCTAGAGCTCACAGTCCTTTTACGGGCACATAAACATGTTTTCATTTAAATCAGAAAGAAAAAAAAAAGAACTTTGAGGTCAAAGATGATGTTTTAATATCTAATATTAGCATATTTATCTTTACCACCAAAGCAGTCATAAAATATAATTTTAAAATGTTTTATGGAAAGAGGGGCCCACAAAAGCACAAGTGTCTAGGGTCCATAAAGTCATAACAAGGCCCTGCAGTCAGACCCTGTAGGCAGGCCATGACAGTCTCCTGGCTCAGGCCTTCAGAACAACCGCATAGAGAGAGGATGGCTCTGGGCAGGGAGGTGTGCTACTACGAGGCCTAGAGTGGCTATGGCAACTGTGCTGTTACAAGGAACGCTGACACCCTGAAGGGAACAGAATAAAGGGGAACACAAAAATGCAACCAGAGCTCTGAAGCCATGATCTTCCATGCTTGAAAAACTTAAAAAAAAAATCAAGTTATACAAGTATACATGTATTCAGTTTTAAAAACTAAACAATAAACTTAAAAAAAGTAAGTGTTGTTGCATCCTGCCTCACCCTATACACCTTCCCCCCTCTGCACTGATTGCCACCCCACAAGCAACCATTCTCAAGTCTTCTGAACAATGGCCTGATATTATTTTCTTGAGTTGGGATCTTACTCTGTCTTCCAGACTGGAGTGCAGTGGCATGATCACAGCTCACTATAACTTTGACTTCCTGGGCTCAGGCAATCCTCCTGCCTCAGCTCCTAAGTAGCTGGGGCTAAGGACATATGCCACCATACCAGACTAATTTTTTTTTTTGTAGCGATGAGGTCTGTTGCCCAGGCTGATCTCAAACTCCTGGGATCAGGAGATCCTCCTGCCTTGACCTCCCAAAGTGATGAAATTACAGGCATGAACCAGCACCTCTGGCATCAATTTTTATATGTCTAAATAATACCGTTATAATCACTATGTCTTGATTTTTCAGTTTTATACACTACTGATATCTCCCTGTGCTAAATAAGCACAGATCTCTCCCACCCCACCACTGCCTATTCCTTCAATCTCTCAATATAGCGAATACCACAGTTTTTTTAGAAAGATAGTAGTCCATATTTACATTTTCTATATAACTATTGTTACTATTGAGTCATGTAATCTGGAAAACATGTCTCCTTCCTTCCTCCCTCCCTCCCTTCCTTTCTTCCCATCAGAGTCTCACTCTGTTGCCCAGGCTGGAGCGCAGTGGCACACTCACGGCCACCAAAGCCTCAACCTGCCAGGCTCAGGCGATCATTCCACCTCAACCTTCCAAGTAACTGGAACTACAGGCATGCACCACCATGCCTGGCTAATTTTTGATTTATTGTAGAGACGAGATCTCACCAAGTTGTCCAGGTTGGTCTCGAACCCCTGGGCTCAGGTAATCCTCGTGCCTCCACCTTCCAAAGTGCTGGGATTACAGGCATGAGCCACTATGCCTGGCCTACACCCCATTTCTTAGAATGTGTAGTTGCCTTGTTATTCATTGTCTGTCTTCATGAACCATTGCTAATTTTCTCCATACATCCTATGTCTACAGTAACATCCTTTTTGTGCTCAATCACACCTGTCCCATTGTGCCTGCCTTGTTATTTCCCTCCCTTCTCCTCCTGCTCCAGTGGGCATGGTAGGTGTCTGGCTTGCCGCTGTATTGTTACCCTGTGATTCCTCTCTTTTCCGCTTAGTTGAAGGTATTGTTTCCTGAATCCTATATCTCTCCTTCTTAAACTCTTTCATTTTTTCTGGAGGGTGCCTTTTTGTATTATCTTCTTATAATGGCTACAAAAAAGTTAATTTTTTAAAATTGTAAACATCTGAAAGCATCTTTATTTGCTATGCCCACTTAATTGATAGTTTTTCTGAGTATAGAAGTTAGAGTTAAAAAAAAAAACAACAGCCAGTCACGGTGACTTAAACCTGTAATCGCAGCACTTTGGGAGGCTGAGGCAAGAGGATTGCCTGAGCCGAAGAGTTCAAGGCCAGTCTGGGCAACTTGTAAGACCTTGTCTCTACAATAAATCCAAAAAATTAGCCAGGTGTGGTGGTGCATGCCTATAGTTCCAGCTACTTGGAAGGCTGAGGCAGAAGGATTGCTTGAGCCTAGCAGGTCGAGGCTGCAGTGGCCATGAGTGTGCCACTGCACTCCAGCCTGGGCAACAGAGTGAGACTCCAACTAAAAAAAAAAAAAAATTACCACAAACGTACACTTACCATGCATTCCAGCCACTTGTAGGTATGTATTTAGGAAAATGAAAACATGTCCAACAAAGATTTATACATGAGTGGTCACAACTACAATATGTGTAATAGCCAAAAATTGGAAACAACCCAAATGTTCACCAATAGGTGAATGGATAAACAAATTACGGTATATCCATATCATGAAGTACTACTACTCAGCAAAAAAAGGATTGGGTTATTGATAACATGACAACCTTCATGAAACTCAAAATCTTTATGTTGACTGAAAGAAGATGGGAAAATAAGACTACACATTATATGATTCCATTTATATAAAATGCTAGAAAATTGAAACTAACCTATAGTGACAGAAAGCAGATCACAAGTTGCCTGGGGGACTAGAATAGAGAGAGAAATAGGTTACAAAGCAGTACAAGGAAACTTCTGTGGCTAATGAAATATCTGTTATCTTGACTAAGATGATAGTTTCCCAGAAGTATATATATGTTAAAACCAATAAAACTGTGCACTTTAAATATGTGTTATTTCTTTCACTTCAATCATATCTCAATAAAGTTGTTCCACAAAAGAAAGAAAAACGTTTTCACTCAGCATCTTGAAGGTATTTTTTCACTCTCTTTTAGCTTCCAACGTCATTGAGAAGTCTGATGTCATTCTTATTCAAAATCCATGAATGGGACCTATTTATATTGCCTCTGCTGTCCTGTTGCTGTTTGTGAGAGTGTGTATGTGTTTGGTGTGTGTGTGTGTGTGTCTCTCTGTGTGTGTGTGTGTGTGTGTTCTCAATGAAAAGTCCTGATATCTTCTCTGTTTCTGTGGTTCTACAACATCACAGAGATGTGTAGGTACATCATTTGCTGGTCATTTTACTGGCCCTGTCACTCTTTTAAAAAAATTTTTTTTAAATTTTAAAAACGTGGGGAACAATTCAGCGTTAGGTATACAAATGTTCATTATGCAGGTACCCTTGTGAAGTGTGCTCTTCCCTCCCCTGGAAGTTTCCCACAACTGCCATCCCACCACCTCCCACCCAGGCAGTTTCCTACTATTGCCAATCCCTTTCTTACAGTATTATGATACTGTTTCAAGGTCCGCTTATGAGTGAGAACATATGGTACTCTGTTCTTTGTTTCTGTGATAGATCACTGAGTATGATAGACTCTAAATCCATCCAAGTTGCTGCAAAGTCCATATGTTTGTCCTTCTTTATGGCTGCATAATATTCCATTGTGTATTTGTACCACATTTTTTTATCCAGTTCAGCTTTGATGGACAGCATGGTTGGTTCCATGTTTTTGCTATTGTGAATAGAGCTGCAACAAACATATGTGTGCAGGTATCTTTTTGTAGAATGATTTGAGTTCCTCTGGGTATATTCCTAATAGGGGGATTGCTGGGTCATATGGAAGGTCAATTTCTAGTTCTTTCATAAATCACCACACAGTCTTCCAAAGAGGTTGCACTAGTTTGCATTCCTACTAGTGCAGAAGTGTTCCCTTTTCTCTGCATCCACGTCAGCATGTGTTGTTGTTTGTTTTATTAATGATGGTCATTCTTACTGGGATTAGGTGGTATCTCAATGTGGTTTTGATTTGCATTTCTCTGATGATGAGTGAGGTTGAGCACTTTTTCATGTGTCTGTTGGTTGCCTGTATATCTTCTTTTGAGAAGTGTCTATTCATGCCTTTGGCCCACTTTTAAATTGGGCTGTTTATTTTTCTTCTTCTTGGTGCATTTGAGTTCCTTGTAGATCCTAGGTGTTAGGCCTTTGTCAGATATATAGTTGGCAAATACTTTTTCCCATTCTGTGGGCTGTTTCCCTGCTCTCTTGATGGTTTCTTTTGCCTTGTAGAAGTTCGTCAGATTGATGAGGTCCCACTTGTCTGTCTTATTTCTTATGGGGTGGGGACTTAGGGTTTTGATCAAGAATTGGTTGCCAGTTCTGATTTCCATAAGGGTGTCTCCTGCATTTTCTTAGATTCTTATAGTTTGAGGTTTTAGGTTTAGGTCTTTGATCCATTTAGAGTTAATTTTTGTGTATGGTGATAGGTGGAGGTCCTGTTTCAATCTTCTGCATGTGATCAGCCAGTTTTCCCAGCACCATTTACTGAATAGGTTCTCCTCTCCCCAGTGGTTGTTGTTGGAGACTTTGTCAAAGATGAGTTGGTTGAGAAATTGAGGCTTTGCTTCTGGAATCTCTATCCTCTTCCATTGGTCTATGTGCCTGTTCTTGTACCAGTACCAGTCTGTTTTGATTACTGTAGCCTTATAGAAAAGTTTGAAGTCTGGTAGTGTGATACCTCCTTTGTTTCTTTTGCTAAGGATTGTTTTGGCTATTGGTGGTCGTTTATGTTTCCATATGAATTTCTGTATTGTCATTTCTAGGTCTGAGAAGGATGATATTGGTAATGTATTTAATGGGTATTGTATTGAATCTGTAGATTGCCTTTGGTAGGGTGGACATCTTAACAATGTTGCTTCTTCCTATCCATGAGCATGGAATATTTTTCCATTTGTTTATGTCTTCTTGGATTTCTTTGAGCAGTTTTGTAGTTCTCATTGTAAAGGTCTTTCACTTCTCTGGTTAAAAAGATGCTGAGGTATTTCATTTTTCTTGTGGCCATTGTGAATGGGATTGTTCTTTTTATTTAGTTCTCTGCCTATTTGTTGTTGGTGTATAAGAATGCAACTGTCTTTTGCACATTTACTTTGTATTCCAAGACTTTGCCAAAGTCCTCTATCAGTGTGAGCAGGTTTTTCTTGGATTTCTCTTGGGTTTTCAAGGTGTAGGATCATATAGTCAGCAAAGAGGGATAACTTGGCTTCCTCTTTTCCTATTTGGATACCCCTGATCTCCTTCTCTTGTCTAATTGCCCTAGCTAGGACTTCCAACACAATGTTGAGCAAGAAGGGTGGGCCCTGCCACTTTTAAAACTCATTTCCTTCAGTACTGACTTTCCCCCAGCATTAAAAAAAATAATATTCTCTCTCTGTTCTATTCTCTTTCTAGAATTCATATTGGCTCTCTTAGACTTATTCTCCAACCTTTAATCTCTTGTATCCTATCTTCCACTCATTTGACTTTTTTCTACTTACTCAATTTTTTCAAATCTGGTTTTGAATACTTTATTTTAGCTATTTTTTTCCATTTTACAGGAATCAGGGAAGAAGAAAGGAACAAATGAGCCCACCATTCAGTAGTAAGCTTTTAACCTAATCTTCCTGATGTCAATCTGATGCCTTACTATTCTTTTCCATTGTGCCTGATATCCTAAGTTGAGAGCCTCTTTAAAGTTGATTTCTTCAGAAAATAACTTCTTTAAACCTTCATCTATATAACAATGATAATAAGACACCTATCTTGGAGGTTTGTTATTAGATTAAAGTTTTTTTTTGTTTTGAGTTGGAGTCTCACTCTGTTGTCCAGGTTGGAGTGTAGTGGCATGCTCACAGCCACCGCAGCCTCGACCTGCTGGTCTCAGATGATCCTTCTGCCTCAGCCTTCCAAGTAGCTGGAACTACAAGCACGTGCTACCACACCTGGCTAATTTTTTGATTTATTGTAGAGATGAGGTCACCAAGTTGCCCAGGCTGGTCTAGAACCCCTGGACCCGGGTAATCCTCTCACCTCGGCCTCCCAAAGTGCTGGAATTATAGGTGTGAGCCATTGTGCCCGGCCTGAGATTAAAGCTGTAGTAC
The DNA here is from genome assembly GCA_027257055.1 of Cephalopachus bancanus. NCBI lineage: Eukaryota > Metazoa > Chordata > Mammalia > Primates > Tarsiidae > Cephalopachus > Cephalopachus bancanus. Next base: position 453,421 of record JAPVLO010000673.1, on the reverse strand, counting down.
ATGCAAGGAACTTTGAACAGTACCTGATGGCTGGTAAGTATCTAATAAATGCTTGTAATTATTATAATTATTTTATTATATTAGTGTGACTTCATGAAGAAAAGTAGACTGACTGACACACATGACTTCATGTTTAACCAAGATTTGTCTCCTCTGTGCTTTTTTTTTTTTTTTTTTTAGCTACATGAGCCTGTTCATATCTATCATGTTTAAAAAATAATAATAGCCAGGCGCAGTGACTCAAGCCTGTAATCCCAGCACTTTGGGAGGCCAAGGCGAGAGGATTGCCTGAGCTCAGGGGTTTGAGACCAACCTGGGCAACGTGAGACTTCGTCTCTACAATAAATAAAAAAATAAGCCAGGTGTGATAACATGCGCCTGTAGTTCCAGCTACTTGGAAGGCTGAGGTGGAAAGATTGCCTGAGTCCAGCAGGTCGAAGCTGCGGTGGCAGTGAGTGTGCCACTGCACTCCAGCCTGGGTGACAGAGTGAGACTCCAACTCAAAAATAAAAAAAATAAATAATAGCTACAATTTATTGCATACCTACCATGTATCAGAGAGTGGTGTATATTATAATACTTTTTTGTTATGACATATTTCAGAGGAGCAAAAAGTTATAAAGAATGATATAATAGGCCAGGTGTGGTGGCTCATGCCTGTAATCACAGCACTTTTAGAGGTAGAGGCGAGAAGATCATCTGAGCCCAGGGGTTTGAGAGCAGCCTGGGCAATTTGGTGAGACCTCATCTCTACAGTGAATCAAAAAATTAACCAGGCATGGTGGCATACCCTTGTAGTTCCAACTACATGGAAGGCTGAGGTGGAATGATCGCCTGAGCCCACTAGATTGAGATTGCAGTACCTGTGATTGTGCCACTGCAGCACTCCAGCCTGGGCTTCAGAGTGAGATACTGACTCAAAGAAGGAAAGAAAGAAAGAAAGAAAGAAAGAATTATATAACATAACAGTCACCTGTGTAATCACCACCCAACTTATGAACAAAAACCTCACAAACATAACTGAAATCCCAGTGTATCCATCTCAAATCAGTCTCCTTGCTCCACCAAAGAAGTTACAGTTATTCTGTGTGTGAAGTTTATCATTCCCATGCATATGTTTATACTTTTATTTTACTACATAATACTCTTTAGTTTTAAATTAGTTTCAGTTGGATTTTCTGTTGTTTGCAACTAAAGCAAGGACAGTATTTTTTTTAGGAGGAAGATGAGGAGGAGTTCAGTGGCACTGAAGGAAGTGCAGGGATGCTGAAACATGAAAAGGGTTCTTTGGATTGGGATTAGTACATAATCATTGACTTCCTAGACAGTTGTTTCAGTCGAGTATGGGAGGGACATTAGTGTTTTCCCCAGATTACAAAAAAAAAAAAAGGGAAAATGAGATGAGAGACAGTGGGGGAGTGAGCCAAGGTTGCCACGGGTAAGTCTGGTCATAAAGGGAAAGTGTCAGGACAGTAGTGTGAAAGGGAAGTTGGGTCCAGGGAGATTATCCTCAGAGGAAAGATAAGAGCACCTGCAGGCCGAAGGGAATGCGTGAAAAGTGGGATGTGTCTGAAGAGGTAAGAGAAAAGCCTTAAGATGGAGTGAACTCTGAGATCTAAAGGGCACTGCATGTGCAAGGATCACTTCTTTTTTTTTTTTTAGAGATGAGGTCTCATCAAGTTGCCTGGGCTGGTCTTGAACCTGCAGGCTCAGGCAATCCACTCACCTCGGCCTCCCAAAGTGCTGGGATTACAGGCTGAGCCACCGAGCCTGGCCAAGGACCAATTGTTTAACTCCATAACTCTAGCCCCTAGCACAGGGCCCACCTCATAGGAGGAGCTCAGTAAGCGGTCGCTAAATGAAGGCATGGATTAAACACAGAAGGCAAGTTAGCCTAAGAAGAGGGAGGAACACTTTTCCTCAGAAAAAATATAAAAAAGAGGAAGAATGAAAACTCTAGATGTTTGATCAGGTATGGTGGCTCATACATGTAATCCCAGAGCTTTAGGGAGCCGAGTAGAAAGATTACTTGAGGCCAGGAGTTCGAGACCAGCCTAGACAATATAGTGAGATTCTGTCTCAATAAAAACAAGATTTTTTTTTTTTGAGTTGGTGTCTCACTTTGTCACCCAGGCTGGAGTGCAGTGGCATACTCACGGCCACCTCAGCGTCGACCTGCTGGGCTCTGGCGATCCTTCCCCTCAGCTTTCCAAATAGTGCTACCATGCCCAGCTATTTTTTTTTGTAACTTATTGTAGAGACAAGGTCTCGGCAAGTTGCCTGGACTGGTCTCAAACCCTGGGATTCGGGCAATCCACTCGCCTCGGCCTCCCAAAATGCTAGGATTACAGGCTGAGCCACCGAGCCCGGCTTAAACAAGATATTCTGAAATGAACATGTGACCATCATGTGAGATAACTTTCATTTTCTCAGTCAAGTAAAGGGCAAGACCATTTACTAAAAGCAGGGAGTGAGGAAAATGGGTCTGGCAAATGATGGTAACTCCTTGGTGCCACTGAAGCAGCAATTCCAGTTTTGGGATGGAACCCACAGATATAAAACCACTAGTACACAAGGTCATTTGTACAAAGGTGTTTATTGCAGGTTTATGTGTAATGGTTAAAATCTAGAAACAACCTGGATGCTCTCAGTAGGCGAATGATAGGAAAAAAGCCATGGTATACTCAATCCATGCAATATGGGAGCTATTCTATCAATCTGAGTATAATCAAGAGAGAGAAACAGTCATTTGAACAGATGCTAAAATGAAGAATTACTAATTACAGGAGGTTAGAGTATTAAGAGATAGGCTAGTAAGATGCAAAGAGAATTCTAAGGAACATAGGAAGTAACCCCTAACCCTATAATTGAGATAGACCATCCAAGGAAGAATCCCCTCTCCACAGCTGAGATCCAGACCTTGTTGGAGAGGACATGACTCTGGTTCACTAAGTGACAGAAATTAGCGAAACTTGCTGGAAATCCATCCTCTGAAACTCGTCAAATACCTGCCTTCTAGGGTGCCGGGGAAAGCTGTTCCCAGAGATGTCTCACTGTAGGTACTCTTCTACAAATGTCTCTGAGGGAGCGTGCTGGGAAGAAGCTGCTCCCTGCCATGGGCTGCAGAAGCCAGGGGGCTAAAAGACTCCAAGCTGACTGCCAGAGCTTGCCAAGGAAAAGCCTAGGAACTGGGAAGCAAACGCGCGCTCCTTCTTCAGTGTCTCTCCAGCGCCCTCTACTGACAAAACTTGTGTCACTTGCAATGGAAAAATAATTACAAGGCCCAGAGCTATTTTTTACAGAGCAGTCCAAAAGGGTGAATTTGGAACTGAGGCGATACATGGATAACGGGCACAGTAAGCATATATGCACAAGGATTTTTTTTGCAGGATTATTTGTAATGGCTAAACCCTGGAAATAACCTGGGTGTTCTCACGAGGAGAGTGATGGACTAAAATCATGGTATATTCCCAGCACTTTGGGAGGCCAAGGAGAATGGATTGCCTGAGCTCCCAGGTTCGAGACCAGCCTGGGCAGCTTGGCAAGACCTTGTCTCTACAATAAATCAAAAAAATTAGCTGGGCGCTGTAGCGCGCGCCTATAGTTCTGGCTACGTGGAAGACTGAGGCCGAAGGATCGCCTGAGTTCAGCAGGTCGATGCTGGGGTGGCTGTGAGTGTGCCTCTGCCCTCCAGCCTGGGTGACAGAGTGAGACTCCAACTAAAAAAAAAAATTAAAAAAAAAGTATTACATCTATCTATTGTTCTGGAGCGATTACTGTGAGTTTTGGTCAAATGAAAAAAGCAAGTTTGAGAAGAAAGCATATGATTCTTTTTTTGTAAAGTGAACAAAAATTAAACCCTTTAGATATTTAGGTATGTTTGAGTATGATAGAATGAGCAGGAAGAAAGGGGTGGAGAGGGAAAAAAGAGTGAGGTAAGAAAAAAGTCCCCAGCATAAAATGCAGGGATAAAATAAAGAAAAAATAGCACAAAAATGAATTCAGCATATAAAGAGAACTTGTTGCCAAGTTCTCTTTATATAGCAAAAAGTAGATTGTTTAAAAGTTCAGCTGTAAACCGGGCTGGGTGGCTCAGCCTGTAAACCCAGCACTTTGGGAGGCTGAGGTGAGTGGATTGCCTGAGCTCATGGGGTCGAGACCCATCTGGGCAACTTGATGAGATCTCATCTCTACAATAAATCAAAAAACTTGGCCGGGTGCACCTGTAGTTCCAGCTACTTGGAAGGCTGAGGTGGAAGGGTTGCTGGAGCCCAGCAGGTTGAGGCTGCACTCCAGTCTGAGTGACAGAGTGAGACTCCAACCCCCCCAAAAAGTTCAGCTGTAGATAGTTGATTAATTATGGTATAAATATGGTATACATATGTAAAGAACACTGGATAACCACTAAAGTGGTGAAGCACATGAAATAGTGTTTAAGCTATAAATTAATAAATGAAAACATTAGTGATAAGGAAAGAAATGATTTACAGTATCGTGTGAATTCATCTGTTTATATATTTATATTTGTGTAAAAATTTTCCCATATAGATACAGCCCAAAATGATAATGGTAGCTATTTATGGTCACAAGATTATGGGTGCTATGCTCTCCCATTTTTGACTTTTTTTTTTTTTTTTGAGAAGGAGTCTCACTCTGGTACCCAGGCTGGAGTACAGTGGCATGCTAATAGCCACTGCAGCCTCCATCTGCTGGGCTCAGGCGATCCTTCCATCTTAGCCTTCAAGTGGTTGGAGCCACAGGCATGTGACACTATGCCTGGCTATTTATTTATTGTAGAGATGAGGTCTTGCCAAGTTGCCCAGGCTGGTCTCAAAACCCTGGGCTCAGGCAATCCTCTCACCTCCACCTCCCAAAGTGCTGAGATTACAGGCGTCAGCCACAACGCCTGGCCCCCATCTTTTACTTTTAAGCAATCTTTTAATTGGAGTATAACAGACATACTGAAAAATGAACAAATGACAAGTGTGCAGGATTTTCACAAGGTTAGTAAGCTCCGGCAGGCAGATCAAGAGCAAGAACGTTGTTAGCACCCCAGTAAGTCCCTTTCTGATCACTACCCTGGTCCCAAGAAAACGACTATCTTGATTTCTAACAGCATAGATTAGTTTAGCCTAAATTTTATATAAATGAACTCATACACGATATACTCTTTTGTGACTTCTTTTGTTCAATATCTTGTTTGTGAGAATCATCAATATTTCTGTGTGTAGTTGTAGTTCATTGTGTGTAGTAACCGTTGTATGAATATATCACAATTTCTTTCTTTTCTTTTTTTTTTTTTTTTTGAGTTGGAGTCTCACTCTGTCGCCCAAACTGGAGGGCAGTGGCATGCTCATGGCCACCCCAGCGTCGCCCTGCTGGGCTGTGGCGATTGATCCTTCTGCCTCAGCCTTCCAAGTAGCTGGAACTACAGGCGCACATTACCACACCCGGCTAATTTTTTGATTTATTGTAGAGATGAGGTCTCACCAAGTTACCCAGGTAGGTCTCGAACCTGCGGGCTCAGGCAATCCACTCACCTCAGCCTCCCAAGGCGCGGGATTACAGGCTGAGCCACCAAGCCCGGCTCTTTCTTTTTTTTTTTGAGTTGGAGTCTCACTCTGTCACCCAGGCTGGAGTGCAGTGGCATGCTCATGGACACCGCAGCCTCGACCTGCTGGGCTCAGGTGATCCTTTGGCCTCAGCCTTCCAAGTAGCTTGAACTACAGGCCTGTGCTATTACGCCCAGCTAATTTTTTTTTTAAATTTATTGTAGAGACAAGGTCTCACCGTGTTGCCCAGGCTGGTCTCAAACCCATGGGTTGAGGCAATTCTCTCGCTTCAGTCTCCCAAAGTGCTGGAATTATAGGCTTGAGTCACCACATCCAGCCCACAATTTCTTTTCTTTTGTTTTTTTGTTTGTTTGTTTTTTGAGTCAGAGTCTCACTCTGTTGCCCAGGCTGGAGTGCCTTCTGCCTCAGCCTTCCCAGTAGCTGGAACTACAGGTGTGCACTACCATGCCTGGCTTATTTTTTGATTTATTGTAGAGACGAGGTCTCACCAAGTTGCCCAGGCTGGTCTTGAACCCCTTAGCTCAGGCTATCCTCTTGCCTCGGCTTCCCAAAGTGCTGGGAGTCTCTTTGAGCCACCATGCCCAGCCCCACAATTTATTTTCTGTTGATGGACTGAGTTGTCTCTAGTCTGGAGCTATTACACGTGGTGCTGATATGAATCTTCTTGAACATGTGTTTTGGTGTATATATGTATATGTTTCTTTTGGGTCTATTTCTTTATTTTTAATGAGAGTAAGTCTTTATTTTTTATTTTATTTTATTTTTTGAGTTGGAGCCTTCCTCCATCACCCAGGCTGGAGTGCAGTGGCACATTCATGGTCACCCCAGCATCAACCTGCTGGGCTCCAGCGATTCTTCCACCTCAGACTTCCAAGTAAGCGGAACTGCAGGTGCACGCTACCATGCCCAGCTAATTTTTGATTTATTGTAGAGACAAGGTCTCACCAACTTGCCTGGGTTGGTCTTGAACCCGTAAGCTCAGGCGATCCACTGCCATGGGCCTCCCAAAGTGCTGGGATTACAGGCTGAGCCACTGAGCCTGGCCGAGAGTAAACATTTATTGAGTGCTCACTATGGGTACATTTTAGAACAAAAAGTTCCAAGGGCTTTACATTTTAGTTCATTTAATTCTTGCAATTTATGAGATTAGAATTACTTCTCACCATTTTACAGTTAAGAAAATAGAGGCACTGGGAGATTAAGAAACTGGCTCAAAGGCACACAGTTGAAGAGCAACGATTTGGATCCAGGCAGTCTGGCTCCAATCATCACAGACTTAACTACTGTGTTTCAATTTGTGTATGCGAAAGGAGTATTTAAGACTAAACCATCATTATCATACAAGCCATGCCTTTTATTTACTTGTTTTCAGATTAGAAAATATAGTCTACTTAGAAGTAAACTAGAGAGAGAAAGAGAAGACTCACCTCCCCAGGTTGGGGGAGGAAGCCAAAGCCAGGAAGCATGGCAACAGCCATAGCTTAAAGAGCACATTGGCCACACCCTAAGCCATGCCTTTAACACAATTTTATTATGCTATACATTTATTTTTTTTTAAGAAAGAAAAGCAAAGAAAAAGACTAAACCAGAAAGATGCTTTTTTTCCAAGTGAAAAAACTTTTATTATAATTCATATATTTTATAGAAAAATAAATGTAACAAAGGTGTCAGGATGTACTAAAAAACCACACATTTATACAGGTTGCTCCACCTCCACTTGGGATAAGGGTCTCCTGACATCAGCTGCAGCAGCTGCACTTGTCTCAGGTCTTTTTGCAGATACCGGCCTGGGCACACTTAGCACAGCCCACGGGGCTGCTAGGAGCAGCACCTCAGTCTTCTTGCAGGACGGGCATTTGCACTCTTGGCACTTGCAGGAGTCAGCACAGGCACAGGTGTCACCAGCAGCGCAGGAGCAGTTGGGGTCCATGTCGATTCAGGCGAGGCTGGAGTTGCAGGTGAGAGGGAACAGGCAGGCAGCACGTGTAAGCTTTGTTCGCAAAGATTTTTATTCTGTTGGCTTCCTAGAACCCCGTGCTAGGAATTCGACTATGAACTTGAACTGACTTTAGGGGAAACAGTCTCTAAGAGGAGTCCTTGGAATTTTTACGCAAGAATCATGGAATTTTGGGTTTAAAGGATTCTAAGAAGCCCCAACAGATGACCTTTTGTCCTCTGTGCTCAAACACCCCCCAGGATGGAAGTTTCCTTTTCTTTTTTTTTTTTTGAGTTGGAGTCTCACTCTGTCACCCAGACGGGAGTGCAGTGGCCGCTCCCGGCCACCGCAGCCTCGACCTGCTGGGCTCCGGCGATCCTTCCGCCTCAGCCTTCCAAGTAGCCGGAATTACAGGCATGCGCTACCACACCCAGCTGATTTTTTGATTTATTGTAGAGATGAGGTCTTGCTGCCCAGGCGGGTCTCGAACCCGCGGGCTCAGGCAATCCACTCACCTCAGCCTCCCAAAGGCGCGGGATGACAGGCTGAGCCACCGAGCCCGGCTGGAAGTTTCCTTTTCTAACCACTGAAAAAGTCTTACTTCTCTTGGTCAAAAACGTGCCCCTGCTTCCTTCCGTCCTCTCCTTGCTCCTAGAGCTGTGTCTGCAGCCGCCAGCTCTGAGTTGCCCCTCTTCTGTCTTCTGTATCTTCTCTCTTCATCACCCCCACCCCCACCGTATATCCAGAGGGCAAAAAAAAAAAAAAGTATACACATTTTAAGAGATGTTATCTATGTGTTACTTTTAATTCACTGCAATCAGAAGTGTCTGGACGCTGATGGTAACCACTCTGAGCACCTCTTTTAATTACAGAGGTCAAGCCTGGTGCGGTGGCTCAAGCCTGTAATCCCAGCACCTTGGGAGGTGGGAGAGGATTGCCTGAACTTAGTTCCAGACCAGTCAGAGCAACTTGGTGAGACCCCGTCTCTACAATAAATAAAAAAATAAGCCAGATGTGGTGCACATGACTGTGGTTCTAGCTACATGGAAGACCAAGGCAGAAGGATTGCCCAGCAGGTCGAGGCTGCGGTGGTGGTGAGATTGCCACTGCACTCCAACCTGGGTAACAGAGTGAGACTCTTTATCAAAAAAAAAAAAAAAAAATCAGATGTGATCTGTATCTATCTTTTGTTATCAGTATATATTGAGTGTTACAATTTTAATACAGTTTTTTCCATTCTTAAAATGTGTATATTGACCGGGTGTGGTGGCTCACACCTATAATCCCAGCAGCACTTTGGGAGGCCAAAGTGCTCTCACTTTTTTTTTTTTTTTTGCCTGAGCCTATGGGTTCGAGACCAGCCTGGGCAACTTGGTGAGACCACATCTCTTCAATAAATATAATAACAAAAACAACAACAACAACAACAACCCGGGTATGGTAGCATGTGCATGTAGTTCCAGCTACTGGGAAGACTGAGATGGAAGGATCACCTGAGCCCAGCAGGTCAAGGCTGTGGTGACTGTGAGCGTGCCACTGCACTTCAGCCTGGGCGACAGAGTGAGACTCCAACTCTAAAAAAAAAAAAAAAAAAAGAAACTAGCAAGTGTTGGGGCAATACTAGCAGAAACCAAGACTTTCTTTAGAGTAATTTCCTCTTGAAAAGGAATTTTTGTACTCTAATAATAAATAATAGCAGGAACGGATATATGTCAAGTGTTTAGTGCTCAATGCATGGTAGTTTTAATATTAGAAATAACAAACCAATGAGGCAAATACTAGATTGTTCTTTTGTTTTTTCCTTATGAGGAAACAGAGGTGGCAGCAAAGTTGTTCCTTCAATGAAATTTCACATCTTGTAAGTGATTGGAGCAAGAATTCAAACCCAGGATTCAAAGCCGGAGCCAAGGTCTTAACAAGGAGTCATGTACCACCTAAAGCTACCATTTTGGAAACCGCTGGGGTGGAATGTAGTATAATGGAACTTGCTGACAATAAAGGTAGTAAGGCATGGTGTGTGGTGGAAACTGAAATTTAGGCAGAAGCCTTGGAATAGGATTGCCAGGTACATTTAACAGACTCTCAGATAAATTTGGACATAAGCGTATTGCACAGTAATTTGTTGTTTATCCAAAATTCAAATTTAACGAGAGATCCTGCATTTGTATTTTCCTGCCTTTTTATTTGCCAAACCTGGCAATCCTACTTAGGATCAAGGATCTGATTCATGCAGGACGTTTACCCCAGGGAGGGGCAGGTAATTAGAGCACCTGCGAGGGCCCGTCGTAAGTCCAACCCCGGTCACTAGGCGGCAGTAGAGAACTGCGCAGCGCCGGGGGAGGAGCTGATGGTGGGGAGAAACCAGACCCAAAGGGCTTTGGGGCCGTTGTGTCCTCAAGCAGTATCTCAAATCAAACCAGCAAAAGACAGGAACAGGCAGCTCACAGAAAAAGAACAGCCATCCATGACTAACAAACACAAAGAGATGCTTAGTCCCACTCATATTTAAATTAATAAACCTAATATGAGTTATTTCCCATCTCTCAGACTGGCAACAATTAAAATATAGGAAAAGATGAATAATACTGTGTTGTGAAAAGTGTGAGAAAAGAGCGTGTGAGCCGTGCATCATTTTTGATTAATATCAAAATAAGAAATGCATGTAGCCTTTTTATTTATTTTTTTTTGAGTTGGAGTCTCACTCTGTCACCCAGACTGGAGTGCAGTGGCCGCTCCCGGCCACCGCAGCATCGACCTGCTGGGCTCCGGCGATCCTTCCGCCTCAGCCTTCCAAGTATCCAGAATTACAGGCATGCGCTACCAAGCCCGGCTGATTTTTTGATTTATTGTAGAGATGAGGTCTCGCTGCCCAGGTGGGTCTCAAACCCGCGGGCTCAGGCAATCCACTCACCTTAGCCTCCCAAAGGCGCGGGATTACAGGCTGAGCTACCGAGCCCGGCTTGCATGTAGCCTTTAATCAATGATTTAACTCCCAGGGATTTATCAGATTTACTCTCCCATATGCATGGAGACATAGGAGGGTGTAGGTGCAAGGTGGCTTTGTTGTCAGTCCTGAAACACCTTGGATATCAATGTTGACTCTGCCAGCTGCAGTGTCACTTGGCTGGTGGGAGGAAGGGTGAGAAGCCTAGGTTAGGGAACTGAATGTTATCCTCTTCCCTCCCACATCTTCCTCTCATCTGGGCTGCTCTGGGAAGCAGCAGTAGAGAAAAGTATTGATTTTTAGAACCATCTAGACCTGGTGTGGAATCCTGGCTCTGCCACTTACTTGCTGTGTGACCGAGTCCTAACAACTTCACCTCTCTGTACCTCCTTATTTTTGTTAATGCGATCGTGCATGTATTTAAAAGTATTTATTGAGACCTTACTAGGCACTGAAACTGTGTGGTCAACAAGACAAAGTCCCTTATCGCTAAGATCTTTCAGCCGTGAAGAGTTATTGGGGAGACACAATAAACAGGAAAACTAACAAATGATGTCATATGAAAATGGTAGTTGGTGCTATAAAGACAACAAAATAGGGTAAAGTCAGGGGTGCTGCTTATATGTAAAAGGAGATAGCAGTCTCTACTTTGCAAGGTTGGTATTACGATACTACATATGAAACACTTAGCATTGTTCCTGGGACAGAGTATTAATGATGAGTGCTTGTTGAGTGCTTGTTCTCTGATAGACCCTGTCCCAAGGGCTATAGATAGACTGACTCATGTTACAACTTGAGATAACTGAGGAACAGGTAGGTTGCCTAAGGTCAGGAAGTTAACAGAGCGTAGAATTGTGCCTTGAATCCTGATGCTCTGGCTTTAACACCTTTAATTCAGACTCTAAATTAGGGGGCCATAAATACCTTTACAGTTAATTACACACAGTACTCTAAGGACTGTCATCTTTATGGAAGAGAACCCCCAGAGGGAGAACATCATGAAAGTCTGGAAGGATTACATCATTGAAGATGCCATTGTTGTTGTAGAAAATGCCGTGAAAGCCATGAAGCCTAAAACAATGAATTTCTGCTGGAAAAAACTGTGTTCAGAGGCTGTGCATGACTTCATAGGATTTACAACAAAGCTAATCAAGGAAATCATGAAAGAGACTGTGAAAGTGGCAGAAAAGATGGGAAGTGAAGGATTTCAAGATTTGGCTCTCGGAGAAGTCGAAGAGTGAATAGACATCACACCAGAGGAATTAACAGAAGATGACTTGATGGAGAAGCTTCTGAATCAGTGCCGGAGGATTAAAAAAAAAAAGTCATAAAAGAAGTAGTGCCAGAAAACAAATTGACATTAGATAATCTGGCAGAAGGGTGCTGATTATTCAAGACTGCTTTTGATTTCTTTCATGACATGAATCCTTTTATGGTACAGCACTGAAATTAAAGCAAATGGTGGAAGGATTGGTGTCATATAGAAACAGGGATGTTATAGAGAGTTAATTGCTGTAAGTTGATGAGTGACTTCAACCTCTTATGATAAATGTAGTATATAACTTTGAGTAAATTACCCAGTTTCCTACACAAACATTTTAACAAAAGTAGTCTCCCGTAAAACAATTTATAGTTTCAAGGTTGTTCGTCAACGATCCTTGAAACCATTAAGGCCAACCCACCATGTTACAGGGAAGTCCTTTGCCATTCTTAGTAAACAAACTTATAAAATGCCTTAGTCAGCTACCTTAAAAAAAGCCATAGACCACGTGGCTTAACCAACAGCTATTTTCTCAGTTTTGGAGGCTGAAATTCTGAGATCAGGGTGTCAGCATGGTCAGGTCTGGTGAGAATCCCTTTCTGGTTTGCAGATGGTCGCCTTCCTGTTGAGTTCTTACAAAGGAGAGAGAGAAGAAGCTGTAGTGATTCTTTTCTTATAAGGCCACCAGTCCCATCGTGGGGACTTCACCCTTATGACCTCACATAAACTTAATTACCTCCCAAAGGCACCATTTTAATACTATCACATTGGAGGTTAGGGCTTCAGCATATAAATTTGGGAGGACACAAACATTCGGTACATAACAGCAAATTAATTTTTTGACAGAATATAGAACAAATGCAGACCTCACATGAACTTAATGGCAACTGATATGTAAATCTCCTCCATTCTTTTCCTAATCCATCTAAGACTGTAATAGTCAGCTGACACTTTGTCATCAGCAAGCACCTATGTCAAGAATCTGTTCCAAGGTTCCTCATTAAATGAGGAACTCAGGCGTGTGGCCTCTGCCTTCCGATATAATTTCTGACCAAGGCTGATTAAAAAATGACTTGAGGCCGGGCTTGGTGGCTCAGCCTGTAATCCCACGCCTTTGGGAGGCTGAGGTGAGTGAACTGCCTGAGCCCGTGGGTTTGAGACCCGCCTGGGCAGCCAGATCTTATCTCTACAATAAAATAAAAAAATCAGCCGGGTGTGGTAGCGCATGCCTGTAATTCCAGCTACTTGGAAGGCTGAGGCAGAAGGATCGCTGGAGCCCAGCAGGTCGAGGCTGCGGTGGCCGGAAGCGGCCATTGAACTCCAGTCTGGGTGACAGAGTGAGACTCCAACTAAAAAAAAAAAAATAATAAAAAATAAAAAATGACTTGGGGTTTAAAATGTTCTCTTTCCTCATTTGTGACCTAGGGTAAATCCCTTCGCCTGCCTCCCTGAGCCTCAAGTTTCTCATCTATAAAATGGAAATACTAATAGCATCTATATAATTGTCTTCATCCATTTTGTGTCCATTTTGTGTTGCTTATAACAATACTAAAGACTGGGTAATTTATGAACAGAAATTTATTTGGCTCATGATTCTGGAGGCCAGAAAATTCAAGAGCATGGCACCAGCAGCTGGCAAGGGCCTTCTGGCTACACCATCCCATGGTGGAAGACAGAAGGCAGAGAGAGAGAGAGAGAGAAAGGGAGGGAGGGAGGAAGGGAGGAGACAGAGGCCAAAATCATCTTTCTATCAGGAACCCACCATTGTGCTACCCTTATAACCTAATCACCTCACAAAGATCTCACCTCTCAGCACACACTGATGCATTAGGGACTAAGTTTCCAACACATGCTTTTTTGGGGAACACATTCAAGCTATAGCAATCATAATGGTATTGTGGGAATCGAAAGAGAAAATATAGATAGAGCACCCAGCACAGTTTCTAGCATCTAGCAAAAACTAGTAAACATTTGCTGTTATTAATATAAAAAGTAGAGCTTGTAGAAGCTAATTGAAATAGAAATGTGACCTTTATATCATGCTTAAGTAGAGAATTTGCATGGTTATCAGATGAACTAATGTTCTTCATGCTTGTAGCAAAAGCAGAAACTTTTTTTTGAGTTGGAATCTCACTCTTTGTCGCCCAGGCTGGAGTGCAGTGACATGCTCACGTCCACCACTGCCTTGACCTGCTGGGCTCCGGTGATCCTTCTGCCGCAGTCTTCCAAGTAGCTGGAACTACAGACACATGCCACCATACCCGGCTAGTGTGTGTGTGTGTGTGTGTGTGTCATTTATCGTAGAGATGAGGTCTCACCAAGTTGCCCAGGCTGGTCTCGAACCCGTGGGCTCAGGCAATCCTCTCACCTCGGCCTCCTAAAGTGTTGGGATTACAGGCGTGAGCCACTACACCGGCCAACCATTCCATTCTTTACACCAGTTGCTGCTAGAATGATCTTTCTACAATGAAAATCTGATTATTCACCCCATATCTGAAAATCTTCACGACTCCCCTGGACTTCATCACAAAGTTGAAACTCCTGAGCAGTTTCACAATCTCGTTCACAAACACACACCTCTGCCTGCTTCCTTGTCTGTTATCTCCCTGGTATCCCAAGCTCCAGACACACCTAGTCATTTTCTGTCACACCTCTGTGTCTTTGCACACATGAATACTCTGGCCGACAGACCCTGCCTCTCCTTTAAGCTTTCAGATACCCTCTCCCTAAGAAGCCTTCTCAGACTGCAGCATTCGTTCCCTTTGAATACTTTTTCCTTAGTGCCTAACTTATTGATTTATTGATTCATATGTGTGTCTCCTCTATAAGATGTACCTCCTGGAAGGCTAAATTCATTACTTTTTAAAATTTCGAGTCAGGGTCTCACTCTGTTGCCCAGGCTGGCATGATCACAGCTCACCACAGCCTCGACCTCCTGGGCTCAGGAGATCCTTTTGCCTCAGCCTCCCAAGTAGCTGGGAGTACAGGTGTATGCCACCATGCCTGGCTAAGTTTCTGATTTTTTGTAGAGACGAGGTCTCGCAATGTTGTCCATGCTAGTCTTGAATTCCTGGACTCAAGTACTCTTTCTATCTCGGCCTCCCAAAGTGCTGGGATTACAAGCATGAGCACTGTACCTGGCCCAATTTCATAACAATTGAATGAGTGCTCACAGGTGCCAGGCCCTGTGCTAGGCAGTGGCATTTCCACAAATACATTGTTTTCTTCTTTGTCTCTGCTCCACAGCACCTAGCACATGCTTACTGGATGAATGGCTCAATAAATTATCTAGAACAGAAGTTCTCAAACTTCAGCGTGCATATGAATCATGTGGGGAGTTTTAAAAAATATAGATGTCAGGGCCTCACCCTAAAGCCCTTGAATCAGAACCTCCTGAGTGAAATGTGTTCATCTGCATGTTTAACAAGCTTCCCCTGGATTCTGATGCACTCCAGTTTGTGGGTATTGAGAAGCCTTACTTCTTTTTTTTTTTTTTTTGAGTTGGAGTCTCACTCTGTTGCCCAGGCTGGAGGGCAGTGGCACACTCATGGCCACCCTGGTGTCAACTCACTGGACCCGTGACCCTTCCGCCTCAGCCTTCCAAGTAGCTGGAACTACAGGCGCACGCTACCACACCCAGCTAATTTTTTTGATTTATTGTGGAGACAAGGTCTCGCCAAGTTATCCGTAGTGGTCTCGGATCCACGGGCTCAGGCAATCCACCCACCTCAGCCTCCCAAAGAGCTGGGATTACAGGCTGAGTTACTAAGCCTGGCCTAGAGGCCCTACTTATTTTCAGAAAAGACCCTGCCTAAGTCATTCCAGGCAGATAAAGCCCCACTCTGAAATTAAGTTTCCTCAAAGGAAGGAAAGCACGATTGACTCAATACGTATTAAGTAACAGGCGCTTTATATATGGGTATCTTATGTACTTTTCTCATTTAATTCCAACAAAAACTCTGAGGGAACAACCCCGTTTCAAAGGAAACTGATAGATTCAGTCACTTGCCCGGGAGAAACTGTCAGTGCTAGAGGTCTGCCCAGGAGTAACTGGCTCCCAGAGCTGTTTCTATGACTTCAGGCTGCCTCCCACACTTGCCACAGCCCATGCTTCTCAGCTGCATGCCCCGGTTTTCACTTCCCCAAATGCCTAGCAGAAAACTAGTGCTGGTCGAGGGTGGTTTCACCAGACCTGGGAGAAGTAGGAAGAATAAAAATAATGCAACTCTTTTCACTAAAGGATTGACCTCAACTCTGAGATTGTTTTCTTCATTTTTGGGGTTAAATGCCTTTTCTATGATGCAGTGATATTATTGCAGGGTGGTGTGGGGGAATTTGTGTGTATGAGTGCGTGTGCATGTGTGTGTGTGTGTGTATTGTGTGTGTGTGTGTGTGTGTGTGTGTGTAGTAATAAGAAAGAGTTGATATTTCAGTTCTGGGGAAAGAGGGTTGGGGGAACTGCTCTATGTCCCCACCTTGACTGTCACCTTCCCGCTCTTTCCCAGCCTGGCTGGGCAGGGTGGAAGCCATCAGGGCAGGGGGCAGGGGGCAGGGAGAGGAATATGGCCACAGATCATCTTTTTCGTTTGTAGTTTAGACCCCATGTTAATATCGGAGTATTACATTCTCTGAAAGCTGGCTCTTCTCCGGATGGGAGGCAGGAAGCCAAGCCCAAGTAGGAAAGGGTTTGGAGGGGCCCAAGGTAACACAAATAACTCTCCCGACCCCTGTACAGGGTGCCTCAGCCTCACTGTCCTTTGCTCCACTTCTGGTCTGTTGGGAGGAGTCCCCTCAAAGGCCAGCTTTTGCTGTCCCTGCCTATTTTTCTTGTCTTGGAAGATCTGAGGATAGGGAGGTGGGGTGGAGGTGGGAAGCTGAGGCCATGGTCATTGTGTCAGACTCTCCTGCTGGCTGGTGAGCTCAGTGAGGACAGGGAAAGTCTTTGTTCGTGTCTGTGTCCCAGATACAGCCTGGCTTGTTGCAAGCAGTTGGTAAATACTAGTTACATGAGTGAATACTTGTGTCTGAGTGAGGGTAACCAGAGGAAGAGTTTAGGCAAGGGGGATTATCTGTCTGGGAAGATGGGGTCTCTGAGAGGAAGATAGGGAAGTGTGCTCTGACCTGTTATCCTGACTGGCCCTGAGGCTCTGATGTTAAGGACAGAAATGACGAATTCTGGGGTTTAGGACTTCGTGGGTGGGATCTTCTAGGTATTTTTTTCTCGAAGGCCATTCTCCTGCCCATCCCCAGACACTTCTCCTTTCTTGTTTCTACTTCCTCCTACTAACTTCCCAACACGGAGGAAGGATCAACCCAAGGTGCACCCCAGAATGCTTAGGGCCTGGATGGGGTGGGGGGTGGAAGGGACTGAAGTCAGTGAGAGGGCTGAACTTGGATGACCACAACACAGGGAGTTAGTGAAACACTTGGACTTCACAGAGCCTGGAACTTTGAAGCTTGGTGTTGGAGGTCATCTAATCTCACACACTCCCCTGAAAGGGATCCCTCTTGGAGCATCCCTGGTATTGAACCCTATTGTCTCCTAGTCTGGCAGCTTTACAGTTCGAGAAATCCACTGTGTCTCAAGCCCTGATGATGCCCCTGTCAACAGGCAAAGCAAAAGAAAGTAGATTAAGCATTTTATGGGTGAGGGACTGTGCTGGGCATGGTATAGGTTTTTAAAAGCTCCCTTCTACACCACTCCTACCAGGTTTGGTACTTTATAGAAAAAGACTCAGAGAGGTTAAACAATTTGCCGAGGCTATACAGTAGATGAAGAATCTTAAATCTAAGTCTGTCTGGCCCCAAGCCCAGAAGCTAACCAACAAGCTCAGAGTGTCCTTGGGGACATTGTCCCGCATGTTATCTCAGGACAGCATCAAAATTTAGCCCTAACTGAAGGTCTGGAAAGAGGAGCTCTGCTAAAATCTTTGTCCTTTTCTTAAATGTCTCTAGGAGCAGACCCTGAATCATGAGCCATGTGGGGTACTCCAGGGCTCACCTACCTGACCGAAGCAGGACTGATGCCCTCTGGGGTGAATGTCTTTAGGAGATGGGTGGTACTAGGATTCAGTCTTCCTAGGCTGATTCCAGGAAGCAGAAAGGGCAGGAGGGACCTGCAGGAACGCTCGGACTGGGGTTGAAGGTGTGAAGCCTTACACAGACTATGGACCATGGGGCATACAGACAGTAATGGACATGGGTCGTGGTCATCCATCTTCAAAGCTTCTTGCCCACACAGTGGGAGAAGGAGAACCATCTGTTCTAGAAGGAGGGAACAAGGGCAACCTCTTCGGGTTCCCTCCCACTGTGGGAGCTTTTCTGTCCCCTCAATACATACTGCTTTCTCACTAAAAAAAAAAAAAAAAAAAAAAAAAAGGAGGGAACAA
Source organism: Cephalopachus bancanus (assembly GCA_027257055.1). NCBI lineage: Eukaryota > Metazoa > Chordata > Mammalia > Primates > Tarsiidae > Cephalopachus > Cephalopachus bancanus. The sequence continues at coordinate 435,318 of JAPVLO010000673.1, read as the reverse complement.
AACCACAAAATCACTGATCATCTGTGTGAGTGCTTACTTCTCTGGGTGTGTCTATCTCTTTCCCTGTGAGTGTTCTTGGATCTGGGTAGATCTGGGTGTGTCAGTTGTATTTTTAGCATATCTGCTTATCTCTGTGTTTGTCTTTTTCCTTGTTCTCCTTTTTCTGTCACTCCTTTGAATGTTTGTGCCCAAATGCTTGGTCTGGTCCTCTATTTCCTCAAGACTCCTCCCTGGTTAATCACATCCTTTCAATATGGCCATGACTTCCAAATCCTCACTTTCAGGCCGCAGTTCTAGTTTTATATCTGGCTCCTCCCAAACACCTCCACTTGGCTGACACACATTCTAACACTTCTAACAGTCATCGACTCACTTCTCACTCTCCCACACTGCTATCAGAACATCTGGCCATGTCATTCCCTCCTTAACATTTCTGATTTCCTCCCCCAGATCTACAAGTGGGGTGGGAATGGGATGGAGTAGGAGCAGTGACTCTGAGAGTTGGTGAAAAGTGCTCTGGGAGTCTGGAACAGACATAGAGATGGCTGAGATCCAGCAGTAGGTCGGGAATGAGGTAACCAGTTTAGGGCTGGATTACAATTGTAAGTGGGGCAAATTAACAGAGGAAAAAGTAATGTGTGGCAGAACAGCAGGGATCAGAAATAAAGGAGACCACTGGGTGAGAGATACCACAGGCGGAAGCAAGGCAAACCAGGTTGATGACTGATCTGTCACATTTCAACGCATTGCCAAAGTCTCTGGTATGTGAGAGCCAGGAACAATCAGAGAGGTTGAGGAACAATTGAGTTACTGTCATCTAATGGGTCAAGTTCAAACTCCTTAGCAAAACATTCAAGACCATTCCTGAGCTGGCTCCTGTTTAATTCTCCAGTGTTACCTCTTCTGCCCCCCAGCTCATCCTGGCACTGCAGGCATTTCCCTGAATTCAGTGCGTCTCTTGTGCTTTTATGTACATACTCAATTCCTTCCACCTAGAATGTCAAGCCTATCGGCGTCTGCTCAATGAAGGCCAACTCATCCTTCTAGATTTAGTCCCAGCTTCCTCAACTGCTACAGGTGCAATTCATTATTTTGATGTCATCCGTGACACACTTGCTTACCTCAGTTTTTCAGTTGCCACACTGCATAATTGTTCACTTGCCTGCTTGAAGTGAACTGTGAGCTCCATGAGGACAGAGACTACATTTTACTGCAGATTTTAAGCACCAGCACCTAACACAGTGACTAGCTAGCACATATTAGGTGCACAGCAAATATTTGTTGGATGAATGGGAAGGAATGAATTGGCTCACATTTGTTTTCTTCCCATCCAAGAGTGCAGAATGATGGGTTCGCATTTTTATAGAAGACACAAACAAGTACAGTCAACATTACAAAGCTGTTTGAAAGGGGCCATGCTCACAGGTGGCAGAGGAAAGAATGCTGGTTCCTACAATTTCCTATAGAAAGGCAGAAATGCCAATGTTCAGGCAGCCCTATTCCACTCTCTGCCCCCTGCAATATGCAATTCAAAATAAAACACTGAATAGTAAATAAAAATGTATATTTGAAACAAACAACAAATCTCACCCATATTATAAGTGAAGTCATGATACACTCTCTCTTTTTGGGAAGATGCTGGCTCCTATGTTTTGTGGGTGCCTGTATCAGCCAGGGTGCTGGCACACTTTGGAAACAATTTTTTTTTTTTTTTGAGTTGGAGTCTCACTCTCGCCCAAGCTGGAGTGCAGTGGCACACTCATGACCACCCCAGCATCAACCTGCTCTAGCGATCCCTCCGCCTCAGCCTTCCAAGTAGCCAGAACTACAGATGTGTGCTACCACGCTTGGTTTTTTTTTTTTTTTTTTTTTTTTTACTGTAGCGATGAGGTCTTACCAAGTTGCCCGTACTTGAACCCGCGGGCTCAGGCAATCCACTCGCCTTGGCCTCTCAAAGTGCTGAGATGACAGGCCGGCCACTGAGCCCTGCCTGGAGAGAATTTAAATACAATTTGCAGAAATGTGGGCAGGGCTAGAGAAGTCAGTCATAGGTGAAGAGGCCCCTAAAGATTAGCAACAGTGGGAAGCTGTTGCCACCCAGGCCTGAAGGAGCCGGGAGCTATACTCCCGGCGGAGTGCAGCCACAGCCAGAATCTCAGCCTGCTCCAGTGGCCTCACCTGTGCTCTCCTTCCACTCTCAGATCTGCTTCTGGCCCTCGGTAGTTGAACTCAACCAGAAGCCACAGCCCTGATGAGCCCCGGTGATACTGTCCATAAAGCTCAGATTCCACAGAGCTCAGGCTGGAGAAGGGCCAAGAATGGATCTTGGTGGTGGGAGGACAAATAGAGAGTAACCAACGTGGAAGACAGAGGCTTCTGCTCTGTGGGTAACATCTGCATATGCTTAGTTTGCCTGTTGGGTAATCAAGCACTGACTTGAATCCTGTGGATGACAGTTTTAGGTCTCATGTTTTTGTAGATCTGGGTATTTATGTGTGCAAACTTATTAAAATCTGTGCCACTGAATTAGTAGGTCTAATTGATGGCTGCTAATTAGGACTGGTCACCCTTTCCCCCCAGTTCCCAAATTCTAGGGTGGGACAAAGGCACCTAAGCTTTTAAAAAGCTTCCCAAGTAATTTTGGTAGGCACCACTTGACAACCACTGATGCAGTACAACTTCTCATTTTTATAGACAGGCAAACTAAAGTCAAGGGAAATGAAACATGCCCTGGCCTGTCTACCTTCTATCTGAGAACTATCCCTGAGGTGATGTTAGAGGGTTTGGCTGGAAAACTGGAATGTTTGCATCTGTCTTCTAGTCCAATTACTCCATTTTATTGATGAAGAAACTAAGGCCCCAAAGATGGAGTGATTTGCCTAATTACATAGCTACAGTAGTATGCCGTGGAGAAGGAAGGACTAAATACAATATTTCTTTTCTTCTTTCTTTTTTTTTTTTTTTGAGTTTGAGTCTCACTCTGTTGCCCAAGCTGGAGTGAAATAGCATGCTCACAGCCACTGCAGCCTCGACCTGCTGGGCTCAGGTGATCCTTCTGCCTCAGCCTTCCAGGTAGCTAGAACTACAGGTGTGCATCACCATGCCCGCTAATTTTTTTCTTGATTTATTGTAGAGATGAAGTCTCACCAAGTTGCCCAGGCTGGTCTCAAACCCCTGGGCTCAGGCAATCCTCTCACCTCGGCCTCCCAAAGTGCTGGGATTACAGGTTTGAGCCACTGTACCTGGCCTAAGTACAGTACTTCTAACTCTCAAATCCAGGCAGTACACTTTGTAGTTGTGTGTGCGTGTGTGTGTGCACGTGTGCATGAGAGACAATACCCTAGGGCAGCAATTCTAGTTCTCTATTCTGAAAAGAAAGCAGAGTAGGCAGAGGTCATTGACCCCTAGGACTCTATGCAGGAGGGAGCTGGAGGGCGGGGAGGGGAAGACACTGGGTGACTCTCTGTCCAAGCCTTGACTCTTACCCTTATTGCACTGGGCTCTGAATCTCTGGTTGCCAATTCTATCACTAGAAGAGGACTGTCCCTCCTCTGAGTGGGTGTCAGGTCAACAGCACAGGCTTTAGGGAAAGCTGAGTAGGGCCCAGAAGAAAAACAAGAGACCCACTGTGGGAGGGCCTCATAGGAGACTTCAGCCTGTAAGTCTCTCCCCTACTTGGATTCAGTACTACGGCTTGTGTCTCCATGACAAGATGTTTGAAACTCCTTGATGGCTGCTAAATAGGACTGGTCACCCCTTTCCCCCCAATTCCCAAAGCCTGATAAACAGTTACTGCCCTTCTACTGCAGATCACAGACCTTTGGGATGGATCAGAAATCTCCATCTCCAGGAAGCCTGCTAGACTTAGATTTCCTAAAGCCAGCAGTCCTTCCTCTTCCCCATCCTATACATGTCAAAGTTGGGTGGAACCTTAGAAATCATCCACTTATCTTACAGGTGAGGAAATCAAGGCCACAGAAGGCGAATGATTCACCCAACCTCACAGCCTGGAAGTGGCAAAACTGGGACTAGTTTCCAGTCTATTTGCCCACCTCCTGTCCACCCACGTAATTCCAATAATTCTCAACATGCCTTGTCTCCAGATGTGCTTGAGTACCTTTAATCTGTGTATAATCAACATTAAGCCCACCTACGATGTATTTTTGGCAAAGTTGGTTTACACACTCCTTTGGGTCCTTAAGTATGCTCAGGTCTGCCTGTCTGTCCTTCCTGGTGTATTCTTGTTGCTGTTGTCTCTGAGTTGTGAGAGGTGGGTGCTCCAGGGCAATGGAGTATCTATGTTTGCTTATATGTTAGCTTATGGGCCTATGCGCTGATGCTTGCCCGTATATGTGTGTCTCTAGTCTTATGTTGAAGGATGTGTGTCAGCCTGTGGTTGTTGGTTTCGCATCTGTGTAGTTGTTTAGTGCCTAAAGGTAACTGTGATTCTGTATATGTGTGTGTGGAGGTTGTGTTTGTATACAGTGAAGCTTGCGAGTCTAGTTGCAATTGTGTCCGGGTGGATTGCATGGTTCAAGGCCGAAGGGAATCTCTCTCTGCCTTTTGCTCCTGAGTTATGAGAAAATGTGTGCAGCTGCGCGTCCACGACAGGAATGTGTTTGTCTCTCAGCCAACGTCAGTCCTCACCCAGGCACTGGGGTCACGGTCACGTTCCTGGATGCCTTGGCACGTCCTCCCGGGGGCGGGGGCGGGACCTGCGGATCCCGCCTCCTGCCCCCTGGGAGAAGCCTTCAGGCTCGCAGCAGAAGCCCGGGGGGCCTGCCCGGCGCCGGCAGCCGGGCCCCGCCCCCCGGGGCTCCCGCCCTCGCATTGGCCGCGGCTGCGGTGACGTCACGGGGCTCACAGACAGAAGCCCGAGCGCCGGGCGCCCGGGAGGAATTATTGTCCGTCACCCCGGGCTTTGTAGCGTCGTCGCCTGCTCACCTGGCCGCGGGTGCGTCCTGGCCGCCGCAGCCCGGAGCGGGGTGCCAGCCGCCGCCGCCGCCATGGTGTCCCCGGTCACTGTGGTGAGTGAGCGAGCGAGCGAGCGAGCCAGCGAGCCATTGTCCGGCGCGGCCGGAGCCCACCGGCCTGGCGACTGGGCTTCGGCAGGCCAAGCCCCTGGGGCCCGGGCGGGACAGGGGTTCCCCGGCGGCCCCCGCTCCTGGGGCCCGCGGCGTCCCTCCTCCGCGTGCCCCCCGCCCGCCGACGGGAGGGAGGAAAACACGGGCCACGTGACTCGGAAGCGTGACTCTGTTGATCTCGGTGTGTCTGGCGCGGGTCGGCGGGGTCGCGGCCCGGAGAGGGAGGGGCAGCCGCCGGCCGCCGGGTTCTGCGGAGGACGACCATGGGGAGGCGGGGGCCCGGGGGCGACCGGGAGGGTGACAGGGACCCTTGGGAATCCCGTCCCAAGTTTGTTTCCTTCCCTTCCTCATCTTATAAACAGGTTGGGGGGCGCCCCTGAGTCTGAGCAGCGCCGATAAGGCGTTAGTTAGGGGGAAGAGGGCCATTCTCTATTTAGTCATCTCTTCCTTTCCGTACTTTCTCAACTCCAACCTTTTGTTTCCTCTCCCTGACCTTTTTCTAGTATTGGGTTCTCTGTGTCGGCCAGCGTCCCCCCAGCTACTGCCAGTTTCTCCCTCTAGAAAGTATGGGGCCGGGAGAGGGAATGGAGCGGACGTTGATGCTCCCAAGGGCTGGCAGATGGAGGCTGGGGATTGTGGGGCTGGGCATCCCCTCCTCTGACCATGCCCCTACCCTGACCAGCCTTAGTGGGGAAATTTCCATAGGAAGGGGAAGTCATCTCTTCTCCCTGCTCTCATCCCTGGCAGAACAAGGGCAGGCTTGGACCCTAGACTCTCCTATCTGCCTCTTCCCAAACCCCCTAGTCACAGTCTGATCATTCCCTGAGTACCTGGTGGTCTGGGAGTGTGTCTTCAGAGCCCTGTGCTGGACAGCTCACCCAGCCAGTGACATAATCACTTTGGGCAGAGTGTGGGTTTACAGGGAATCCCTGCTGCTCCGTATCACCCCCAGATATGCAGCACTAGCAGTCCAAGGAAAGGCGCTTCAGAAATCACAGATTCAGAACATCTGAACCGACCTCTCCCCTGCCCCCCCCCAGCTTGGACTCTGCTTGCAGTGGCCTTGGGTAGAACCTTTCTTTAGCTGCCCTCCCCCCTAATCCGGTTGAAACCAAGTCAGCTGCTCTGATTTCCCCCTCTCAGTTCCCCTCTCCTCCCAGCCTGTCTGCTGGCTCCAGATCAGAAGCTGGGAAAAGAACCCTTCCCCCCTTCCTGTCTCTTTCTGGTGTGCCTTGAGTTGATCTTGTTCTCTGGGAAAAATGAGACTGACCGACACACACACTCCTCCCCTCATCCCTGACATCTCTGTTGTTCCAGGGTCAGTTTTCTTGCTCCCAACTCATGGATCCATTCCTCTCGCCAGCATTCCTAGCACCTCTTCTTGCCCTTGATGCCACCTTTAGGTTGGAGCAGGTGGAGTGGGGGCTGAGAAGCAGACTGGTGAAGGAGGAGAGAGGCTGTGGGGGCTGAGGTGGTTGGCATTGCTCACCCTCCCACATTCCTGGCACTCACCTGGTGTTGCCAGGCCCCTAAGTCTGTGCCCTGGCCCTACTGCTGAGGATCACGAGTTGGCCAGCCGGGGCGTCTTTGTGGTTTCCTGCTGACCTCACTCCATTCCAGACAGCTGGGGGCTGATACTGGCAGAGAGAGGAGCTAAAGGGTCCTTGGGAAGGCAGAGGGAGGGGACAGGAAGGGAGAAGCACTGGGTTGCAGAAGGGGACGTTATCCCAAGATCTGTTTGCTGCCCACTGAGTGACCATTCCAGCCCAGCCCTGGGGCCAAGAGTGGACCCAGGTGGCAAGAGCCCTTTCCCTTCCTAATAAATTGAGCCTCATGGTGGTGATGGGTTTGTTCACATCCTGCTGGCTGGTTGGGGCAGGCCAGGCTGGTTTTCTCTGCACCAGTCTGTTGGGGGGTGGAAGTGAGGTTGGGGGAAGGGGGGTGGTGGACCTGTCCTGATATGGACTCCTAGGCTGAGGGTGCTAATTCTGAGCCCCCCATGGACTTCTGTTGCCAAGCTCTGAGTGCTGCCCTCATCCTGTGTCCTCCAGGTGAAGAGTGAAGGACCCAAATTGGTGCCCTTCTTCAAAGCCACCTGCGTGTATTTTGTGCTCTGGCTGCCCTCATCTAGCCCATCGTGGGTCAGCGCCCTCATCAAGTGCCTGCCCATCTTCTGCCTCTGGCTCTTTCTTCTGGCCCATGGCTTAGGATTCCTGCTGGCCCACCCCAGCGCCACCCGCATCTTTGTGGGGCTCGTCTTCTCTGCTGTAGGTGATGCCTTCCTCATCTGGCAGGACCAAGGATACTTTGTGCACGGTCAGTGGCCATAGTAGCTGCCTGGGAAGGGTCCTGGGGCTGAGGGTTAGAGGGCTGAGGGTAGGGGGGAAGGATTTGAAAGAAAGCGCTTTTGAACCAGAATATGGAGAGCCTGAGGGATTCTGAGGCCCCAGGCCTCAGAAGGGCCCCTGTTGGGATATGACCTTGCAGGGGATCTGGTGAACGGTTTTAGAGTTCTTCAGGGACCTGGGGGTAGTGGTCTTTACCTTTGTGGATCTTCCCATCCCTGTTAGTCCCAAAACAAAGCAGTTGGGTTATCCCAAACACTTCACCTCCACTCCCACTCCCACCCAGCTGCTCATTCCTCACCAAGCCTGCCCTCAGCTTCCTCCCTCCTCTCACTCCCAGGTCTGCTGATGTTTGCTGTGACCCACATGCTCTACGCCTCAGCCTTTGGCATGCGGCCATTGGCTCTTCGGACAGGTATGGTGATGGCAGTTCTGTCAGGCCTGTGCTATGCCCTCCTCTACCCCAGCCTCTCAGGTGCCTTCACCTACCTGGTGGGGGTCTATGTGGCCCTGATTGGCTTCATGGGCTGGCGAGCTATGGCAGGGCTGCGGCTGGTTGGGGCAGCCTGGCGCTGGACTGAGCTGGCAGCTGGCAGTGGCGCACTGCTCTTCATCATCTCGGACCTCATCATCGCTCTCAACAAGTTTTGCTTTCCCGTGCCCTACTCACGGGCACTCATCATGTCCACCTACTACGCCGCCCAGATGCTCATTGCCCTGTCAGCTGTCGAGAGCCGGGAACCCGTGGAAGACTATAGACTGAGCAAGGCCAACTGAGGTGCCAGGGTCCGGTCACCCCTTTTTCTTCCTGGGGCTGGGGTCCAGACCCTGGGAACCTGAAGGAGCTGGATCAGGATGGCTGCGGTGCCAGCCTGGGGTAGCAGGTACCGCCTGGGGAATTTGCCTGTTTGAGGGGGTGAGCAGGAAGAGGATCTCCCTAGCAGTGCTAGTGGTCCAGGACCATGCTGAGATCTAAAAGAGCCATTTTGACCCCTTGCTGGAGCCAGGAGTAGACATCTCTCCCCTCTACCCCATCAGAACTGTCAGAGCCCCCCTGTAGGGTGATGGTGCTCAGCTTCCTCACCCCCCTTCCCCTACTCGGTGGAAGCGAGTGACTCCATCTCTTATGCCTAGGACCAGTGGCAATGCTGGGCTCACCCACTCCTCCCCTTTCTGTTCTGCACAGAGTTGAGGGAAAAAGGAGAGAGATCTGTGCTGAGATGACCCACACCCAGGGCTTGAAGCCCCTTTCACAGGCTCCTAGTTGGGAAGATTGGATGAGAATGGAGTCTCCCTTTCCTTCTTCTATCCTTGTTACTTGAACAATCTCAATCTCTAAGTGTTGGGTGGGAAGATGAAGAGGTATCTGTCCAGGTTAGACAGGAGAGGGAACTTTTTTGGCCTCAGCGGTTGGGGTACCAAGTATTCAAGTGGCCCCATCTCTCTCACAGGCCAGGCCAAAGCTCAGGCCCCATACTGCCACCCACAGACCCTATCGTCAGGGCTAGGGTGAAACATGCCAAAGGAAGGGGCCAGTCTATGTATGTGCGTGTGTGTGCGTGTCTGTGTGTATTTGTATATGTGTAGTCTGTCTCTCAGCCTGCTTATGTCTTTCTCTGCCATATGTCTCTGTCCTGCTGTCTGTCAAAGTCTCAGAGGGAGAGGGCCTCAGGGAGCTGCTGAGGGGGTACTGAGCCTGGCTCAGAGAGCTGGGACCCCTCCCCTCCAACACACACACTCACGATGCTTTCTTCCTTGCCCTCCTATAGTAGGAGCAAGAGGAGCGGGCTCCAATGACACACTCTGGGGTCATAAGACCCAAGGCACAGTCAATGCAAGGGGAGCAAGGATGGGACAACTCCATCCTTTACTGCCCATGTGAAAAAAATAAAAACCAAGGGCCACTGGCTGCCCTGTTTGTCTGCCTATGTGGCACGTGCCTGTCCTGGAGAGGGTGGTGGGGGCATGGTGCCAGGGGCCCTGGCTGTCCTCACAGCCTGGGTCACAGTCCCAGCCAGTGCATCTTGGCGCCAGGCTGGCTCCCTGGCTCTGGTGACACTGCTGGCTGGAGTGGGTCTCACTTCCCTGGTCACATGTGTAGGTGACGATGTGGTTCAGGAGGGTGGGGGATGGGTAGTATTTACCCCTGTCCAGACTTGCCCTTGACACACTCTCCTGTGCACAGGTGCCCAGCACCCGGGGTGACTTTTAGTTAGTTAGTTACCCAGTGTCTTCTGCTGCCCACCTCCCCTCCCCACCCCAAACCTGCTGCCTACTCCAAAACAGTCTACATTCCCTTCAAGCATCTCCTTCACCTTGGACTCTGGGCTTAGTTAAACAATGAGAAGGATTAGATTGGCTGATTCGTATTATAGATGCAAAGCCCTGGCAGAATAGTGCAGCAACTTACTCCAGGGGCATTTGTGCATCTCAACAGGCAACCTAGGGATGGAGGCCTTGGGTGGTGGTGAATATGCCATCAGGAGACATGTTGCCCATTTGGGGGAATGTGGTATAGGAGACTCAAGTCTCATGTGGGTGTTGGGTGAATTAGTGATTTTCAAATTAGGGTTTTTACAGAGATTCCTGGGGGAGGGGTAGCAAAGGAATAAGGAGAGAAGACAGGTTCAAAGACCCCCTATCCTTATTTCAAGTCCAGTAGCTTCTTAAATTTTTTTCTTTTTTTTTTTTTTTGAGTCGGAGTCTCACTCTGTCGCTTAGGCTGGAGTACAGTGGCATGCTCACGGCCACCGCAGCCTCAACCTGCTGGGCTCAGGCAATCCTTCTGCCTCAGCCTTCCAAGTAGCTAGAACTACAGGCACATGCCACCATGTCTGGCTAATTTTTTGATTTATTGTAGAGATGAAGTCTTGCCAAGTTGTCCAGACTGGTCTTGAACCCTTGGGCTCAGGCAATCCTCTCACCTTGGCCTCTCAAAGTGCTGGGATTACTGGCTTGAGCCACCACACCTGGCCAGATTATTATTTTTTTTAAGAAGGATTCCACTGTAAAAATATAAGTTTGAAACTTAGTGAGCTGGATGGCCAATCCCTTGTAGCTTCAATAGTGGGAACCCTGGGCACTAAAGAGGCAGGGTCCTGATCCTGTCAAACCCCAGAACTCTGAACACAGACCTCCACAGTGTGAAAAATGAGAGGGGGCAGGATGGGGAGAAGGATGAAGTCAGCAAGACTTCATTCCCTTGGCTACCACAGCCTCGACCTGCTGGGCTCAGGCGATCCTTCCATCTCAGCCTTCCAAGTAGCTGTAACTACAGGCACGCGCCACCATGCCTGGCTAATTTTTTGATTTATTGTAGAGATGAAGTCTCGCCAGGTTGTCCAGGCTGGTCTCGAACCCTTGGGCTCAGGCAGTCCTGAGCCCTGAGGGGTGGTGGCAGAAAGGTGCAGTGTGGGTATGGAGAAGGGGAAGGCAAGTCAAGGCCCAGTCAAAAAGGGGTTGGTCACTCCCTCTGTGGGTGGGTTTGGACCAGCTTCTCAGGAGCCCAGGTCTGGGAATCTCCAGCCCACACTCATATCCATCCCCTCGGTCCCTGCTGTATACCACTCTCAAGAGCAGGAAAAGGTGAGCTTAGTTTATTGTCCTGTCCCTTCACTGAATGTTTACATTGACAAGCACCAGAGAGCAAACTGGGCCAGGCAGAGGACAGACCTAAGAAGTCGTACATTACAACCACCTCCTGATGCCATGCCTGGACTGGACTGGAGCTCACATAAGATACTTTGATTTCTTCTGCAGACTCTCGGTGATGGATGCTAGAATTGACTTGTCGTCTTTGTCTGAAAGAGCAAAACAGGTATTTGTTATTGTTAAGGATGTCAGGGGCTAGGGAAATTCCAAACTGCTGGACTTGGAGTTCTTATGCATGAACCAGGAGCTGGACTGTGGGACCCTTAATCCTGGGTCAGCAGAGTGTGTGGAATGGAGAGCTGCCATTTATTCAGCACTTAACATTTGCCAGGCACTTATGCACAATCTCATTTAAGCCTCACAGTCCTAAGAAGCAGATGAGAAAATATGCTGAGAGAGATAGCTTGCCAAAGTCACATGACTGGTCAGTACTGGAGCTAGGGCCTTGCGCCCATGTGTTCACAACCAGAGTCAAGTTGTCAGGGATCTCTCTAGCTGTGTAGCTCTCATGGTGCTTTCCCTGGACTAGTTCAGTTAACATAGTTTGGCAGCCACTCTGGAGACATCATCATCTCAGTGCCAGACACTTAGCACTTGAGAGACAGACATGGTCCTCTCTCCAAGGAGTGGCATCTATAACTGGATAAAAAAAGGTTTGTAACCATAGAGACCACAGCAATGGAGTGTCATGGAGAGTTCAGGGAGTGGCAAAGGATGAGACTAGAGAGGGGAGGGAGGAAACCTTGCTGGTTTTGGATTTTATCATGAGGGGAAATCTAGGCAAGTCAACTTTCCATTTAGAGAATACACTCTGCTAGCTGTGTGGCTATGAAGACAGTAGGAGTGTGGGAAGGAATAAAATATTTTCCCGTGCATGTGCACACATGAGCAGGAACATGGCACGCATGTGCAAAGGGGAGGATTCCTTTCAGTCCCCCCCATTGGTGCCTTCCATCTGTCCTCATCCTGGACCAGTAGTTTTCAATCTTGGTTGCACATCAGAATCACTTGCAAAATTTTGTAAACATATGGATTCCTCCCAAACCTTGCCAGAGAGACTGTGATTTATAAGTCTGGTTTAGTCCTGGTCACCAATATATATACATTTTAAAGGTGGGTCCTGGCTCACCAAGGGTTGCAAACCACATTCTAAGGATGGGAACATCCATGGGAGAGTGCTAGTAAGAAACGTGGCCAGTTAAGAATGTTTGCACCACCCGATGGCAGTCAGATCAAATAAAAAACGGTGCCAGCCGAACGAGGAGAGTTGACTAATGGCCCACAAGACCACGGTTCTGCGCCCGGCCCGACGGGACGCCCCCCCCCCCCGGCCGGCACGCAGCGCTCACCGTAGACTGTGAGCGTGCAGCTGCTGCGGTCCTTGCCCAGCTCATTCTCCACCAGCACGCTGTAATCGCCGCTGTCCTTGAGCGTGCAAGTGGGGATGACGATGGTGCACACGCCGCTGGTGGAGTTGTACCAGAACTTGGAGTTGGCCGTGATGTTGACGTCGCCCTTGTAGAGGGTCACCGTGGGCCGCGGGTTCCCGAGAAAGGCGCAGGTCATGGTGCAGTCCTGGCCGCGGAGCACCGTGTGCGGCTTGAGCGGCGTCAGGAAGCGCGGCGCGTGGCGCCAGTCCTTCTGCTCATAGGGCTTCAGCTTGGCGCTCAGGTCCTCGACTGCGCGGGCGGGACCGGGCGGGCCGTGAGCACGCCCCAAGGCCGCCACCCTCCACCCTGGAGGGCGCCCTGGAGACGCGGCTTACACGGAACCCCGAAGACTGGGCCAGACTCCCAGACACCGTCGGCTCTGGGGGCCCCGACGTGATATGGTTTCTGAGGGCTCCCTTCTAACCCCCCACCCCGCGCGCCCCCATCCGCCCCCAGCCACCCCAGGGTTCTGTGACCCAAGCCAGGTTCACAGGTCTTTCCGCTTTCCCAGACCCGGGGGGTCCTAGATGTTTTTCCAGCGCGGGCTTCCAGACCCCGGTATTCGCAGATGTTACCCCGGCCTTAACTCCGCCTCCAAGCTTCCCTACGTTATCTCAGCGTCCAGTCTCTCCCATTTAGCCCCTCGCTCCCAGTTTCCCCACGCTTTACCCCTTTCCTCCCTCCAGGGGTTCCCAGAGCCCCTCCCCTCAGAGCGTCCTCCCTCTAATTCCCTCTGCCCCTTTCTGCCCCTCCCTCACCTTCACCACCCCCAGGGGTACCTCCCCACCTTCACGTTAGTCTCACCCCTCAAAGTACCCTCCACCGCTAGGCTTCCTCAACACCTACTTCTCTCCCTAGCGTCTCAAACTTTAACCCTTCCTTCTCAATGGTTCTTTGATTTTATCTCACCTCTTGGGCACCCCGTGACCCTCATGACGTCCCACCATCAGGGCCACCACAAGGAACCCAAACGCTCAGGTCCCTTGACTCACTCGGGTCCTTACTGACGAGCCAGGTGTCCTTGGAGTCGAGTGGGTCGCTGTCACCGATTTCATTCCGGGCCACCACTCTGAAGTAGTACTTCCGGCCTGGGAGCAGCCCGGTCACCGTGTACTTGTTGCTGAAGACACGCTCTGCTGCCGTGTACCAGGTGGCGGTACTTGCATCCCGTTTCATGATGACGTAGTGGGCCTCACCGTCCTCCTGCACATCGGGGCTGTGGTTCCAGGTCAAAGTCACCGTGTTGGGGACCTCCTCAAACAGCTGTAGGTTTGTGGGGGGCCGGGGAAAATCTGGAAGAGTTGGAAGGTCCATCGGTGACCTTGGAGGGCCTGAAGAATTGTGCCCACCCGAGCCACCTGCCAAGCCTGATGGAAAGATGGGGTGGGGCATGTCTCTTCTTTGAGTCTCAGGCAGCTGGTGTCTTGGAGTCAGAAAAAACAAACAAAAAACCCAAAAACTTTTGAAGTGTTGCTCTGCCATTTACTAGCCCTGTGACTTTGGGCAAATTATCTTCACCGCTTTCCTCATTTACAAAATAGGGCTAACAATGACTGTTTCCTAGAAATAGTGGGGAAAGTGCCTGGCATGTAATTACTGGTCAATAAAAGTTCATCCCTTCCTTCCTTGGGAGTTTAGAGCTTTATAATAAAGCTTCGAGCTCTCTAAGAGGTCACCCAGTTGTCATGGATTTATCTCCATCTGTCCCTCTTGCCCCTTACCCATTCTCTACTCTCTCTCCTGGACCAGACTCCATGTATGCCCTGGAGCTTGCTGAATACTACTGCAGTAACTGAAACAAGGCCTTGGTCCTAGTTCAGTGCCTCCAGGCCCTTGAGAAAAAGTGGGTCTTGCTTTGCAGTGTCCAAGACGGTTTCACCACCCAAAGCACAACTTTTTCATGGTAGGCACTAAGCAGCAGTGGGTAGCTATATTTTGGAGAGAATGTCTTCTGGAGCCTACTGTCCATACCTGCCACACGCACGTGGATGTCATAGTGTGCCTCTCCAAACTCATTCTGGAGCAAGATTCGATACACCCCTGAGTCAGAGCGCTTGGTGCTATTGATGAGGAACTGGGAGTGGTTTTTGCTCTTGGTGATGGTCTCCCGGCCCTTGGTGGGGATGCCATCTTTCTGCCAGATCACGTTGGGTGGTGGTGAACCCTGGGAGGTGACAGGAGATGGCACCATTGGCCACCCTGATGGTATTTGGGGGCAAGCCCTCCCCAGTTGTCAAGGAGTCTCCTGCCAAGCTTGAGCACTAGGAATCTGGTGAGGGGCAGAGGCAGAGGTAGAGACTATGATGGCTACCACAGCCCTCTTGGCTATGTGGAGGGCAATTAGGACCCAGGGTCAGGAACTCACGGAGAAGGCTGCATGGATGCAGAGGGCTGTCCCAGCTCGAACCACCATGTGACTCTTCAGCCGGGCACTGAGGTCAAACTTGGGTGCAGCTGAGACAAAGGAGACAGAGGTGTGGACATGGACCTCCCTTTCTTTTTTTTTGAGTTGGAGTCTCACTCTGTCGCCCAGGCTGGAGTGCCGTGGCACATTCACAGCCACTGCAGCCTTGACCTGCTGGGCTTAGTGATCCTTCTGTCTCAGTCTTCCAAGTAGCTGGAACTACAGATGCATGCCATCATGCCTGGCTAGTTTTTGTTATTTACTGTAGAGACAAGGTCTCACCAAGTTGCCCAGGCTGGTCTCAAACCACTGGGCTCAGGCAGTCCTCTCGCCTCAGCCTCCCCAAGCGCTAGGATTACAGGCTGAGCCACTGCACCCGGCCTGGACCTCCCTTTCAAGAAGACAGCTTTAAGCCTCCCCACCAAGCCTTTCCCAACCTCTCTTCTTTCATGCCCCCACTGCAGGCCATACAGATGTTTAGCTGTCCTGGGACACTGCGAAGCATTTATTTTTCGAATCTGTCTCCTTCTACTGTGCAAGACCTTGGAAGGCACGGTCTGTGTCCTGTTTCTATATCCCTAACACCTCCCTTGA
Source organism: Cephalopachus bancanus (assembly GCA_027257055.1). NCBI lineage: Eukaryota > Metazoa > Chordata > Mammalia > Primates > Tarsiidae > Cephalopachus > Cephalopachus bancanus. The sequence goes on along the minus strand of JAPVLO010000673.1, from coordinate 419,810 downwards.
CACACAGTGAATACTATTTGGCACACAATGAGTGCTATTTTTCTTAGTGGGGGTGCCCCTTGGGCCACCCCTAGCTCTGTCCAGGCACAAGTATGATGACTTTTAATTTATTTTTAAACTTTTTTTTTTGAGTTGGAGTCTCAGTCTGTCGCCCAGGCTGGAGTGCCATGACACACTCATGGCCACCCCAGTATCGACCTGGTGGGCTCCGGTGATCCATACACCTCAGCCTTCCAAGTAACCAGAACTACAGGTGTGTGCTACCACGCCCAGCTAATTTTTTGATTTATTGTAGAGACGAGGTCTTGCCAAGTTGCCCAGACTGATCTCGAACCCGCAGGCTCAGGCAATCCACTTGCCTTGGCCTCCCAGAATGCAGGGATTACAGGCTGAGCCACCAAGCCTGGCCAACTTTTTGTTTTTTATCATAGAATCACCCAATTTTCACCTGTGGGATGAGGGCCCAGAGAGGAAGGTTTGGAGTTAGGATGTTAGGCAAGAACCCCTAGCCTTCTCTGTGTCCTCACCTGGTGGTGGCATGGCACGGACCCCCTCATCTAGCTCCACAGGCTCCCCAACCCCAGCCTCATTCACAGCCCGGATTCGGAAGAAATATTTCTGCCTCTCAGTGAGGCCTCCCACTGTGTAGCAGGTGCCTGAGATAGGGATCTTCGTGCACTTGGACCACTCCTTGGTGTCTTCGGCTCTCATCTCAAGGATGTAGCCTGAGGGTGGGTCTCCCTCTGCAGGCTCCCGCCAGGCCAGGGAAATACTGGAGTTGGAGGAATCAGACACGTGCAGGCCCTGTACAAGGCCAGGGGGTTCTGGGATAGAACAGACATGCAGTCAGCCCCCAAAGTCATCCCCACTTAATGCCATGCCCACTTCCTGCACTCAATACTCCTGAACCCTGTCTTTCACCTCTTCTACCTCCACCTCTCACGTTAACACCCTCAATACCTAACCTTGCATATCAACCTCCAAATTCAAGTTCAATTCTCTTACTGACTCAACACCTTCACCCTCAAAGTTAATACTCTCCAAATTCAACACACCCTACACATTCAAACCTTCTTCTTCTTCTTTTTTTTTTTAGAGAACAGGATTTATTGAGAATACAGAAAAGTTCCCATAGTGAGAGGGGACCCGAGGGGGTAGTCCCACATTCAAACCTTCTATATTCAAAACCCTAGCCTTCACCCAGCCTTCAGTACCCCCAACTTGCCCCCTAAGTGCAACACCCAACTATCTACCCAGCACCCTCCCTCAATCCCTCAGCATTTCTGTTACCTCACCTAACCAGAAATGCGCAGAACTTGATAAAAAAACTTTTTGCACCCCCCACCTCCTCACTGTCCCTGACTCACAATCTTTACTGCTTAGCTTTCTCTTGTGTGTGAATCCTGTCCTTCTATGAGGCTGGCAACTGCCAGAGAGTAGAGACTTTGTGATCTCTCCAGAGAGTAGAGACTTTTTCCCGAAGAGGAAATTCCCCTGGCAGCCCCATACTCACTAACAGGATCTTTGGCCACTACTGAGTTGGATGGCATACTGGGCTGTCCGGGTCCTGCCTTATTTACAGCTATAACTCGGAACTCATATTCGGTGTCCTCCAGGAGACCATCCACAGTGCACTTAGTGCCTGAAATGGGAAGATGAGGGGTTGTGAGGCAGGGGCATCCATGGGGTGAGAGATGAGAGATGAAAGATGAGAGAGAGAGTCAGAGATAATCAGAGAGAGAGAGAGAGAGAGGCAGAGAGAGTTGGAGAGACAGAGAGAGAGAGAGAGAGAGAGAGAGAGAGAGAGAGAGAGAGAGAGAGAGAACCAGAGCCAGAGTGACAGACTCAGAGAGACAGTGAGAGAGAGGCAGAGAAAGTGAAAGCAAGACAGCAAGAGCAAGAGAGAGAGACAGTGAGAGGGAGAGACAGAGAGAGACAGCGAGGGAGGGGAAGAGAGAGAGAGAGAGAAAGGCAGAGAGAGAGAGAGAGAAAGGCAGAGAGAGAGGGAGAGAGAGAGAGAGAGAGAGCGCACGCGCTCGAGAGAGCTAGATAATCAGAGAGCCAGAGAGAGGGAGAGAGGAAGAGCAAGAGAGAGACCATGGAAGAGGAGGTCAAAGGGGGAGGGAGTGTGTTCAGAGTAGCAATGGGTCCACTCAGAAAAACCTCCTCGGTGGCTCAGCCTGTAATCCCGCGCCTTTGGGAGGCTGAGGTGAGTGGATTGCCTGAGCCCGCGGGTTCGAGATCTGCCTGGGCAGCGAGACCTCACCTCTACAATAAATCAAAAAATCAGCCGGGCGTGGTAGTGCATGCCTGTAATTCTGGCTACTTGGAAGGCTGAGGTGGAAGGATCGCCGGAGCCCAGCAGGTCGAGGCTGTGGTGGCCGGAAGCGGGCACTGCACTCCAGTCTGGACGACAGAGTGAGACTCCAACTCAACAAAACAAAACAAAACAAAAAACCTCCTTTTGTCCTTCCTGGGCCTTTGTCCCTGGGACCTCACCCTGGATGGGGTCCTTGTTGAATGGCACCCACAGGTTACTGCCTTTCTTCCTTCGCTCTACAATGTAGCCAAGCACTGGGGCTCCCCCATCCTGGGTAGGGGCATTCCATGTGATGGTCACAGTCTCTTTGGTCACATCAGTCACTTGAGGCTGGGAGGCAAAACCAGGAGGCTCTGTAAGGGACACAGAGAGGGCACAGGTTAGGAAGGGGAGCATGTAGACAACTGTCCATGCTGGCCTCTGCCCCCTTCCCTAAACAAAACTTAAACCAATGCTTCTTAACTCTGGTTGCACATTAACATCAAGTGGGGACTAAAAAACAAAAAAACAAAAAAACTCCACCAGCAATTAGCGTCTGGATCCTATGCTCCAATATTCTCTCTCTCTCTCTTTTTTTTTTTTTAAGAGACAAGGTCTTGCTATGTTTCCCAGGCTGGTCTTGAACTCCTGGGTTCAAGCAATCCTCCTGACTTGGCCTCCCAAGTCAGGCCTGGAATTAGAGTTGTGAGCCAGCGCGCTTGGTCCCAATATTCTAACTTAATTGGCCTGGGGTGGAGAGCAGGTATTAGCATTTTTAAAAGACTCTAAGTGCTTCTAATGTGTAGCCAAGATTGAGACTCACTGACTTAAACTTTCCCACCTGTGTGACCCCCAGTGCCACAGTTCTCAATCTACTGTTTTGACACCGAGCTGTGAGTTGGGTGAGGTATAGCAGGTAATTAATTAGCAACGTAATCAAAATGTTGATGTTGTCAAGGGTTTTCTTTAGGAGAAAGAAAAAAGAATGGTTTCAAGGTTATCCCTAAAGCAACACCATGCTCTCTTAGATTCTGGGATGACCTCTGGAATGGAGAAAGCAATTAGTTTCCTGGAATTGTGCACATTCTGGGTATACCCATGGGAGTGGGTTTGCATGTGATGTGACTGGAAAAAGTTGAGGAATCCTGCCTGAAATGATGTTCTGTTTTCACTCTGAAATCGGTCTGTTTCATGGGACAGCTAAGGAGATGACCCCGTGGAATTCCCCAGAGACCAGTGCTCCTCCCTGGCTGAAGGCCCCCATCCTGGTCCCCTGGGTTCCCCACTGAGCCCAGGCTATCTCACTGACCTATGGGATTTCCTGCAAACACTTCGTCAGTCTCCAGTGGGTCACTCACACCTTCTGAATTGACTGCCAGGATACGGAACTGGTAGGCTTTTCCCTCTTCCACCTTGTTGGTGGAGAATTTGGTGACTTTACCCTCCACCTCGCCTATCTTAATCCAGGACCTCTTGCCAGCCGCCCTCCGTTCCACTATGAAGTGTGTCACAGGCCGCCCGCCGTTGTCCTTCGGGGCCTTCCACTTCATGTGCACACAGGTACCCGAGAGCTCCAGGAACTCCACACGGCCCTGTGGAGGCTTGGGACGGTCTGGGGACAGAGAACAGCTTCAGAATGGAGCTTTGGAGAAAAAGATCAGAAGGGCCCTCTCCCACTCACCGAAGGTCTGGCCAGACTGGAGCATGGCTGGATTTTGAGCTTTTTGAATCCCTTGCCCTTCCCTGTGTCCGTCACTCCTCCTTCTATGATTGTCCACAGAGTTTGATCCTTGCTCCCTCCCTGCATGAGCCTCCCACCTGTGATGGGTGGACTGAAGACCTGAGGGACTCCCACCTTAGCGGATCCCCCTGTCTCCTTCCAGACAAGTTCTCCCCCTTCTGAACTTCTGAACTTCCAGAACACCAGGGCTTTCTGGTATCACCGTTTACCTTATAGTTACATGTCTGTCTACCAGTTTCATCCCTTTTGGGTTGACAAATTGCTGTGGATACTTCATCTCTGGGTCCCCAGCACTGAGAGCACAGAGGAGGTGCTCAGTCATGCCGTTGAACTGAATTGAAACTCAAGCCTTCCTACCCCATAGCTTGATGGAAAAGCAGGTGGAGGATGTGTGTGGTGCATGTTGAATATAAGTTCATGAAGGCTAGCTTCCTCATCTCTTTCCTTATTCTCATGTTCAGACCAGTCCCAAATCCCATTCCCACCCCATTCCATCTTTCTCTCCCACCTTATTTTATCCCCAGCCTGATCTCACCTCCCACCCCACTCCATTTCACTTCCACCTCACTACTTCCCAATCAGCCTACCTCCATCCCTAGATCCCAAATCTTTTCCCCCTCATCTCCACCTTACTTCCGACCACACCCTCATCTTCAAGTCAACAACAACACTTAAGTAACATATGTAGAGATCTAGTATGTGCTGTGCCCTTGGCTGTGTACTCTAAACTCTCTAGAAATAGACACTAGAAAAAAAAAATCACCCTGTTCCAGGTGAGAAGTTGAGGCATAGAGAGGTTCACTTGTCCAAGGCCAGCGAGTTAGGAAGTTAGAAGGTGGACTTCCGGCTGCAAAGCCAGCCCTCCAATCCCATTCCCACCCCCAGCTCGACTTCATCCCTGGCCTCCTCCTTCTACCCTGAGCCTGGACTGCAGGTGCCCCCAGCCCAACCCCTTCTTGCCCTCACCCAGTACACTGAGGTGCAGAGTGGCCATTGCTGAGCCATGGTCATTCTTGAGCTTGAGCAGGACAAGGCCACTGTCTTCACGCACGCAGTTTGAGATAGTGAGCAGTGCCTGGTCTTCCCCACGCTCCATGGACACGCGTTCCTCCTCCGTCACCTCCATGCCGTCCTTGTACCACGTCACTTTGGGCAGTGGTTTTGCCCGGAAGGGCACCTTGATGTGGGCTGTGTGGCCCACCTTCACTGTCACAGGATGTGCGGCCAGTGCCTCCAGTACCGATGGGTCGATGGTGGGAGGATCTGTGGGGCGGGACCACAGGAAAGGCTCGCGCCTGGGGGGATGGGGGAGAAGCTGATGGGGGTTGGGGAGGAGCTTAGGGGGTTGGGGAGGAGCCAATGGGGATGGGGAGGAGCTTATGGAGGCGGGGAGGGAACTATGAGCATGTGGACCGGCCAGGCATGGTTGGGTTTGTTCTGCCTTGGGCCACCCCGTACCTGCGACGAATAGCGAGGCCTCGCTCTCCGCGCCCTTGGCCCGGAACGTGTACTTGCCCTCGTACTCAGGGCCCATATTGGGGAAGATGAGCTTGTGCACCGCACCCTGCTTCACGATTTGCACGCCCGGCAAGTCCGTGACCTGGGAGGCCAGGGGCGGGCGTGAGTACCTGCGTGGGCCAAGTCCACCTCCTTCGCCCCCTTCCCTGGCCCCTGCTTCGGACCTCCTTGCCATCCTTCAACCACACGCCCTCCACCTTCTCGTCGTTCAGCACCACGCACAACTCGGCAGTGCTCCCGGTGGCTGCATGGACGTCAGACATCCCACTCTTCACTGTGGCCAGACGCTCTGTGGAGAGAGGGGCAGGGACTGGGTCAAGGTGTTGGGGAAAGGGCTGGTGGCGATGGTCATGGAAACGGTCAGAGGTGCTGTGTCATTCAAAATAGTTTATGGTGAGCTGGTGGTTTGCCGATGGTCAGTAGGTGATTGGGGGATGGTCAGTGGCGATGGGGGTGTGGGTGGCTGGAGCAAGTAGGTGGGGGGGTGGTTGGGGAAAGGTCATTGGCTTGGGAAATGGTGATCAGGAAGACTGGCAGATGGTTAATGGGGAGGTGATTAGTGGAGGCTGGTCAGCGGGACATGGGATGCTTGGATGAAGAGTGAAATAGATGGTGGAGATGCAGGGGGTGGAGGTGGGATGTCTAGTTGTGGTTATGCTGGGCTGCGGGGTGCCCAGGGTCATGGGGGGTGATGATGGTCAGGGTCAGTGGAGAAAGGTTATGGTTAGGGAGTGGGAGATGGTCAGCATCAAGAAGTTTGGGATGATCAGGGTTTCTGGGGATGGTTAGAGTCTGAAAGTGAAGGATGAAGTCAGAGAATTTGGGTTCGAGTCTAGGAGATGTGGGATGGTCAAGGTCTAGGAGGTATGGATGTTCAGGACATGGGAGGAGAGAGATGGTCAGACTTTGGAAGATGGGTGGTCAGAGTTGGTGAGGCACATGTTGGTAATGGTCTGGGGGAGGGTTGGAGACAGTAGGGGAATGTCAGGGATAATGGGGATTGACAGGGTGGGTGTTACCATCCACAGTGACGGTGGCAGTGCTGTAGTATTCCTTGGGGTCCCCATCCTGCATGGCCACCACGGTGTACTCGCCCCCATCACTGAGTTGCGCATCCTCGATGACCAGCTCTGCTCGCTTGCCCTCATGGCTCATGCTGTACTTGGTGCCATGTGTCAGCAGCTGCCCGTCCTTCTTCCAGCGCAGTGTCACATCCTTGGATGTCATCTCACACTCCAGGCATGCACGGCTCCTCTCTTTCACACGCACATTTTTGAGGGTGCTCACAAATTTGATGGGGATGCCTGCGGATAGATAGACAGACGAACCCTTGGGCCTGCTCCCTAAACACTGCATCCTTTTTCTGTAACCACCTGTGGCCCTGCCCCTCTTTTTGGCTCCAGAAAACACAAGAACTTGTGATGTGGAATGCATTATGTGACCCGTGGAAGTACCTGACAGGGAGGATCCTAGCTCTGCTCCTTGCTTGCTAGTTGACTGTACACAACTCATTCACCTCTCTGAGTCTCAGTTTCCTCATATGTAATATGGGATAAGAACTTTCCCAGCACTGCAATCTAGATCGCAATGCTCCCTTGGTGCTCCAGACACACCTGCATTGTTTCTCTGATGTCTGGGCCTTTATATATGCTGTTACCTCTGCTGGGAGGTTCTCCACTCTTCCCCCTTTTCTGAAAGCTAAGCTCCTTTTTGTTCTTCTTGGTAAAGCTTGGACATCGCCTCATCTTATCATCTAACATCATTTCTTCTTACTATTTTTTTTAGAGTCAGGGTCTCACTCTGTCCCCGAGGCTGGAGTGTACTTGCTTGATCTTGGTTCACTGCAGCCTCAAACTCCTTGTCCTAGTCTCCAGAATAGGTAGATGACAGTCACATGCCACCACACTAAGCTAATTTTTAAAATGTTTATTTTGTAGCGATGAGTCTTACTATTTTGCCTGGGCTGGTCTCAGACTCCTGGCTTTGAGCGATCTTCCCACCTTGGCCTCCCAAAATGCTGGGATTATAGGCATGAGCCATTGTGCTCAGCCACTTCATTATATCATTTGTGATACTGCCAAGTGGTGCTCTTTCTTTGGGCTCCAACAGCTTCTGTTCTCCTTCCACCACAGCAATGGTGATTCATGTGACATAGATCCCAGGTGTGGTTCACATGTGAGACATGCTCATTGGTGTATACACCATTATGTGCATATTCCCAAACTATTTTTAATATAAGGATTCAAGCAATCAAGAGTGACATAGGTGTGCTATAATATATGATATTAGAGCCATAAAGGCTAATCATTTCTTTTTCTACTGAATTGGAGTCTAAACAGGCTGGAGTGCAGTGGCATGCTCACGGCTACCGCAGCCTTGACCTGCTGGGTTCAGGTGATCCTTCTGCCTCAGCCTTGCAAATAGCTGGAACCACAAAGCATGTGCCACCATGCCTGGCTAATTTTTTGATTTATGGTAGAGATGAGGTCTCGTCACGTTGCTCAGGCTGGTCTCAAACCCATGACCTCAGTCAATCCTCTTGCCTCTGCCTTTTAAAGTGCTAGGATTACAGGCGTGAGCCACCACATCTGGCCTGACTAATCATTTCTTTGTCCATGATCTCCCAGCAGATAATGAGACCCCAGGATGTCTTGACTTTTGGAATAAGAACTGCTATCCTGGCCGGGCACAGTGGCCCAAGCCTGTAATTCTAGCACTTTGGGAGGCTGAATTGCCTAAGCTCATGGGTTTGAGACCAGCCTGGGCAACTTGGTGAGACCTCATCTCTACAATAAATAAAAAAACTAGCCAGGTGTGGTAGTGTGTGCCTGTAGTTACAGCTACTTGGAAGGCTGAGGTGGAATGATCGCCTGAGCCCAGCAGGTCGAGGCTGCGGTGGCCGTGAGCATGCCACTGCACTCCAGCCTGGGCAATAGAGTGAGACTCTGATTAAAAAAAAAAAAAAAAAAGAACTGCTACCCTAATTTCATTTTCATACCTGCCTCCCCTACCAGACTAGGAGTTAATGGAGAGGAGAACCCTCTCTCTTTTCAGTACCCATCACAGGGCCTTGCAAAGAGGAGATAGATGGGTGAATGTGACTGTCACATGAGGCTGCTGGGGCAGAAAGCCCATCCCTAAGGTTCATGCCCAACCACTCACGGTCAATAGTGAGCTGGGTCTTCTGTACCAGGTCCCCTGCTTGGACAGAGAACTCGCCAGCGTCGCTGAGTCTGGCATCCTTAATCTTAAGCGTGTGGGTCAGTCCGTCCTCGGACACTGTGATTTCATACTTGTCATCTCTCTTCAGCTCCTTCCCATTGAATTTCCACACAAAGTTGGGCTCTTTCTTGGAGAGACGGATCTCAAACACAGCTGTCTGGCGCTCTGTCACCTTCAGTGGCTTCATCTCTCCCAAGAACTTCAGTGGCTCATCTATGGCAAAGAGTAGGAGGGACAGTCATTGGGCTGCAGCCCTGGTCCCTCCTGAGAGGTGGGTTTGTGAAGGGGGCATGGAGACCCAGGTGTCATTGGCCTCCTGTAGCCCATAGCTGGGGGAAAGCACCCTTCCTTTCATTCTGCTTGCAAACCCTTCTTCTTCTCTGGAGTCCCCTCCCATGATGTTCACATGGTCTCCTCCCCAGTAATGTTAGCAGATAATTTAAAAAACTTCATGTAGTTCTAAATATGAACCAGACACTATTTTAGCCAGTTTGCACATATTAATTCACCCAATTCTCACACAGGCAGATTCTATTATCATTCCCCATTTTTTAGTTGGGGAAACTGAGGCAAAGGGAAGTTAAATAAGTTGCCCTAAATCACATAGTTCATAAATGGCAGAAGCTGGAATTTGAACCCCAGTAGCCTGGCTCTTGAGTCTGTATTCTATTTTTTTTTTTTTGAGTTGGAGTCTCACTCTGTTGCCCAGGTGGAATGCAGTGGCATGCTCATGGCCACCCCAGCGTCGACCTGCTGGGCTCAGGTGATCCTTTCATCTCAGCCTTCCAAAGAGCCAGAACTACAGGCACACGCTACCATACCCAGCTAATTTTTTGATTTATTATGGAGATGAGGTCTCGCCAAGTTGCCTTGGCTGGTCTCAAACCTGTGGGCTAAGGCAATTCTCTCACCTCGGCCTCCCAAAGTGCTGGGATTACAGGCTTGAGCCACCGCGCCTGGCTTTGAGTCTGTATTCTTACCCACTATGCTGCAGGACCTTCTGGCACTTATATATGATCTCATAGTCCTATCCTTTACATGTCATGTTTCCTCCCTCCATCAACTCTCATCCCCATGTAGTTCTTTCCTGCATAGCCTCACAGTCCCCGCTCCAGTGTCATCCCTGGCCATTCCTCTCCTCTGACCCTGAGAGGTCCTCCTTGTGCCCCGGATGCCCACACTCTTACCCAGCACTGTGAGCTCTGCACTCATCCGTTTGTCGCCCACAGACAGGCTGTAGATGCCGGCGTCGTTCATTGTCACATTGGTAATAACCAGCATGTACTTGGTGCCCATCTGCTTCACATCGTACTTGCCCAGGGAGTACTGGATCCTCAGTGGCTCAGTACCCTGCCTCAAGGAACAGGTGGGAAGTGGATGAAGGGGTTAGGAGGAGACTTTCAGATCTCTCCATTCCCCAAACCAGCCTGAGCTGGAGGGTATATGTCCAATTTCTTAAACACACCCAGAGGCCCCTACGGTCTCTATGGCCTCATCATCTGTCTTGGTGGGATCCAAGATCCCTGCCTCCCCACCAGCCTCCTCACAGGCCCAGACTCTTAATGTGCACAAGTTCATTAGAGGCTTTCTCTTAAAAGCGCAGATCTTCGGAACGATCTAATCTAGCCTTTCGGTTTAAAGATGGGTAGACTGAGGTATAGAGAAATATGACTGTCTTATATCAAACAGCTAAGTGGTGGAACAGTTGAGTAGAGCCTGCCTCTGACCTCCTGATGGAGGATGCCAGGAGGTGTCCTTGGAAAGGATGGGAGAGAGGCCATGGCTTATGGGGAATGAGAGGGTCTGAGAAGGGAGTGGAGAGGAAGTGATACTGCAGGGTGGACCCTGGCTTGGCTCCCACCCACCTTGATCCATATCATCCTGGTATTGGGGTCCTTTAGCTCCATGATGCAGTCAAAGGTCACTGTGGTATCAATCTTGGTCTCTATGTCTTCCAGGGGCTTCAGAATCCGGATGGCCTGAGAGATTGTCATAACAAAATGGCAAATGTCAGTGGCATCTCGAGCCTACCCAGGCTGTGTCCTTAATCCTGGAGGAGATCCCATAGGGCCTAGGGAGAAATGACTAGGCTCATTAGATAATGTACCTCCCCCACTCCATTGATTGGTTGGAAGATTTAGGAGGAGAGGAATATTATGCCAGATGAGAAAAGAAACATTCATGGAATAGTCACTGTGTACCTGGGCCTGTCACATAGATTCCATAATTCCAGTGTAGATGCTTAATATGAGTTGATTGAGTGAATGACTAAATGACAACAACAGCAACACAAGAACAAATGAAAGAATAAAGTATAGTTTTCATTTTGTAGATGAGAAAACTGAAGCTCAGAGAGATGCCCAAGTCCACACAGCTAATATAGCAGTAGAACTGGGATTTAAATCCAGGTCTGTCTGACTCCAAAGTCCATGCAAGCATATTAGGGAGTGGTAGAGAGAGAAGAGGTAGAGGGAAGATGATTTGTGCTCCCTTCATGCTCTTTAAGCAGAGCAGAGGCCTCTGAGGACGTGTGTGTAGGGTTGCCACAGGAAGATACACAGACACTAGCGCTTTTGGTGAAGCCCAGCCCTTGGCTTGCAGGTCCCTGCACCCTGCTGGACACTGACCTCCACCTCCACTTTCTTCTTCATCTCTTTGAGTTTCCTGAGCAGCCCCCGGAAGTCGGTGAAACCATACTCCATGCAGACCTTCTCAAAGTCCTTCTTGGGTACTTTGGACAAAATCTCCAGCATCTCTTTCTCATCTGTCACCTTCTTCTGCTTCTTCTTGGGAGCAGGGGGAGCCCTGGGAAGAGGAGGGGACTACGCTTTGTATTCACTTTCTCCCTCTGAAGACAGAAGAAGCCTCCGCCAACCTTGGGAAGTCCCTCCCCACTCCATGGATTCTTGGAACTCAGGGCCCTGTTGAGGGGCCTTTTGAGAAGCTATGACCTCACCTCTTCTTCAGCATCTTTTTGAAGTCCATTTTATCTTGACCTGAGGACAGACAGGACAGAATCAGACAGTTGGAGTCTGGTCTCTAAGAGAAAAGGCCAGGAGGAAGGGGTTGGCTCACCCTCTGTCACCAGCAGGGACACGGTGTAGATGGCATCTGCGTGGTCATTGCTTGCAATACACTTGTAGTTGTCAGAGTCATCTGAGGTCAGTGGCTCCAGCTGGAACAGAGTCAGGCCGTTAGTGAGTAAGAGGAGGGAAGCATAGGGGGACTTTCTGTGAGTTAGAGAATTAGACATTTTGGGGGGGAGAGCTGAGTGTTGGGTGTATGTGTGGAGAACTGAGCAGTCTATGATTTGGAGGTACCAGGTAGTGTGAGTATACATGTTTATAGACTGATTCTACAGCAGTAAAATTGTCTGCTTCCTCATCAGACTACCCGCCTTGGCTGTGAGCTCCTCTGTGTTGTAACTCTATCTGCAGTTTCTGGCACTGGGCTGAGAATTTCTTCATTTAACACAATTTGCTCCTTTGTACCAGGCACTAGGCTGAGCCCCAGGAGAAACAGTGTGAGTCAGGCTGACTTGGTGCCTGTCTGCATGGTGCTTGTAGAGAAGCCTGATGGGCTCTCAGAAGCCAAGGCTCTCAGAAACTGTTTGCTAAATGAGCTTGTGTACGGGGTGGCCTATAGGGGGACCCCGAGGCAGCTTGTGCTTGCTATGGGGGGCAGAGGGTACAGCGATGAGTCTTTGGGAGGAAAAGGAACCAACTTCTGTCTGTGGGGAGGAGAGGAGACTATGCCTTTCACAACGAGAATTCGGGGTCAGAACCTGAATAGCTATTAATACAAGGACAGGAGTAATTATAGGCCTAGGTCTCCCAGTAATCCATCCCTCCCTTTCCTCAAAGGGCCTGGAGCTCAGCTCTCAGAAAGTAACACAGAAGCTGGTCAGACCTGAGGATGGCTTGGCCTTGGCGAGACTCTTCTGGAGGGCTCAGCTAAAGAGCCCCGACACCCCCCGCTCACCATCCTTATTCTATGACCGGTCCTGCCCAGTGTCCAGGTACCGCCCCAAATCGGCCTCGTTCCACCCACTATGGTGCCGCCCCTTCCTGGCCACGCCCATCACCTTTTTTCTCACTTTTTTTTTTGGCTCACTTATCTCTTGATCCCGCCCCCTTACTCCTTTGGGCCCCGCCCCGCCTCGCTCTGGCTTTGCCCAAGCTCAGCTCCGCCTTGTCCCGCCGGTTGTTTTGGTTCCCTGCCCATTCCGGCAACAGCCCAGCTCCTGACTCGGCCTCTCTCATCCTGCCGCGCCGCTAGAGCAACGACAGCCTCATTTTCCACCGCCCTGTTCTAGGGTCGCCGCTGTGGCTCTCTTGGGGACGCCCTGGGGGTCCCTGCCTCTGGCCTCATCGGGGGTAACTGGTTCGGGCCCCGCACCTTCAGCACGTGCTCCTTGTTAATGCTGTCGTAGAATATCTTGGCGGACTCCTTGATGGGGATGCCGCTTTCCCTCTTCCAGGAGATGTTGGGTTTGGGGTTCCCCTGCACCCGGACTCGGAACACGGCTTTATCCCCTGCGGTGAGCACAGGACGCATGTTCGCCTCTTAGTCACCAGGCTAGGTCCTCTGCTGGCCCCCTGCCTCCTCCCAGAGATCTGGGCCTGCCCCAGGGGCGGAGAGGAACCCTCGGCCAGGCTCTGCCGGTGTCGGCGTACTGGAAGACTTTGGGGGGGCAGGGAGGGCTGGGGGACTTGATCGGAAAGCAAAGCACCGGGGACACGGGGCGCGACACACCCTCGGGCGCGGTGACCGGGTGAGGTTTCTCCACGAACTCAGGGACGCTCTCGCCCTCAGGGATGTTGGAACTCCGGGTCACCAGGCTGAAGAACTCCACGGTGCTCGAGGACTTACTCGTCACGACTTCCTCTGTGGGGGCAGGCGAGAGGTTAGAATGGGCTCCAGGTGGGAGCTCGGCGGGTTTTGGAGGCCTGCGCTTTTCTTGAGGGGATGGTGGAGCGTGGGAACAGATGGCGTGCCCGGCAAGCGGGGCCAAGACTAGTTTTGGCGGAGAAGGGAGGACCTGGAGTCGACGAGTCATTGTGTGATGGCAGATCTCAGCCACTAGGGGACGCTAACTCCTTTCCCACACCTCAATGGTCAATATCTTTGTTGTGCCACGGCCATTTGTCCTATTTTTGTTTTTTTTAAAGGAGTCTTCCCTTTTGGAATTTCATGGTCTTTTGGGCATCTCTCCTGGAAGTTCTGGTTCCCTAGTGGCATTGGGAAGGGCTAGGCCTGCTTCTGCTCTCTAGGTCTGTAGCTTAGCTGAGTGCTGCTCTAGATTTTCTCCCTGACATTCTGTGGGTTCTGAATTTCCACTCTGGCGAGCTATATATGGGACTCTCCTCACCTAGAAGAGCATGTTCAATGTGGTAATACAATTTTAAGTTTGGGAAACAGAAATCTGCTTTTTCAGTATAAACTACTGAAAATCTTGGCTGGTGAGTTATCATCTAATAATTGCTTCAAGTCATGAAGCTCGTTCCTTGGGTCAGGAACTGTACTAGGCACATATCAGGGCTGATTTTATTCTCACAGCATCCCTGTGAGGCAGGTGGCTTTGTTATCCCGTTGAGAGACTGAGGTGAAAAAAATGTGTTAAGAAACTCTCATGACATACTTTTCAATAGTGATCAGAAGTCTCAAACAGGCAGGCTACACCTGGCCTGCAGATGTCTTTTATTTGATCTCCACAATTGTTTAAACAACAACAACAATAACAACAACAACAACAACAAAATAGTCCTGCATCTGAAAATGGAAAGACTTCACATAAAAATCCAGAATTCTGAATTCTCAACACTGGACTCGTGTTTCCATATGACAACAGTTGATGGGAGGTGAACCGTGGATGACCCTTTAGATGGAGTATGTCCTCTCCAGTTTACGTCAGCCATTTCCCCACAATTTTGCTCCCTTCCTGAACCTTGTTGGTCAGTGGTTTTCAACTCTGGCTGCACATTAGAATCTCTGGAGAGCTTGAAAAGAAATACCTAATGGTCTGGGAAGACTCAGGTCTTGCCATTTTTTCCTCTCACCCTGTACACTAAGGTGACTCTAATGTGCAGCCAGGGCTGAGATTCACTGCTATAAATTGTTTGAGTGTGCAACTTTTGGTCTAGACTCTAGGCCTTGGGTCCCAGCTGTTCCACTTGCTCTGCATCACTGGCCAGGAGGGGTTGTTGGGTAATGAGTGTTGGTCTAGCCTTGACCTCTGTGCATGGAGGACTTTGAAGGAATCTGTCCCTTTGGGACTTTGAGGGAGGGGCAATGACCATGAGAAAGGGGTATCCAATATCCGGGCCTCTGGCCATCTTTTAATCACTTTCCACTAGAGACACGATTAAGCCAGTCTGTTCTCTGAGATCATTTCTCAGCTTTCCTTTGGATTTGCCCACCCTCGTGTCTGGCCCCCATGGGCTAAGAGCCTGGAAGCTTAGGTCACTTGTTTATGTATTCATCCTCTTTCTACTGGTAGCCCCAAGTCTCCTATTTCTTAAGTATAGCAGGGTCAGCATTACTCACATGTAGATAAGGTTCCATCCTAACTTCCCCCATGCCTGAAATTCTACCATCGGAGATACAACCCATTCACCTATGGCTCTGATCTCTTTAAGCAATTAAGTTTATCGATCATTCACACACATCCATGTGATTGATTTTTCCTAAGCTGTTTTTCTGGAGATCTGATCTGTGATGAACACCCAGCTGGCTGAAGCTTTATCAAAGCCCAGATTAGAAGCACAGGTTGGGAAGGGGTTGCTGTTGGTATTGTGGGCTCCTGTGGGGCCCATCAGTGGCAAAGACTGAGGCCACCCAAGGGGTGGATGTGGAAGAAGAACAGCTGCCCCTTCCCCATCCCTCCCCTACCCCCACTCCACTTGCCTCCCACGATCTTGGTTGTCTGGGAGAAGGTCTGCACGTGGGTGGTGGAGCTGGAGAACTCCATGGACACGTGCTCCTGGCGCATCTGCTGGTGGTGAATGGTTGTCATGGTGACAGCAGGCGTGGGCACTCACCTGTGAGGACCAGGAGAGGATGAGGACATGAGGGACAAGAGAGGGAGTAGGAGGGAGATTCAGAGATGTTATGTGTGTGTGAGGGATGGAGTGCACAGGAGAGGCCAGGAGAGCAGCAAGCCTCTACTCTCTGGTCTCTCTTCTTCTTCCCTACCTCCATTTCTCTGGTTGGTTACAAGAAGCAATGGGCAGGCTGGGGGCGGTGGCTCAATATTGTAATCCCAGCATTTTGGGAGGCTGAGGTGAGAGGATTGCCTGAGCCTATGGGTTTGAGACCAGCCTGCGTAACTTGGTGAGACCTCATCTCTACAATAAATAAAATAATTAGCTGGGTGTGGTAGTGTGTACCTGTAGTTCCGGCTATTTGGGAGGATTGCCTGAGCCCAGCAGGTCGATGCTGGGGTGGCTGTGAGCATGTCACCGCACTCCATCCTGGGTGACGGAGTGAGACTCCAACTCAAAGAAAAAAAAAGAACCAATGGGCCTGTTCCCTCACCAAATAACCCAAACTGTTCCAAGGTCTTGGAGGGAGAGGATATAGGGCTGAGACTTACCCAATCAACCAGGTAATACCCAGAGAGCCCAGGGGGTATCGATTGATAGCTACATGGAACTAGGGAGGCAGTGCTAGATATTTCATCAGGAGGGAATGCAATCAGACCTAAGAAGGAACTGTCTAAGTTATACTGAAGTGGGTCTTAGAAGAAAGCTATGAATTTTCTTCCTGGGCCCTGGGGACCCCTCGCATTGAAGGAATGCCAAGACAGATGACAACGCATTGCTACAGCTCTGCTTTTGTTGTGACATAGTAAAGGCAGAGGTTTCGTTTTTATTTATAATAACTTATTTATTCATGTATTTTTTAGTTGGAGTCTCACTCTGTCCACCAAGCTGCAGTGCAGTGGTATGATCACTGCTTACAGCCTTGACCTCCTGGGTTCAGGTGATTCTTCTGCCTCAGCCTCCCAGGCAGCTGAGGCTACAGGCGTGCCCCACCAAGCCTGGCTAATATTAAAAATTTTTCTGTAGAGACCAGGTCTCGATATGTTAATCAGGCTGGTCTTGAACTCTTAGGTTCAAGCAATCCTTCTGACTCGGCCTCCCAAAGTGCTGGGATTACAGGCCTAAGCCACTGCACCTGGCCTTCTTTATTTTTGAGACAGGGTCTCAGCTCTGTCACCCAGGCTGGTGTGCGGTGTCACAATCACAGCTTACTGCAGCCTCGAACTCCTGGGCTTAAGCGATCCTCCTGCCTTAGCCTCTCGAGTAGCTAGGACTACAGGGGCACACCAATGCACCTGGCTAATTAAAAAAATTTTTTTGTAGCGCTGGAATCTCCCTACATTGCCCAGGCTAGTCTCGAACTCCTGGTGTAAAGAGAGCCTCCTGCCTTGGCCTAGTTTTCTTATATACATATTTTTTGAACTGGTAATTTAATCGCATAGTTAAAAAAAGTAAAGGAATATGATAATCTGCATGAAGACGCTGTCTTCCCCTTCTGAGTCCCTCCCCATTGCAATAGGTAACCCTGTTGGTCTTAGGCTTCCTTCCAAAACTCCTTCTTGCAAATAGGAACACACTCTGTGTGTTCTTGTCCTCTTCCTCATTTTTTTTTTTTTTTACTCATAAGGTAGCCTCTTATACACACTATTCTGCCCTTTTCTTTTCTCACTTAATACGTCTTGGAGATTTTCCCATACCTGTTCATAACGAGTCTTCTCATTCTTGTTAACAGCCCCCTGGTATTTCAGTGAATGGATGTACCTGCCATTCAGTTTTTAAACCTCTATGTCTTTTTTTTTTTTTTTTTTGAGTTAGAGTCTCTCTCTGTCACCCAGACTGGAGTGCAGTGGCTGCTCCCAGCCACCTCAGCCTTGACTTGCTGGGCTCCAGCGATCCTTCTGTCTCAGCCTTCCAAGTAGCTGGAACTACAGGCATGTGCTACCACCCCTGGCTAATTTTTGATTTATTGTAGAGATGAGGTCTCACCCGCAGGCTCAGGCAATACACTCGCCTCGGCCTTCCAATGTGGTGGGATTACAGACTGAACCACCAAGTCCGGCCTAAACCTCTATTTCTATGAGGAAACTGATGTCTGAGAGAAATGACCTGTCCAAGATTACTCAGACTAGACTCTTAGCTCTTGCCTTCCAGAAAGCTCCAAAGCCTTCTTCTGAGCCAGGTGGTTTGAGGCTGGCTACCTTCCCTTTCCCACACCCCATGTATCTCTGCCCAGGCTGCTTCTCCCTCTGGGTTCTAAGACCACTCCCCTGCCCTGGCTCCTGCCCTCTGCCCTGTGTCCTACCCTAGCCGGCTCTGTCCCCTTCTTGGGGGCTGAGGGAAGCCTTACCTTCCACGCTGACCAGTCCCTCCCAACACTTTGCAAGCGATGTCCACGGCTTTGGAGGCTCAGCTAGTGCCTGGACTGTGGGAGTGGCCAGTCTCCACCTTCCTTTGCCCCAACTGTGGGGCCACCAGTGTTGCTGGGTCCTTAAATGTTTGGCCCCCTGGGGGCGATTCCTTACTTAGGCTCTGCAGCTGTCTCAGCTAGGTGGCACGCTGCTTTGTGTGTGGGGGGAAGGGTAGGAGGGTGTAGGTGGAGGGGAAGGGAAGCAAGGTTGGATTCAGGCAGGAGGAAATGCTGGACACCAGGCGGGAAGGAGCCCCAGGGTGGTGATCCAGGGGTACTTTCCCTGTTCCCTTGTGGTAGAGGTTTTGGTTCTCCCTGCTGCTGGGTGGGGGCTCTCTGAGCTGAGGGGCTCAGAGTAGTTGTGTGTGTGTGTGCGCGCGCGCGTGTGTGTATGTGTGTGTGCGCGCATGTGCACACTCAGGTTCATGTGCATGCACAGAGCAACACGGCTCAGGGAGCAAAGCAACAGGTCTGTTTTCCAGGGAGAGGATGAATTGGTGGTGGCGGTGGGGGTCTATGGAATCTGCCATTTTGCACAAGTCCAAGGGTGCCATCAGGTTGCTCTACGTGTGGTCCACTCACAGCCTGAGTGGCTTCACACGGCCACCCTGGGGGTGATAGGGACACGTTAGCTCTCTTCCCCCTTCTCACTCCAACAACCCAATCTCCCTCATCTGGGTAGAAGGGTAAGAGGGCTCATTCTCCCAGGGAAATCTTTGTCTGAGGGTGGCTGGAGAGCATACCCCCCACTTCTCTACTTTCCTCATCGTCTGCAGCATACCCTGCATGTCTGAACCATTGACCAGCCCATCCCAGGCTCTTGGTAAGGACCTATTAGCTGGTCAGCAGCTCTGCCTGATCCCCTCCTGCCCTGGGGTGACCCCCCCAGCTGCCAGCAGTGTCATCACAGCTACTTTTGCTCCATCCCAGGGGGACAGGGACAAGAATAGAGCGGGAGTGTCCAGGGTAGCTCAGGATCTGAGCCCACGGACAAACTCCCTGGGCCCGTTGGGAGAGACTCTTCTCAACCCTGGCCTTACAAGGGAAATATCTGAGCTGCAGCTGCTACCGGACCTGTGGGGCTAACATGGGATATGTGTTTGACTGATAGGGAGGGGCCTGGGCGTGACCTGAATGTGTCTTTGCTCCAGCCTTGACCTCTCTGGCCCATCTCTTGGAGCTGTTGGCCTGCCAGTCACTTTGCGACACCCCAAGCCTCATGCCTGTAATCCCAGCACTTTGGGAGGCTGCATCAGGAGGATTGCTTGAGCCTAGGAGCTCAAGACCAGCCTGATTAACATCAAGACCTGGTCCTCAAGGCTCCCCGTGGCTCAGAGCATCTGGCTGGTCTGGGGCCGAGGGGGTGTGGGAATTCTGCAGAGTGGACTTACTTTGGCTTTTCAAATCTGGACTCATTCCATACTCCCAACCTCCACAAGGGGCGCCAGTGAGTGTGTGGGCAGAGCTCTCCCTAGGGCTAGTAAGGAGGGTTAGGGCTACCGGGGAAGGGGAGGGGAGGTGAGGCAAATCACACAGACCCAGGAGGTTAGTTTTGCTCAAAATGCTCCGTTTATTGCTCTATTCAATGGCCACGAGCGGAATATAAAAAGACACCAAATGTTTCTGTCTGCCGTGGAATAAATATGTAAAGTCAGCAATAAAAACACGTGGCTTCAAGATAACACACGTTGCCAGAGTCATGCATGCCCAGCTGATGGGCTCTCAACACACGCATGGACATGGGAACGCACGCAGAGCGATGCGCAGCGAGACTTCTGGGAAGGCTTTCCCACAGTGACACAGAAAAACATCCTACATAGAGCTGGGGCTGAATCCTCATCCCACCCTGGGGCACCCCTCCCCCACCCCCACCCAGATGCTCTGGGCTCCCCACCCCCATCGGTCTCCTTCCTCCCCATGCCTCACAGGCTGGTCATTGCCTCCTGAGGGCAACTGACACCCAGAAGCCATCCTGGCTGTGACGCTGCTCCAACCCAGAGACCTCCCTACCCCCCAGCTGAGATCTCTCTGCCAACCCCTCAGGGGCTCCCCTTGCCTGACCTCCAGGTCGTCCACCGGTTGGGAGAAGTAGGGGTGGGGGCCCCAGGCAGACACCTCTGCCTGGGCTGCGTAGGGGGTGGAGCCCATGACCCCTTCCTGGCCGAGGAGACACAGTGTCCGGTACAGACGGCAGAGACGGATGGACAGACAGAACACGCTGCGGCAGGACACTTGGAGTGCGGCATGGAAACATTTTGGATCAAGTAGCGATGGAACCATCATTAAAAACTGAGGCCCAAAGTCTGCGTGGTGTGGGTCAGGTCCTGGGGCCCCAGGCCTGGCCTGGCACGTCCCTCCCCTGCCCTCCCCCGATTCCCCAATATATACAGTAGGAAGAGCTATGCTGGGGGGTGGGGGCCAGGCCAAGACTAACAGAGGATGAAGGGAGCAGACTGAAGAGGAGGAAGCGGGAGAGGGCGGGGGCAGGGGGCCGGCCCAGGACCCGAGGTAGGGCCCCCGGGCGATCAGGGTGAGGACGCAGACTTAGAGAACCTTGGAGGAGCAGCGTGGTCACTCTGGGGGCTGGTGGGACAGCTGCTTTTCATAGAGGCTCATGACGTGGTGTACAAACTGGTACTGCTCACAGGTCTGGATCATGCCGCCCCTGCCCGGCAGAGATGCACGGTGGGGGTGGGTGAACTGGGGGGTGGTCTGCAGGAGGGCGCCCCGCACCCAGGAGGATGGATCATTTGTGAGGCATGCCAGGGGTCTTGTGTAGCTTGGAGAGCCCAACCCTTGCCAACCCTTGCCCTCTGCCCCCTCCTGTCAGGGACGCAGATGACATGTCCCGTCACTTTCAGGCCCGTCTTTCCACCAGCAGTTTCTCATCCCTCTTCACCCAGCTGCCTATCGTCTGGATCCTGCCCCTCTGCCCAGCTGCCCGCCCTACTCCTTGTCCGCCCGCCAGTCTATACCTCGTTCATCCATCTGCCTCTCGCCCCCATGCACAGAGTGTCTCTCCCAGCTGCTCCCTGGGCTCTGGCTTCCCCATGTACCCCCATCCCCACCCGTGGACTGACCTGTCTTGGCGGAGCTGGCATGTGGTCTTCAGGATGTCCACCACGCCCTCATTCCGCAGCTGCTGGCAGCAGATGCTGGTGGCGATGAAGCAGCCGGTCCTCCCAATCCCTGCACTGAGGGCCAAGGGGATGGGTGACAGGGGGTGAGGGGCAGAGCACACCCTGTGGGTGAGGGCTGCCCTGCTCCGGGGGCTGGCTGGGAAGACACACCTGCAGTGGACGATGATGGGGGCACAGTGGGGCCCCTCCTGCTGGGCTGCCTCCTCCACCTCCCGCACCAGGTGCAGGAGTGGAGGGGCGCGGTCCGGGGTCTTCTGGTCAGGCCAGGACGTGAACCAGTAATGCTTCAGGCCTCGCTCTTCAGTCCCACTCTGTTAGGAGACACAGGTCCGCCCCAGACACACGTGAGCTCTTTCTGCCCACAAACCAGCCTGGAGATGGAGATGGGTCGGAGGAGGAAGAACACCCAGAGTGCATCTCCGTAGCCCCACCCACATACATCATATGGCCCAGCGGCTCCAGAGACCCAACACCACCTTGGTAGTGGGGTGGGGTCAGCGGTGTCAGGCATCGCTCTTGTCCTTGGTTCTGCCCCACAACTCCAGAATCACCCAAGGGGGGCCAAGAGTCCCATCTCCACTTTATTGCCACCTCTCGGGTTCCTTATCTTAAAGGGCAGTATAGTCCCTTAGCCACATAACCCAGAGCCCCAGGGATCCCCCTCTCGCGTTGCTGCGCTTGCCTGGAGTGTCACGCCTCTGCCCTCTTTGGGGGTGACCAGTCCTACTGCCTCTTCAGGCCCCTCCACTGCCACTTTGACCTTTATCATTGCTTGAGTGTGCGCGATCTCCCCTTCATCCCTTCCGCCCCAGACCCAGTGTCAAACTGGTCGACCTACAACATAAATCTGGACATGCTGCTCTCCTGCTCAAAGCCCTTTGTTATGGACTGTTTGTGATCCCCCACCCCAAATTCACATGTTGAAACCAGATTCCCAGGGTGATGGTTTCTGGAGGTAGGGACCATGGGAAGTGATAGGTCATGAGGGTGGGTCTCCATGAATTAGATTCGTGTCCTTGTAGAAGAGGCCCCAGAGATCTCCCTAACCCCTCCTGCCCTGTGAGAACATGAACCAGATAGTGGGACCAGAACCTGACTGTGCTGGTGCTGTGATCTTGGACTTCCCGGCTTCTAGAACTGTAAGGAATAAATCTGTTTCTATAAGCCAGTCAGTCTATGGTATTTATGTTAAAGCAGCCTGAATACACTACAGCACCCTTCAATGGCTCTCACTGGTCTCCAAATAAAACCCACTCTCTGTTGTCCTTAGCCTGGCAAACATGACACTTGATACATGGTCTGCCCTTCCAGGCATATCTCCTGTCCCTGCATGCTTGTACTCGATGCTTTCATACTCCAAAAGATTTGCAGGTAAAATCTCAATGCACACAGGTGTGTGCACATGCACACACACATGCACGCATATATACACACTCCCGATCCATCTTCCATGCCCTCACTTTTGCTTTTTTCTCTCCTGGGAGTGCTCTTCCCACTAGATTGCCCCTGGGTTAAGTCTACCTCAGCCGTCAAGACACCATTCAGCATTACCAGCTCCAGGAAGCCCTCCCACTGGCAGAGTGTCCTTCTTCCATATCCTTACCTATCTCTAGCTTGGTACTTACCACCTCATGGGTGCTTCTTGAGGAAAGAGTCCAGGCTTTGGACAGCTCTGTTCTCAGCACCCAACCGAGAATCAAGTCCAAGGTAGGTGCTTGTCATGGTTTATGAACAAAAGTAAACACACTCAGTCCCCAAGATGCCCTGGTTCTTCCCTAACCAGCCCCGTGGCACCTCACCTGAGCCTCTTTCGGGAAGATTTCTGCTTAGGAAGCCAGTTCCTCGGGTCCGTGTGTTACCTGGCTGTGTCAGCTACCAACTTCCTGGCCCTTCATGCCATTTGGCAAGACCTGTATCTTGGAGTCACTCAGGTGGGCACTGCCCGCTGGGGCTGAGGTGCCCCTGACACCCTGCCTAGCACCCTATCCAGTGGGAGAGGGAGAATTTCAGGCCTCAAGCTCATTTTCTGTGGCTGGGCCCTGTGGCTGTCAGCATCAATGAATTTCCTGGGCTGTTTCTGGATAGGACATCAGCACTGGATGCCTGAATCTCCTCTTCCAGTCTCTGGGGTTATTACAGTGGGCTCTACCTTCCCCAAACATGGGCCTGTCCTTTCTCAAAAACAGAACCTGCTAATCCCCTGATTCCAAAGGAACAGTCTCCTCTGTTATGCCTACCCTGAAAGAAGCACAATTTTGGGGCAGGAGGATTCTCCCACCACTCTCCTGGCTGTTCTGTATGGCTCATATTTTTGTGTCTTCCTTTTTGTTGCCGAGCCACAGCCTTCCTGGGTAACCCCAAAGCAGCAAGGCATGCCTGCCCTCTCGTGGACAGATTGGGAAATATAGGTAGAAGGCTGGGAGCCCAGGTGAAGAGATGTTTCTAGGCAGGATCTCAAAGTCATAAATGAACCCTCAGTTATGAGAACCATTATAAGGACAGTGCTGGAGGCTGCTGAAGTCCCCACAGACAGTCCTGGCCTCAGGTACATGTGAAGCAGAGCTAGAAGGCATTATGAATGACAAGGTAGAGAGAGAGAGAGAGAGAGAGAGAGAGAGAGAAGAGAGAGAGAGAGAGAGAGAGAGAGAGAGAGAGAGAGAGAGAGAGAGAGAGAGAGAGAAGGAGGGGAGAGGATGTACCCATGTGAGAAGAACCCAACAGCATTAAATACAACTGAGATTTGGGAAATGTTAGGGGTTTGGTCCTGCCTCTGGTCCCCAAATCCATTCACCCCTCCCTCATCTCTGCTTATCAGTCAAGACTGGCAGTGATCCAGGCCTTTATTTAAACCACTCTGGGGCCCTGTTCTCTGTGGAGTCCCCAAGGAAACCCGAGCACTCCATCCTCCCAGCCCAGTCCAGCCCAGCCCAGCTCAGCCCAGGCCTCACCTTGAGGGAGATGAGTCGCAGCCGGTAATCCTCTGTGTGAATGACCTTCCGCACAGTGATCTCCACACCGTCGTACACCACCTGCTCCTCCGGCCAGTACTCAGTGCACTTCTGCAGGGACCCAGATCAGGCTGCGATACAACCCCAATTGCTTCCCACGTGCTCCCCGACACCCCTCCAGGGCCAGCAGAGAAACACAAGGGCAGCAGGTTTGTTGTTAGAGTGTTGGGTTCAAATCTCAACTTCAGAACCTACACGCTACTTCCCTTTTCTGAGCCTTGGCTTCCTCATCTGGAAAATGGAAGTCCTACCCATTTTGAAGTACTTTTATAGGGAGTCCATTAAATGGGCTGTTGTGGGTATCAAAGTAGCCAGCAGCAGTTCTGGCAGGCTGGGAGGCGAAAGCGCATGGTATTGAAGATCACAGGCACTGGGGGTGAAGAGACCATTCCAGGCTCTGTCTATGACTGTCTGTCTCTGCCCGTGACTGTCTGAGCCAATGACTTAACCCCACTGAGCTTCTCATTTCCTCATCTTGGCAGTAGAGTGGCCATTGCCAACCTCACAGGATTGTCGAAAGGATTAATATGAAAATGAGATACTTGGCGCAAGGCACAAAGCAGGAGGTGCTTGGTGGTGGTGCAGGGTCCCTACCTCGTTCATCTCCTCGATGTTGGTGATCATGACAATGATGGGTGTGTGTTCCTGCCACACCATGTGCCAGAAGTCGGCCACCGTGCTGACAATGGGTCCCTGAGTGGCGATGTACACCTTCTCCTCTCCACCGTAGCCCTGTGGCCAGCCAAGTCCGGGCTGTGAGGGTCAGAAGCCACGCTCCCAGGGCCCAGTTCCCACACACAAGCAATCTTCCCCAGGGCTGGCAGGAGCCAGACTGGCTTAGGGATAAGGCTGGACGATGGAGCTCATGGACTCAGGCCTCGCCTTCAGCGAGAGGCTGTCAGAATGGGCATACGTACCCGGATGTAGTTGGCATTGATGTAGGAATTCAGAGGATCATCGGGGTCTGGTGAGGTCAGACACACTCTGCTGTGAGGGTCTGGGGTAGGGGGAGACAGGTAAGGCCGGAAGCTGGGCCCTCTGGTGCAGGGCCCACCTTTTCCGGCCCACTCCAGGGCACCCACATTTCTTTCATTCTTTTTTTTTTTTTTTTTTTTGAGAAAGCAGAATTTATTGAGAGGACAGGAAAGCTCTCAGAGTTGGGGGGACCCAAGGGGGTTTCCTGGGTACCCACATTTCTTTGGGACCTTAGCAATTCTTCCTTTCCTTACCAGTAGCAAAGCACTGACCCATCTGAGGTCCATTCAGACAGGTGAGGACCCAGGATGAAGAGAGGAGCAGATAGAGAGAGGCTATGGGTCTCTGCCTCTGTAGGACCAATACCTGCCCTTTGCCTGGGCCCCTTAAGCTACCCTATACTTGCTGTATCTAATGTTCTAGAGAGGAGAAAGCTAAGCCAAGAAAGGCGTTACCTAGGGCACAGAGCCTGGACAGCAGGAGGCAGCAAGAGTTTGAGTACACACTGTCACTGACTTGCTGTGTAAGCTTGTAAAAGCCACAGTCTTTCTAAGCCTCAGTTTTCCTATCTATAAAATGGGGCAAAGATGCCTACTTCCTTGGGCAATTGGGAAGATAAATGATAAAATGGATGTGAAAGTGAGGTATAAACTGTAAAGTGCTTTATAAATCTATAGGGCTGTTAATATTTAGGGATAGAAAGCTGAGGGAAATTACTGGGATAAAAAGGATAAGGCCTCCCATGTCTGGAATGAGACTGTAGGGTCTCAGCTACATGGATATGCATGCAAAAGTTGTATTTTTTTTCAATCTATTCACATGTCAAATCCCGTAGCCACAGATTCTCCTAATATACTGCTTCTCTTCTTGGAGGGAATTTTGCTTTGTTCCTGCAAGAGCCTTTCACATTGACTGTTCCATCAGCCTGCAGGGGTAGGACTGAGCCAGGGAGGCTGTGTGGGAGTATCAGGGAAGCTGCTGGGGGCCTGGAGTACTGGGCCCTGGTCTAGATTTATCACCAGCCCACTGGCTTATCCCTTCCCTAGGACTCTGTTTCTCTCCTGTCACAGGGAGGCATTTTCAGTGTGCACATCATAGGGCTCTCAAAGACTGTCCCGGGGAGTCATTAAGAATCTACACCGCTGATTCAGCCAAAGAGCCTGGGTTCAAATCCTGACTCCAAGACTTACTGGAAGTGCCAGTGTGGGTACTCTTCTTCTCCCTGTGCCTCATCTCTAAACTGGAAACTCTCCTTCCACAATGACCTCACTTATCTTGTAAAGGTTAAAACAGCTCATGAACATTAACGAGGGGAGCACCTCGAGCAGTAACGTAGACTAGCATATGGGAAACACTGGGTAGCAGTTAGTGCTGTGATGACTGCCGTTATTACAAGTTTCATCATCATTTAACAGACAAAAGGAAGAGTCCCAAACCTGGCAGGACAAACAGGGAAGGTGACATGTATAAGTCTCCCTCTCTAGCCCGTTTCTTGCCCCAGCCCCACTGCCTGGGGTTTTTGGCGGTGACATGGGGGCAGTTCTTGCAAAGAGGGGTATGGAGGTTGGCAGGGGTAGAGGAGGAGCAAGGGTAAGTGGGAAGGAGGGCTCTGGGGGACCAATAGCAGAGAGGAACAAGACGCTTTGCATGGCCAGAGCTCTTCTCCTTGTTTGCTGGGA
This sequence comes from Cephalopachus bancanus, assembly GCA_027257055.1. Lineage (NCBI taxonomy): Eukaryota > Metazoa > Chordata > Mammalia > Primates > Tarsiidae > Cephalopachus > Cephalopachus bancanus. The sequence goes on along the minus strand of JAPVLO010000673.1, from coordinate 392,778 downwards.
ATCTATTCCATTAGGTTCAACCCACAGGCCAAGGTGGGACTGGAGACAGGAGATACTGGAGAGGAACCAGGTAACAAAGAGTCTTATGAGTCATACTTAGAAAGCCAAACCTAACCCTGAGTATGACAAGACTGACGCTGATAGTGTTTAAGGATGAGAATGACATAATTCGATGTCTGTTTGGCATCATGTTGGTGGTGATGGTAGAAGATGGGCAGGAGAGGGGAATATGGAAATCAGGGAGCTAGTTAAGGGATTCCTGCAATGATCCACATAAGAAGGACCAGAGTTCACAGGCTGCCCTGCTGGCACGACTTCAGGGGCATCCACATCAGTGTTGTCTATATAAATGGTGCCCTCTGGAACTGGGCAACCTGAAAGCCCCCAGAAAGCCATGTGGCCGTGAGGTTACATTCTCATGGCTATGGTGTCTACCCTGTGCCAGGCACTGTTTTGGTGAGTGGGACATGGTGGTGAAAAGGACAGGAATTTCTCCCCTGCATCTTGTTCTCAATGCTGAATATTGGGCTGCTGGTCCCTCTGGTGTCACTGTCCATGGACCCATCTCTCCCATTAGATTAGGAGTTCCTTGTGTGGAGTCTGTGTCTTGCTCATGTCCCTGGGGCAGAAGCGGAGGACATGTGTCCCTAGTGCATGAGAAAACAAAGCTCAGGGCAGCCTGCATTGAGAGGCAGCCTCTGCCAGACCTGCCCTGCCCTCTGCCCCCCCCCCCCAAGCCCGAATCTGAGGGCAAAGGGTTAAGTCTTGCTGGACATGGACAAGATTCTTTGCTGGGCTTGGGGGCCTAGAGGCTCAGCTGCGCTTAAACCCCTCAGCAACCCCAGGGGGATGGCATAGAATCCTGGCCTGCTCCCACTTTCCTCCCGTGGCCAGTCTGGGTGGTCAGCAGAGCCCTGGCTTCTGGGGTACTTGCGCCCCTCCCTTCAGGTAGAGCTGGGAGGAGGAGGGCAGATGGGGGAAGAGGTGAGCAGCCCTGAATAATGCATCCTGGCCTTAAATGGCGTTTTGTTTAACCGGAACTACCTAGAGACTGCGTCACCATAGCAACTACAAGTCGATATTTTAAAAGTTAAAAATAAGTCATGACATCTTACATGTTGTTAGAGATGCTGATGGCAAAACTCCCTTTTTAAAGGCTTGCTGCTCCACAAACTGAGTGGAGTAGGTTTGTAGGGACTCACTTTCAACAAGTCACCCTCAAGCTAGCCCCGGGGCCTGGGACTGGAACTTGGCAGGGGTGGCAGACACACAGGGGCTTGAGAAAAGTTACCGGAGCACAACACCCTAAGGCTGAAAGAGGAACATTAGGTCACCTGGTCTAAATGCCCCCCAAGGGCGAAAACCCCTCTCAGACCTTCAGGGGATGGCTCATGCAGCCTCACTAGAACACACTGAGGAATGGTGGGGAGCCCTACCTGTCAGAGGCAGTTCATTTGTCCGTGGGGGTGGATGTCTTTTTTAGAGTACCTTGTGGGAATGGATTTCCCTTTTAGAGGACTTACAATCTGACCAAACTCAACACAACGTAAATAAGGAGCCCGATTCTGGGGTCACAGAGGCCCAGGTGTGAAATTCTGCTCTGCACTTCCTAGCTGTGGAAGAGGCGCTTAACCTCTCTGAGACTTAATTTCGTTTCCTTAAAAATCTGCCCACTCTGGAGAGATAAAGGACGTCACCACAACACTGGCCAGGAGCTGCTGACATCACTGCCCTTTCTGTTGGGATTTCTACAGAGGCCAGCCCAACACTTGGCCAGGCAGGGCCAAGGTCCAGAGTGCCGTGTGTGGGAATATGTCAGCCTCTGCCCTCGGCAGGGTGGCATCTCTGTCCCTTCTCCCCTGGTGGTGAGTGTCCTGTCACCCCTAGAGGCCCAGCTCTGGGCTTAAAGTCCTCCTCAGGACGAGGGCCAACAGGAGAAGGTGGGTCTGCCCCCTGCCTCCGGCGGTGAGTACTCACTGGGAAGTATGGTTTTGTACCGATTCTTCCGTACCAGCCCAGGGATGTCATACTCTTTTGGGTCCACAAAGTTCATGGGGATTTCCTGCAGAAAGAGGACATGAGGGTGTGAGCGACTGTGGGCTGGCCCTCACAGATGTTTCAATCTAGGGGCTGCTGTGCCCCTAACTTCCACTCCAGGGGCTGGCTTGAGTGCATGCATTCATTCAACAAACATGTACTGTAAAATGAGTTAGTGCACAGAAAGCCCTTAGAACCGTGCCTGGTACACACTGAGTGCATAATAAATGTGAAGATGATAATGGTTTATTGAGGGCCAGCCTGGCATACAGGAGACACTCCATAAATGGTTGATGAATGAAGAAGAGTGAGATAAAAAGTGACCTGGCCCACTGCCATCTTCCTCTACACTCTCCGTGCAGCATTCCTTCCTGGGTGTTCCCACCTTGGGACCTGGGTTTGTGCAGCTCACTCTCATAACACCCATTCCCTCCTCATCTCCTCATATTCCGCCTAGGCCACCTCCTCTGAGAAGCCCTCCCTGATTTCCCTGAAGGAAAGAAGTCCCCTCCTAAGCTCGCAGGGGGATTTGAGCCTCCCAATTGCTCTCTGTGTTGAGAAGTTTTGAGTCTGAACTTCTCTCCTGATGTGGGAAGGTTTCTCAGACTTGCTCTCTCTCTCTCTCTTTCTCTTTTGAGTAGGAGTCTTACTCTGTAGCCCAGGCTGGAGTGCAGTGGCACACTTGCGGCCACTGCAGCCTCACCTGCTGGGCTCAGGTGATCCTTCCACCTCAGCCTTCCAAGTAGCTGGAACTAAGGGTGTGCACCACCACCCCCAGCTAATTTTTTCATTTATTGTAGAGATGAGGTCTTGCCAAGCTACCCAGGCTGGTCTTGAACCCCTGGACTCAGGCAATCCTCTCACCTCAGCTTCCCAAAGTGCTGAGATTACAGGCTTGAGCCACCATGCCCAGCTTAGACCTGGTCTCTTGACTTCCAGGTCTGTCTCTACCCTTGTTTACCTGAGGTTCTCAGTCCTGCTTCCAGACCTGAGCTTATGGTGTTGGCTTGCTGGGGGCACTGGTCCCCCCTCCATCTCTCCAGGTTGTCCTCTGACTCCATTTCCTCCCTGGGTCCTTTGTGATGATTCTCCTCTGCCTCTTGCCTCTGCTCTCTCTTCCAATCTGACCCTCAGTTTAGCACTTGGCTGCATCCAGTTTCATATTGGTCCTTGTTCTTGGGCACACTAAGGATGGACTTTGTAAAATGAAGATCATGATACCTTCTAGAGTTGTTGTGAGAATTAAAAGAAAAGGCAACGTGTGCAAAACTTCCCAGAGGGGCGGTTCGGGCCATGCTCCTTCCTTTCCTGTGAAACCAACAACAATTCACTGAACTGGAGCAATGTAGAGGACGTAAGTTACCCCTTCAAGGTGGAAACTCAGAGCGAGAGAGGAGGTTGGGGTGCCAAGGAAGTTTTCTAGGGGTCTGTGGAATTGGGTGGTGTGAGTGGAGGCATGGCGGGGATCGAGGCATGCAGCAGGGCTGGCCAGTTTGAAGTGAACAGTCCTGGCCGGGTACAGTGGCTCATGCCTGTAATCCCAGCACTCTGGGAGGCTGAGATGAGAGGACTGCTTGAGCCCAGGAGTTAGAGACCAGTCTGGGCAACATGGTGAGACCCTACGAAAAACACAAAAATTAGCCAGGTGTGGTGGTGGGAGCCTGTAGTCTCAGCTACTTGGGAGGCTAAGGTGGAAGGATTGCCTGAGCCCCAGAGTTTGAGGCTGCAGTGAGCCATGATTATGCCACTGCATTCCAGTCTGGGTGACAGAGTGAGACGCTGACTCAAAAAAATAAGTAAATAAAAAGAAGTGAACAGTCCTGCAGGGGAGGGATGGGGAAGGGTGGCTGGGGCCACACCAGCTCAGGGGGTCGGGGCTACTCTCTTGCGGGCTGTGCCAAACTCTGGAGAATTTGGAGCAGCTGGTCAGAGGGTGTCAGAGGTCTTCTCAGAGGGGACAGCCATCTGGTCCATACAGACAGCAGACAGCCCCGGGGCAAGGGTCAAAGAAAGGGAGTGGTGAGGAGGCTCACAGTATCCTCTCCCTTCTGGCTTCTACCAGGAGAATCTTTTCCCTCTCAGCCACTCCAACCCACAAAAGTGGGTGAGTCACCTGTTTAGTGAGTTTGGTCAAGGATCTGGGCTTTGCAGACTCAGCCCCTTCTTTCCTCCTCCTCTTGGGGTCCTCCTGCCAAGAAAGAATATAGCGGTGCCCCCATGGGGCAAGGCCCGAGACATGCTGGCACCGGTAGATGGTGCAAGGGAAGGTCATATAATTCTGGGGTGCAGTATCAGGAAGCTTACTCTTGCTACCCACTGCCAAGCCTCATTTCAAACCCATCTTTCACTGACGATAAAGGTGGTGCTGTGAATGTCCCTACCTTGACTCTTCACAGGTTGAGCACTCGGGCAGATGTGCAGGGGTGCCACTTACTGAGCCCCTCAAAGTCCCGCAGGAGGCTGCTGTTGCAGAGACTGAGCAATCAAGGGCCTAAGCTAGAGGCTCAGGGGTGGCCAGGAGGGCAGGTGACTGGAGAGGTTTCAAAGGCAGACGAACAAGGCAGGAGGAGGGTGGGAAACAGGAGGGTCAGAAGGGAAGGCTTTCCACGGTGGTAAAGACTTAGGAATGCCACTGAACTCCAATCCCTGCTGGGAGCTTTGCACACGTTCTATCTGTCTCTCTAATCCTTGCAACAACCCGATCATTTCCATCCCCATTTTCCAGATGGGGAAACTGAGGCTCACAGGGGAAGCTGCTTGCTCAAGACGGCAGGAGAGCTGATAATGAAGTGATGCTAGGCTGCTCCAGATGCCGAGATGGGTATCTGGTGATCCCCGCCTGGTGAGGCGGAGCTGGACGTGAGCATAGTGGTCTGCCCACCGGAGGCCGGCGCAGGGACTCACAAAGAATTCTGCCTGCAGCAGGAAAGGGTCCAGGGCCTTTTCGTGAAGCTCCTCGGCTTGGAGGATGCGGGAGGCGCTGAGCAGGTACTCGCGGGCCGACTCCTCGCGTGGGGACATGAGATAGCCAAAGCCCTCCTCGTTGCAGCCCGGAGTGCACATGTCCAAGGTCAGGGAGACATTGGAGCCCCTCCTGGAAGGACCAGGGAATGGGGAGTGAGTCTCAGGGCAGGGGAAGGGCACTGGCTGGGGCCTTGGGGGTGGGGAGATGAGGGAGGGAGAGATCAGGTGGGAACACAGGGGCCTTGAGGAAGAGGAGTGGGGGTGTGACAAGACCCCTGCCAATGGAGCATGCAGCTCAGCCCAAGGTGTAGACCTGACTTCCTGTCTCCTGCCTCACACAGTGGAGCAGCCAACTGAGTGGGGGTTTGGGCCCCAGTTCCAAAACTTCCATCCAAAGCCACCCCAACATGGCCCTCTTCTGTGCTGTCCTCCATAACTGCTGGAGACAGTTCCACCCTGTGGTTCCCGGGTAGATGGGGCTCATAGAGAGAGGACACCCGCCTAGAGCAGGGAAGCGGGGCTCCAGCCCGGGAGGATGTCTCCAGACCTCCACACCACAGCCCCGTGCCCAGCAATCCTGGGACAAGGCTTCTAGGAAGTCAAGGACATCTTATCCCGGACAGGCCAGGACCCTCAGCTGTCAGGGAAGGATGGATCCTAGGAGCAGTACAGTGGCAGCACGGATGCTTACATGGGGCAAACTCTACTGTGCTCAGTGTCTAAAACCACAGAACAGGAAGGGCCCTCATTATACAGAAAGGGAAACTGAATCCCCACAAAAGGACAAGAATTGCTCAGGCTCTTCCAGTAAGGATGTGGCAGAGTTGAAACAAAAAGCTGTTGTTTTTCTGACTCTTCACCCCATTCTTTTCATGATATCATCCGGGTAACTCAAACCTGGTGTGATCTGGCTTGTCCAACTAAACTCTGAAAGAGGGTATCTCTACTTCCCAAAGTGTGGAACACTCTGAGACACCCTAGGGTCCTGTGGGCAAGTCACTTTGGGATATGACAAAAACTGCTCCTATGATTTCCATCCCTGTTTCCCTTGCTGGTTTACAACAAACACAAGCATGCTGAAGGCCCTGATAAGACAAGAAGTAATGAAAACTACCCCAAAATGACTTGAGCACATGAGTGTGTGTGTTCACACCTGCATATGCCTGCGTGTGTGTGTGTGTGTGTGTGTGTGTGTGTGTGTGTGTGTGTGTGTGTGTGTGCGCGCGCGCGCGCATGCGCGTGCAAGTGCATGTACGCACAGTAGCAGTATTTCTGAGCATTCATCTCTGGGCACTTTGATTTACATGCATGACCTGAAGAGCCAGTGTCTAGATACAGTGTCTAAGCTATCAGGCCAGGGCACTGGGAATGAGTCAGGCATCCACCCTTCTGACCAGGAAAGTGCCCGTAGAGCCCACCCCTCCTCCACCCCTCCCACCTCTCCTGCAGACCCATGGACTTGACGGTGAGCGAGGTGGGGTCGGCCTCAGGCTTGATGTCCATCACGCAGTCAAACACAGGGGTCTCGGGCACCGGGTCCAGGTCCAGGAAGTCATCCTCAACCTTTTCCTCCATCCACTCCGAGTAGGTGAAGGAGGGCTGGCGGCTCACTGACTGGCGCCTGTCCTCGGGGGGTAGCGGGGTGGTTGGCTCTGGGGGGGTCTTCAGGAGGTGCCACACCTGGTTGGGGCATGCGGCATCATGGACCCGGGACCATGCCTGCTGCCCCCGGGTTCCTGGTGTCCCCTCCCGGGGTTGAGCTTTACCCCTCAATGTGCCTAGAGCTGTCTACGTGGCACTGCCCCTGGCCTAAGTGGAAAGTTCAAACCCCCCTCTCTCTTCCTGCTCCTCCCTCCTCCCACCCACCGTTTCCTGAGGATTCAGGCTTTATTGGTGGGGCCTGGGGGTTCCTACACCATTCTCCCTACCTCAGTCCCTTTTCCCAGCCCAGATAACTGAAAATCAATTTTCAGAAAGAAGGAGCCTCTCCCTTGCAGGCTGGGCACACTGGTGGAAGGAGACAGGTACCCATTCTCACCCCACCCAGAACGTCTAGCCTGCAGGTCAGATGGGAGCAGGTAGGGATCCGGGCCTCGGGGTCAGAGGATCACGTCGGAGTCAGAAGGTGCCTTACCAGAGTGGTAACGAGGACCAGGCCTATGGACAAGCAGACCAGCAGCAGGCTGGGGACGCCCCAGGTCCCAGAGTCCAGCCAGGCCTGGGGAACATCAGACAAAGGGTCAAGGGAGTGGCAGGGGCAGAGTTCTCAGCTATTTCAATGGTGACAAAACCAAGGCTCTGAAAACTGCATTGTAGGTTTGGAGTGGGAGCTGGCAGAAGAACATCAGGGGCTTGGAAGTGTCTTCTGAGCTCAGAGAAGCCCTGTCCAGGGGTCAGCGAGGGTGGGACTGGAGGCCCCCAACGGATCCCTCCTACCCCAGGACTCCCCAACGTTTACTCACCGTGGGTCCCAGCTGTTTCAGGAGTGTGAGCAAAGAGGAGATGAGGTCTGTGGCGTTCTGTGACCAGATGTGGCCGTAGCCGCTGATCCAGAGCACCCCACAGGCAAGCTGGGCACAGGGGGAGCAGACTGAGGGCAGAGCCCAGTTCCTTGCCCCTATATTCCCCCTGCAGAGCTCACCTGCAGCCTCAGTCTGGCCTCCCATGGAGGCTCCTGAACCTCTAAGGTCCAGTCTGGGCAGCTGAGGGCAGGGCCCACATGTTGTTTGACCAGGGGAGGTCCCAGGACTATCCCTGGGGAAAAACTGGTTGAAGGAAACCAAGAGAAAGCTCTTCCCATAGGAGACCCCGCAAGTATGCACATAAAAAGGGAAGTCTCCCAGAAAGGACAGAAGTCTTCAGAAAGAACCCTGCAGGACTGAGAGGTCAGGGGTCAGGGGCCAGAAGGGTCCTGCGTTCCCCATTCTCAGGTTAGGGAGGGCAGGGCTTGAGGGTTTGGCTACTGAGGCTGCAGCTCAGATTTCCAGCCTTCCCCTCGCACCAGCGTTGAGGGTTCGGAGTCCCTGAGGGTTACCAGGAAGGCCCCTCATCCCTCTGCATCCCAGGAGGCCATCTTGGGAAGGGATTGGAAGGCCATCCCTCCACCCGCCCTCTCTCCAGGCCCTCGTGAGGCCTGTGCCATCCTTACCAGGAACTGGGAGACAGCAAACAGGCACAGGCTGCTCCTGACAGTGAGGGAGTGGCTCCCGGCACCTTGAGGTGGTGGCTTCTGAGCTGGCTCTGAGGGCGGCGAGGGAGGAGGGGGCGGTGGCATCTCTCTCAGCGGGTCCGGGAGCCCTTCGGCCTCGTCCAGTGCCTCCATCACTACCGGCTGGGGAAGACCTGCGGAAGGAGGGACACGAGGGCCGATGACTCGGGCCCTGTCCACACGCGGGGCTCTGCTGACCCACGGCGGGCCGCTGCTTTTGTGGCTGCCTCTCAATCCGGGATCAGTCAGCGTGGCTCCACTTCCAGCAGTCACCCTCGATTAGCAAAGCAATATTCACCTACCTTCGTCAGAAAGAGCTAAGTGTGGGTGGACAAATTATTTCTCTTTTATTTCTCCAGTAACAGAGTTAAAATGGCAGGAGGTTTTTCAGGGAGTTAATATCGTTGTATTTACGCAGCCTCATTCTTTTCCATTTCTTAAGGAAACAAAAAACAACCACTTCAAACTCAATTAAAAAGGAAAAAAAAAAAGGGCATAACCAGGCCGTGACCCTGAACAACCCACCTACACCTGACCTTCAGATTTTTGTCTCTTGTGGCCTGTGCCCCAACTGATCACAGCCACACGCCCCTCTCCCACCTGGAGCCATCGCCCCCCCACATACACACAGTGAGGTTGGGGGGTGGTAATCGGGCAATATGGAGGAAAATCTTGATGCAGCAGAACTGCTATCAGATGTCTGGGATCTGGTTCTGGTCTGTTCCTAGTTGGTGTGATCTTGGGAGAATCACTCTCTCTCTAGGTCTCAGTTTCCCCACCTAGAAAATGGGGATGGCCTAAACCCTTGGTTTTCTAACCGTGCTTTACAAAACCCTAGTGTTTTCTCAGGTGCACAAGGGACTGTTATCAAGTGTTCCAAGTCTCCATGTCTGTTCCTTAAGTGCAGATATACTGGGTTTCTGCTGAGATTATTTCAGTGCAGGGTTCCACTACTAAAGAGTCTGAATGCCACTGGCTCAGATCTGAGCCCCTGGCTATAGTATGGGGATTCCGGCTGCAGCCATCTCAGTGAGTCCCAGGTTTTGGCAATCTCCACCCAAACTCACATGGTTCGGTTGATTGCTAAGAAGAGAGGGACTGACAAAACAGATGTGTGCAGCTTGAGAGCTGGGTGTGGCTGTCCCTTCCTTTCTGGCAGGTGACAACAGAACCACATGAGGCCAACACAGTTGTTTTTCCATGTGCTTGTTCGCTCACTTGACAAACATATACTGAGCATCTCCCGTGGCCTAGATCAACAGTGTGGAGCCATGAGCCCAGGTCCAGGAGATGCCATATTTGTGCCACAGGCGCCCCCTTCTTGGCTGCTGGCCCTGTGTGGCTTCCCGCCTGCCATCTTTTGGCCGCCCTCCTTGCAGTCCCTCTGGTGAGCCTGCCCCCTTTGCATTGATGTGCCGTCCCCTCTGGACCATCCCTCCAACACCCTGCTCGCCTCACGCACACTTTGCCAAGGTAACTCCTCTTCGTCTGGTAGATCTCAATCAGATGCCAGCTGAAGTAGGTCCTGCCCTGTTGCATTGGAGGACCCCATGCCTCTCCTTCCTACCATCACCAGCAGCAGCACCTCGGGACATGCTTGGCTCTGCTTTGAGTGCTTTACATATGTTAACTTGGTTACCCCTCACAGTACCCCTGTGAGGTTGGACCTATTATCCCCATTTTACAGAAGAGGAAATGAGGTGCAGGGGGTTAAGAGAGCTGTCCAAGGTCCCTCAGCTGGCGGATGGTGGTGACGGGTTCAATCCGAGGCAGTCAGATGGGTTCTGGGCTGTGTTATGCTTGCAGTGGTCTGTAAAATAATTTTTGAGCATCCTCTCCCTGTTCGCCTGGAAGTTCCTTGAGGGCAGGGGTGGCATCAGTTTTGTTTATCCTGATTGTCTATATCATCTAGCACAAGTTCTGGCATGTAAGTCTGCAAAAAATATTTACCAAGTGAGTGAATGATGTTGGGCCAGTGAGGATCAGTTACTCAGTTTTCTTGCTTGATGAATAAGTATAATAATACATCCACTGAAAAGCTGTGATAAAGGCTTTATTTTGAGTCAGGGTCTCACTCCATTGTCCAGGCTGGAGTGCGGTGGTGCGATCACGGGTCACTGCAGCCTTGACCTCCTAAGCTCAGGTGATCCTTCTATCTCAGCCTTCTGAGTAGCTGGGACTACAGGTGTGTACCACCAAGCCTAGCTAACTTTTTCTTTTCTTTTTTGTAAAGATGAGGTCTTACTATGTTGCCCAGGCTGGTCTTGAACTCCCAGGTTAAAGTAATCCTCCTGCCTCAACCTCCCAAAATGCTGGGATTATAGGCATGAGGCACTGTGCCTGGCCTATTTTTTAATTTTTGTAGAGACAAGGTCTCACTATGTTGCTTAGGTTGGTCTCAAACTTCTGGGCTTAGCAATCCTACTGCCTCACCCTCCCAGAATGCTGCATGTGAGCCACTGCGCCTGGTCCCCAGTGTTCTAATTTAATTGGCCTGGGGTGGAGAGCAAGCATCAGCAGTTTTTAAAGACCCCAAGGGCTTCTAATGTGTAGCCAAGATTGAGACTCACCGACTTAAACCTTCCCACCTGTGTGACCCCCAGTGCCACAGTTCTCAATCTACTGTCTTGACAATGAGATGTGGAGATCAGTTGGGTGAGATATAGCAGGTAATTAATTAGCGACATAATTAAAATGCTGAAATTGTCAAGGGTTTTCCTTAGGGGGGGAAAATAGAGTGGTTTCAGGGTTACCCTAAAGCAACAGCCATAAAGACTTTAGAGATACAGATGAAACACCCAGCATGATGCTGGGCATTCAGCAGTACACAATACATGGCAGAGTATAATAATGATTGCAAATCATTCTTGCCTTCAAAAGGCTCCCAGGCTGGGCACAGTGGCTCAAGCCTGTAATCCCAGCACTTTGGGTGGCTGAGGTGAGAGGATTGCCTGAGCCCATGGGTTCGTGACCTCATCTCTACAATTAAAAAAAAAATTAGCCAGGTTTGGTAGCACATGCCTGTAGTTCCAGCTACTTGGAAGGCTGAGGCCGAAGGATCGATTGCCAGAGCCCAGCAGAGCAACACTGGGGTGGCCGTGAGCATGCCACTGCACTCCAGCCTGGGTGACAGAGTGAGACTCCAACTCAAAAAAAAAAAGCCTCCCATTCTTCTGAGTAAAGCAGACTAGGAAATACATGTTTACAATACAATGCACTAAATGCGAGTGGAGCCCAAGCGGGCGGGGGAGGGCATTTACCTCTGCCCAGGGAGGTTATGGTCACCGATTACCTGGTATCCCTCAGCACAGACCCTGGGAGCACCATGAAACAGGAAAGCTACTGTAAAAGATGGACTGTATGGGAGGCCAAGAGTTTCTACTATCAAAAAGCATAGGGGTGATTTCTCAAGATGCCAGGCCTTTGCTCACACAGAGTCAACAGGTGATGCCAAGTATGGGAAAGTAGGAAGGGTACAGGCCTGGGGTCACCTGGCTTCTGTGCTTTGGTGCTACATAGCGCATGTGGTGGCCCTTGATCAAGCCCTTTTCCTCCCTGGGTCTCAGTTTCCTCATCTGTAAAAAGAGCATCTTGAATTCAGCAAATAACAGTGAGCTCACATGACCTTGGATTTTGCTGCTTTAAGATACATAGGTGTTCTGCATTCTATACTATGATGTATCTATACTCGTTGTGATATTAAAATCATGCTTTTTTTTCCCCGCTCCTAAAGCTTCGAATCAAATTTATGCTTCAGGAAATTGTGTGACATTTATCCTGTGGCTTTGCCCTCAGGAGTACAAGCCCTCAGTCTGAGAAGCATGGAACTTGCCTGCAATAAAACATCATGCAGCTGATATAAATGATTCTGTGGATGAATATTTAATAACATGGAAAAAATTTTGATGGTATGGAGTGAGAAAGGCAAGGTTACAAAGCAGTATGATCTCATTGGCCTTAGACATTAAGAAAGTATAAATATGTCTATAAAAAGATGGAGAATGCCTGATTTAAGATTAGAGGTTAACATGAACAGTGCTTGTAGAGCATGGAACCCAGTGAATGCCTGGCACACAGCAAGTGCTTATTAAGTGTTACATGCAGTAAATGGGAAGAATATAAGCCAAGTACTAACAATAGTTCTCTGGTTGGGCTTGGTGGCTCAGTCTGTAATCCCAGCACTTTGGGAGGCTGAGGCGAGTGGATTGCCTGAGCCTGCGGGTTCGAGACCAGCCCGGACAACTTGGCAAGACCTCGTCTCTACAATAAATATAAAATTAGCCAGGCATGGTAGTGTGTGCCTATAGTTCAGGCTACTTGGAAAGCTGAGGCGGAAGGATCACCAGAGCCCAGCAGGTCTACACTGGGATGACTGTGAGTGTGCCATTGCACTCCAGCCTGGACGAGAGAGTGAGACTCCAACTAAAACAAAACAAAACAAAACAAAAACAAACAACCCCCCCAAACCAGTTCTTTGAGGTAAGTCGACTTCATTTAAGTATCCTCCGTTTCCTTTGATAAGTAAACAAATATACATATATTTGTAGTGAGACTACTTTTTACAAAAGATCAAAGTTCTGAGTTGAGCTATCAGGAAACCTAGTTAGTATTCCCAGGTTTCAGGCTCTACGCCCACCTGTCACATCTAGATGCTTACACTGGGATATGAGACTGACAGTGTGTGCACGGTTCTGAGGGACCCACCTAGCAGCAGAACAGCCACTCAGAAGGCAGGTCCCTCAGATACTGTGTGATCATCACTTTAGCAAATGAAAAATAGCAGGTGAACTGCTTTGCACATTATGGGGGTGGAAGAAAAACTGCAGGCTGGTGGAGCTCTGCATGCATATCTCAGATGAAGAGGAAGGTTTTCTCATTTATTTTTTTTTTAACCACTAGGCACCTGGCAACCCTGGTGGCCAGATGCATCTAATGGATGGGTATTTACTGGGCACCTGGTAGATGTGCTTCTTTCAGAGCAAGGTTTAGTTAGAAGTGTTTCTGGGTAGAAATTTGACATCTTTTTACCCAGGAAGATATACTTCAAACATCCACTATATTCTGTATATAATTTTGGGAGATCTATGGCTCTTAGGCTAAGAGCCCCTGATCTCAGGGGTGGTCAGTGGGCGTCTGTGATAGAGAGTGGTGGAATTCACAGAGGTGGAAACCTAGGCTAGGAACCCACCTCTCTGATTTTAGTCTCTGCTTTTTTGTGCATGAGTCCAACACACTTTCTTGAGCACTAATTACATGCTAAGCACTGGAAACACAAAGATTCGATTTCATGCAATTCAAGAAGTAGGCTCTGGGAATACAGCTATGAACAAAACAGTTCTCACTAGCACAGGCCACTGTGGTCCTGGGCGTATTTGTCCTTGTGGGCTCTGTCCTGCTCCTAGAAATGATGTCATTTCTTCTCCTTGCCTGACTCTCTCTTCTACTATCTTGTTCTGGGAATGACACTACCACCTCACTGGGCTGGTTCTGTGTGGGTCCCAAAGTGCGCCTGCACACGCAGTGGCATCTGCCTCTTTTGGCAGCCCTATGAGGTAGACATTAGCATCATCAGCTCTGTTTTGTCCATGAGAGGCGGCTGCTTGTGTCAAGGACTGGTTTTTCAGTAGTTCACAGCAAGGTGGCTGCTTCGACACGCACGAAACCCTGAGTCAGAGGCAGCTTGCTGACAAGTGATTTAGCATTGGGCTTTTCATGGGTTCGCCTCTTGCACAGGGTGAAGGGATTCTCCAGGCAAGGAAATCAAGGCTTAGCAGGGCGAAGTGCCTTGCCCAAGTAAGTGTAGACCTGAGATTTGAACCCAGGGCCTCCCAACATCAAGCAATGTTCCCATTTTGTCATACTACTTCTCAATCAGGGGTCACTGCAGCAAGGCAGGGAGATGGGGAGAGCTTGGGAGGAAGGGATGCCCCGTGTCTGGGGGAACCTGGAATCCTAACCCAGCTGCTTGGGGGGCATGGTGCAGATTTTGTGCCTGAACTCCAGCTGATGGATTTGCAAATATTCTATGATATGGGAGGTGGGGTGAGGTGGGGAAGAAGTACTGGAAGACAGAGCTCAGTATCCCGGGCCAAAACGCTAGGATCTGGGGTAAGGCATGCAGGCAAATGGCCTCCAGATTTGACCTGGGGCATGTGGAAACACTATGATCCCTCTCCTGTCACCCAGCTCCCAAACTCCCCATTAAACTCTGCCGCTCCTCTGTGCCCTGGGGCTGGTGCCGCCTGAGCTCCAAGCCATGGCTGCTCCTGTCAGTGACTCATCCTTCCAGTTCCCAGGCTGCCAGCCCCCCCGGAACTGGAGTGGAAGGCTGGCTCAGCCTGTTCCTGTTGACATGAGGAGGGAAGCTCTGTCCCGGTTAGCTTTTCTTCCCTTCCCGGTGTGGCCGGCGGTGACCTCCCAGCCATGCCCACACAGTCACAGGAGACCCTGCCGAGAGAACATTACGCTCAGACCTGCTCAGGCTTCAGGATCACTGACTGTCAGAGCCTGACAGGTCCTGAGGGATATCTGGTCCCTCCTGCTAATTTCTCAGATGGAGAAACAGGCCCAGAGAGGGAAGTGGCCTGCCCAAGGTCAACAGCCAGCCAAGGGCACAGCCTGGACGTCAGTTGCTCCCACAAGCACAATTAGTTAACATATGATAGAGGACCTTTCCACCCAAAAAACCCCCAGGATTATCTTTTAGAGGGCAGGCCCCTTGGAGTACCCTCAGAATTTGTTTCTCCAGATGAAGTGGTCAACCAAAGTTTTTATCTGGAAGTTAAAAGATTACATCATGATTTGCAGAAGAAACATACTGAATTGTGGCAAACAGGTGACTGGTTCTTCCACTATGACAACACACCTGCTCACACCGTGCGGAGTGTTCGGCAATTTTTGACCAAAAACGGCATAAGTCCCCATACCCCACCCTCCCTATTCACCGGATCTTACCCCAAGTGACTTATTTTTGTTTCCCCGGGGGGGAAAAAATCCTTAAAGGAAATGTTCTGCCCACATGGAATAGGTGAAACAAACAAACAAAAAACTGGTGGAAACACTAAAAGGTTTCTAAATTGATGAATTCAAAAACTGTTTTGAGTAGTGGAGAAAGTGTCTCAATAGGTGTATTGCATCAAAGAGTATTTTAAAGGTGACTGAAGCTTAAACATATAAGAATAAACATAATTTTATGGGTTTTTTTGGGGGGTCCCCGCTTGTATATCAAGTGCTTGCCACGTGCTGGGTGTTGCTCCAAGTCTTTATACATATTCACACATTTAATCCTCACAACAGTCCTAGAGGGTAGGTGCCCCTCTTACCCCATTTTACAGATGAGGAAACTGAGGCACAAGAGAGTTAAGTCTGCTAATAAATGGATAAAAGCTAAGACTAGGACACAGGCAGTCTGCCTCCAAAGCCTATACCGTTAGCTGACACACTAGATGAGATCAGCTCCCTGAGCCCAGGACCAGGCATTCTGCTGCCCACACCATATCATCTTTAAGATGTCTCCAGCACCCCCACCCCCATCCATCTGGGTGATGGTGCCGGACTTCACGGCCTGTCACTGTGTCCAAAACACCACCAAGAGACTCCCCTTGTTACAGGATTACTGCTTCTATCTCACTGCGGGGTGGAGGGGTATGGGGTAACCTTGGGCAATTTTTTAATAGCTCTCACCTGTGGAGGGTTAATCAACAGGAAGGATTTGCCCTTTCTCATGCTCCTACCCTGCCAGTTCTGAGCCAGGCACATTGCCAGTCTTATGCTACTCAGTACTCACAACTCTGTGGGTTGACGTGATTGTCTGTACCTTACATGTGGAGCCACAGAGGCGCAGAGAGGTTAAGTGGCTTGTCTGGGGTCACAGAGCCAGACAGTGGCAGAGCTGGGATTTGAACTCAGGTCGGTGGGTCTTCACAGTCTATGACCTTTCCCTTATTCCACAGAAAGATCTGGAAATGCACAAGGGGGAAGGGGTGGGACAGGTTTGCCTCCCAGGCCTATTTTGAGGTTTTGCTTGGGTCAGCCCAGAATCAAGGGAGGTGCTGGAGAGGAAGTGAGAAGGTTCCTAAGGGGGTGGAAGAGTCTGGAAGAAATAGGCTCAGTCATTTCTGCTATCACAATATCTTACCCTCAGCCTTGCCCTGGGCCCTGAGGAGGAGAGCTTGGCTTCACTGGGCACTGCTGTGGTCCCTGTGCTCACTGGAAGCGGCTGGAGTGGTGGCCCCCATTGTCTGCTACCTTTGAGGGTACGTCGTAGGAAAACTAGGAATTAGAGGGTATGTGGTTTTGGAGGACAGAATCCCCCAAACTGTGGCAACCCAGCCCCTGCTGTATGCCTGGCCTTTCGCTAAGAGTATCTCCTGCCTTTGAGATGTTTTGTGCCTCGACCCCAACACTGATCAGTAGGACTCTGAGGAGGAAGAATAGTCTTGGTGGAAAAAATTTCCAGCCCCTCCCAGCAAGGGCAAACGGATGGTGCACTGGGGGTTCTGGGAATGTGTTCTGGCTCCCTGCAACACTCCACCCCACTCGTCCTGCTGATCAGTGAGCAACAGGACTGAGAGGACCACAGAAGGAGGTAGTACGATGACAAGAGTCCAAGTGGGCAGCGAAGCCATCTTGGATGGTGAGCTGGCTGAGGGCAGGGCCTGGGTCTTGTTTATCTCTGCATTCTCCAGGCAGACAGGGAGGTGGGGTGGGAAGGGGAAACAGATGTTAGCAAAAGAGGATTCTGGAATAGAACATGGGTGCTCATCCTTTAGCAGTCACATGACATGAGCAAGATGTTTAGCTTTTCTGTAGCCTAACTCCTAGGTGGTCTTAAAAATGTGTCTGTAAATTCTTCAACATTCCTCCCATTAGGTGGAGTCCATGTCCCCCCTCCCTGGCTGACTGCCCTGAAGAAGAGAAGGTGGCAGAAGTGATGTTTTTAGAAGAGTCCGTGTAGCCTGTGCAATTTCTCCTGGGATACTTGCTCTGGAAACTCTCAGTGGCCTGTAAGAAACCTGGCTACCCCAAGGCTGCCTTGTAGAGAGAGAGACTTCAGTAACTGTAAAGTGGCTGCTTTGCAAATAGTGACTCATTCAACCCTTGGAGCAACCCTATGAGGTAATATGACTGTCCTTTGACAGAAAGGAAGGCAGAAATATGAAGAGTTTAATGACTTGCCCAAGGCCTTTACGACTGGTGAATGGGAGAGCCAGGACTCTCACCCAGGCGGTTTGGCTCTAGCCTCTGTCCTCTTAACCAGACTGCACTGCCTGCCCATCTTTTTCCTCCTTTTTGTGGGGGGAAGTCAGCCTGAGAGGGAGTTTCAACCCATTCCAGGACAGAGGGGATACAGAGCATAGGGGACAGGCCTCCTCCCTTGGCATAGTCCATCATACCCTGGCAGTGTTTGTGTGGGGTGTCTCTACTGGGGAGGGAGGCACAGAAAGGCATGACCTGTGGACCAGGATGATGAGAAGAGGTATGGGAACTAAGGGTGTCCAGTGCTTGGTCAGGGGCAGGGGCAGGGGAGCTGACTGATGTCTGCAGAAGAGGCCACACTGAGAGGCAAGAATGGGACCTGTGTCTGGAAGTTCGAGGTAGGCAGATTTCCAAGAATCATGAACTGGCTCTAAGACTGGACCCTACAAGTCTGTCCTGCAAGCTCTTCCTGTCCTACAAGAGGCTTTGCTGGTTAAGAGGTAGCTTCTGGTAGTGGCTTGCAGCAAAGGGTTTTGGAGTCACATGGATTCAGGTTTGAGACCCGATATTGTCACCTCTCTGTGTGACCTTTGGTGAGTGACTTAATCTCTCTGACTTCAATCTCTCCTCTGGAAAATAGATAGACTAAAACTTGCCTTGTAGGACTCTGAGGATATCATGAGGTAAGATGTACAACATGCTTAGCCAGGTGCCTGGTATACAGTGAATGCTCAATAAATGGTAGCCAGATTGTAGAGGTGAGGGGGGAGAGAGGAAGGGGAGCATGAAGGAGAACCAGCAGTGAGGATTTCCTTTCATCTGCCATGAGCCCCCAGGAGGACAATGGGTGCCCCACCCAGACGTGGGCACCGTCTTTGAGGCTGCTGGCTAGCAACTGGGCTTGGTGGATGGAGTGGGCATGGACTGGGGGTGGGGGAGGTGGGGCAGCTTTGTCTCTGCCAGCTAATTAGGTCCAGAATGCTAACAAGCTTTCAAAACAAAACACAACTCAAGTACTCTTTGGATGGGATATAATAAAATGGTTCAGTCTGAAACTGCAAACAGCTTTGTTGCTGCAAACAAAGGCTCAGTTCTTTGTGCCTCTCTGTCATGGAGGCCCAGAAGCATGAGGGTGAAAAGGGTCAATGAAACTCTGAGAGTGCAGTCTGCCCTTAACTCTAGACCAACTGCCCACGCTGATAGTGAAACGAACTGGCAGCAGAGGCCCTGGGTCAAAGGGGTGCTAGGGGTCTCCAGTGCCTGAGACATAGGCACAGATGCATGAGGCGGAAGGGACAGGCTTGAGAGAGCATCTTGTTTTGCCCTGCCATTTCACAGATGAGACAAGAGAGGTCCAGAGAGTAAGAGGCAGGACCAAGATAGCCGTGCCTGTCTTTAATCCTCTAGTTCAGCTCACTCACTGAACCAGTGTAGGAAGTTTAGTAGGGGCTATCTGTGGATATCTGGGAATAAGACTTGAAGCCCCATGGCAGTGGGAGGCTGGGTCCTGGCTTGGGTTTCCTTGGTGGCTCCTGTTAAACATCTTCAGGGATCTAGGAAAGTCCAGGTAACAGGAGGTGAGCTCTTCAGGCTAAAGATCCCCCAGGACAGCAGGGAGGACAAATCCCAAGACACCATTAGATAGCCCCCAGAAACCTGGGAGGCTCCCAGCATATTTGTAGGATGTCAAGAGGCCTGAGAGCTCTGTCTCTAGCCAGCTATGTGACCCTGGGCATCTCAATGCCTCCATGGGCCTTCCAGTCCTACTGTAAATTCAAAGAGTGGGACTAGAGATCTTTTTAGAGTCTTTCTAGCTCTAAAGACCACTGCTAATTAAAAAAAAGCCTGAATCCCCTGCTTTAGTTCAATCTAATGGCCTCCCTTTGTTCTCAGGATAAAGAGCCAAATCCTTGCCACAACCAATCAGAAAGAACCAGCATGCTCCAGTCCTTGGCACTACCTCCACCTCCACAGCATCCTCCAGTCTCCCAGGCACTACCACACCACCTCCCCCTGGCTCTCTCTGCTCTGGTTTCTTCCAGATCCTCTTCTGGGACTGGACTGAGAAGTAGAAGAATCTGGAAACTGGTAGTTCTGCTCCAGAGTGTATAAATGTCAAAGAAATTCTCACACAGTCCCTAAGGAAGCAAGTGAGCTGATGTTCCCTTCAGTTACCTGTGGTGAGGGTCAGGGATGGAAGGCATTTGCAATCCCATGGCTGGAGCAGCTTGTGGGACAAGCGTCCAGGGACACATTGGGGATGGTGCAGCCCTTAGGCACATATGACCCCAAGCAAGGAACTTAGAAAAACAGTACTGAGTGAAAAGAATGAGATGGAACACAATATACACAATCAAAAATATAGGATATAAAACATCACCACCCATTCTGCAAGGGCACTTAGAAACAAAAAATATACATTAAACGCACTAACTATAGAGAGAGGGGCCTAGCAGTGGAAGAGAAAAAGGAATAGATGAGTGAATAAAACCAAAGGGGCCTTGTGTGGTCCACTGGAGATGGCAGGACCACTCACCAAGGAATATGATTGACAATGTTCAACAAACTTTCAGTAATACCTTTTCCCCGTTCAAGTAAACCCAAAACAGAACCACTGAGTTGGAAGTTGGGCCAAGGTCTAGTGGAGAAAGACAGAACAGAAACTGAGGGTCCTTCATCCTATCTGTATCCAGGAACTGGGAAAGCTGAAGAGACCATGGCAGCTTGGAACTCAACACCTGCTGGAGGGAGAAGGACTCATGGACTTATCTTTAGCACAGCTGACTGCCAGCCTCTTCTCAGAGCTGGTTGCCCAACATGACCTCTGAATTATTTTGTTGACTTTCTGTAGGGAGAAGGGATTCCATGCCTTGGTGGCTATCTCTACAGATGCCCCCACAGGATTACCCAGCCCTGTTAAGATATCCACGGTTAGGTCAGCTCCAGGTTCCTGCCTGCCAGGCTGACCCAATGAACCTGGAGGATGGTGACTCATCCCAGAGAGGCCCTCTCCCACCAGCTTCCACTCTTGCTTGGCAAGGGTTAGTCAGCATCTTAGAGTGGCCATTCATTTTTTATTAATGATTTTAGAAAATGTGGAGACCCCTCCCCACTCCCAATAAAAGCATAAAGAAAAACCAAGTTGGCCGGGCTCGGTGGCTCAGCCTGTAATCCTGCGCCTTGGGAGGCTGAGGTGAGTGAATTGCCTGAGCCTGCGGGTTCGAGACCCACCTGGGCAACTGGCGAAACCTCATCTCTACGATAAATCAAAAAATCAGCCGGGCGTGGCAGCGTGTGCCTGTAATTCTGGCTACTCGGAAGGCTGAGGCGGAAGGATCGCTGGAGCCCAGCAGGTTGAGGCTGCGGTGGCCGGGAGTGGCCACTGCACTCCAGTCTGGGCGACAGAGTGAGACTCCAACTCACTAAAAAAAAAAAAAAAAAAAAAAAAAAAAACCAAGTTATCCATAATCCTACCACACTGAGAAAGGAATTGATTTCCTTTTGATGTATTTTCTCTCTTTGTAGGTGAACTTTCCCCTGTAGATCATTCTGTATACAGGCATATCCTAAGACTATGACTCTTTGGATGATAAGGATTCAACTTTTAAGCAATATGGTGAACAGCCGTGAAAATGGTCTTCAATGAGTTCTTCCTCCTGGTCTTCACATCCTGTGCAGTCCTCCCACATGCTACCAGGGTTAATGTGCACGACCAACAGTAGAAGTGAAGGCATGTAACTTCCAGGATGAGGTCATAAGAGACTTTGACTTCCACCTCAGCCACTCTCTTTCTCCCTTGTATGCTTTCTTTTGGACCACTCACTCTGGGGGGAACCAGCCACCCTGTTGTGTGGCCACTCAGGCAGCCTATGGAGTGGCCCGCTTGGAGAGGAACTGAGACCTGTAACCAACAGGCTGCAGGAAGCTTGGAAGTGGATTCTTCAGCCACAGTCGAGTTTTGAGATTACTGTAGTCTTGGTCAACATCTTGAGATGTTGAGAGAGGCTGAACCAGAATCCCATCCTGGCTAAGACATTCTGGATTCCTGACCTAGAAACTGTGTGGGATAATAAATGTGGTTAGAAGTTGCAACGTTTTGGGCATAATTTGTTATGCAGCAAAAGATAGCTAATGCAAGGAGTTCTATCCCTCCCTTAGGTAATGTGGACTTTCATAACAGGCTGTATTCCCACGGTCGGGGGTGCGGGTGGGTGGGGGCAGGGGAGGGCAGGCCTAAGAGGCTGGGTGTGGCCAAGCAGGGACCTGCTGCTGGATGGGAGGACCCACTGGGGACTCCTAGGTTGCCAGAGGGTTGTCCCTGGACTGGGTGGAGGACAGAAGCACAATTCCAAACGGCCTTTTCTGTGACTGATATGTGGTCCATCTCAAGCTAGGAGATGTTCAGCAAAGATGTGGGCAAAAAGATGATCTTTCTCAAGATCTAACAGTCACAGTCAGCCACAGCCTGAATAGGGCTGAGAGGAGGAGAAGCTGGTGACTGGTCCCTAGGAAAAGGATGCCCTAGGCAAAGCCTTGTCTTTATTTTGGAAAATGACATGCAGTGGAAAATTTGGGGCAGGCTTCTCTCTGTGTTTTAAAAGGCAACATAAACCTCAGTTGACATCTGGGTTATGCCTGGTTCAGACAGCCTAGTTCCTTCTTTCCGGATGTCTCTCCCTGGTCTCAGATTTTAGTCACTCATGATTAAAAAGAAACAGCACCAGGGTCCTAATAAACAGCTCCACCTGTCCCACACATTATTTTTGTATGTGTGTGTGTGAAATTCCAAAGTTTAGAGATGGAAAGTGATTCGTGCAAGATCTGTGCTTGGAAAGCACAGAGCCCAAATTCATTCACACCCAGGCTTAGAAGTCCGACAATAAGAAACCACAAAAATTGAGAGGCGAGTAAGACCTTATGGTTTCCAAACTCCCAGTCACGTCCATTATCTCACTGACTTCTCACAACTACCATGAAAAGACTGCGTTTCCCATTTCACTGAGAGGATGTCTCTTGGGGGGGGCAGTAGAGGGGCTTTTCCTAGCTCCTCTGTGAAAGGCGACGCCTCATGCAGGGGCAGACACGCTCAGCACTGTCCTTACACCAGGAAACTGTCTCTCATCCTGACCCCACACTTTGGGCTTCAATCTTTCACCAGGCAAGCTCTTCCTCACAGGTGAAGAGTCCATGCAGCCAAAGAGGTGCTTCCCCATTTAGACCACATATTCAAAACCCCAAAATTCCCTGTCTGGGCCAGATGGCCCTCTTTTTTCTGATTGCCTCATGAGGGTACCCTGCACTGCTGTGTGCATCCCTAGCACTGGCTGAAGTGACTGTAGAAGGTGTTTTTGGAGTACCAAAGTGTGGGCTGAGGCGCCCACCTCCATAAATGTGCATTGAGTGTCCTCGTGGTGCTGGACACATCCTTAGAACAACTTCCTAGAATACCAGAACTTTTTCTATCCTGGTGAAGAAAAATGGATGACTGTTCTCTCCAACAACTCTGGCCCCTTTCCTGCTTGGCTTTGTAGGTAGAAAACGCGCCTGCCTGTAGCTGTGCTGGTTCTGTGAGGGCCCAATCCTGTGGTGGGGACTCATGAAAGAACCACAAGCTTCAGCACCCAATCCACTGCTAAAGGACTAGCCAGTACCCTATGAGAATACAGCGATGAAAAGGTTTTTCTGTTCACACTCCATATCCTGGAACAGTCATCACCACTGTTATTCGCTGCCATTTATTGAGCACTGTGTAACAAGCACTTTACATCCACCAGCTCATTTGTTCTTCACAAAATCTCCATGTAATTCTTATCATGTTATCACCCTTATTTTAGAGTGAAGAAATTGGAGCTCAAAGTGGTTAGATCAATTACCTCAAGTTCTATAATTTGCCTCAGGTCATGCTGTTGGTCAGTGGCAGAGCTAGGATTCGAACCCAGGTCTGTGTGCCTCCCCATAGCACCTCGAGGCCCAGCTACATGGGCTCCTGCGCCTGGTAATAGTTAATCTGTACTATTGCTGACCAGTAGGTACCTGGGTTATACCTTTCAATAAAATGGCATCATTACAGACTGTTAGCCAATCAGTGTTCTTAGCATATCCAAGTGGTATTTTGTTTCACTTTAGTTGACCATTCTGAAGACTCAAGGCAAAGACAACTCCTTGTACCATCAGTCACAGTAAATTTTACTAACTGCATTTTAAAAAATATATATATTTTTTGAGACAGGGTCTTGCTTTGTTGCCCAGACTGGAGTGCAATGGTGCAGTCATAGTTCATGTAGACTTAAACTCCTGGACTCAGGTGCCACCACACCTGGTTAACTTTTTATTTTTTGTAGAGATGCGGCCGCACTAAGTTGCCCAAACTGATCTTGAACTCCCAGCCTCAAGCGATCCTCCTGCCTCAGCCTCCCAAAATGTTGGGATTACAGGTGTGAGCCACTGCACCTGGCCTAAATGCATTGAAAGTCTTGAATGAAAACAGAACAATCGATTCAACAAAGAAATAAAAATAAACAGACATCTGTTGCTGAATGTCGTTAGGCACAAGGGACATCCCAGTGACACTACTCCAGCCAGGTCCTTTTTCTCTGTGTTTGTCCATCTGGGCTCTGGCACCTGCTCCCAGACCTGTACGATCCAGTATGAGGCACCGGACTTGGGGACTCTGTGAGAATAGGGATTAGCAGATGGGGACGAGGGCTGTAAAGAGGTTAACCTTCTCCTTCAAATGCCTGACAGCAGGTTTCTGAAGTCGTGAACCAAGATCCAACTCATCCGCTGAGCCACTTCTTTCAGGAAACCTTCCCTGACCCACTAAGATGGGGTTGCATCATTGCTGCCCCCTTCCAAGGCACTGTGAACTCTTCAAGAGCAGAGACCACATCTATCTTACTCGTCACTGGACCACTAGTGCCTGGCAAGCATTGGGCACAGAAAGGGTACTCAACACACCGAGTCTATAAAAGAATCAGGCTGCCTTTTCAATGGGCCCTGCTGGCTTCTGGCCCAAGACCTCATCAGGGGCCTGGTGGGACAGCTGTGAGAGCTATGAGCCGATCCTTCTTGCTGGCTAGAGGTGGTCACTGCAGGATTAAGACGACAAAGATGTTCTCAATACAGGCCTCCCACCCCCTTACCTTATAGGCACTTGGGATAGTCAGTGGCCTCTTGCTGAGACCTAGACCTTGACTCTGACCTCAGAGGAGGGTCCACTTAATACCTACAATAATACAGGGCATAATACTTAGGGCTAGGCTGGGGATAGGCATCAAGACACTGGGATTTAAGGTGGAGATTGGGCACCAGAGTCATTGACCCAAGGGGCCAGCTGTTCCTACCAAGAGGGCAATGGCCTACTTGGGCCTTCAGTGTGTATGCACGACCTTGCATCAACCCAGCTAATCATGACATGCTTACATCTCATTTGGCAGGGACTGCCGTGGCTCCAGCCAGCTGCCTGGGAGTACCTTGTTTGCAAGAGCCATATTGTCCTTGGACCTGAGCACTGCATTCCCTCTCCTCTGGCTGTGCCATTCCCTGTGAGACGAGAAATCCACAGGGCTCAGGAGGTATGCTCACCTATAGCTTATGACCATCTGATGTCCATGCCCCCTACTAGAATTCCAGGAGTCCCTGCCCAAATGGCCTGGAGCCTGCAAGGGTCTCCTTCCTGGGTACACCTCTGACATTGCCTTCTGCTTAGGGCTCTTTAGGTTTGCGGAGTGGCCAAGGGGCAGCTATTGGGGCAGGGTGTGAACTGGGCGTGGACACCCAGACTGATGTATGCATACAAGGATCCTTGCGGTGCAGGACTGCACAGGGGGCAGTGCTCTCCCGAGGCCTTCTTTGGAGTCTGGCCTCAGTCTCTGCACATGTCAAGAGAAGGCATGCTCACGAGTCTTCCCAATGAAGACGCTGAGAACAACACTTGGTGTTGTCACGCCATTCCACGTACAGGCCCTGCTGGCACCTACTACTGCTTTATCTACCTCCTTCTATCCTGGAACCTAGGGAAGCTGCTAGGTCCCAAAGGAGGCTGTATGAGTGTTGGTTGGGAGAAGGAGTGGAGGCCCCAGTATCAGCAGTGTTGCCTGGTTTCTTGCAAATGTGAACACCTACACACAGAAGGAAGAGTGTGAGCAATTTTTTTTTTTTGAGTTGGAGTCTCACTCTGTCGCCCAGTCTGGAATGCAATGGCAAGCTCATGACCACCCCAGCATCAATCCGCTGGGCTCAGGCAAACCTTCCATCTTAGCCTTCCAAGTAGCCAGAGCTATATGTGCGTTCTACCACACCGGGCTAATTTTTTGATTTATTGTAGAGATGAGGTCTCTCCAAGTTGCCCAGGCAGGTCTTGAACCCACGGGCTCAGCAATCCTCTCACCTTGGCCTCCCAAGGTGCTGGGATTACAGGCTTGAGCCACTGGGCCTGGCTACCATTTTTTTTTATATTTAATTTTTGGAAACAGGGTCTCACTCTGTTGCCCAGGCTGGAGTGTGGTGGTATGACAATCACAACTCACTGCAGCCTTGACCTCCTCGGCTCAAGCGATCCTCTCGCCTCAGCCTCCCTGAGTAGCTGGGACTGCAGAAACTCACCACCACAGCCAAAAGTGTGTGAGTTTGAAAGTACCAACGTGTTTGGGTGACTGCGTGCAAGAAAGGGAGAGTGGAAGAGAAAATGACCATGTGAAAAAGGCTATGTGTGTGTGGGAGAAGTCAAACAGATGTGCGTGCGAGTGCAGGGGTGGGGAAGGTGGCCAGGTGGACACTCCGTGCCCCCACAGTACCTGGGAGCTGTGGGTGATCACAGGTCTGGGAAGAGGACGGAGAATGCAGAGGACGAGAAGGCGCGTGCCTGCTGATCTTTGTGCATATGTGTGAAAGGGGGTGCAGCTGTGGGTGAGGGAGAAAGATTAAAGAGGGCACGAGAGCAAGCACACTTGTCCATCTATGGATGCACGTGGGGTGGACACAGGTGGATGTCGCAATGGGGCTGAGACAGCGGAGTGTGCAAGAGAGGAAGACACGCAGATGTGTGAGTCCGCCCCTGCAGGGCTGCGTGAGACAGAGGCAGGCCCCGTGCTTGGGTGACTGTATGTGGGTCTGTGCACACGTGCGTGGGTTTGTGCACGCGTGCATGGGAGCACGCGGCTGTGATAAGTGAGAACATGAGTGCGTGGACACGTGGGGGTGCTGTGTGCGGGGGTGAGTCAGCATGCCTGGCTCTGGGGTATTGGGGGGCTCCCCGGGGGTGTCGGCGATGCCTGAGGATGCTTCCTTCCCAGAAAGCTCCACCTGAGAGAATGATATATATGACCTGCCTGGTGCCGGCTAAGGTCTGGGTGACCATGGCTGGGAGTGCTGGCCGTGTCGTCTGGAGGTGTGTGTGGGAACAAATGAGTCACCAGGCATGGCTGGCCCTCACTCCGTCTTGCCCAGTGGGGAAGACAGCCGGGAGGGTAAGAGAGTGCTGGAGGGCTGTATTTTTACACTGTCATTACGCAATAGCTTGCAGCGCCTGCGGGTTCTAAGGGCTCTGCACCCCAACTCTCCTGGCCTCTACACCCCTGTTTCCTTGTGCGTCCAAGCTGCAGTATAGTTAGTGGCTTTGGCTGACAGACATCTGTGGAAAGCTACTCCATACCTGGGTTCTGGGTCTACCCTATTCACTGTGCCAAACCACGCCCAGTCCTTTCCCAGCCTCCTCTTCTTGGTTTCCGTTTGCCCCACTGCACTTACCAGTATATGCCATACTATATATTTTGCTTATTTGTTTTATTTATAGTCTATCTTTCCCTTAATGGCAAATGCCAAACAGCACCCACTACATGCCAGGCACTGTTCTAAACTCTCTGCTAATTGTTTTTTTAATTTTAATTTTTTAAAATAGAGATAGGGTCCAACTATGTTGCCCATGGTTGTCTCAAACTCCCAGCCTCAAGCAATCCTCCCGCCTCAGCCTTCCAAAGTGCTGGGATTATGGGCATAAGCCACTATGCCAGACCTAGCTCTGTTAATTCAGTGAATCCTCCAACGATGCTACATGGTAGTGAATACTGCCCTTCCCTTGCCATATTGTAAACAGCAGACCCAGAGAGGGTAAGTAGCTTGCCCACGATCACTGGTAGGTGGCAGAGCCAAGCCAGCGTCCAGAGTCCCTGCTCCTGACCAGCACATAATACCGTCCTGTGAGGGTGGGACATTGGCTCAGTCTGGAGCACAATTGAGTACTTATAACAGTACTCAGCACATGCAGGTGCTCAATCAGTAGTGAGAATGAAAAGATGAATAAATGCCAGACATGGAGGACAGAGATGAAACAGCGAGGAACTTGCCTTTAGAGCTGCATTCCCATGAGGGAGACAGATAATTACTGCAATACACATGAGGATGGCTCGTGGGAGTCTAGTGGGCCACATAACTTGCCTGGCCCCTGCAGGCAGGGCTTCCCAGAGCAAAGACACAGACAGAGAGTCATGGCGACACTGCCCACTTTCTCCAGGCTTTTTTTTTTTTGAGTTGGAGTCTCAGTCTGTCACCTAGGCTGGAGTGTAGTGGCATGCTCACAGCCACTGCGGTCTCTACCTGCTGGGTTCAGGTGATCCTTCCATCTCAGCCTTCCAAGTAGTCCATGCCACCATGACTACCTAATTTTTTTTGACTTATTGTAGAAACCAGGTCTCGCCAAGTTGCCCAAGCTGGTCTCGAACCCCTGGACTCAAGTAATCATCTCGTGTTGGCCTCCCAAAGTGCTGGGATTATAGGCTTGAGCCACTGTGCCCAGCCTCCAAGCTTCTTCCTGGTACAAACATACTCTTCCTGCCTTGGTCCACAGGTTGCCAGAAGATGGTGGTGGCCCCGTGGTGAAACAGAGGCAGAACAAGGTATGTTGAGGACAAGGGCTCCAGAGAGAGACTTCTACCAGCTAAAGTAACCTTGGACAGGCTGCCTGACCTCCCTGGGCCTTGGTCCGTTCGTCTGTAAGATGGGGGATAGCAAAAGACACTGGCTTCCCAGGGTAACTGCACAAGAAAGGCCACGCACCAACTCCAATGAAGATGACCCAAACTCCTCTTCCATTCTACACTGGTTGCAGGCTTTTGGGGGAGAAATGGGAGAGAATGTTGGAATTCAATATATTATGCTTATCACTGTAGCCTTTCTGCTGCGACTTCATTCCACTTTCCAGAGGCAGCTCAAAGTAGAACTTGTCCATGAACTTCCATTAGGGCAGGGACTAGGTCTGTCTTACTTACCGCTATGTCTCTAGCACCCAGTGACTGAGTGATTATACTTATATACTCCTCTTGGACCCTTGTGAGGATAAACATTCATATTACTGTTGTTTGCCATTTACAGATGAGAGACTGTAAGTCCAGCAAGGTTAAATGACTTGTCCATAAACACACAGCCTGAAGGAGAACGGCCAGACTTAAATGCCAAATCCCAAGCTTTCTTCCTCCACACTATGCTACTCTCTGGACTCCTATTCGTCATGTCCTATTATCTGTGGATTTTTTTCTAGCCAGTGGGGCCACCCCTGATTGTGGAATCATCTCCGAATTCTATGACTCATATCTGAATCACACAACTGTTTGACAGTTGGAAGGGACTTTTGATGTCATCTGGACCTCCCACCCACCGTGGAAATTTCCTCTCCAATGTGTATCTGGCCAACACTTGAATGCCTCCAGTGATGGAACACTCATCCTCTCTCTCTGGAATTGTCAAGCTCTATGACTGGACCACTTTCAAGAATCAGAAAGAGTTCTGTGTCCCAACAGGCCTGTCTGTAATTTCTACGTATTGGGCTTATATCATCCTAAGATACACAGAATGGTTCTGCCATCCCTTCCACAGAACAGCCTTTTAGACATTCAGACAGCTCTCACATCTCTTCAGAGAACAAGCTAGCCAATTCTGGTCCCTACGACCACCCCTCCTGTGAGGTGGTGTCCATCCTAGACTATCTCAATAGGCCGTCCAATGTGCTTTAAGCAATGGCACTCCCTACTGGTCATGGCATGAACTACATGAAAGGGTCCACGCCAAGGTGCCGGGCACTGACACCAGGTGTGACTAAAACATTGCTTATTATTATTATTATTTTTGAGTCGGAGTCTCACTCTGTCACCCAGGCTGGAGTGCAGTGGCACACTCATGGCTACTGCAGCCTCAGACTGCTGGGCTCAGGCGATCCTTCTGCCTCAGCCTTCTAAGTAGCTGGAACTATAGGCGTGCACCACCATGTCTGGCTAATTTTTTGAATTAATGTAGAGATGAGGTCTCACCAAGTTGGCCAGGCTGGTCTTGAACCCGTGAGCTCTGGCAATCCTCTCACCTCGGCCTCCTAAAGTGCTAGAATTATAGGTGTGAGCCACTGTACCTGGCCTTATTTTGCAGTCATCTCTTTTTAGTCATACCTGGTTATGTCCAAGGTCTGCCTTAAAGAGTGTCACGTGAAGACCGTTCTAAGGTCCCTTGCCAATCATAAAGTTTCTGACAAGCTACAGGTGTGAGATTTCAAAGTGCAAAAGGCTGTTTTTAAACAAAATATTTGGAAGGAGAGGTGAAAATATATGCTGTTATAGGATTATGCTCATTTTTTCCACTTATATTTATTTTCTAATATTTCTACAATGAATTTTTGTTCTAAAAAGGAAAAAAACCCCAATGAACGCTTTTGCAAAAAGAAACGAAAAGTTAACCACCGCTCCCACCTTGTCCCTTCATTCCTTCGACCAGGGCACTGGGTTTACAACTGGGACATGTTGCCACCACTTTGGTAATGTCTCTGTGGTGGCTGCAATGGCCTGTGGTTCATGAAGTCAGGCCCCCATTGCAAGCATAGGCAGCTGGATCCAAGCACACGGCTTCACGCTCACACCGGGTTTCTCAACAGGGTGGTCAGAAAGTTTTCCATGGCCCCCACCCCATGCTCGCCACATCCCCAGTCCGTGGCCACATCACTGTCAGCCCTGGGACGCCCCTGGTGCTTCACCCTTCTCCCTTCTTCCTAGCATGCCCTCGGCTGCCTGCAGCTGTGTGGTTTCTCTCTGGCGAGTTCACAGCTCACCAAACACATTCCAGCCCCAGCATTGGCCGGGCTGCTGTCTCCATGTGGAGCTCAGGGGGCACCGGGGTACTGGGACCACTCACCCGGCAGCCTCTCGCTACAGCACATGTCCAGGGTCCCTCCCTCGGAGTCATCAGCAGCGTGGTCCTCGCTCTCACTCCTGCAGCAGGACAAAAAAGGGAGGATGATGCAGTGGAGCTGAGCAAAGATAACAAGGGTCCCCTCCTGTTCTCTGCATCCCTTTGAATAACCTCACCCCACTGGGGGGACCTGAGGAAAACACCAACCTATCAACCAACCTATTGAGGGAAAAGCTGCAGAAGCGGGAGCAGAGTTTTATTTTGTTTTTTTCTTTTTTGAGCCTGAGCCTCACTCTGTCGCCCAGGCTGGAGTGCAGTGGCATGCTCATGGTCACTGCAGCCTCGACTGGCTGGGTTCAGGTGATCCTTCCACCTCAGCCTTCAAAGTAGCTGGAACCACAGGCATGCACCACCATGCCCAGCTATTTTTTTAAAAAAATATATTGTAGAGATGAGGTCTAGCCATGTTCCCAGGCTGGTCTCAAACCTCTGGGCTCAGGCAATCCTCTCGCCTCCGCCTTCCAAAGTGCTGAGATTACAGGCGTGAGCCGCCGTGTCTGGCCATGGAGCAGAGTCTTCAGGTGTCTTCCATGCGGAGTCAGCCACAGCAGTATCATCACAACCATCATCATCACCACCACCACCACCACTGAGATCATCTCTACCACAGAAGGAGGGCTTACTATGTATAAAGCACTTTGCAGACTTTCCCAAATTAAGTTCTCACGATAACCCTACGAATTAAGCCTCTTTAAACAACTCAGAAAGGTTAAGTAACTTGCCCAAGGCCACACAGCACATTAGGGTGGAGCTGGGTTTGAACTGACGGTCTAGGTCTCCAGGCTCATGCTCTCACCGCTGTGCAATTCTGCTCCTAGTTCCTGTGGTTTTGAACCATGGGTGAACAAGAAGAGGGTTCTGGGTAACCCACGGTCCTGTTTTTGGCTCCCTAAGACGTGCAAGTGCCCTGTGCTTCAGGCAACAGAAAGTGGCATGCAGTCTATTGCAGCATTGTTCACAATAGCAGAAACATGGAACCAACTGTGCTGCCCATCGAGAGAGGACTGTATAAAAAAAATGTGGTAATATACATGATGGAATATTATGCAGTCATAAAGGGAAAAATTATGAACTTTGCAACAACTTGGATGGACTTAGAGTCTATCATACTGAGTGGTCTTTCACAGAAACAAAGAACTGAGTATCACATGTTCTCACTCATAAGCGGACCTTGAACAATTATGGTAATACTATAAGAAAAGGATTGTCAGTAGTGGGAAATTGTCGGGGGCAGGGGTGGGATTGACAGTGGTGGGATTCTGCCGGAGGAGGGAGGGCACACCTTATCAACAAGGGTACCTGCATAATGAACATCTGTATACTTAACCCTGAATTGTACCCCACATCTTTAAAATAAAAAATTAAAAGGAAAAAAAGAAAGTGGCATGCAGAGTTAGTCTCCAGAAATAGCAGGAAAAAAGTAGACATAGACGTACAGCATATTCTAAATGTTCTCCTGCTGCAATCAGAAAGCTCTCCTGTTAGCTCGTCAGGGTACCTGGGAGGACTGCATGGGGGTCTAGCCCTTCTCCTTCACGTGGTGGGCTGGAAAGAGGTTGCTGGAGATCAGTCAGACCCTGTGAAGCATCCTAAGAGTAGACATATGCTGAGGGTGACCTCTCAGGACACAGGGCTTCTCCCACTCTGGGAATGGCCAGAAATGCAGACGTGGGCTCCAGTGGCCCTGTCTCCTCTTTATGTCTCTGACCCTTGGCAGGAGCTGACTGACCTATGGCAGGAGCTGACTGACCTATGGCTGGACACACAAACCAGGTTGGGGCAATATGATCCTCTCGCCTGTGCACTGAAAATGCATTCCGGAGGGCCTGGAGCCTGGAAGTGCGGGTGCTGATATTTCTGCTCTCAGCTGGCATTGCATGACTTTATTCCTTCCTCACTCCCATTGGCAGGGTGCCTGAGAATCTCAATTCCCAGAGTCCAGCTCTCCTGTGTGTGTTGGGGGGTGGGGGTCACTACCTTCAAGGTAAATGCCTAACTTTAAATGCTCTCTTTAAATGTCTCCAGAGTCCCTCAAGTTTTCTCCGTCCCCAGCTTGGTCCAAGTCACCATCATCTCTTGCCTAGCAGCATCTCAACTGGTCTCAGCATCTTCCCAGGCTGGCCTCCAAAACATTCTCCCCATAGCTCCAATGTATCTGCCTCACATAAGTTGTGCAGTTTACGACCTGTGCAACTGGATGGGGGGGGAACTGAGCTAGAATCAATTTCTCAAAACTCAACATTTATCTCATAACCTTCCTTGACAAAAATACCTTCATGTCACCCTATTGTACTTTGAAAGAAGATAAAACTCCTTGGACATAATTCACTAGATCTTGTGTGGTCTGGTCCTCTTATCCCTCCAACCCTAATCCATGGCCCTCTTCCCTTCAATGTCTGTGCTCCAGCCACACCGGACAGGTTCTTTCTTTCACAATGCTTTTGCACATGCTCTTCTTTCTGCCTGGAGAGCTCCTCCTGCTCTACTTCCTAGCGCTTTTTACTCTGTATATCCTTGACACAGCTGGAAGCACCATTTTAATTTACATCATTATTTTAACATCTGTCTTGACCATTAGACTGTGGGCTACATGAGGGCAGGGACCACTGTTTCCGTTTTATTGATTGTTGTGTCTTCATAGCCAAGCACAGTGCCTGGCTCGTAGTAGGGTGTTCACCAAAGAACCACTTGTGGAATAAATGAATGCTGTCCTGACATTCTTGAAAAAAAAAACATTAGTAACCTCAAACATGGCCACAATCTGAGCTGCTCTGCGGGAGGTCTCTGTTAAGCTGCGTGGAACCTTCCTCTATAGTTGCTGTCCAGAGAAGTCAGAGAATCACAGATCTAGAAGGCCTCTCATTTCACAGAGGGGGAAATGGAGGCAGAGAAAAGCGGTCTGAATTGCCCAGGTTGTAGATTGTGTTGGTGGCCACAGGAATCAGGTTTGAGAACACCTATCTCCAACCTCCCAATCCTAACCTTTTTCTTTCTTTAGCCTAAAGAGCATCCCAGCTGAAGGGCAGCCCATGAGGGGCGACCCGTGGCTGGGTACAGAAAGGTAAGGTTTTCAGATACTGCTGGACGGGGACCCACGTGTGGCTCGCACCTGCTTTCACACCTTAAGCCTCCCAGGCCCCAAGCCGTGTTCAGAATAGCTCAGTGCTGCATGTGTGCAGTGGACTCTATAAATAAGCTTCCTAGAAAATGACTAATTTCATCATCAGAAAGACAGAAAGAGTGGCACCTCTTGGCTGAAGAAGAAAACGGACCCAGAGCCGCTCTGTCTTGTGGCTGAGGGGCTCCAGGGAACCCCACTCCAAACCCGCATGTCTCGGCCCTCGGGGAAGGGGAGGTTTCAAGAGATTTCCAGAGAGATGGTCCATTCAGACAGGATGGAAAGCCCAGTCTCTGGGCCCTGCCCTCCTCCCTCCCACCAAGAGCAGCTGCAGCTGCCTGTGGTGCGCTAGTAGGTTCCTCCTTTCTCCTTCCCTGCTTCTGTCACTGGACAACAGGAGCGGAGGACCGACCTGCGACAACAGTCAACAACTTGCAGCGCTGGCCTCCCACTGCTGCCCTTAGGACCAGACGACCCCAGAGAGGAAGGGCCTTGGAGATCACCCAGCCTGCCCCTACTTCACTGTGGAGGGTGTCCCAGAGGGAAAGAACCTTCCCCAGGCCACTGCCTTGTTCAACAAGCGTCGGCTGAGCACCCTCTATGAGCCAGGCCCAGAGCCACCCCAGGGACACAGTGATGAACCATCTGGGCCCCTCCCTGCAGGCTCCCCATCTTCTCGAGGAGACAGACCTGCAAACACGATTGCAACCTGACACCTGCTTTAATCAGGCCTGTGCGTGACACTCTGGGGAAGGCTCAGCTCAGTTTGAAGGGAGGAAAAGATCTCCAAGGAGCTGATTCTTAAAAGAAGTTTCTAGGTGGAATGAGGGGTTTTGAGGGAAAAGGACTTTTTGGGTGGAGAAAATAGCGAGAGCAAGGCTGAAGGCCCAAGATGTCTGGAACATTCGGCACCGATCGTAAGTGGGGGGGTCAGTGGGAGGAAGAAGCAGGTCGGGGTTCGAAGAAGCGTGAAGTAGCCTAGAAACAGGAATCCTGCCTTCTGCGTGGGGCAGCCCTCTTCCACTTGACCATGGGCATCCCTGCACTGGCTCTCCCACATCTTACCTGGGCTGGGGAGGGCTCTAACAGGAAGCGGGGGTGGGGGCCGCGGCACATGTTTGAGGAATGGACATGAGACCCAGCTGGTAGTATCTGATCTGGTCTCAAACTACTCTTCACTGTGGTACAATTCACATAGCATAAAATTCACCCGTCCAACCATTTTAAAGCATACAATTTGGTGGCATTTAATACATTCATAATGCTGTGCAACCACCATCATTATCTGGTTCCAGAATATTTTTTTCACCCCAAAAGGAAACCCTGTACTCATTAAGGAGTCACTCTCCGTCCTCCCCCTCCCCCCAGCCCCTGGCAACCACGACATTGCTTTCTGTCTCTATGGATTTCCTATTCTGGATACTTCATATAAACAGGACCACCAAATATGTAGCTTTTTGTGTCCGGTTCTTTCACTTAGCATGCTTTCTAGGCTTACCCAAGTCAGTAGCATGGATCAGTACCTCATTCCTTTTTATGCCTGAATAATATTCCACTGTAGGCTTGGCTATTTTATTGACCTATTCATCAGTTGGACGTTTGGCTTATTTCCACCTTTTGGCTTTTGTGAAGAGTGCTGCTATGAAGCAAACTACTCTTTCACACTCTGTTCCTGACTTTGGGCAATCCTTTCTTCCCTCTGGGCCTGAGGCCTCACCTTGTGCAGCTGTTCAACAGTGCTGGGGGCTGGAGACCCGCATGGACCACCCAGTCTATCTATCATGAACTCATGGCCAGAGGGGAAGACACGGAACAGACGCTGCTTGGGGCTGGGAGAAGTGACCTAATAGGCACCTCCCTTTATCTAGGGGGTGGGACAGGTGGTGGCTGGATGCTGTTAGGACACCTCCTGGGGTGGGTGCCAGCTTTGCCCAGGACTTAAGCAGAGAACAGGCTGCAGGTTTGATGAGAAAGTAGAGGAGCCTGCGCCTGCTCCCAAGGTGGTGAGGAGCAGGGAGGAACTGGGGTGCTGAGCCAGGATTCCTGGGTGTGAGGCTGGGCCCACTGCAGGCTGATATGCCCTCTACCCTGGGCCCTGCTCCTGGGCCCTGTTGCCGAAACGCCACTCATGGTCAACATGCAGCTCTTCCCACCCTCCTAAAGCTCTGACCCCACCCCCGACATCTTCATTTGCTGGATCAAACCTGTCTGTTCCTACCTTCAAACCTCTGTCCATGCTGTTCCCTCAGCCTGGAATACCCTTTTCCCCTCCTGCCAAATCTTTCTCATCTTCCAGTGTGCAACTTAGACAGTACCTCCGCCATGGAGCACTCCCTGATATCCCAGGAAGCTCCAAGCTCTCCCATCTCTGGGCTCCCCCACACACCTGGCTTATATGTCCCTCTGTCTTGTACTTGTCTCTGTTGCTATAGTTAGCTACGGTTATAGTTAGCTGCTGATGCACCTGCCTCCCCCACCGACTTCCTAGTGACTTGGAAGCATCCTCACCCCTCAACCACCTCTGCATCCTTGAGTTCAGCACAGGGTGCTGAGCTTGTTGATGTGCATGTGAAAGGCCACATGAAGGATGGTGGCAGAGTCTCGGGGTTGGCGGCTTTGGGGGCTCTGGGAGGGAAGACTCCGGCTAGGAGCTTCCCAACCTAGAGAAGACCGCCAAGCCACAACCAGGAAGAGGGCATGGTGCTATCCAGGTTTCCATCAGCACGTCCAGCACGCAGGGGCAGAGGGCATGCTGGTTTCATGGAAAAGGAATAATCAGGCTGACCATCTCATGCAAATGAGTCACATACCCCAGAGCATGCAGGTGGAGGGTGGAGAAGGATTGGCTGCCTCAGGGGCCGGGCTGTGGTGGTAGTGGTGGGGCACACACACCACACACACGCTCACTCACCTAGCTCCCTTGTAATTCATTCCCAAGGTGTCTGGATGGGGCGGGTGCCATCTGAGACCAGGGCAGGAAGTTTTCTCAGCAAAATGCAAACTGGAGATGTAAATGGAGGAGAGAGGCTAGCTTCAGAACATCCAGATGGGGAAACTGAGGCACAGAGAGGCTAAGTGACTAGCCTCAGGTCACACAGTGTGTCAACAGTTGTCTTCAGGTAGTTAACAGAATCCTGGTTTCCTTTTGGGGGTCACCTTTCTCTTCCCCCAGTGCCCTGCCAGAATCATGCTTAGATATCTGTCATTTCTGTGTCATACCCCCAAAGTCTTAAATCAATATCTTTTCTGCCCAAGTTACTCAGAGTCCTCTTCTGTTGCTGGCAACCAGAGAACCCAGACCGATGCGTGCAGCAAACTCGTGGAAGGAATAGGCTCCAAGCCCAGGACTCCCAATGCTTGGTTCACTGCTATTTCCATCCTGCCAAGCTGCCTACCGTCCTTACCCAGCTGTCCACTGTCCAGCCATCTGTCCCCCCGTCTGAGCAGACTGCAAACTTGGAGTGTTCTGGATCCCAAACACAGGGTCTGAGTGTTCTCTGCTTGGGATATGCCCAGATGAATGACTTCCCTCTCATTCCTGCTCTGTGGGTGGGAGACTCCAGGGGAGGGAAGGCGGAAGGGTTCTGGACAGGCCCAGTCTGCTGAGGGAAGGCAACACGGTTGTCCATCTTTCACGTGAGTCTGATTCAGGGGCTGAACCATTCATTCGTTCAACCGTGTTTACAAAATACTTACTATGCACAGGCCACGTGTGTAGCCCTGGGAATACAATGAACAACACGCATCTTCTAGGGAATGTAGGTAAGAAAAAAAGGCAATGGTACCATAGGTGGCCTGTGTGAGGGGACTCAGGCAGGGTGCACCCCTAAAGAGGCAGAGGAGTCAGGAAGGTTCTCAGGAAGGGACATCGGTGACGAAATGTGAAAGAGGAGTAGCGGTGAGTGGCTTTGGGATGAGGGAAGAAGGGTGGGGTGCCCCGGGGAGGAGGAAGACATGTGGATGGGCTTGGAGGTGAGGGAACGCAGGGCACATTCAAGGACCAGAAAGAGATTCGGTCTATAAGGGGAGTGTGGTATGGGACGAGACAATGTGTGAGATGCTTATTTGTGATTTCCCCCCTTTCCCCCTCTCCTTTCCAGTGAGTCAGGGCAGACCTATGGTCCCTCGGGAGGAATTTGGCTGTAGGACCAAAGGTCAAGTTCCTGGAGGAGCGATCCTTCAAGGTCTTTGGTCTGGGAAATCTGGAGCACCTTGAAGGGGGGCAGTGGTGGTCTCTCAGTCAGGGAGGTGTGGGTGTGAGGGGTCTTCAGGCCTGGGGAGGCAACAGGGTCCATGGGTTCCGTGACTGGTACCTGGGAACCATGTTGAGGTATGTAGAGAGGGCTGGATCTTATTAGCCTCTGGGGTTTCTGCAGTTCCCCACTTGGCTCCCAGCCCACAGAGGGCACAGAGGCAGCAGAACTGGAGGCGGGGCCCAGGCGAGGCTGGGGTGATCTCAGCTGTGGTTTCTTGAAAGGTCCCTGGGATGTCGGTCACTGCAGTGCGTGGGGAGGCCACCCCAGTAATGACTGAGTTAGAACTTCCTACCAGCTAGATAGGATGGTGAACTCTGAGCCGGCTTAATTTCATTTAAGGAACACAATGAGACATTTCCTCCATAACCGATAAAGAGGGTGAAGAAACCTGCTGGGTACGGTGGCCCACGCTTGTAATCCCAGCACTTTGGGAGGTGGAGGTGAGAGGAGGCCTGAGCCCAGGGGTTTGAGACCAGCCTGGGCAACTTGGCAAGACCTTGTTTCTACAGTAAATAAAAAAATTAGCCAGGTGTGGTGGCGTGCACCTGTGGTTTCAGTTACTTGGAAGGCTGAGGTGGAAGGATTATCTGAGTCCAGCAGGCCGAGGCTGTGGTGACTGTGTGTGTACCACTGCGCTCCAACCTGGTTTATAGGTGAGACTCCAACTTAAAAAAAAAAAAAACACCATCACCACCACCAACAACAGCAAAAAACCAGAGAGAAACCTACCAGTGCCAAGAATGATTCTTGATCTGCAGGCTGGGAGAACAGATGAAAGATGGGTGTAGCCATCAGGTAAGAGATGGGGGTGTCCTGGCCTGGGGCTGTAGCTGGGGACTGCCTCCTTGGCCAGGCTACCTGCTCCAGTCACTCTGCTTTCACATTGAAGCTGGCTCCCCATCATCCCATGACCAGGAAGACATCCCCTTCGGCACCCCCTTGCTTGGGCTGTTTCTCCTGCTGGAATGCCAGCACCTCCTCAAAATCTAACTCAGATTCCAAGCGCCAGCTTAAACTTCAGCTGCACTAGGACATCTTCCCTGGACAGATCTTTCTGCTCTAGTTAAGCTGTGTGTCTCTGGGAAAGTGTCTTTATCACTCTGGGCCTTAAACTTTCCTCTTTTTCTTTTTTTTTTTTGAATTGGAGTCTCACTCTGTCGCTCAGGCTGGAGTGCAGTGGCATGCTCACAGTCACCCCGGTGTCGACCTGTTGGGCTCTGGAGATCCTTCTACCTCAGTCTTCCAAGTAGCCGAAACTACAGGTGCACGCTACCACCCCCAACTAATTTTTTGACTTATTGTAGAGACGAGGTCTCACCAAGTTGCCCAGGCTGGTCTTGAAACCCTGGGCTCAGGCAATCCTCTCACCTCAGCCTCCCAAAGTGCTGGGATTACAGGGTTGAGTCACTGCGCCCAGCCAACTTTCCTCATTTTCAAACAGGGCTGACAATACCTTCTGCACAGGACTGAGGCAAGGATTCCCAGTGGAGGAGAGCAATGTAGAAATGACTATCATGGTGCCTGCAAACAGCAGGGGCTCAGGAACTGTGCAAATGACCAAAAAGGCATGGCAGAAAAGAGAAATGGGAGTGCTGGTAGAGAACAGCGCGTGTAGACTCCCAGAAAAGGGCTGGGAACCTCGCTTCCTAGAAACACTGCCCAGTTGTCTGGGGCAGCCTCAGGTACAGGGAGACATCCCAGGACTGCGTGCCCTCCCTGCTGACAGCAGGAAGGCACTGTCAGGCCTGCAGATGTCTGTGGTTTGGGCCAAACGTCAAGTATGAACTGAATGTACCTGCTTCCCTCTGTGCCTGAGGAGGAGGGGGCTGGAGAAGCCCCATTTCGCCAGACTCCTAGATGGGGCAGGATGGGAGTAGCAGAGACACACAGAAGTTCTCTGCTGGCCTTGTCCACCCTGCCAGGGCCATAGCTGCAGGGGCTGGCTGCACAGGCAGCACTGAGAGAGCCAGGGGCTCATGGCTAAGGCCAGAGCATTCTGTCCTGACTCCACCTCTTGGGGTGGAGAGTCAGGAACCATTGTGATCCAGCCCAGGCTCTGTGGATGCCCCTTCCCAGCCTCTTCTTGGGACCATTCTTACTTGCTTGTCAAATTCACACTCTTTTTCTCTCATGGTCAGGTTGGTGAGGATGGAAAGGGACGGGGAGGGAAGATCAGAGTGAGAAGGGAAGCAGGAAAGAGGGCAGAATCAGTCTTAGGGCCACCTGTTCAGAAACATCTTCCACAGCCCCCTAATTAAGAGGATGACAATGACAACAGTCAACCACGGAAAGGGCAGCCATCACCACTGAACCTAAGCCACACAGGCTAGGCATTGCCCCAAGTGCCTTCTGTGTGCACATTCAATCCTCAGAACAACCCTTGGAGGAACATTCTAGCATAACTTGCATTTTCTAGAGGAGAAGATGGAGATGTGAAGTGGCCCGCCCAAGGTCACACAGCTAGGAATCACAGATATGCCTCCCAGAGCCCATATTCCTAACCTCTCTTGTCTTCTACATTTTTAGGCTTTGGCAAAACAAACAAACAAACAAACAAAAAAGCAACTCTGCAGATAGAGAGTGCACATTACAGTATTTTTTTCTATATATTCTTAAAAAAAAACTCCTTAGCATGTGA
The DNA here is from genome assembly GCA_027257055.1 of Cephalopachus bancanus. Classification (NCBI taxonomy): domain Eukaryota; kingdom Metazoa; phylum Chordata; class Mammalia; order Primates; family Tarsiidae; genus Cephalopachus; species Cephalopachus bancanus. The sequence goes on along the minus strand of JAPVLO010000673.1, from coordinate 352,135 downwards.
TGATCCAATTTTACAGATGAAGAAACTAAGGCTCAGGGGGCAAAGTGACTCTGCTAGGCTCACATAGTGAGCAAGTGAGTTAGGGAGCCTCAGGCAGATGTCTGTGCCTGTCCCCCTGCCTGGGGCCCTGAAGGAGCTCATTGCTGTGTCCTCTCCAGGAGCAGAACGACTGGAAGTCTTGCCCTGGACTATGACCTCAGATTCTCCACTGGAAGCAGCAGCCCAGGGAGTCAGCCTTGGGAGGCTGGCTTGGGTCGAGTTGTGTGATTGTGGCAGCTGTGGCCTATCAGTGCGGTGACACAAGCACTCACTGGCCGAGGGCCCAGCAGCCTTGGGTTATAGGTTACTGTTCCACCTTGAGCCAACCATTTCCCCTGAGTCTCAGTACTCTCAAATGAATGTGATGACCTTTTAAGTATTAGGGCCTTTCCCTGCAGGCCAGGCTTCCAAACCTGGAGCTGTCAGGGTTTAACGAGGCCGATAATGAAGCAGTGAACCAGCAGAGGGCGCTCACAGCACCAGGGAAACATGGAGTCCAACCTTCAAGTATGTCTTCATTCCCCAGAAGCCAGTTATTGACAGAGACCGTGTTCAGCTGTGATGATCAGATGCTGAGGATGGTCCTACCTGCTTATAAGTTGTGTGGTGAACAGGAGCCCAAGGATGATAGGAGAGCAGGATTTTGGAGTTCAAAGGTCATCAGGTCTAATCCTCTGTTCTCCAAGATGCTGGAAACACTCCCTCTCTCTGAACCACCCTTCCCAGGTATACAGTTTAATTTAACAAGGAGAAAACAGGCAATCACAAATGTGAAGGCGTGATCACACCTCTCTTGGGGGTGTTCTGGTATCTCGCTTCTATCTATGATGCCTTGGAATGCACTTTCCCTTTACTGGAAGAGCCCCCTTTTCTCTTCTCTGTTTGGAAAACTCTTTTTTGCCGTTTAATACCCTGTTCCAAGGTCACCTGCTCAGTGGAACCCTCCCTGACTCCCTTGGGAAGAACTGGGTACTTCTTCTTCTGTTCTTACCTCTCCGTGTGGTCGTTCATGCCTGATCCCTGCCTCACATGGAGCCATCCGCACAGAAACCTGTGGCCTATGATCACTGCAGCTTCCTTTTCTTGAGGGCTTACTGCGTGCAGGAGGCTGTGCCAAGACAGTATGTGTGTTACATAATTACTCCTCACCACCACCCTAGGAGATAGACGGTCATTCTCCTCCTATACACGTGGAGATGGGGACTCAGAGAGACTAAGTCGTTTGCTCAAGGTCACACAGTCGGTCAATGGCAGAACCGGGCTTCAAACTCAGCTTGCTACAAAGCCAGGCCCAGGCTTTATTTAAATCACTAGGTTTCAGGCGACTCCCTCGGGTACCCTCCCACTGTGGGAGCTTTTCTGTCTTCTTAATAAATCCTGGTTTCTAAAAAAAAAAAAAAAAAAATCACTAGGTTTCTAGTCTCTGACACGAACTTTCCTGTTTCCCATGCTAACACTGTATCTGGCACCAGGCAACTGTCCAAAAAATATTTCTCAAAAAAAAAAAAGGAAAGGGGGTTAGAGTTTGAGCATTTACAAATGGCTTATTAAAAACAACATGTCTCCCATCCAAGTACTAGCCAGGCCCAACCCTGCTTAGAGATTCTGGAAAACCTCAGATTCTCAACCAATTCATCTTTGACAAAGCCTCCACCACTGGGCAGAGGATAACCTTTTCAGTAAGTGGTACTGGGAAAAACTGGCTGACCACAGGCAGAAGAATAAAACAGGATCCCTACCTGTCATCATACACAAAAATCAACTCCAAATAGATCAAAGACCTAAATGTAAAACCTGAAACGGTAAGAATCTTAGAAAACTCAGGAGACACCCTTATGGGAATTGGAATAGGTAACCAATTCTTGATCAAAACCCCAAACGCCCATGCCATAAGAGACAAGATAGACAAGTGGAACCTCATAAAACTATCAAGAGAATGGGGAGACAGCCCACAGACTGAGAAAAAATATTTGCCAACTGTATATTTGACAAAGGCCCAACATCCAGGATCTACAAGGAACTCAAACGCGTCAAAAGGAAAAAAAAAAAAAAACAAAAAAAACCAAACAGCCCTATTAAAAAGTGGGCAAAAGATATGAATAGACACTTCTCAAAAGAAGATACACCAGCAGCCAACAGATACATGAAAACATGCTCAGCCTCAGTAAACATCAAAAAAATGCAAATTAAAACCACCCTGACATACCACCTAACTCCAGTCAGGATGGCCATAATTAATAACTCAAAAGCAACAGATGCTGGAGAGGATGCAGAGAAAAGAAAAACTTCTGCATTGTTGATAGGAGTATAAATTAGTACAACCTCTGTGGAAAACAGTGTGGCAATTTCTAAAAGATCTAAAATTGACCTTCCGGATGACCTAGCAATCCCCCTTCGGGAATATATCCAGAGAAACTCAGATCAGTCTACCAAAAAAAAAAACCAAAACCAAAACCAAAACCAAAACCAAAAACCTATGCATGCATGTTTATTGCAGCACTATTCACAGTAGCAAAAACATGGAACCAAATGTGCTGCCCATTTTTTCTTTTAATTTTAAAGATGTGGGGTACAATTCAGGGTTAGGTATACAAATGTTCATTATGCAGGTACCCTTGTTGATGAGGTACAACCTCCTCCCCTGTGCTACCTATTGAAAGTGGACTGGATTAAAAAAATGTGGTACATATACACGATGGAATATTACGCAGCCGTAAAGAAAGACAAAATTATGGACTTTGCAGCAACTTGGGTAGATTTAGAGTTGCTCATACTCAGTGATCTATCACAGAAACAAAGAACTGAGTACCACGTGTTCTCACTCATAAGTGAACCCTGAACATTTATCATAATACTATAAGAAAGGGATTGGCAGTAGCAGGACACTGCCAGGATAACATCAATAAGGGTACCTGATACCAAAGCAGGTGAAGTGAGGACCACTGGGAGGCCCAAACTTCACCTGTGTGATGACCACTTATATACTTAATCTGAGTTGTATTCCACATCTTTAAAATAAAATAAAAAATACTCCCCCCAAAATACCCCAAACACCAGGAAAGGGTAAACACGCAGGCTTTGGCACTGGGTTGCCCAAGTGAATCAAGATTCCCCCACTGGCTTTCTGATCTTGGGCAAGACACTTGACTTCTCCGTGCCTCAGTTTCCTCATCTGTGAAATGGAGTTAACCGTGTCTATGCTTCAGAGAATTATCATGGAGATTAAGTGAATTTTGATCTTCAGTTTTTACATGAGATGCATGGAAAATGCATAGAACAGGGCCCAGAAAGCTCCTAGAAATGTTAGTTATCACCATATGCGTCAGGCTTCACCTATTTCTAGTTAATACAGGCCTTCTCTCCCTATAGATGGGGTCCATGGAGACACTGGGATGAGTCTGTGGTGTGCTAGCAAACTGTTTTGTTGTTGCTGTGGTTTTTGTTTTGTTTTGTTTTTTTGAGTTGGAGTCTCACTATGTTGTCCAGGCTGGAGTGTAGTGGTGCACTCATGGCTCACTGCAGCCTCTACCTCCTGGGCTGAAGCAGTCCTCCTGTCTCAGCCTCCCAAATGCTGGGATTATAGCGATGAATCATTGTGCCTGGCCTAAACTGGTTCTTTAAAAAGAAAAAAAGCCCTGATTTGTGACCTTTGCTCATTTCTATGTTGTAAATGTTCCTGCCATGGCTGATTTCAAGCTATGAATGTGAGGAGTCACGCTGCCAATCTTGGCAGTAGGAGTTTTGCTTAACCTCTCTGTGCCTCAGTTTCCTGATCTTTAAAATGGACAAGCAGTAGCATCTAACTCATAATACTGTTGTAATGAGTAAGCCTAAAGCTCTTAGAAGAGCACACGGCACACGGCATACTATGTGTCAGTCAATATCACCGCTGTTGTTTCTAGTTTAACTGTCTCACTGTTGTCTGTTTGGCTCGGACACTGGCCCAATCCTAGCAACTGGACTTCTGCCCTGGCAGGCAGAGTCTATGCCTTCTAGGACTGAGGCTGCCCTCCTCTCTTCCATGGGAACTAGAATTCTGTGCTGGTTACACATCCACCCCGATCATTTGTTATTTTGTGCCTCTGGCTTCAGCCCTAGACTTCCCTGATGCCATCTCTGGGCCTGGGCTGCCACTGCGGCCTGCACCTCACTCTGGATTGTCTGTGATGACCCATTCTGGCGTCTGCTGTGCTGTTCATTGCTTCCAAGGCTCCTTCTCATTGGGCTGGGATGTACCGATGGAAAAGAAAGACAAAGTTCACAACTCAGTCTACTCCCATCGGCAGCCAGGGAGGCCCCTAGCTCCTGCCACACGCCATGGTGGACTTTAGCACCCCATCAGGCCACTGCCCCAGCCTGATTTAACCCTGCTGTGCTCAGGCCTGGCTCATTCATGGCAGCACAGGCTGGGAAGATCCTGGCACCCTGGGTTTGGCAAAAGAGTCAGAAGCAGAGCCTGGGAGAAAAAAGGTGGGTCTGGGAACATTAGCTACATCTGAGGCTCTTTTGCCAGGAAAGAAACTAGAGTGTGAACTAGGGAAAAAAATCCAGGTGGGACCAGGAGCCAAGGCTGAAAAGGGGCTGACTGTGAGTTCAAATTTAAGAAATATCAGCTGCCGTACCTTCTGGGTGCCACAAGCTTTCCAATACCTTATTTCATTAGCCTCATAAAGACATCATTGTCCCATTCTGCAGGAGTCACCAGCATTTAGAGGGGTTGGAGACTGACATGAGAGCAAGTGAGTGGTCCCACTGGTCCCGCTCAGGATGGAGCCTGGTCCTGGGCCAAGAATGGCCAATCTCCCTGAATCATGCCAGTGGACAGCTGGAAACCTGGGCCCTGAGGTCCTCAGTCATGGGCTGGATCCCTCAAAGCACAACAGACTGACCTTTCTGAGGTCACACACTGTGGTCTCCTGGAAAAAGGATGGGTTCAGAGGCAGAGCAACCTGTGACATGCTGTGCCCTGCCACCTTCTCCCCATGGGACCTTGGGGCAGTGTCTTTGCTTCTCTGAGCCTGTTTTTCCTCCCATGTAACACGGCCTGGAAGTGAGTGGTGCGTGTGGGAAGGGTGAGGTGCTCCCAGGCAGGTCAGGCAGGCAGGCAGGCAGGCATCCTCCTTGTTATCCTGCCGACCTGGCTCCAAGCTTCATTTCCTGTCTCCCTCCACTGCAGCCTAGCCTGGAGACGCTCCTGCTCTCTTTGTACTCCGCGGAGGTGCTGTCAGCTACAAAGGTCTGCTTCCTATTTCCCCAGGCTCTGGCAGGTGTTCCTGGAGCTAATGAGAATAATGCAGGCAAGAGCAGCTGCAGGATAAGAGGGGGCCTTCCCAGCTGAACCTCCTCTCCCCTCTGGAGAGCTCCAGGCTGTTTCTAGGCCCCCAAGTCACACCAGAGCTTGAGGGAAGGATGGGTGAAAGAACTCAAAACCTGACTTTGCAGGATTCCCCAAATCCTCCTCTGCTGTGACGTCGGCTTGGTCCCTAGCTATGTTCCCTTTTGCTTCTCGGCCTTTGGCTCCCTGCTCCTCCCCTTCGAGCAGTGGCCTCCTGCCCTCCCAAGGCCCAGCTCAGCTCAGGTCTCCTCCAGGAAACCTCCCCAGCGAGTCTAGGACATGGCGACCTCTCCTCAGGCTGAAGTCTTCCCCTGATGTTTTTGTGACTCAGAACCTGGCGAGGAACTGGGCCCTCTCCTGGGCTGCTCCATGGCTCTCTCTGCCATAATTTTGGCTTCTGCAAGCTGCCGAGGCTGAGACAGGGAAGGGACAGGCCTTCTCCTATATTCCCCATGACAGGGAGCCCAGTGCAGAGGAGGAGGGATGGAAGGCAGGGTGATGCACACCCAGCTCTTTCCTTGACACTCAGATTTGGAAGGAAGAGGGAAGGCAGAGACAAAGTGGAAGGAAAAGGAGGAAGAAACAAGTGGAAGGCAACTGCGTGAGACTCAATACCAGAGTCACAAGAGGACAGGGTAGGCCTGTGGTCCAACCTGCCTTGGATCGTGTTTTCAGGATCTCCCCTGATTATGTAACTCCTGGACTCAACACAGAATCCTGCTGGAAAACTCCTGGAACTCACCGCCTCCAGGCCACCTTCCCTGATTGACTCTTGGCTCCTTGAGTGTGCTACTTTTGCTCATTGGTGCCATTTCCCATGATGCCAGGCCCCTGAAGAATGGATGGAGGTCTCTGTCTCACAGGCAGGAAGTTTCAGTCTACATTTATCATCTTGGACGTCTTTTTTGACCACCTTTCTTTTATCAGCTTCAGAGGGTGGTTTGGAATACATTCTGCATAGTTATTTTAAATCTGGTTTGTCTCTGAGATAATCTTGAAGCAAAACCTGCTGTAATCTTCTATCCATTTCTCTAATGTCAGGCTGTGAACTGGGCCTAGGGGGATACACAGATAACCACAAGACCCAGCCCCTACCCTCCACCACCATCCAGCCCAGTGAGTCAAGTCAGAAATCAGAAACGTGTTTGATGTCCACTGAGGCTGTGAGGCTGCCTGTCTACACAGGTGGGCACCAAGGGAGGCACTGGGAAACAGCATGAGAAAGACCTGAAGGATGAGCAGGAGTTCCTCACGTGAGGAGGGCATTCCAGGCGGAGACCACTGCAGGGCAGAGGCCTGGAGAGATGAGAGGGCAAGGTATGCTAGGAGGAGGTGGCACCTCAGTGTGGTGAGAGGGTGAGTAGGAGAGGGGCTCTCGTCACATGGCAGAAGGCTCCATGCATCAGCTTAAGGCGCTCTGATTTTGACTCATAGGCCCGTGTTTCTTGGGGAATGAGGCAGGTATTGCCATTCTAGTTGGCATTTCGAAATCTGTGTGAGTGCGTGTTTGGCAGAGAGGTGTGACAACATGAACGTCATGACACAAAAGACCACATACTGTGTGATTCCATTTATATGAAGATCAAGAACAGACAAAACTTATCTCCAAGGAGAGAAATGGGAACAACTGTTACTTCTGAACTTTCAGGGGTGATGAAAATGTTCTGCATCCTGATTTGATGATGGCTATATGAGTTCATGCAATTATCAAAACTCATTGAACAGAACACTTAAGATCTGTTCATTTGCTTGCTTGTAAAAAATACTTAAAAAAAAGTGTGTGAGCGTTTTTGGTTGTCACAATGACTGAAGGGTGCTGCTGGATGACTAGGGAAGTGTTCACAGCAAAGAACTCTCCCACACCAAGGCCAGCAGGGTCCCTGCTGAGAAACACTGCAGCAGGCCGTGGGGAGCCACAAAAGAATGGAAAGAGAGGAGAGAGCTGGGATGAGAGGGCTTTGGTGGTGGTGGCGGGAGCCCACAAGGTCCAGGCATCTTGGCACAGGGACATGGCACAGAAGGTGGACATATGATCTTCACTGCCACTCCCGGGTCTCGCCTTTGCCTAACTCCAGCTTGCTGACCTGAAGCTGCCCAGGAGGGGCCCCAGGAGGTCCCCTCAGGCACCCCAGACCCTGAAGGGGAAGTAGGCCAGCTAGGGAAGTGGCAGAGGCGGATGTCAGTGGGAAAAGGAAATGCCTCACCCCCAGCCTCCTTGCCTCGCGATTGGCACCAAAGAGGATAAAAGTGATCATCTTTCTCTGAAATGGAGTCCCATGGGCGTGGGACTTTGGAGTCACTGGATGCTACTACACAGAAAGCCATTTTCACAAATCGTGGGCTAAAGAAAAGCACAGCTGACTTCACTCAAATGCTCCTACCTGACCTCTTCCTTCAGGAAGCCTTCCCTGACTTCCACCAGGGGCAGGTGTCTTTCCTGTGTTCCCACAGCCATTTACCTCAGCGCCGGAGCATAGCTACATAGGTCTGAATTCGGATTCTGCCATTTACTGGCTGTGTGTTCCTGGCAAGTGTCTTAAGCTCTGTGAGTCTGTTTCCTCACCTCCAAACCGAGAATAATAAAAACCTGCACTGAACAGCTATGAAGATTAAGTGAAATAACGTAGTAAGCTCTCATTATCAAATGTAAAAATGAGAGCTTACTATTCCCATAGACTGCATCAATATGGACCACTGTTGCCCGGTTACATCTCCGGCGCCCCCGTTAGACTTAAGCTCCTTGTGGGTAGGGTCACCATGGTCGTGTTGACTGCCCAGGGTCCTGTGACCACCACAATGCCTGGAGCCATGAACACTTGCATGCATGAATGAATTCCACCCACTACAATCTCTCCCGAGAGCTTTCTTTTTCCACCCACAATGCTTCTAAATCACAATAATTCTTCAGAAATGGCGGTTCGGCTCACTTGTATTCTTGCCTCCTCCCTCCACCCTATTACCTCCGTGGCCATGCAGAACTCCAACAACATTTATTTTAAAAGAATTAATGGCCTCTTCCTGGACCCTCTGTTCCTGGGGCTCCACTCAGTGGTCTTTTTCATGCTGGGCACACAAAAAAAATCCTTTTTTAAAAAAAGCAACCCACACTTCTCAGAAAGTTAAACATAGAATTACCATATGATCCAGCAATTCCACTGCTAGGTATATGCCCAAAAGAATGGGAAGCAGGGGCTCAGGCATACACTTGCACACCAACGTTCCTGGCAGCATTATTCACAATAGCCAAAAGGCAGAAGCAGATGAATGGATAAACAAAATACGGTACATAGATACAATGGAATATATCCAGCTGTAAAAGGAAATGAAACTCTGGTCCATGCAACAACATGGGTGAACCTTGAATACATGAGGCCAAATGAAAGATGGCAGACAAAAAAGGACATATAGTACAGGATTCCATTTATATGAGATACCTAGAATAGGCAAATTCATGGAGACAGAAAGTAGAACAAAGGCCATCAGGGCTGGGGGAGATGGGAATGAGAAATTCGTATTTAATGATTACGATGTTTCAGTTCAGGAAGATGAAAAAGTTGTGGAGTTGGATGATGGTGATGGTTGTATAACACCATGAATATACTTAATGTCACATAATTATACACTTAAAAATGACCAAAATAGGCTGGGCATGGTGGCTCATGCCTGTAATCCCAGCACTTTGGGAGGCCGAGGTGACAGGATTGCCTGAGTCCATGGGTTTGAGACCAGCCTGGGCAACTTAGTGAGACCTCACTTCTATAATAAATTAAAAAAAAATTAGCTGGGCATGGTAGCTCATGCCTGTAGTTTCAGTCACTTGGAAAGCTGAGGCAGAAGGATCACCTGAGCCCAACAGGTGAGGCTGCAGTGGCCATGAGTGTGCCATTGCACTCCAACCCAGGAGACAGAGTGAGATTCCAACTAAAAAAAAATGGCTAAAACTGTACATTTTATGTTATGTGTATTTTACCACAATTTTTTCAAAAAGCACTTCACACCAAACAAACAAAACACTGCAGGGACTCCTGAAATCTGAGAGCTACATGCCCCTCTGCCACCACTAGTGCTCTGTGACCTTGACCTCCTGGCCCACTAACCATGTTTCTCTCCATCTTTTCCTTGGCTCCAGCTCTAGGGTTCCCTGTCTTCTTTCTACCTGATGACTTGGGTCAAGGCATGTTCTTTTCCTTATACCCCTCTCTAACCACCTGTGGTCTCATCATGTCTCTTTAGGATACCTCAAATGGATGCCTTGAGCCTCTGAGATAAAAAAGCTGTATGTCTGGAGATGCTCACTATTGACTATGTCCAACAATAAAGAAATAGTTGCAAAAAGTATGGGCAAGTCATTGAGAGCAAGAAGATGATCACACATAAACAAAGAAGTTATAATAAAATGTTAAGTGAAAAATGCCCGTTGCAAAACTATTAGTGGACTAATTTCAACTATTGTAAAATACAGGCTGGGTGTGTTGGCTCATGCCTGCAATGCCAGTACTTGGGAGGCCGAAGTGGCTTAAGTCCAGGAGTTCAAGATCAGCAACGTAACAAGACATAATCTCTACAAAAAAAATTTTTTTTAAAAATTAGCGAGATGTGGTGATACATGCCTATAGTCCCAGCTACTCAGGAGGCTGTGGCAGGAGGATTGCTTGAGCCCAAGAGGTAGAGGCTGCAGTGAGCCATGACCACGACACTGCACTCTAGCCTGGGTGACAGAGAACTCAACTCAAACAATCAAACAAACAAACCTAAAATACGGATCTACAGAAAAATAAATGTGATGTGATGTATAAAATAATGGTTAATCTTGCATCTGTTCTCTAGTATGGAGTAGGGTTGTGTTATTTTCACAATTGTAATTCATTTTTTAAAGGCTGGGTAACACCCTCAGACAGATGAAGAAATATACACATTGCCAATCTTACAAGAATCTTCAAAATTGACTCCAGATGCCCGCATGCTGCCACCACTGAAGTCCACAAATCCCTCCTGAATGGCTTCTGGGGAGACAAGGGGTGAGGGTGGACATGGGGAGGGTAGTATTTCATGTCCACTCTTCAGAAGGACATATTGAGACTTGGTATGTCTCTCTAATGAATGCAACCAGCCACCTCGCTGGAAAAAGGGAGGGCAATTTAGCGTCTTTACTTGCCATTAGAGTAATCAGGAGCCTTGGCTGTGAAAAGTTTATCCACTGCATTGCCCCCTTTCATATCTGCAAACAGTGTATCTCCTGCATTTAGCTCGAGAGGATCCCCTCCAACCCAGCATGTTGCACCCCAGGAATGGAAACTTGAGTCATGCTTGCTTCCAGCGGGGAGAGGGAAGGAGGGTGGCTTTTGTTCCATACATCGCAGCTTGGTAGGGAAAGCTTTTTTCAGTAGAAGAGTTTGGGAATTTCTGAGCTTTGCCAGACTTGAGCGGCCACAGTGATCACTCTACATCTCACCAGATGCAGAAAGATGGAGATGATGTTGAAAACCAGGGGGGCAATCTTATTTCCCATAACACCCTAAGGTAAGGAAGAGCTTTTTGATGATAACACTGTTCAAAACCTAATGGAGTTTTTAGCCCTCTCCCCTGCCCCCACCCGGGATGACCTGAGCTTTATTTTCTAGAGGCAGCAGACCTGTGGTTTCAGATGGAATCTGGACCAGGGATTCCAGAGATTCTACGGTTCTATGACTATGAGCACATATCAACTTGCCCCTCACAAGGCCCAGTTTTTCCATTCCCGCGTGTAGATCCATTTTAACAATTAACTAGGAATCTGAAGAATTTATACTTATAGAAATATTTTCTCTATCCCTACTGTCCTCTCTGCCTTTTTTGGGAATCCGTCAATTTACTGGAGATGGTAATGCCTTGTCTTGCAAACATGGGTCTTTGTGTTAGAGATGAGTTTTTTTAAAACTCCTATGAAAAAGGTGGTTGAGTGTACAAAGGGAAAATGTGAAATGAAGCCGGATGGATGTGCATTTGTGCCTGAAAGGGGTTGAAGGAAGACCAAAAACGTTATCATTTTATAGTCATTTCAGGTATGTTTTGTTATCTGATCTCTACCAACAGCAGTGCTTATAATATCAAGTCAATCTGAATAAAATGTGCAGATTTCACTCAAATGTTCATTTTGAACAACAGAGACGTTCAAGTTATCTTAGTGTAATCATTTTTATCATATCACAGCTTATTATACCCTTACTATGCCATAATATCTTCATTTGTTGGTTCATATAAGTCCAAAATATGCAGTCTCATACATAAATGGTCATTGCCAACATTCGTTCATTCAACAACAATGTCATGAGCCACCATGGAGGCCAGGCTTGGTTTGCCCAGCTCTAAGAATACAAGGAGAGCAGGACTTGGGTTCTCTTGGAATGTTGAGCACCAAGCAGTTTCTCATTCCTGGACCTATCAGCTCTGGCCTTCTCGCCTACCCTTTCTCTTATCACCCTTCCCCTTTGTCTATCTCTTGCTGGCACCCTGAGCTTCCTTGGAAACACCAAGCCATTCCCATCCAGGACCTTTGCCCCTGTGGTATCCTCTTCTTAGGATGCTGTTCCCCAAGGTCTCCTCCTCACTTCATTCAGGTCTTTCTTCCTACATCATCTCCTCAGAGACAAGTCTGTTGCAGGCAAATCTCTCCCTCCACCTTTCCTTCCAGTCATCCCTCATCCTGCTTTATTTTTCTCCACAGCACTGCTCACCACCTGAATGATTTCATCTTTGCCTATGTTTTAGTTTCTGTCTCCCCTGGTAGAGCTTGGGCAGGAAGTTTGTCTTTTCGGCAATATATCCCCAGAGCCTACAGCAGCCTGGCACGTAACAGATGTTTATACGCATTTGGAGAATGAATAAATAAATGAATGAACAAACTGATTCTAGACAGATCGGGGTGCTTGGTGAGCCAGCCTGGCAGTAAGAATCATTATGGTCCCTTTCAGACCTACAGCCCCACACCTAAGCCTCTCCTCCCCACTCCTGTTGGGCTCTTTCTGTGAATGGCATCCTTGGTCATTCAGTCTCAAAGGCTTGTTATCACTTACAGCTTTCTTCCTCTAGTGCTCACATCCAACCAGGTGCCAGCAGTGGTAAGACTGTGTGGCCTCTTGTATCAACTCTTTTTTCTAACCATTCTCACAGCCACTCGCCCCCCCGTCCATACGCTTATTATCTCTCACCTAGAACACTGTCACCACTTCCAACCTTGGTTGCCTGCCAATCTGTTCTCCATGGGGCAGCCAGTTTCCTTGTGGTCAGGGTTGATCATGTTTCTTTCCTACTCAAAAACTAGACTGACTCCTTACTTGGCACTGAGTGCCTCCCGAAACGGCCTCCACCCTCTAACCCAACCTTCTTTCTCATGACTTCTCTTATCCTTTTTTTCCCCTATTGGAATGGACTGCTTTCAAGTTTCTGTACATGCCCTAAAAGCCCCTACTGCCTGTCGACCTGCTACTCATGCTGTTTCCACTACCTGGAATAGTTTTCCTCCTTTCTTCTAATGTAAAAATCATTCAGACCCTGCTCAATGCTACCTAGCTTCCCCAAGAAGCCATTCCTGATCTTTCAGAAGAATAAAAGGTCTCCTTCTCCATTCTTTTTAGTGGGTAATCAGCCTCTCTTTTAAAGGGTAAGTCTTGGGAAAGGGCAGGCAATATAATGTAGAAGAAAGAAACCAGAATCTGAGTCAGATCATCTGATTTGGAGGCCTAGCACTCTGGATCTGAGACTTTTGAGGTATGCACCCTTAGATAAGTTAAAGTCCGAGTCTTAACTTCCTTGTCTGTGAAGTGAGATGATAGAACCGCTGATATCATGGGTATGTTATGAGGGATAAGTATAAGTGCCAGAGTGTAAGAAAAGCTTTTGACACTGTACAAAGGTTAATTCTTAAATTATACCATGCTAAGGTGCAAAATAGCTGATAAATGAAAGTGCTACTCCTCCCAGGGTGGTTTCATGGGTGTCTTATGTTGACTGAGTCCTAAGTCTGTGAACAGGTCAGTGAAGTGGAAAGGGGAAGGACATTGAGGGAGGAGGACATTAAGGCCCTAAAATCCCATGCCATTGATCTTAAGAAAGGAAGAAGTAGAGGGTTTATCCATAAAGTTAGGGCCCTAATGCATCACTAGCCACCAATTTCTGGGTTTCTTCTGTGCCCCAGACACTGTGCTAAGTACCCTGCATACATGAACTCTTTGAGTCAAAAATTATTCCTTCACAGAGTAAATTAAGCCTACAGCAGTTACACAAATAAGTCCTCTCCTTTCCCCTAATAAATAGTTCAGATTTGAACGATATCTAGAAAATCTCTGATTCAATGATCTTATTTTTTTGAATGGAGAAACAGACCCAGAGAGGTTATGAACATTTACTGAAATTGTACAGCCAGTGAAGAACAGACTGGGTCTGGAACCCAGATCTCTTCAGTCTCAGGGTAGAAAACTCTGCAAGGCAAAATCTCAGGGGCCACCATTCATTATGAAGTCTGTGCAATGGCACCTCTTGGAGCACAATGCTATCTACATGGGTGACAATAAGTGGCGGCCCCTAGAGTTCTGCCACTTGGCCACCCTGACTCTACTCCATGCCAGGAGGCTCACCCCACTCAAGAATGAAGTTCTTGAGACAACAGCTTCAGATCCTTAGAGCTGAACACAACCCTCCTCGCCAACTGTCCCATCCAGTCTCCTTAGAGGTGACTGACTCCGTCTCTTCACCATTCATCTACGTTTGCACTCCTTCAACACACCTCTGGGGGCACCCTCTCTGCACCATGCATCGGTCTCCACTCTGGGGACACCCTGCTGCCCTTGAGGGAGCCTGGTGTGGCTGTAACTCAAGCCTCCCCAGCTATGTCAGCAATACCAAGAAGCTGCATTTAACAAAGCACCAAGGAGGAAGAGATGGCCGGGACTGAAGGACTTGGACACCTCCACAAAGGAATGACAGAGGGGCCTTGTTGGATGAGAAGACCTGGGTCCTTAAGGCGAGGGGAGATTGACTGGGAGGGCATGCAGTCAGGTCAAAATGGGGGAAGCGAATCCTTGAATGCCGCCTCAACTGGTCCAACTGAGGACACTCAGGCCCGGTGTATTCTGGGAGGACCAGGACTAACACCTGGGAATCTGATCTCAGGTCCGGGAATTCTTCATTCTTCCAAAGTAAATCCCAAACCTGGAGTGCTTGCATAAGAGAGCTCTCCTTTGAGGGCGAATGAAGCAGAATTAAAGGTCTTTTTTTTTCCTTTCACAGTAAGGATGGTAGCAAATAAATGGCACCTGCCGCTCCAAGTGGGGGCAGGGCTGGGGATTTTGGGGTGTTGGGGCTTCAATGGGGATAGGATCGAGTTGCGAAGGAAGGGAAATGAGTTTGAAAGGCAGGGACTCTAGATTCTAAGGCAGGCTTTGCCGGTGACCTTGGTCAAGCCACCTCCCTGGGCCTCAGTTTCCCCATCTGTAAAATGAGGGGTTAAATGAGTTCTCAGGGTTCGTCTGGTCCTGACCTTCTAAACCACGTGATCCTTGTTAAGGTAAGCCCCCCCAAAGGCTCCGACCCGGATTTTGTAGAAGTCTCTCGGTTTTGTAGGAGCCTGGGCCTTAACCAGAAAAAAGCGGCATGCTGGGGGAGGGGAATGCGCTGGGCTTTTATTTTGGGGCCGGCTGGGACGCGGGAGGCTAAAGCCAAAGGGTAGGGGCAGTCGAAGCGATGGGAAGGCTGGGAGCCGCGGTTTAGAGGCCAGCGGGCCAGCGGCGATTTCCAACCTCCCTGCGGGGGTTCGGACCCTGGGAGAGGCTAGGCAGCCGAGAGCAGCGCATCAGCCTCGGCTAGGCTGCAGAGGCTCGGACCCGGGACCGCTCTCCCGGTCCCTCCCAGGCACGGAGCATGAGCTTCGCGGGGAGTGGCTGCAGCTCACTCCTGGCTACCCAGCGCCGAGCCCCCTCCCCAGCGGGGGACCCCTCCCCCAGCCTGGGGGCGCCGGGAGCCCCATGGGGGCGTGGCGGGGGCGGACGCCGGCTCCCGGGCCCGGAGGGCTGGAGGAGGTCTCCGCTGCAGGGCTGCCCCAGGGGGGACACCCGCGCCCTCCGCCGTCCAGCTCCCCGCACAAAGGCGCCCACGGAGACGCCGCACTTACCGGCCAGAGCGGGCTCCGGGCGCCGGCGGGCGGGCGGGCAGGCTGGCGGGAGTGTGCGCGCGCGAGTGTGCGTGTGTCTGCGCGTGTCCCCGTGTGTGTCTGTGCCCGAGTGTGCGCCGGGGGCCGAGCGGGGGCCCGTGCGTCTGCGTGTGCGGGGGCGTCCGTCGGTCGGTCCGCCCGGCCTCCGTCCCAAGCTCCGTGCGCGCTCCTTCACCCGGCTGCCCCACCAAATGCGCTTCGGATGCGGAGTCGCCCGCGCAGCCGCCGGGTCGGCGCGGCACCCCCGGCCCCGGCTCTGCTCCGCCCCGGGCGGGCTTGCGCCGCTCCCCGGGAATTGCGCAGGGCTGGCGGGGCCGGCGGGGCCGGCGGGGCGGGGGCGGGCCGCTCCGGCAGCGGCCGGGGCCCAAGGGGGCCGGATCACCGACCCTTAACCCCTGACCCCGTCGCAGGTGACCCCGCTCTCCCCAGCAACTCTGCGCTGAGTCCCCGCAGGCGTCGCCCCCGCGCGGAGGTCGCCTGGGCAGGGAGGGCGGGGGAGCGGGAGCCCCGCGTCCATTTCATTCATGAATTTTCTTCTCCTGGGAGCCCCGGGTCCGGGTTGCGCGGCTACGGCGACCGCCAGAGGGACACCAGGAGGGCCGCGCGCGCCGAGCCCGGGGCGGGAGAGACAGGCAGACGGAAGGGAGTAGGGGCAAGCGAGACAAAGCGGTGGGGGGGGGGTTAGAACTGGGGATGGGGGCAGTTCTCAGGAGGGATCACGGCGGTGCCCCCCCGCACGATGCCCACACCAGCGTACGCTGGGCGGCCGCATAGCGGGGCTCACACCAAGCCGGGCGCCCGGGACCCGTTCCAGGACTCGGAGGAGGCGCCGGTTTCCCACTTCTCCCGGTTCGGCCCTGGGGAGCTCGAGCGAGTGGACGCCCCCCTCCCCCCACAGGGTCTCGCCCTCCTGACGCGCGTCGCGGGCGCGCACCTGTCTTGGCTTTCGCGTGGGCACCAGGGGCTCGGATGCGCGAGGAGCTGCCCATGCGCGCACAATCCCGCATTCCCCCCGGCTGTCACCCCGCTGGCCGGAGGGTCCCCGCATTCCACCCCCATGGGCCTTTTTGAGGTGTTGGGCTCCACACAGGGCAGGGATCCTCCGCTCCATTTTTCACGGGGAAACTGAGGCGAATCAGCACACGGCCACCACCCCGGTTCCAGCCGCCATCCTCTTTCGCCTGGATTTCCGCAGTAGCCTCTTTGCTGGTCTCCCAGCTTCCACTCTTGGCCCCCTGCAGTTGATTCTCTACACGGCAGGCAGTCAGAGCGATCCCTTTAAAACGTAAGTCGGATCACGTCGTTCCCTTTCTGGAAATCCTACAACGGCTCTCTATTTCATCCACGTGAAAGGAAGCTAAAGCCCCCATAACGACCTGCAAGGCCCTTCGTGAGCTGGCTCCCTTTAACTCTTTAACCTCTCTTACGTTCCCCTGCTCCAGTCACATTGGCCTTTTCAATGCCTCACCAACCTGGCATCCACCCTGTGCCCTCAGGACCTTTGCACTGCTGTTCTCTCTCCTGGAAACACGTTCCCCCTACCCACCTCTCATGGCCGCTCCTTTAACTCTTCAATGCGTCACCTCTGAGAGACCTGCTTGAGTATCCTATTTAAGATGGCAGGCTCACTCTCCCCATTCTCTTTATGATAGTTATGCGTTCCCTGTTCCTGGGGGTACGGGCCTTTCAGGGCCGGCACTTACCTCAGTCCTCTCACATCCCAAGCCTTCACCCCACCAAACTACTCTGTTCTCTAAACAAACCCTGTGTTTTCCCATCTCTAATCCTCCTTCAGGCTGTCCTTCCAGTCTGGAATGCTTTCTTCTCCTGTCTTGTCTGATTTTTAAGGTCCAGCTTAAATACCACCTTCTTCTCCATGGACCTCCCCAATATGGAGGGCACTCAGCCCCCATTCCTTTCTATCTGCTGTGAGAGCGTTCCTTGTCTTTTTCCCTAGCTGCACTATAGCTGCTGGGAGATAGGGCTGAGTGTCTTCTCTCTCTCCAGTGCCCAGCACGGAAGGACCCATCAGTACATGTTCATGGATCAAGGGCACTGACTGGGAAGCCCTATGGCCGTGCCTTGATTAGTCTCTTTATTTTTTTCTCCTGGGAGGGGCAAGAGCCCAGCTAGGTCCCTGTGTTACCCCCAAGGAGTTTTCTATAGGGTTGGGAAAGGATTAAATGCCAGATAACCAGGCCATATGACTTGGGATGTATGGAAGTGTGGGTGGATGTGTTAGCTAGTGTGCAAGGCCCTGCTCGTTCTGAGGGTGACATCAGCATCGTTCAGCATAAGACTGATATTCCCCTGACTGCATCAGTGGAACAATAGCGACTAGCATAAATGAGCACTTTAGTGTACCCTGGGCACTGTTTTGTGTGTTGTCAGAGCACTGATCTATTTAATCTTCATGACAACTTTGGGAAGTAGGCATTTTGATGTCTCTGATTTCAGAAGAGGAACTGGAAAGAATAAGACTTGCTTAAGGTCATTGAAGGGGTGTGTGTTTCAAATTCAGATCTAGCCAGTTCCAGAGGCCATGCTCACAGATGCTGAGATGCCCTAACAGTGAAAACCCTTAGGGCTGTTGGAGAGAAGGTCAGGAAGAGGGGCCCAGAGAGCTTCAGCCGGGCCAACCTGGCCCAGATGCTCAGAAATCACAGAGTCATGGTATTCCTGGTGAACTGGGACTTCACAGATTTCTGTCAGCATTGCGTGGGACGTCCTGTGGTGGAGGCAACTTTGGAAGGCTAGAGTTGCCTCCCAAACATTCCTAGCTGTGGTTCTGGGTTCAAATCCCAGACACAGCTGTCAGATGTGACTATAATGCCCATCTCAATGTAACAGTGAAGAAGAAGTGTGATAATATCTCTAGAAAGAAGCAGGGGCTAAAAAAAGATCTTTCTTTGTTTCTTATAGTGTGTTTCTATCAGGTAGAGATCTAAACTAGTCTTCTCATCCCACTTCTGCCCTGTCCACCCTCTTAGTGAAGCATCACTCTGGGGTGCACAGTTAAGGAAGGAATGTCCAACATTTATTGAGGGCTTTAAAAATAAATTATCCGCATTGCTTCCCTACATTCTCTCCTTTAACCTGAACAAGCACCTTAGGAAGGAGGTACTGTTATTACCAGTGAGGAAACTGAGGCACAGAGAAGTCTAGGGGGTTTCCCAGGGCCACAGGGCTCATTAATGGAGGTCAGTAATGAGATTCTAGCCTGTATCTGACTCTGTTCACATAACAGCACCCCTCTTCCCTAACCCTATCAATACACAGAAAATGACCTCTTTGATATATTTTTTCTCTAAAACATTGGTGCAACTCCAAATAAAAGTAATTAGGTTATCTCCTCCTTTACCTTAATTTCACTAGCCTCATATGAGAAAGGAAGGTTCTCTGAGGCCTACTGCAGTGAAGTAGTTTGTTAGGGTATATAACTCTTTTACCCTTTCTTGATGAAGGGAGCAGGAGGGACTTGAGAAAGAGGAAGTGGGGAGAGAAAAATGGTCTGAGAAACCTGTGTCTTGCTAGTGGTTTTTGATAGACTGTCAGAGATTAGAGTCAATATTTCTTGTTTTTGACCTCACTTGCAATTCACCCTCTTGGTAATGAAGTGTTTTGCTTCAGTGAAAATGTTCCTCTATCCCCACTTTATTTATTTACTTACTTATTTATAACCCACCCCAATCCACAAAGGATTTGAGGTAGCTTACCACAGCAGCAGCAACCATAAAACAATGTTAAAATATCGATAAGGATGAAGATTCAGGACCAAGGAAAATGTAAATAAACTTTGAGAGACAGGACCAAGGTTCAATAATTGCAGCTGATTTTTATCGAGTTCTTCCTGTGTGCAGAGGAATTTTCGTACATTATGTCATTCAATCCTTAAAAGAGTCTTGTGAGGTAAGGACTATTATTATCTTCATTGGGAAGCATGGGAGACTGAGACTTGGAGGAATGAAATGTGATGTCCTAAGTCATGTAGCTAGTAAGCGGTAGAGCTGGTGTTTGATATTGGAACCATGCCCTTGATCAGTGTCCTGTCCTGCATTTCCAAGGAACAAGAGACAACAGGGGCCTCTAGGACTGTGCTTGAGTCTCAGATTTGGTTCTGATCATGTCAGATACCAGGAAGAAAGGGAAACAGTCAGTTACATAGAACTAATGCCCTTATAGCCTTCAAGTTTTTGCTCAAGTGTAATTTTCTCAGTGAGGCCTACTCTGACCTCTCTATGTATGACCAATACCTGCTTTTCCCTGCTCGCTCAGGAGTCCCAATCACCCTTCATCTTTTCTTTTATAATGACACAGTTTACCTTCTAACATATTGGGTAATTTCTTTATAAACCTTGTTGTCATATTACTTATTTTAAATATTTCTTATAACATAGAAGAGATTCTATGTTAATACATATATTTATTAATTATAAATTAGATATTTTTTGTATTTAATATTTCCTGTTTAAAAGTCTGTATTTTCTCACTAGGATACAAGGGCCTCATGGGCAGGCATCTTTGTCTGTTTGGATCATTGATATATCCTAAGTCTAGGACTGTGCCTGATATATGAGGGATGACCCCCAAAAAACCCAGAAATATCTTTTGGAGGGTGGCCCCCTCATAGTGCACTTGAAATTTGTTGCTCTGGATGAAACGGTTAACCAAAGATTTTATCTGGAAGCTTTGAGAAGGTTGTGCCACAATTTGTGGAAGAAACATCCCGAGTTGTGGCAAACAGGTGACTGGTTCTTCCACCGTGACGACCCCCCTGCTCACACTGAGCTGAGTGTTCAGCAGTTTTTGACCAAATACGGCATGACCCCTGGCCCTTCCCTTTCTATTTACCCAATCTTGAATCGAGTAACTTTTTTTTTTCTCTCCCTGGATGGAAAAAGTCCTTAAAGGGAAGCATTTTGCCTATGTGAAAGAAGTGAAACAAAAAAGCCAGAAGCACTAAAAGGTATCAAAATTGTTGAGTTCAAAAACTATTTTGAGCAGTGGAAAAAGTGTCTCGATAGGTATATTACTTCAAACAGAGAGTACTTTGAAGGTGACTAAAGTTTAAACATGCGAGAATAAATACACATTTTTTAATAGGTAAATTCTGGGTTTTTTTGGGGGGTGTCCTTGTATAGTAGGTATTCAGTGTATTTTTGTTGAATGCTGGAATGATTATTTCAGAGAGAAGGAAACAGACCCAACCCATGTACCTCAAGTGGCAAAGTTAGGACACTTTTTTTGCTAGCTTATCTTTTATTTCCCTTCTCTCTTCATTTCCTTTCTTCTCACTTCCGTAAAGAATTTGAGATAACTCTAACACTTAGCTCTAAGAGCAGGCCTCCAGGAGGGTTTTCTGATGCTAGACCCTTAGGGTTGGTGTGGCCAGGGACTTTAGTGTCATTGTTAGGGCAAATGGGTATATGGGATTCATGAACCTAATTTTGGTGGAATCTTTCAATGAAAGCTGGATATTATTCCCACACTGAAATCAGCATGGCTAATCCTTTCAGTGTTCTAGGAATAGTGCCCGAGTGCTGTTTCTCAAGGATTTGGGACTTGGAGCGGATGCTATGGGGATGAAGATGGGATAATCAAAAGCAGAGCTTTATTGTGAAACGATTGATTTGAAGGGAGAGGGCATCCTGGTGCTTCTAAGAGCTCACCTCCGGAGTCGCATTTCCTGGCTGCAGGCCTGAAGCCAAGGACATTAGAGGCTTCTCAGAGGAGAACCTTAGCTGAGACCAACTGCTGCGGTGGATGCGGGTGGGGGATGTGTGGTGTGATCTTCCTGTAGGGGCTAGCCACAGATCTGGGCCAGCCCTCTGGGAGCTACAGACACCAGCCTATCAGCTCAAGGTGAAGGACAAGGTCGCCTGGCTGCTGATCCCAGAAAGAAACATCAGGAACACTTGTCTCTGGAGGTGTGAGAATCAGAGCTTTGTCTCTTCTGTGGTCATTGTTCTGAGCTCCTGCAAAGCATATTATTCAACACATATTTTCTTTTCTTTTAGTTTAGAGTTGTGGGGTACAAGTGAGGATTTGCTACATAAGTAAGTTACACGTCGATGAAGTGTGGGCTTCTAGCTGGCCCTCTCTCCCCTGATAGTGGACTAGGTACCCAATGTGTAGCCACATGCCTCCCTCCCTCATCCCTCCCTCCCACCCCTAGCAGTATCCAGTATCTCCCGATCCCACCCTTGTGCTCGTCAACACGTATTTTCTTGAGGGCTTACTCTGAGCTAGCTACTATTTTGGAAGCGGGGTGTACTGAGAACGAGGCTGTTAGCTTCCCTGCTCTCATGGGACTTACATTCTAGTGGGGACACACTGACAGTGGGCCAGGTTTAATGACAAACAAAAGGATAATTTCAGTAGGTGCAATGAAGGAAAGGAACATAGGCTGGGGTGACAAGCAAAGGTGCAGGGCTGCCACTTCCAATTGGGTCTTTCAGAGGAGATGTCATTTGAACAGAGACTTGAATGGCAAGAGAGTTGTAACCAGCACACAGAGGAGGCGAAGCACTTTCCGGGCAGAACATTCTCTTCTAGGCACGGCAGGATGACAGAGTGAGGGATGAGACAGGAGAGGAGCCAGATTGCACAGTGCCTTGAAGGCCAGGGGAGGAATTTGAATTTTATTCTAATGTGGTGGGACACCACAGGAGGTTTCTTTTAAAAAATTCCATTTAAGCTGGGTGCGGTGGCTCATCCTACAATCCCAGGACTTTGGGAGGCCAAGGCGAGAAGGATTACCTGAGCCCAGGGGGTTTGAGACCAGCCTGGGCAACACGGTGAGACCTTGTCTCTGCAATAAATCACAAAAACTAGTTGGGCTTGGTGGTGTGTGTTTGTACTTGGAAGGCTGAGGTGGAAGGATTACCTAAACCCAGCAGGTTGAGGCTGCGGTGGCCGTGAGCGTGCCACTGCACTCCAGCCTGGATGACAAGAGTGAGACTCCAACTCAAAAAAAAAATTCCATTTAATTAATTCATGAATTATTGTTATTATTTTAAGAGACAGGGTCTCATCTTGTCACCCAGCTGGAGTGCAGTGATGTGGTCATAGCTTACTGTAGCCTTAAATTCCTGGGCTCAAGTGATGAGAGATTTCTAAGTGGGAAGAGTGATGAAAAGCAGGTATGAACCTTGGGTATCTTAGAGAGCATCACCATCATAAAAGCACGGAGAATCCCAGTCCTTCTGCTTTGGAAGGGCCATCAGAAGCCTGCTAACTCAGTACAAAGCTGGCTGTATCTCAGAATCATCTGGGTGAATGACGTAAAAATATGCACTTGGAGGCTCCCACCCCTGGAAAATCTAATTCAGTGGGATCCAGATGAAGCTCAGTGTTAAAGAAGTTCCTCAGATGATTCACTGACTGGCCAGGTTGGGGACAACCAACCCGACCAAGGATCACCACTTATGAAGGAGGATCCTGAGGCACCAGGAGGAGAATTGCCTTGTCTGAGATCTCACAGTGAGTTCATGGATGACCAGTCTCCTGACCCCGCAGCAGTGCATGGTCCAGGGTCTCTGGCAACAAGTCTCAGAAATGACTCAAGCAAAGGGGGAATGTATTGAAAGACCGTGGGGAAGGTCAGGAGTGAACGGAGAGACTGAAGAGCTGGCCTTGGAAAGGTGGAAGTCGGAAAGTTCCAGAAGTCTGCAGGGTTAAGAATGTTGTTACATGACTCTGGAGACCCAGGTGTCACCTTAGGGATGTATGAGCACCTAGCTCTTTGTTCTTCCTTTTTGCCACTCAGAACTTTGGCTGAGTTCCCGCTGTGATCTTGCCCTACTGGCTAGGGAAGGGAACACCTTAACTGGTGTCCCATCAAGTCTTCACCCAAAAGGAGATCAGGAAACTGTCAACAAAAGAGCCCCCCAAAGGTGCAAATGTGCACTACACTGGGCACCTCAGAGTGTTGCAATCAGTTATCACTGTCACTTGTTTGTTTAGTAACTACTTACAGTGTGCCAGGTATATTTCAAAGCATGTTACATATACTAACTCACACTTTATGGCTATGAGGCAGGTACTAGGTTAGATTCTTTTTTTCCCCATGTGTTGTACTTGATTTATTAGTTAAGAAAAATAGTTCTTATATACAAAACAAGCTGATTTTTGTTTGTGAGGGTTAAAAGCACTCTTTAAAAAATTAAATAAAAGCTAAAAGCGAAGCGTGGGTTACACGGAACTGTTTTTCCTGGAAACACTTAAGTGAATGAATATGCCGCAATGAAGATACCAAATGCACATCAAGAGGGCAGTGCATGATAACAGGGACCATAGGGACCACAGGACCCCTCGTTATGGCTTCTGACCCAGCAGACGCCGACTGTGGATGGTGGGTGGTGCGTGCCCGGGTCTGGGCACAGAAGGGGATAACTGCTAGGACCAGAGGGTGTGCAACATGTAGACGATCACCACTTGCATGTTAGAACACCAACAGAACTCAGCTGCAAAGTGAACCCTGCATTGCAGCTAGCCCATGACATTGTGTTGTAAAACTCAGGTGACTGATGAAAGATTGCTGGACAGTCACATGACCCCTGGTTATCCACCACAGCTTCTGCCCCTACAGTAGCTGCTGACAGCCTTGGAACAGAAGGTAGGTAGGTTCTGACCCAGGAAATGGAAGCACAGAGAAGGCATGTAGCACCTTATGTCTAGTTCTGCTTCTTATAGGTTCTAAAACTCATTATATGCTTGTCGAAAGTGCTCTTCACAACCTGCAAGGACAGGTACATTTACAGGTGGAAAAAGTGAGCATGCATACTCTAGGGTCACATACCTCGTAGATGACAGAGTCCTTGGATTCATATATTCACTCATTCACTTATTAAATAGCACGTGGCTGTCAGGGGCCAGACCCTGTGCTAGGTTCTGGGAACTCTCTGGTGAACAAGTGATAATTTCTTCTAACCAGAATTTCATCAGTCCAGGGCAGTGGCAAGAGAAAAGGCTAGCACATGAGCATGGGCCAGAAAAAAACCAGCCCCTCATGTTAAGGAGTTTGGATTTCATCTTGAGGACAACCTCCGTAGGATTTTAAGCTGGGAATGTGTGTTTTATAAAGGCAGCTCTTTGTCTAGACCAATGTCTGGAAGTGTTTTCCTAGGGTTTCTTCTAGTATTTTTACAGTTTTGGGTCTTACACTGAAGGCTTTAATCCATCTTGAGTCTATGTTTGTATGTGACGAGATGTAGGGGTCCAGTTTCATTCCTTTTTTGGAACATGAGTGGAGCTGCAGGCCATTATCTTAAGTGAAACAACTCAGACAAAGAAAGACAAACACTGCATGATCTCACTTGTGAGAGCTAAATAATATGGATATATGGGCATAGAGTGTGGAATGATAGACATTGGAGACTTGGAAAGGTGGGAGTGCTGAGGAGGGATGGAGGATGTTACCTAATGGGGACAATGTGCGTCACTTGAGTGATGGATAAACTAAAATCCCAGACTTCATCACTATACAATATAGTCATGTAACACAATTACCCTTACATTTATACACATTTTAAAAAATGGGGATTCCCATGAAGATATACT
This sequence comes from Cephalopachus bancanus, assembly GCA_027257055.1. Lineage (NCBI taxonomy): Eukaryota > Metazoa > Chordata > Mammalia > Primates > Tarsiidae > Cephalopachus > Cephalopachus bancanus. The sequence goes on along the minus strand of JAPVLO010000673.1, from coordinate 327,017 downwards.
TGTATTGTTATAAAAAGGTAACTGACTGCAATGTGAAGGGTAGACTGAAGGGGGCTGAGAATGAAGAGGGGAAGACAGGAAGCTGATGGAGTGACTCCTGTGAAAAGTCATGGCTGCCTGGTTTGGGAGGATGGTGCTGAAGATGGAAGGAAGTGAGCAGAGTTGAGAGGTCAGATGTGAAATGGACAGGATTTGCTGATTGGATGAGGGTAGAAGACAAGTGGTTTCTGAGTTGGGTGATTGAGTGGGGGTTGATGCCATCTATGGTGGGGAAGACCAGCAGAGGAACCATTTAGGGAGCTGATAAGCCCAGTTTTGAGTATGTGGAGTTTGAAATTCCCATGGGATAGGGACATGGAGAGACACAGGAGTTTGCTGGACCTTTTGCCTTCAGAGCCCATCATCTTCCCACAGTGCCTTGCTGATTTAGAACCTCCTTCTGCAAAGAACATCAGAAGCCCAGAGACTGCCAGATCAAACCTCAGAGATCACCTACTTCATCTCTCTCACATTTCAGGTGAGGGAGAAGTCAGAGAAGTGGTTTCTGCGAGGTGACACAGCATGTGCATGGCTGAGCTGCAACTGGAGCCCAGGGCTTCCCTGCTGGCCTCTTCCCTACCATCCTTCTTTCCCCTGGGCCAGAAGGCACAAACCAGAAACCTGAATCTCTTTGGGTTGTAATGAATTCAAATTTGTTGCTAACACTTAAAAAATTTGAGCATTTTAAGAACTTTTTTTAAATGAAAAAAAATAACCGAATATCTGGAAAATTTGGGTCACATCCCTATATGATAGTAACCAAACGGAGCCAGATATAAATTTCCCCCTTCTATCAGGGGCTTTTCAGGTCCCTACTCTTATCCCCATTCCTGGGAGCCTGTGCTCTTGCCATTTATCAAATAATTGTTCTATTGTTTTTCTTAAGGGGGAAAGTCACACATTTCCTGTAACATATCTGAAATATCTCTTATCTGACCTCAGCTTGCTTTACTTCCATGGCCTCTGAAAGCATTTGAGTTATGACCCTGTCCCTTCCCCTCTGAGACTCACATTCCTCATTTGCAAAGTAAGGAATCCGAACGCCATGATTCCAAGGCCCTTTCTAGTTCTGGTTTCCAAGGCTTTCCAAGCCTACACTTCAGAAATGAGTTGTGCTATTGGCAAGGCTTAATTGGTCTGCAGATGGTTTTTGAGGGATTGCTCACCCTTGACTCTTTTGTCCTTGAATTATGATTTATTTAAGCTCTTGGAAGAAAAATGCCCTTTGTTTTGGGAGTTTATCCTTCATCTTTGATTTTGAACAAAATAAATACTTCCAACAATGCAGCATAGCTGCAGTTGCTAGGAAGGCAGAACAGCAACTGAGGCTGCCTAGAGACAAGGACATCAGAAAACTCTTGTCCCCCCCCTATCTCCTTGCCTTCTCCCCTTCCCTCCCTCCTCCCCCCTCCTTCCTTCCCTCACCCTTTCCTTCCTTACTTCCTTCTTCCCTTCTTCTCTCTCTATATTTCCTTTTTTGAGCGAATATACCACAATCAATAACACCTTCTACAAAGACCAGTCTTAGTCACCAATAGAGGTTATGAGGAGAGACCCCCCGAAAAGACAATTGTGTATTCTTACATGTTTAAACTTTAGTCACCTTCAAAATACTCTCCATTTGATGCAAATACACCCACTGAGACACTTTTTCCACTGCTCAAAACTGTTTTTGAGCTCACCAATTTTGATGCCTTTTAGTGCTGCTGCCATTTCTTGTTTCACCTCTTTCGCATTGGCAAAGCGTTTCCCTTTGAGGACTCTTTTCATGTAGGGAAATGGAAAAAAAGGCACTTGGGGCGAGATCGGGTGAATAGGGAGGGAGGGGCACAGGGGTCATGCCGTTTTTGAGCAAAAACTGCTGAACACTCAGCGCAGTGTGGGCAGGTGTGCTCATAAACCACCCATCATAAAATGGGCAAACACATCAAAAGAATCGCCAAAAAAAATTCACTGAAGCCAAACACAGCCTATCACAACAACATGAGTGGATACACTGATGCAAATGGCTTCCTAGAACACTTATCTAGCGGGGGAAGCCAGTCCTATAAGAGGCCTGCCCTACGAAAGATAACCCCAGTGTTTTTTTTGGGGGGTCCCCCTTTTTAGGTTGTCCAACATCCAAAGGGTTATCTCTCAAGACCATCCCCAACCAGCCAAACAATTAAATAGTCAGTGAAAAAATCTCCTGGGTTTTGTTTTAGGTTTCACAACTTATCGTCATTTGGCCTTGGGCAAGTAATTTATTTTTCTCTGGGCCTCAGTTTCTCCAGGCTGGATGCTCTTGTAGTTCCATCTAGCCCTACCATCTTATGAGGAGACTGCCAGAGATTTAGAGAGTGAGCTATCACCAGTAGGTGACTTCTTTAAGACTCTGATTCCAGGTCAGCAAGGCCCTGGGACATTTTTGCCTTGAAGCCATAATATCCAGTCTTTGGCTTCCTTTCTTCTGACTCTTCTCTGGCTATCTAATAAATGATAAAGGAGATATTTCTCTCCACTTTTCTCATTAGATGTGCTGTATCTCAAATATCTGCTTTGCTTGGTAATCTTCCTTTTAGCACCGTTCCTTTGTTGTCAGTGGCAGAACCTAAATGTCTGATTATTTTTCAAATCTGGCATCTCTCTAAGATTATGCAGTTCCCCAGCAGCAGGGATGAGAAGTGACAATTTAAAAGACAAGTTCGCCCCCTGGTGACATATTTTAAAATTGCAGAAAGGCTCTGCGGTCCCATACTTAATTTAATAAACCCTGCCTCTAACTCACAAATTAGGATAAAAATGGAAATAAATATCCTGAAAAGCAAAATATAGACTACAAATTGGAAGTCTATTGTGTCTGAAGCTTGAATTTTCTCTTTCAGAAATGACTTTTGCTCATTTGTCATGCCACTCCTTTGCCCCTCAGTTCTTGACTTAGATGCTGAGGTAGAGGATATATTGAGTTCAACACCATCCCCTAGTTAGACCTGTCTCTCAGTGAAACAATGGGACGGGTTATTTTAGGAGGTAATCCTCTCCCAATTGTAAGAGATATAAAAGCAGATGGTGTGTAAGACCTTCTTGAGAATTCTAGAAAATGGAGGGGTAAGGTTAGGTTCACTTATTCAAATGAGCAAGTCTTTGTTGAGTACCTACTACGTTCCAGAAACTTTCCTAAGTCACAGAGTGTGCAGTTGTGAACAAGACAAAGTCCTTGTTTTAGGAATTTACATTTTGTTGGGAGAAACAACCTCCAATGTTCTTTTCCAAACAGAGATTCTAAGACTCATCAGTTCCAAGTATTGGTACTGTGGTTTGGCAAAAAATATGTAACAATGATTTTAATGAGGGACTCAGGGTTCTAAGGAGATTTGCACATCACAGTGAGAGCAGTTGAGGTCTCTGGACAGCACCTTGACAGACAGGAGCCAGGCTGCTGGGAGTTGTTCTGGGTCCTGAAAGTGGACTCCAACAGAGTATGGGTCAAGGTCTTTATTCTCCAAGGTACAAAGAGTCCTGCATGTAACCTGTGAGATATCGGAAAGGGAGAGAACAATGTACAGGCAGCAGGAGTTGTATATATTCATGAATCACCAGAGCCCAAATCTTGGAGAAGATTACTCTTCTGACATTCTTATTTTAGAGAAGGAGTAACTGAGACCCAGAGAGAAGTGCCTTGCCTGAAATCATAATCAATGGTCATTAGCTAATTGGAATTAAAAATTGAATTTGGATATACTGATAAGAGAACAAGCATATCACAAACAAGCATAACCATTGTGATTCCAACTTTGATTAAAAATTTTATGTGGTTATTTTAAATTTTCTTCTGTATACATTGGTGTATTTTTAAAATATTCTGCAGTGAGAATGGATATTTGTAAAATAAAAATAAACTTTGCTCAAAAGAATTTGTCCTTCCAGTGAGTCAAAGGAAATAAACTGCAGTGGTTTTGTGTGTGTGTGTGTGTGTGTGTGTGTGTGTGTGTGTGTGTGTATGAATCTTCTACATATTATTTAGTAACTGTTGACATTGCTAGTCTCCCCAATATGCTGTCATCCTCTTATTCTTGGCATACAGCAGAATTTCATTCTGGGTTTACAGCAGGGTCCTTAGTCTCATACTTATTGTAGGACAATAAGACTAATTCTGGTGTACTGTGACCCATGTGATCGATGGAGGCAGTCAGGGTTGCCTCAGGGCCACAACATTTTATCTCCAGTTGTGAGTCTCTAGCAACAGTGAACTCTAAGCCTTGTGTCAAGGTGGAGGTGCCTTAAGATAGAAACTGCAGAGTGATGGATTCAGAGGACAGCTGCCCTAGAGAGTGCCCAGGCATGCTGTAGAATGAACATAAATTCAATAATACTCTGCTAAATCACTGAGACGTTGGTATTGTTTGTGGCTACAGTGCAACCTAGTCTATTCCAATGAATACAGTAACACATGTAACTTATGTACTAAAGAGAATCGTTACCATTTCATAAAGTGTAATCAATTAAATATGTACCATAGTCCAAAATGTTTATGTCAGAATTTCAGAAGTAGTCACATTAAATTTTATTTGCAATGAATAATTATCCTACGATTGGTTTAAAATCAAGATTACTTTTTTTCAATTTAGGGAACTTGATTTGTAATGACTTGTTAACTAAATCAGAGACCTGTAATATTGGGAGGGACCTCCTAATTTCATTTTACATATCTTACAAGTTCATATATATATATATATATATATATATATATATATATATATATACATTTTTTTTTTTTTGAGTCAGGATCTCACTGTGTCACCTAGGCTAGAGTGCAGTGGCATGTTCCTGCACTCTTCAAACTCCTGGGTTCAAGTGATCCTCCAGCCTCAGCCTCCTGAGTAACTGAGAATACAGGTGTACACCACTATCTTAGCTAACTTTTTAATTATTTATTTATTTACTTAATAGAGATGAGGTCTTGCTATGTTGCCCAGGCTGGTCTTGAACTCCTGGGCCCAAGTAATCCTCTGGCCTCAGTCTTCCAAAGTGCTGGGATCACAGGCATGAGCAACCATGTCTGGCTGAGGTATATCTAAACCGTCCAATACGACGACACATATAGATTCCAAACCTTTGATAATCAGAAATGCCAGGAGAACTTAAAAAACAGAGACTCCTAATTAGTACTTCTGGAGGTTAAGGAGATACAGGATAGGACCGGGGAAACGGCATTTCGAAGTGTCTTCTCTTATTCTGCGCTACCACAACGAACCGTTTCTCACTCAGATTGCGACGTGTGATGAAAAGTGGATTGTACACGACAACCAGCGATGACAAGCTCAGTGGTTGGACCGAGAAAAAGCCCCAAAGCACTTCCCAAAGCCAAACTAGTACCAAAAAACTTCATGGTCACTGTTTGGTGGTCTGCTGCCATCTGATCCACTACAGCTTTCTGAGTCCCAATGAAACCATTATAGCTGAGAAATATGCTCAGCAAATCAACAAGCTGCACCCAAAACGTCAATGCCTGCAGCCAGCATTGGTCAATAGAAAGGGCCTGATTCTTCTCCACGACAATGCCTGACCACACACTGCCAACCAACGCTTCAAAAGTTGAACGAATTGGGCTACAATGTTTGGCCTTATCTGCCATATTCGCCTGACCTCTTGCCAACCGATGACCACTTCTTCAAGCATCTCAACAACTTTCTGCAGGGACAACGCTTCCACAACTAGCAAGATGCAGAAAATGCTTTCCAGGAATTGTCAAATCCTAAAGCATGGATTTTCACACTACAAACATTTCTCTTTGACAAAAATGTGTTGATTGTAATGGTTTCTATTTGGATGAAAAAAGATGTGTTTGAGCCTAGTTATAATAATTTAAAATTCATGGTCTGAAACCCCAATTACTTTTGCACCAACCTAATATTGTGTTCCCCCAGAGGCATCCTATTTCCTGGCTTGTTCATGTATCTTATGCTCTTTTATGCTCTGTGCATCTGGTGTAAGAGTTGCTTCTTCCAGTTGTTTGCATTGGCTTTTGTAGGGGAAGACTTTTTCCGTAGGTGTATTCAGTGAAGTGACGTAGACTTCATATGATTTTTTTTGGCCTGTAAATGGTGCTAGTGTGGTCTGTGATTTCTTCAGTGGCCATGGGATGCAGCTGTCAGTGGAGGCTGTAGTGAGGTTTTGCTGGCAATGGGATGCCAGGTGGCTCTGTCCTCAACCCCCAGTGGTGGCAGCAGTGGACCTAGCATGCCTGTTCTTGGGCATGGCATATGTGGACAGCAGTGTTCAAGGGGCCAGGCAGGCTGATTCTTGGGCTTCCAGGCAGGTTGCTCAGATGCTGGCAGTGATAGCAGTGAGTTTAGCAGATGGGCAAGCCCTCAGGTCCCTGAACAGAGTGCATGGCATAGGTGATAGCAGCATTGCGGCAATCATCAGGTTCCCAGGTACATGCTGGTGTTAGTAGTGGCTGTGATGAGCTGGGCGGGGCATTTGGGTGGCATGTAAAAGTGAATGCTGGTGGTGGTGGTAGCAGGCTGGGCAGACCTGTTCTCAGGTCCCTGGGAGGAGTACACAGATGCTGACAGTGGTGGACCAGGTAGGCCCTCATGTGGTATGCTTGGTGACTGAGGAGGGCCGTTCCTGGGGGGCTGGGCTTGCCCTTAGGCCTTCCTGATGGTGCCCAAAGACACAGGATTTGGTGGACTGGATAGGGGACCTTTGGATGGTGTGTTAGGGTGATGGTGGCATCAGGCCTTCTGGGGCTGTTATTAGGCCTTTGGTGGTGTGCATGTGCGTTTGGGTCAACTGATGGGATGGGACAATCCCCAAGCTCCCAGGCAGCAGGCTTGGGCATGGCGGTGGGGGGGGTGCAATGCTAGGCTTGGTGAGCCTGTCCTCAGGGCACATAGGTAAAGGCCCTGGAGGGCAGGGTAAGGCTATCTCCAGACTCTGGGTGGCATGCTTGTCTGACAGTTGCACTGGGGGGAAGAGTCTATCCTCAGGACATGGGCAAGTGCATAGCGGCCCTGCTGCTGGGAAAAGGGGTGAGTTGGCTGAGAGTGTCAGTCACCCCAGACAGGCAACTCTCAGACTATGGGGAGCACATGCCTCGGTGCCCTGGTGGCAGTGACCAGTGGCAAGCAGAGAGAGCCTATCCACAGGACCCATGAAAGTGTGTAACAGCCCAGCTGCTGGTGGGGGTGGGGTTGCTGTCAGTGGCATGGCCCCAGGTAGGAGGGTTTGAGGCTCTGGGAAACATGAGATAGGTGCAAGATTCTGCTTTGTCCTGGGAGCAGTTTCCCTGGTGTGCTGCACTGCCCTTTCCCCAGAGTTGCTAGAGTGCTGGGAACTCAGCTGCTCTTCTGGGTCCAACTGGTGTTGCGTCACTGTCACACTTAAGGTGGAAATGGGGGGATGTCAGTGGTGCTCCAGGAGAGGAACAAGAGCTGTTGGCCTCAGGTCAGGATGCAGTTTCATGGGATCTGGGCTCTCCTATGGCTCCATGCTGCAGCTGCCTGGGTCCTGGGAGTGGGGGGTGGAGGGGTGGGGGTGGGAGGTGGAGGGCAGGACCCAGCATGAGCTCCCTCTCTGGTATAATGCCTTCACACATACTCTCCCCAGTGTCAGGGTTCACGGGAGTTAAGGAACTCTTCTGTGGCTGGGGTTGCAGGAGTCCTCAGTGGGAATGTGGACAGCTGAGGATCTCTCACTTACCATTTCCTTGTGGTGGGAGCCTCTCAGGGCTCCAGCTGATCTCATCCAGGCCATCAGCCTTGCCTCCCTCTCTTTCTGTCACTTTTCTGCTGAATTTCAGTGTTCTCTTTTAGATGCTCTATTCAAAGTGTGATTAGTCACTAATTTGATTCTTCTTGTGGAAGAGGCTAGTGACCAGTGCATCTAGTCAGCCATCTTAAAGTTCCTCTTCTGTAGTTTTTTTTTCAATTTGCCAATATTAACAAGTGGATCCATTGACCTCCCCCTTCTAAAATGTAAAGAGTTCAGCACATAGGACACATACTTTTCTTTTTTCTCTCTCTACTTCATGAATTTGTTATTTATTTATTTCTATTTAACACACATCTTCAAAAATTTGTCTTATCTCCCATGACTTCCCTTCTTGTTCCACAGGCAGGCATCTAACTTAATCCACTTGTAATTTTTTGTAAATGCCAATTGGATTAACAATGATTTAAGGTATCCAGAAAAAGTCTTTAATGGGGTCATACAGAAAATAATTATTAAAGATTTTATGGACCAAATTGTGTCCCTGTAATATTCCTATGTGGAAGTCCTCATTCTCATTACCTCAGTATGTGACTGTATTTGGAGATGGGGTTTTCAAAGAGCTGATCAAGCTAAAATGAGACTGCTAGGGTGTGCCTTAATTCTACACAACTGATGCTGTTTTAAGAAGAGGAGATTAGAACACAGAGACACCGAAGGAAGACCATGTGAAGACACAGGGAGAAGAAGACCCCAATTACAGGCCGAGGAGAAAGACCTCAGAGGTAACCACTCTGAGATATCACCACACACCTCTTAGAATGGCTAAAAAATTTCATAGTTCCAAGTGTTGGAAAGGGCTTGGAGAAACCAGATTTTTTTTTTTTTGAGTTGGAGTCTCACTCTGTCGCCCAGACTGGAGTGCAGTGGCCGCTCCTGGCCACCACAGCCTCGACCTGCTGGGCTCCGGCGATCCTTCCACCTCAGCCTTCCGAGTAGCCGGAATTACAGGCGCGCGCTACCACGCCCGGCTGATTTTTTGATTTATTGTAGAGATGAGGTCTCGCTGCCCAGGCAGGTCTCGAACCCGCAGGCTCAGGCAATCCACTCACCTCAGCCTCCCAAAGGCGCGGGATTACAGGCTGAGCCACCGAGCCCGGTGAAACCAGATTTTTTAATACATTGTCAATGAGAGAGCAAAATGGTACAGCTACTCTGAGAAACTCTTTTGTATTTTTAAATTTTTTAAATTTTTATTATAAAGATGTGGGGTACATTTCAGGGTTAGGTATATAGACATTGATCATGCAGGTATCCTTGTTGATGAAGTACACCCCTGCCTCCCCTATCAGTTTCCCTCAACTGCCAATCCTACCACCCCCTTACAGTTTCCCACTACTGCCAATCGCTTTCTTTCTTTTTTTTTTTTTTGAGTTGGAGTCTCACTATGTCGCCCAGACCGGAGTGCAGTGGCCGCTCCCGGACACCGCAGCCTCGACCCACTGGACTCCAGCGATCCTTCCGCCTCAGCCTTCCAAGTAGCCGGAATTACAGGCATGCGCTACCACGCCCGGCTGATTTTTTGATTTATTGTAGAGATGAGGTCTCGCTGCCCAGGCGGGCCTCGAACCCGCCGACTCAGGCAATCCACTCACCTCAGCCTCCCAAAGGCGTGGGATTACAGGTTGAGCCACCTGAGCCCGGCTTCAATTGCTTTCTTATAGCATTGTGATTATTCAAGGTCAGCTTATGAGTGAGAACATATGGAACTCAGATCTTTGTTTCTGTGATAAATCACTGAGTACGATCGGCTCCAAATCCATCCAAGTTGCTGCAAAATCCACATATTTGTCCTTCTTTATACACTGCTGGTGGGAATGTAGACTAGTACAACCTCTTTGGAAGGCAATGTGACGATTTCTGAAAGAACTAGAAATTGACCTTCCGTATGACCCAGCAATTCCCCTATGGGAATACACCCAAAGGAACTTAAATTATTCTTTTGTATTTTTTTAAAAAAGTTAACTATATACCACCATGCTACCACAATCCACACTGGGCAATTATCCTAGAGAATGGAAAACTGCGTTCATTTAAAAATCTGTACACAAATGTTAATAGTAACTTTGTTTATAATAGGCAAACTGAAAGCAAATCAAATGCCTTCCTACTTGTGACTAGTGAAAGAAGACATCATACATTCAGATAATGAAGTATTATTCAGCAGTTTAAAGATATAAACAACAAACTATTGATATCTGCAACAACTAGAATTATGCTGAGTGAAGAAAACCCCAACTCAAAAGGTTAGATGCTATATAATTACATTTATATAATATTTTGAAATGGCAAAATTATTGAGATGAATAATCAATGACTGCCAGGGGTTTGGAAAGGGGAGTGGGTGTGGGTATGACTCTAATATGTAACCCAAGAGATTTCTTTTGTGTGAAGAAACAGATTCACCTCTTGAATGTGGTGGTAGTTATATAATGTTTTTCACATGTGATAAAACATTATGGAATGAAACCCAAAGGGAAATCCCCAACCAAAAAAACGAGTGCATAAAAATCTGGCGAAATCTGAATAATGTCTACAGTAGTCATACTTTTATTGTACCTAGGTCAATTTGTTGGTTTTGATAATATACTATATTTATGTAATATATCATCATTGGTGTAGGCTAGGTATAGGGTACACTGAAATGGAACTCTCTGTACTATGTTTGAAACTTCTAGTTAGTCTGTAATTAATTCAGAATGAAAAGTTAAAAAAAACTCTGGAAAGATCAGTTTGTTGTATGAACTACCATCATGGATATGGAAGTCACCAAGAATGAGGACAAGAATGAGGGCAACAAAGAGAAGTTTGTGAACCAGGCACACAAGCCATAAGGTAATATAATAAGCATCCACTTGCCCACAGCCAAAATGAAGCATATACTAACATTTTGTCATGTTAGCTTCCAAATACTTGTAAAAAATAAATCAAGAAGATGTTACAAATCAACCTCAAGACTCAAACCTGCATCTCTTCTTACTGACCTCTTCAAAGCTTCCTAGGTTAATATGCATTATTCTCTTTCATGTGTAACAGGATGTTAAAACAGGAGTTTTCATCAAAATATCAAGACACTATAGATATCACAGTTAAAAAGGGGTCCAAGGTAACATGCAGAATTTAAGGATGAGGTTTTTTGATAATTAATTACGAACTCTTAAGTCATCATCGAAATCAAGGCTATAAAAAATTTAGAGCTGAATTTTTGTGTGAGGGATAAAATGTTGAACTTAATGTAAAGATGAGTCATCTTTTCTGCTCCAGATTTGGGTCTTTTATGGGCAAAAATGCTGCACTAGGAAAGAGGGTGCATTCTACCACTTCTCTTTTCTTTACCATTCCCCATACTTCCTTTTAGTCCACCTCCCTGTTGTTTTGACCTCTGTTTTCTGACTCTGAAGGATTGGATGTATTCCTGTGGGGAGGGTCTGGAGAGCAGGACGTTATCTTTTTGGTTTATCCTGCTGGGCTGACCTGGTTGTCCCTGTCCTGACTTGACAGTATTATAGAATTCAAGTTAACTAATTTCACAATACTTACGCCATCTCCTAGCATTTCAAGGCTGTGGAAGACATTGCCCATTGTTCAGAGCACTCCAGCCTTATGAGTCTTCTTTAAATGGATCTTACAACCATGACCAAATACTTGGGGTGGCACATGGAATGAAACTGATTTACATACTAATCACCTTTCCCTAAACTGTCTCTATGCTTTTATTTGTTAGTAAAAGCCATTATGAATTACCACTATGAATTGCTCCTCTCCCATCCCTACTTGTCCAGATCCTACTTATATTTTCTTACCTACTTCAGAAAATTGACATGGCTGGCAAAAGTGACAGAGGGTATGCTCATGCTTGGAAAATTGTAGAGTCATCAGTTCAAATTTCAAGTATTTCAAGAAGCCTTCCCTGATCTATGCTGTACCACATACATACTTATTAATGAGATCTGCTTCTTCTCCCTCTCTTTGTGTCTTCATGCTGGCAAAATGTAGACCAATTGTACTAGTATGATGGGTGTACATAAAATGACTTCTTATTCCATACTTTACTATAAACTCCTGGAAGACAGCAACCAAATCTCATCCATTTTTACAGCCAATATTGGCAGGTGGACAGTTTTAATGCCTAATATGTACCACACCATCATACAGAGAGCGTATCACACCAGCCTCTTCTAATTGTAAGTAGCTGCCACATAGGTGAGAAGAATATATACCCACTGTAATTATAGTCATGAAGTAGAGACATTAACTTATGAGGCTGTCTAGCTCACAATGGTTGCTACATTCAGTTCATGTCTATGCTAAAGTCAAATCCCACCATCTTGTTCTGAAAACAGATTGCAGACCACAAATGGCATAGGATTAAGATTCAGTAATCCAATAACTACACTATCTACTTGGGGTCCCTGGGATGAACTTGAGATTTAGGTTAGACATGGAATCTTCTTGAGAATACAGTTGCCCCAACTATGAGTCTAGTATTCTTCCCAATCTAGCACTTGAAGTTTCTTCATTCCTATGTTTTCCAAGATTTCATCTGGTGGGGCACATTTCTAGACTCTACACTGGTTGAAAAAAGAGCTAGACAATCATTTACCAGTGCTCAAGGAGAAAGAACATGGCTTCTTTACTAGGACCCAAGGACAACTTGTCACCATGCCATGGGCAAATTCCAACAGAGGGCTTTCCATAGTCTGTTTCCTGGGCTGTTCTTATGCGGGTAGAGAGTCTGTCTTTAAGGACCTTATTTTGCCCAAAACACAGAAAAGCCGATGAGAATTAGAGGTAGCACAACTTATTGATTCAAAACCAAGCTTTCTACCTAGAGCAATGCCCACATCACAGAACCATGTATGACTCTTAGGGGACCATAGTCTGAGAGAAAAATGAGAAACCTTCTTTTTCTATACTGTCAGGTAAAAAGCAGTCATAAGTAAGAGGCTGATATGGTTTTGGACAGGAATTCTTTCCATTGCAATAAAAATGACAGAGAAAATTATTCAATAAGAAAGACTCAAGGCTGGGTGCAGTGGCTCAGGCCTGTAATCCCAGCACTTTGGAAGGTGGAGGTGAGACGACTGCCTAAGCCCAGCACAAGACCAGCCTGGGCAACTTGGTAAGAAATCATCTCTACAGAAGGAAAAAAAAAAAAGGACTCAGAGGAAGATAACACCAATAACTTGTTGGTAAAGTTACAAAAGGTGGAAATGTTCTTGTCATAGATTGTTTTCCCTATGAAAAAACAAACAAACAGAAAAAACCATGTGAAACTGAGGCTATTTGAAGAATGAGGTTAACTGAGGCATTCCACAGGCAGTAGGCTGAGGGATGAACAGGTAATTGTCAAGGGTGGCAGAGCAGTGTTGACTCTCAAGGTCACATCTAACTGACCGAATGGAGGCTCTTCCTCACTGCCTCAACCTGCTTCCTGACATCTCCAGGGTTTCCTGAGGAAGTGTGTCTCCACATCCATACACCTCAGCGGTGTCCTGTAGAACCCTCTGGAGAACCAGCTTGAGGGTTTTCCTATTTTGACAATGCTTAGAGGAGCCCATGAAGAAGTAAGTGATGGGATTGGCACTGCTGTTAACAAAGGACAGAACAACTGAACCAGAAAATAACAAGTGAAGGCATCAGGCTCCATCTGAATCTAGAATACTAAAAACCCCTGGAGGCCTGCAGGCAGGTCACAGAGGAGGAAGACCAGCACTGTGAGCAGGATAGTCACATACAGCCTGGTCAGCTGCTTCTTCTGAGAACCACAGAGGAAACTGAGTAGCAGGGCCAGGTTGGAATAAAAACAACATCCAGGCGCCAGTGAGGAAATCAAATATTTGCCACCACAATGGTCACCCATCCTAATTGGGAAGGCACAATAGTATCCTTCCAGGATGCTCAGCAGCAGAGACAGTGCCCAGAGCAGGGCACACACGACTGCTGACATGTGTCTTGGGTGGCAGCAGCGGTATCAGATGGGCCACAGGACAGACAGGCAGTGCTCGGTGCTGATGGTGCTCAGCATGCTCATGCCTGCAACGTAGGGAAAGACTATTACAGGCTTAATATGCTGGAGATTAAACTGAAGGTGGTAATAAGTTGCATCAGGGAACGTATCATTTGGCCACAGAGGAAGAGGAAGTCAGTCTCTGTCAGGCTGAGGACATAGGTGGAGAAGGCATTCCTGTGCACGTGAAAGCCCAGGAGCCAGAGCACAATCCTGTTTCCTGCCAGCCCCACCAGAGCAATGATGAGCATCAGCAGGATTTGAATCAGGTTCTGCAAGCCACAAGTTAAAGAAAGGATCTTCTGGTTGCTTTCATTCATTCGTATGAGTTTGTTTCCCAAACTGAGATGGTTGGATCCATGCTTGGAAATCCTCTTCTGTTGGCCCTGGGAACACAAACAAGATTTGAGCACCAACTGTATGATTTCTGATTCTCACCATTGCTCCACAGTGTGAGAAGTGCTGTCTCCACTTTACAGAGGAGGAAATCAGAAGCTTGTAGGGAATAAGGAACTTATGAAAAGGTGGGGGAGGGGTCCTTGAATCTGGTTTCAAACCCAGTTTTTGCTGACTCTAAAGTCTGGGCTGTCTCTTGCAGCAAGGTTCTCTTACTGACATGGGAATATTCTATGATGGCAACATAGTTTACTCCACAGGCTGGGGCATTACTTTACATTACCAAACATTACTCTGCTCATGGCCAGAAATTTTCTCTCAGGTGCAGGACTTCAGAAAGCACAGGGTGATACTTAGGGGTGATAGTGACACCCACAAGACTAAGAGTGGTCATCTAAGGAGGAGAAAAAAGACCATGCATTATGGACATGAGGAGAATGTGAACTCTTGCTAGGACAGGTGTGAGAGTGGCTGGGCCTGGTGGACTAAGTATGGCTCAGAGTGTTAGCTATTGAAGAGAGGCGCACCTTTCAAATCTCCAGTGGCTAGTTCTGTGGGAAACACACTATGTTCTCAATCAACATTTATTCCATGAATGAGGAGTCTAATGATGGTAGTGGCAGATTTGGGTTAAATGGAAAATAAAAATGAAAACACAATTAAAGTAATTAGAACACACACATATATCATTAGATAAAGACAATTTCATTCATCATAATTCTATTTGTGGACAGCTCTCTGTGTGTTCAGAAGAATTACTTATGTGTGCCCAAACAACTGAAGTGGACCCTGATGAGTCTTTGAACTAAAGACTCAGTATGGCTTTTCTAAGCATCTAGAAGCATTTTGGCACAGGACATGGGGGTAGGGTGTGGGTCTGAGCTGAACTGCTCGGCAATACAGAGGAGGAACAGGAAAGTGATGGTGAGGTCTGAGTGCCACTGAAGGAGGTGTTTGAAGCATGAAAACATCTATGGAGGGCTGCTACTTTATGCCCTCTCCAGGGAGATCTTTGGTCCAGTTTCCTTTGCTGATTAAAGCTTTTATGGGAGAAGAGTCCACGCGGGGAAATAGAAAAGGTGCAGGGTTTGGAATGTAAAGAGAAATGTCCATGCGGATTTCAACTGGAGAAAGGAATAACTCCCATCTGGGTGGATAAAAGCAGCTGATTAAGTGGTTATTAGGTATGATATTTTTAATCTTCTCTCAAATATATGAGTGAGAATTGGTATTATTCCCATTTTAAAGAGGATGGATAGGAGCACAAAAAGAATGCATGATTATCCTGTGGTCTGTCAAAATGTGCTTGAACCCAGTCACGCTGCCACAGTGCTCCCCTTTTTTGACCAGCCTGTTGGACCTAGCACCATTGTGTGCTGATTATACATAATAGAGGAGGAAAACAGAGAAGAAATTCTCATGTTAAATCCAGGTTGGCAGTGAAAATTGAGGGCTGAAAAAAAGCCTAACCTAAGCAAACTCCAGAGAGGAAGAGAAGCCAATCACAGAGACCAAAAAAGAGAGGGAAAGCCAATCAGCTACAGATAGTGAATCCAGGAACTATTTTCTGCCTCACAAAGGCAGACTCACTGTGGAGTCTCGAGGACTCATAGGAGCAGGAGGCCTCCAAGGCAGAAGAAGATGCATCCTTCTGCTGGGTTGCTAAGAGACATCAGGACTGAGTGCAGCCATTGGGAACTCTCTTAGAGAAAAAAGCTCCAATAACCTCAGTTGGCCAGAACAGAAAACCAGCACCTGTGCCATCCCCACTCAGGGCACTTAATGCTAAGTGTGTCTATATTTGGGGGGGGGATGTATTTCTTCCTCCTTAATCCTGAAGCCCCTTAAGTGTAAAGTCATGCCTATTTTGCTTGCTATAGTATCGCCAACACTTAGCATGTGTTCCCTAAAGGTCACCAATTGTGATTTCCTCATTTAACATAGATAGAGGCTGAGGCTTAAAGTCAAAGGCTTTTCCTGAGATCATGCTGCGGAGACCAGATCCAACACTAGCCCCTGGTGTCCTGGAGTTCTGCTCAAGGCTTTCCCACTGTTCTCTGCCCCATCATCTTGATTTATGAGGAACTCATGGAAAATCTTCATGTGAGCACAGAGCCTGAGAGACAGCCACTGGGCTGCAGAGATTGTTGGTTTCCCCAGTCTCAGTTCTCCTCTTCTGTTGCATAACAATTCTGAGAATTTAAGAGTTGACAGAGACCTTCATCCCAGTCTTATTCATGCTGGATGACATCATATGACTTGGTGCTGGTCAATGGGAGGTGAGCAGAAGTGATGTAACCAAATTCTGAGTCATGGGCTTAATAGAAGGAACACAGCTTCCCCTTCCCCATTCCTCCTGCATTAGGCTGAAGCACTGATGTAACTGGAGCCCTGCAGGACCACGAGGATGAAGAAATCTTCTAGGGATTGGGGAGAAACACATTCTGGAGTCCTAATGTATCATGCCTTGAAGTCTCCAGCTGGGTCTAAAATACAGTCATCCCTGCTCTACAGGCGATTGGTTCTAGGACCCTCAAAGACACAAAAATCTGCAGATGCTCAAGTTCCTTACATATAATTGCATAGTATTTGCAAATTACCTGTGCATCTTTTCTTGTATATGTCAAATCATTTCTACACTGCTTGCAATATATAATACAATATAAACACTATTTAAATAGTTGTTTCACTATATTTTTAGGAAATAATGACAAGAACAACATTTGTACCTGTTCAACCATCTTTTTTTAAAATGTTGAATATTTTGGATCCATGGTTTGTTGAATCTGTGGGTGTAGAATGCATGGATACAGAGGGCTGACTGCACTTTCTTGTGTAAGTCATTTCTATACTGGTATTGATTAGTGCAGTC
Organism: Cephalopachus bancanus; assembly: GCA_027257055.1. Classification (NCBI taxonomy): domain Eukaryota; kingdom Metazoa; phylum Chordata; class Mammalia; order Primates; family Tarsiidae; genus Cephalopachus; species Cephalopachus bancanus. Next base: position 309,945 of record JAPVLO010000673.1, on the reverse strand, counting down.
AAAATTATAAGCTAACAAAAAATAATATGTTTTCTCTTTCAAAAATTACATTCCAGACTGGGTGTGGTGACTTAACACCTGCAATCCCAGCACTTTGAGAGACCGAGGGGAGAGGTTTGCTTGAGTCCAGGAGTTTGAGACCAACCTGGACAACAATGCCAGCCCCTGTCTCTACAGAAAATCCAAAAATTTGCAGCGTGTGGTGGTGAGTAGTTCTGGCTACTCAGGTGGCTGAGGCAGAAGGATAGCCTGAGCCCAGGAGGTTGAGGCTGTGGTGAGTATGATCATGCCATTGCATTCCAGCCTGGGCAATGGAGTGAGACCTTGATACACACCAAAAAATTACATTCCGTTTACTAGTATTTTTATGAATGTTAGTATTCCTCTATAAAAGTGGCAGTAGAGACAGAAGGTGCAAAGAGAAAAAAAAACCTCTGATGGAACTGAAATAAGACATCATTCAATGACATTTAGATATAGAAAACCCCAGGAGGTAGGATGAGATAAGGAGGTGTGAGGGACAGTCTAATTTGCCATAAGGATTTTCTTCCATCCTTCCCCATCTTGTTTGGCTTTCCAAAAATGTGGCATCTCTGTACCTCATCCGTGGGATCCTTTTCGTTCTGGTTCTGGCTGAATGGAGTCATTGAGAGGTACCACCGGGAGACTGGGGGGCAGAAGGAGAGCAATTGGGATTCCCACCCCCTGGCTCTCTGAGGGTGACGCTGTGATGGCCACGCACGCTTCTCTGCTTGCCTGGTTGTCCCCTCCTGCTGCTTACAGCAACAGGTGTGGCTATAATCTCAATGGTAACTGCTCCTTCCCTGTCCCTTTGAGCCTAGATCTGGAGTTGTGCTTCCCTATTGCTGCCTTAAAGTGCTTCCCCATGCACTGTCACTTTCCCTTAACCCTGCCCATTGTAGTCAACAGTCCCTGCATGAAACAATCCTCAGTTATTTCAGTTTGAATCATCTATTTCTTCCTTGGATCTTTACACAAAGAGCAATCACTTTAAAAAAGAATGAAACCTGCGTTTACCACAGCTCAGCTCTGGGCAGTAGTGCCTGCATGTCCCCTTGCTTCTTAACTGAATCTAAAAGGCAGCATATTCTCCATGACTGCAGATTTAAAGGGGGTGATATGAGGAGATGGATCAGAAGGAAGAAAGGTCCGTTAGACCCCACTGGAACTGCAAATCGGGTCCACCAGCCCTGAGTTTCCTGAAGGAAGCTTCATGTCTCCTGTCTTTCCTTGAAGCAGCTCATGAACCCTGGCATGAGGCATCTCGAGATGGAAATATAGGAATGTGAACTTAGAGAAAACCCTTAGCTGGCTTTGGAAAGAGTAGTATTCTTGGGATATGCCCTTACCTTTCCCCCATTTTGTGCCAAGTAGAGCACTGCACCGCACCTGCGGGCGAGGGCCTTTTTGGGCTTCAGTGACTCCAGAGAACCTTTCCGTGTCCTCTAATTCAGGAGGTGCCTATGGGAGCTGGAGGGAAAGCTGGTAACCAAGGCAAGTTTATCAAGATTTTGGCCAGCACTGTGATTTCCTGCACAAGGACTGCAGACAAATCAGAAACCAGAGCTATTTGGGACACAATTGCTCACTGAGATGTTTCTTGGCCTCTGACCCCTTTCCACTCAAAGATCAGCCTCTCCCATCCATCCCATCTGGTCCACCTGTCTGTTAGTAATTGTTGTTTTTGAGCATTCAATTGCCAGCAATGAGTCTAGTTATCAATGTCAAGCAATATCAACTTTTTTTTTTTTGAGTTGGAGTCTCACTTGGTCACCCAGACTGGAGTGCAGTGGCCGCTCCTGGCCACCACAGCCTCGACCTGCTGGGCTTCAGCGATCCTTCCGCCTCAGCCTTCCGAGTAGCCGGAACTACAGGCGTGCGTTACTACGCCCGGCTGATTTTTTGATTTATGGTAGAGATGAGGTCTCGCTGCCCAGGCGGGTCTTGAACCCGCGGGCTCAGGCAATCCACTCACCTCAGCCTTCCAAAGGCGCGGGATTACAGGCTGAGCCACCGAGCCTGGTGCAATATCAACTTTTAAAGAATAAACTATATTATAGCATCATTCAAGGCTCACAATGGCCTGATCCCAATTTTTTTTAGTGTTTTTCTTATCACAGTAACCATGCATTCATATGTGACCCCTCATATAAGTGTCTAAAAGGTAGTTTCTATATACAAAAACAGGCAGTTAGAATAAATAATAAAAACAAACATCATTTACATCTTCTGTAAAAAGAAGAAAAATAAAAATGATTAGAACAGGGTATACAACCTGAATAAGTGCAACATTGTGGTACTGATTTATATATAAAAATCAGATCAATGACAAGTTAAAATTAGACACAGATGCTTATGGGAATTTAGCATATGATATAGATTACATTTCATAGTAGTTCGTAAAACATGGACTATTCAGTGAATGGGATCAGGACAACTGTGGCCATTTAAAATAAAATAAGGTTGAAAATATACTTTACATATAATTTTGATGTAAATCCAAATTTATCATCAAAATATAATAGTTCTTGGAAAAACTATAGGAAATTATTTTTAACTTATAGTGGGGAAAACTTTTAAATTATGGTGGAATTTAGACGACATTAAGGAAAACATTAAGAAAGACAAAAACAAAGATTTTTTGGCATGGCATGAGCCATCATAAACAAAAGATAAATAAGTGTAGAAAATCTTGGTAATGTATATCATAACCAAAGAGTTAATTTCCCCTATTTATGAAAAGTTTCTGTAGAATGATGACTCAAAATCCAAAAATCTAATAAGGAAATTATTATAGGTTATGAGTCACACTTTCTAGAAAACAAAAAATGGTCCTTACACGTATGGAATGATGAGAAACCAAACTCAGAATAAAAGACATTTACATTACATGTAAACAGAATTATATATTTCTTACCAAAATATAAAACCCCAAAAGGTTTGATAGCAACAGTGAAGACATGATGTGGGGCCAGGCACTCTCTTTCTAGTGGCAGTGCAGATGATTGCAACTTCCAGGGAAGACAATTTCCAACATATATAAGCATATATAAAGTATCATACTTTTCACCCTATAATTTCTCATTTAGAAGTTTATCCTAGAGATATGCTTGTGCATGTGCTTGTGCAATTCCCGATCAAAACCCCAGATACTCATGCCGTAAAAGATAAGATAGACAAGTGGGACCTCATCAAACTCACAAGCTTCTGCAAAGCCAAAGAAACCATCAAGAGAGTGGGGAGACAGTCCTTAGAATGGGAAAAAAATATTTGCCAATTGTATGTATGACAAAGGTCTCTCATACAGGATCTACAAGGAATTCAAATGTGCTGTAAAGAAAAAAACAAACAACCCCGTTACAAAGCAGGCAAAAGATATGATTAGATACTTCTCAAAAGAAGACAAATGAGCAGTCAACAGATACATGAAAAAATGCTCAGCCTAACTAATCATCAAAAAATGCAAATTAAAACCACACTGAGATACCACCTAACTCCAGTCAGGATGGCTATTATCAATAATCAAAAAACAACAGATCTTGGAGAGGATGCGGGGAAAAGGGAACACTTCTACACTGCTGGCGGGATTGTAAACAAGTACAACCTCTGGGGAAAACAATTTGTTGATTCCCAAAATACTTAAAAATCGACCTTCCATTTGATCCCACAATCTCCCTTCTGGGAGTATACCCGGAGGAACTCAAATCACTCTATAAAAAAGATACCTGCACACATGCTTGTGTAGCATTATTTACAATAGCAAAAACATGGAATCAACTGTGGTGCAAAAGAGTACTGCTTAAAAAAATGTGGCACATACACATGATGGAATATTACAGAGACATAAAGAAGGAAAAAGTTATGAACTTCATGGCAACTTGGATGAACCTATGGGCTATCATACTCAGTGATTTATCACAGAAACAAAGAACTGAGTACCACATGCTCTCACTCATAAGCAGAACCAGAACAATCATCATAGTACTATATAAAGGGATTGTCAGTAGTGGGAAACTTGCAGGGGAGAGGGAGCAGGATTGGCAGTAATGGGAAAATGCCTGGGGGGTGGGGTGGGGGTGGCAGGCACACCTCATCAACAAGGGTGCCTGCATAGTGAACAGTTTTATACCTAACCATGAATTGTACCCCGCATCTTCAAAATATAAAATTCAAAAAAGAATGCAGGTATATGTGTACTTTGCATGACATAGACTATGTATGACTATTTTAACATTAAGTGTCTCTGGAAAGATTAAAATTAATAGCTATAATAACCATATATATCTTTGCTAAGAAGATAAGAATGCCTGAGGACCTGAAGTGGGAATGACTATTTAAAGTTTTTTTTAAAACTTGTGACTGTATTGCTATTTAAAGCAAGACAAATAAATTTAATGATCTATTTAAGAGAGGGAGATAGTGATATCAGAAGATGAGAGAGAAAGAGAGAGAGAGAGAGAGAAAGAGAGGAGAGGAGGAGGAGGAGGAGGAGGAGGAGGAGGAGGAGGAGGAGGAGGAGGTTGACTGGTGTTTTAAGCTAAGAAGTAGAACAGCTTGTTTGAGCTGCAATGGAATGATTAGAGAAGGAAACACTGAAGATGCAGGAGGGAGAAGCAATAATTATACAAAATGTTTCTGGAGGAGGAGGCAAGAGAACCAGTACACAAGCGGAAAGGATGGTTTTGAACAGGCGTGTGCAGAGCCTATTACATGGTATGAGAGAGAAGTCAAATAGTTCCATATCTTTTTTAAAATTTTAAACTTATGGGGTACAATTCAGGGTTAGGTATACAAATGGTCATTGTGTAGGTAAATTTTGGGCCTCACTTTGGTCCCCATGTCACCTGGTTTGCGATCAGGTACCTTCATTGATGAAGTGTGCCCCCCGTCCCTTGCCAGTTTCCCACTACTGCCAATCCCTTTCTTATAGTATTATGATAATTGTTCAGGGTCTGCTTATGAGTAAGAACATGTGGTACTCTGTTCTTTTATTCTGTGAGAGATCACTCAGTATTATAGACTCTAAGTCTATCCAAGTTGCTGCAAAGTTCATAATTTTGTCCTTCTTTATGTCTGTGTAATATTCCATCATTCATATGTACCACATTTTGTACCCAGTCTGCTTTTGATGAGCAGTATCTTTAGTTCCATGTATTTGCAATTGTGAGTAATGCTGCAATAAACATGCAGGTATCTTTTTCATAGAGTGATTTGAGTTCCTTGGGTATATTCCCAGAAGGGAGATTGTAGGGTCGTATGAAAGGTCAACTTTTAGATCTTTTAGGAATCACCAAACTGTTTTCCCCAGAGGATGTACTAGTTTACAATCCCACCAACTGTGTAGAAATATTCCCTTTTCTCCACATCTTCTCCCGCATCTATTGTTTTTTGAATTATTGATGATGGCCATCCTGACTAGAGTTAGGTGGTATCTCAGTGTAGTTTTATCTTTGATGAATAGTGAGGCTGAGGATTTTTCCATGTATCTGCTGGCTGCTTGTATGTCTTCTTTTGAGAAGCTCATATGTCTGTTCTTATGTATTGCCCATTAAAAAAAAATCTTAAAAAGTTTATTTGAATAAAATGCAGCTCATGTCTATAATCCCAGCACTTTGGGAGGCCAAAGTGAAAGGATTGCCTGAGCCCAGAGGTTCGAACCAAACTGGGCAACTTGGTGAGCCCTCATCTTTACAATAAATCAAGTATGGCCCATTTTTTAATAGGGCTGTTTGTTTTTTTCTTTTCGGTACACTTGAATTCCTTGTAGATCCTTTGTCAGACATACAGTTGGCAGAGGCCTTTGTCAGACATATAGTTGACAAATATTTTTTCCCATTCTGTGGGCTGTCTTCCCACTCTTTCGATAGTTTCTTTTGCATTGCAGAAGTTCCTCAAGTTTGATGAGGTCTCACTTGTCTAACTTCTCTCTAATGGCATGGATATTTGGGGTTTTGATCAGGAATTGGTTGCCAGTTCCAGTTTCCATAAGGGTGTCTCCTGCATTTTCTAAGGTTTCTGTATCTTGAAGTTTTACTTTTAGTTATTTGATCCATTTAGAGTTGATTTTTGTGTATGGTGATACGTAGGGGTCTTGTTTTAATCTTCTGCATGTGGTCAGCCAGTTTTCTCAGCACCTTATTTACTGAATAAGTTCACCTCTCCCCAGTCTTTGTTGGGGAGGCTTTGTTGAAGATGAGCTGGTTGAGAAATTGAGGTTTTGCTTCCAGAATCTCTATCTTGTTCCATTGATCTATTGCCTGTTCTTGTACCAATACCAGGCTGTTTTGATTATTTTCACCTTGGAATAGTTCCATATCTTGAACATGGTGGTTAATATATGAATGCATACATATGACAAAAATGCCCGAGGATGTGAAATGGGAATGGCCATGTAAAGATTTTTTGGAACTTGTGACTGTATTGCTATTTAAAGCAAGAAACGTAAATTTAATGGTCTATTTATGAGAGAGAGGAGAAGAGAGAGAGAGAGAGAGAGAGAGAGAGAGAGAGAGAGAGAGAGAGAGAGACTTGTGTACTGGTTCTTCTGCCTCCTCCCCCACAAAAATTGTATATAATTACTGCTTCTCCCTCCTGCATCTTCAGTGTTTCTTTCTCTAATGGATCATTCCATCGCAGTTCAAACATGCTATTCTACTTCCTGATTTGGCTTAAAACAACACCCAAGTTCACATTCCATCTGTTCTTTCCTTTAGAGAAAATCTCATCAAAAGACAGGAGGCAGAGGAGGAGGAGGAGGAAGAGATGCAGGTAATGACTATAGAAAACTCTTTTGATGAGATTTGCTCTAAAGGAAAGAACAGATGGAATGTGAACTTGGCTGTTGTTTTAAGCCAAATCGGGAAGTAGAATAGCATGTTTGAACTGCGATGGAATGATCCATTAGAGAAAGAAACACTGAAGATGCAGGAGGGAGAAGCAATAATTATATAAAATTTTTGTGGGGGAGGAGGCAGGAGAACCTGTACACAAGTGAAAAGGATGGCTTTGAGCAAGAGTGCGCTGAGTCCATATCCTGGCATGAGAGAGAAGTAAAATAGTTCTATGTCCTCAACATGGTGGTGGTTATATGAATGTATACATGTGACAAAATGTTACAGAATTACACACAAGGCATAGCCCACCCTTTTAAAAATGAGTGCATGTAAACTGGTGAAGCCTGGTAAGGTTTTATTGTAGATTATTGGATTGTACCAATGTCAATTTCTTGTCTTTGAGAATATTCTCTATTTATGTAACATGTCACTATTGGTATCAACTGGGTGATGGGAATACAGGAGCTTTGTACTATTTTTGTAGCTTCAGTGAAAAGTTAAAAAAACAATGGAAAGATGTGTTTGTTAGGTTGACTACCTTCATGGATATTGGAGTCACCAACAATGAGGACAGGGGCTATATTGGATAGATTTTATAAATGAGGCACACAGACCACAAGATAATATAAGAAACAATCAAACACCCATCTCTAACATGTGTTGTATATTAAAATACTGTCATATTTGCTTCCAATCTTTCTTTGAAAATGAATAAATAAAAGTGTACAGCTTCACCTAAAGTCTGAGATCTGCAGCTCTCCTCTCACTGATCTCTTTAGAATGTCTGAAATTAAGAAGCATTCTTCTCTCACATGTGTAATAGGATGTTAAAACAGGAGTTTTAATTGAAATATCAAGACACTATAGATACTACATTCTTTTAATATTATTACTATTTTATTATAAAGATGTGGGATACAATTCAGCGTTATGTATACAAACATTGATTATGCAGGTACCCTTGTTGATGAGGTATGCCCTTCCCTCCCCTAGCAGTTTAGCAGTTTCCCTTAACTGCCAATCCCACCCCTCCTGACAGTTTCCCATTACTGCCAAATGCTTTCTTGTAGTATTATAATTGTTCAAGGTCCGCTTATGAGTGAGAACATGTGGTACTCTGTTCTTTGTTTCAGTGATATATCGCTGAGTATGATTGACTCTAAATCCATCCAAGTTGCTGCGAAGTCCATATATTTTATTATAAACAGATACCCCATCTCCCACACTAGGTCAAACACAGACATGCAGACATGTGCAATGGGATTGGGAAATCTAGCAGCAGATGAGTCCTTCTTTATGGCTGCATAATATTCTATTGTGTATATGTACCACATTTTCTTTGTCCAGTCCAGCTTCGATGGGCAACATGGTTGGTTCCATGTTTTTGCTATTGTGAATAGAGCTGCAACAAACATACGTGTGCAGGAGATACTACATTCTTTTATTTTTTGAGTTGGAGTCTCACTCTGTCACCCAGACTGGAGTGCAGTGGCTGCTCCTGGCCACCGCAGCCTCGACCTGCTGGTCTCCGGTGATCCTTCCGCCTCAGCCTTCCAAGTAGCTGGAACTACAGGTGCACGCTACCACACCCAGCTAATTTTTGATTTATTGTAGAGATGAGGTCTCGCCAAGTAGCCTAGGCGGGTCTCGAACCCGCAGGCTCAGGCAATCCACTCACCTCAGCCTCCCAAAGGCACGGGATTACAGGCTGAGTCACCGAGCCTGGCTCTGATACTACATTCTTAAAGAAGTGCGAAGTGACATAGAGAATTTGAATCCAAGTTTCTCATAATGAGTTACTAGCTCTTAAGCCATCCTCCATGTCAAGTTTTACAGGTAAAATATTGAATTTAATTTAAAGAAGAATCATTGTTCATGCTTCCATTTGGGGCCTTTTGCAGGGAAAAATGTTGCACCAGAGCAGTGTATACTTTCCACTTCTTCTTCTCTTTCCTCTACTACCACATATCTTTTCTTCTGACTGTGTGTGTGTGTGTGTGTGTGTGTGTGTGTGTGTTCACCCATATTTTCTACCTTGTATGGTTGGACAGAATCCTGGAAGGAGAGTCCGGAGAGCAGGATGCCATTTAAATTTGTCCTGCAGGACTGATCTGGATGACCTTCTCTGCATTTGACAGTGTATTGGAGTTGACTACTGCAATTCATTTTGCAATACTTACGCCAGCCCCTATCACTTCAAGACCATGGCAGAAATTGCTCATTCTTCTGAGCACCCCAGCTTTATGATCCTTTTTAAGAGGGATCTTGCAACCACAACCAAATACTTGGTGGCACAAAGATTGAAAAGTATTCTATAAACAACCCAATGCATCTATGAATAATGCCACTATAAATGATCCCTTTTGCCATTTTTATATGTCCTAGTTCTATTTATTTCTTCTTGCCTAATTCAAAAGTTTATGTGACTAGCAAAATTGACAGACAGTGCATTCTGGGTAAACTGTAGTATCATGAGTCCAAATTCAGATATTTCAAGAAACCTCTTATATACACACTTAATAATGAGATCTTTCCTTCTTGGCTCTCCATCACTGCATCTTCATCCTGGAAGGATTCAGAACAATTGTAGCAATATGACAGGTATGTGTGAGGTGATCTCTTCTTCCATATTCTACGTTAGTTCCTAGAGAAAAGCAGTGAATGCCTATGTATATTTATAGCTGGCATTGATACATTGACAGTATTGGTGCCTAATACCTGCCACAACATCATAAGAAGAAGTATCAGAGCAATCTCTCTGAATTTCAGGTAGCTGCCACACAGGTGAGAAGAGTATATGCTCACTTTAATTATAGTCACTTTGTAAAGACATGACCTTTTCAGGCTGCCTGAATCACAACAATATTTTTCTTCAGTCCACGATTATGGTAAAGTCAAACCTTATCATTGGGAATGTAGGGGCAAGATGGCGATGGAACCAGGTGAAGTGTGTGAGTGTCTGACTGGGTAAGTGTGCGTAAGGATGAATATGCATGCATGTGTATGTGCAATCGGGCGATTGAATGTCCAACTGAGGGGAGACATGGGATCAAGCACCTGGGGCTTCCCTGCAGAAGAGGCTGCAATTTACCACTTTCTGAATTCAGCACTCCCCATGTGTAATAACGTCTGCATTTCTTGGGGTATCCCTCAGGAAAAGGCAGCAGAGATCAGCTGCCTCTCGGCACCTGGCACCTGGCTCACAGCACCACCTGTGATGACAGGCCAGGGACTGGCAGTCTGGACCACATAGAAAGAGTGAGCAACTCTGGAGCTGAGCCCTACTGGAGGAGAAGATGCTGGCTAATAACATTTTCTCTCTCCTGGAACCTGGCTAGAAACCTGAGTTAGCTTTCCCTGATCCCAACAGCCTGCCTCCTGAGATGGAGGGGTGATTTTCACACCTCTCTAGGATCAACCATCATTGACCAGAGAGGATACTTCAAGTGCACAATACCAGAGAAACAGACACCCCATCTCCACACTGGGTCAAACACAGACATGTGCAATGGGATTGGAAAATCTAGCAGCAGATGTGTTGGATAGAGTCCTGATATGATTTATCCCCTTGCCAAGCAGTCCATGGAGTGTCTGACCTATGTGGGGAGCAGCTGGATTGTTCTGCATTGAGGGCAAAGAGGAGAGTCTAGAGATCGAAGTCTGCTCCCTACTGTAGCAAGCTAAAAGCTGCAGTGTTGAGACAGAAGTAAAAAAAAAAAAAGGAAAGAAACCTCTAGTTGCAAGAATGGCCACAAGGAGGGAGATCATATTTATTTATTTATTGCATCTTTTTCCAAACTTAACTGTTTGTATGTGTCTTCTGATATGATGTCTCCTTTTTTAATCCCTCTTTTTTGTGTATGGGTATTTTTGAGGGTGAGTGTATCTTTGTTTTGTTTGTTTATCCATTACTTTGTTTGCCTGTTTGTTTTCCTTCTTCTTCTTATTTCTCTTTTTCCTTTCTTCTTCCTTCTTTCTTTCTCTGTTCTTTTCCTTTCTCTTATCTCATTTTGGTTTCAGGGAGTATATATATGCTCCCATCGCTTGGACATATATAAAGTGGTGGGACACGGGCTCCAGGGCCCACATCTCAGTCAGCAGATACTGCCATCTGCAGCTAGTTTCTGAACTGTAAGCTATCCCATTATACCTTAATCAAATCTCAAAACTGCAAAAAAGACAACACAGCCCTCCACCCCTAGCCTGGCTTCAAAACTGAACAAATACAGAGGCTCAACCTAAGGAAGAATTAGGGGTTGAGCAAACAGAAGGGAAAGCTATCACCCTTCTCACTGAGTAATAGAATTAAACAGAAAATAAAAAGGTCAGGGGGTGGTGATGGTGGGGAACTCATTACAAATGAAGAAGAATCAATAGAAGAACACTGGAACACCCTAGACCTTTGGAAAGACAGTGCCTTTGAATACAGATTTTGGAATTCAAACAATGAAGAGTCCCCAGAATGACTGGTCACAATTCACAAATCCAGATTCAATATAGTGATGAAGAGGATGAATAGAAATGAAGAAAGACTGGAAGAAAAAATGAGACAGTTGATAATCAGTATGATGTCAATAATGAATACAGTAAACAAAATACATAAACTGACAAGCACAGAAATCAGAATTAACAAAGCAGGAGAAAGAATGTCAATATTTGAAGATCAAAATATGAAACTACCCAATCTGTTAAAAACATAGAAAGGCACTTAAAAAGACGAAAGAAAGTTTTCACAAGATGTGAGATTTATTAAGAGACCAAACTTATGCCTGATTGGTATCCCTGACATAGAAAAGTAGAATGAGGGCACTCTGGAACAAACATTACATGAGATGGTCTTAGGATACCTTCTACATCTCATCAGAGACATGAACATCCAAACACAAGAGATTCAGAGAACCCCTGCAAACCATGAAATGAATAGACCAACTCCTAGACACATAGTGATTCACTTACCCAAATTAAGTATAAAATAAAAAGGCCTAAAGGCAGCAAGAGAGCAAGGTCAGATTACTTACTGGGGGAGACTAATGAGAATAGGAGCATACTCACCTGCAGAAACACCACAGGGTTGTCAGTGGGGTATTTAAGTCCCTAGCTATGATAGTGTTAGAGTCAATATCTTCAAGGTTCTCAAGGATAAACAATTCAGACCAAGAATTTCCTATCCAGCTAAGTCAAGCTTAATCAGTGATGGAGAATTAAATTCCTTCCAGACACTCAATCCCTGAGTTTATGCTGTCTCCACACCAGCTCTACAAGAGATGCCAAAGAAGGTATTAGACACAGAAGTAAGAAAAAAAGAATGACCATGTTCTTCCCAAGAATTCAGGAAAATACAGAATCAACACAAGGAGCATTGTGATTGCAAAATTGAAAACACTCATAGATCAACCCCCAAATAAAAAACCCGAACAAACAAACAACAACAAAACATCATAAAAGACTCATGAAAGGGATAAACTCTCATATCTCAATAATCAGCCTGAATGCAAATGGACTAAATGCACCACTGAAAAGACATGGAGAGGGCTCTTCTGGTGGAGCAGCTGGTGCCATGGCTGCTCGGCTTGGACCCTGCCGATTCCCAGGATGCAGAAGCCAGGTGCCACTTTTGAAAAAAAATTAATTTTATATATTTATTTATTTATTTTTGGATTAGCAGAACCCTTCCTGGGAGGAGGATGCTGGGAGGGACTGACTGAATGGGGTCTCATGGGTTGTGGTCAGGGCCCTCCTGGTGCAGCAGCTGGTGCCACAGCTGCTCTGCTTGGTCCCTGGCACTTTCTGGGTTGCATAAGGTGGGCATAATTTTTTTTTAAACGGACAAAAGATTTCCTGTGAAGAGGGGGTGGGAGAGACTGCTGGCTTCAGGCTCTGAGCCTTACTACTGCAACAGGAGAGACTGTGGACTACAGGCTTGACTCACTACTTCTGTGCCTGCCGGATAATGGCAGCAGGGGCTGTGGAGGGAGCCTAGAGGCAGAGTCCACCAGAGGGGACAACAGGGACACCCTGTCACCATCTTGGAGTTGGGGCAGGAGAGTGTTTCGACTTGCTCACCACAGAGCAGCAGACCCAATCTCTGTGACTGGCAAATGAACTACTCAGGGGTTGATTGTGACCCAGAAGGGATATCCTGAAAGCACAAACTTCACAGGGACCTGGTGAGTGCTGTGTCCTGGGCGCCCTGCACCCTGCCCTGGTTCAGCAGCAGGATGGGGTGTGGCCGGAAAGGGATGAGGAAGACCTTCAGGGAGATCAGTGGTGGGTCCAGGGCTGGCCTAGACCCCCTGCTCTCCAGCAGTCCTTAGAACACTGGACCCAAGCAGCTGGACCATGAATGAGAGAGGCTGACCTGGGTGGAGTCTGGACTTCAGTTGTGGTGGGAGGATTCCATTCCAGGATGGGCCTGACTGAGTGCTTGCCTGGGAGGCAGCTTGTCCCCCGCCTCCCCACCAAGGAGATCTCCCTGACTATTTGAGAGTGGGAGGGGAGGACTGTGGCCCTGCCCACTCCCACTGCCCCTCCTCCTGTCTTGCTCCAGATGTTGGAGAGGGGATGGAGAGAGTGGGGGCTCTGGATTGCAGGACTTGCCACAGGAAGGCAGGATTTTTTCTTTTTTTTTGACACTGGCTGAAGAATTTTTATTATTTTTATGTACAGAACACTCAGCAGTGTACATTTAGCCCAACTTAGTGGCAAGTTCTTTAGCCTTTGCCTTCTCCAGCTTGGCGATGCAAGCCACAGATTTTGGACCCAGGATGTTGCCTCCCCAGTGACGGCGGATCTCATCATATCTGTCGTTGTAATTGGTCTTGATGGCTTCCACCAGCTTAGCCAAAACTCCCTTGTCTTCCTTAATAAGGCAGGGGAAAAAATGTGGGCTTTTGGCTTTAGTTGCCCAGCTAGAAATCAGGAATGCCTTCATTTTTAGCAAAACAAAGTCTTCTGCCTCAAACACAATATGTTTTTTTTAAATTAAAAAAAATTGCTTGTTTGTTTGTTGGTTCATCTATTTTAAAAATATTTTTCTGTTGTGCATGGGTGTGTGTGTGTGGGGGGGTTTGGTTGGCATCCTCCCCCTATTTTTTCTTTTCTTTTTATTTCTTCTTTTGCTTTTTTTTCTGTTTGTGTGTGTATGTGAATGATTCAGTGTTCATCTTTCAGTTTTTTATTTTTGCTGTTGGATTGCTTTTGTTCTCTTTTAAAAATTTTTTTGGTTTGGGGTGTGTGTTAGTGTATGTGTGAGGGTTCAGTCTGAATTCCTTTTTTTTCTCCATTCTTTTTATGCTGGGTACGTGTGTGTGTGTGTTTCATTTTCCTGATTTTTGTTGTTGTTGTTTGTTTTGTTTCACTTTGTTGTTATTCCAGTTTGTTTTGGGGGATGTGTGTGTGTTCAATTGTTTTTTTTGCTTTGGCTTCTGCTTTCATTGTTCTGTTTTCTTTCTTTCTTTCTTTTTTAAAATTCTTGTCCATCTTGCTTTGTTCTGTTTTTCTGTGTGCTCCTCATTGCTGTCATTGTGTCTTGGACTTGGGGGGTGCACAAACGTACCCATTGCATCATCGTGTGAAGTGGTAGTGGGGAGTGGGTCTCAGGGAGTGCATACCATGCTCAGTGAACATTGTAACTTGCAGGTGGTTTCTGGGTCCTAGCTCTCCATCCCTTACCTTGTTCGACTTTCAAGACTGTGGGAGACAGCGGGGTTTCCCACTCACAGTCCTGTTTCAAAATTAGAGGAAGTCCATGACCTGGATCAGGGAAGGATGGAGGACTGGGCGAACATCAGGAGGAATGGCTTCTCCCACTGACACTGAATGGCATTGCTGAAGAGAGGAGTGGGTGATCTGTCACGAATGAGAAAGGACCAGGGGAGGATCATGGGAAATTTCAAGTGTGGCAAGGAGAGGACTCCTGGAGGATCAGGTCTCACAGCCCAAATGGTGGAGGTCACCAGCAACTGACCCGGGAAGGTGACAGGGATTAGGAAATGGATGGAGGGAGTGAATGGGGCTCAGGAGGGACAGGATGCAGCACTGAAGGAACTTGTAGCACAAATTTTGATAATAGAGAATTTCATCCAGGAAATGAATAGCAGGATGGCAAGCATGGAAAGTGGAATGGATCTAGCTGAGGAACGAGTCTTGGAGCTTGGGGACCAGAACATGGAATTAACCTGATCTGTAGAAAACATAGAAAGAAAGCTCAGAGGTAGGGAATGGGGCCTACAGGAGATGTGTGGTTGTATTGGGGGACCAAGCCTATGCTTGATTGGTGTCCCGGGGGGAGTGGAAGAGGGAGGTGGAGAGCACCTTGGAGAAGGTATTCCAGGAGGTAGTCCAAGAAGACTTTCCCCATCTCACTAGAGATGTGACCAGCCAAGCACAGAGATACAGAGAACCCCCACAAGACATCAAATGAGAAGAATAACCCCTGGACATATAGTAATTCGCCTACACAAAATAGGCGCACAAAAAATTCCTAAGGTCAGCAAGAGAGAAAGGTCAGACTACCTACCAGGGAGACCAATCAGAATAGCAGCAGACCTATTGGCAGAAGCACTACAAGCAAGAAGAGACTGGGGTCTAATATACAAAATCCTCAAACATAAATAATTTCAACCAAGAATTTCCTACTCAGCCAAATTCAACTTCATCAGTGATGGAGAATTAAAATTCTCCCCAGACATTTAGTCCTTAAGAGATTATGCAGCTTCCAGACCAGCTCTACAAGAGATACTTAGAAAAATATTAAGCACAGAAGAAGAAGAAAAGAAAGAATGACTGTGCACTACCCAGGAGAACAGCAAGGCGCAAAGGCATGGAGTCAGCAGAGTGTGCAGTACAATAACAGAGTTGAAGTGCAAAAGCACATACATTGGCCCTGGGGCCGAAGGAAGACAAGCAAGCAAGCAAACAGACAAACAAACACAATTTATAAGAACCTCAAGGCAGGGATAAACAATCACATTTCAATAAGCAGCTTGAATGTGGATAGACTGGATGTGCCAAACAGAATGGCAGGAGATACAGAATGGCAGGCTGGATGGGAAACCATGACCCGATTGTTTGCTGTATCTAGGAGCCCATCTCACACGGGGATGCACACAGACTCAAAGTTGGAGGATAGAGGATGAGTTTCCAGACTAGTGGATCTCAGGGGAGGGCAGGAGTCGCAATCCTAATATCAGACAAAACAACCTTTAGGCTATCAAGGATTAAAAAGGATGCAAGAGGACAGTATATAATGATGGAGGGGGGTTCAGTCCAAT
Organism: Cephalopachus bancanus; assembly: GCA_027257055.1. Taxonomy (NCBI): domain Eukaryota; kingdom Metazoa; phylum Chordata; class Mammalia; order Primates; family Tarsiidae; genus Cephalopachus; species Cephalopachus bancanus. The sequence goes on along the minus strand of JAPVLO010000673.1, from coordinate 293,819 downwards.
AGCAAGAAATATTCATCCTAAACATATATGCACCCAACACAGGAGCATCAGCATTTATAAAGCAACTGCTAAGAAACTAAAAAAGGATATTGACTCTAACACTATTATAGCAGGGGACTTGAATGCCCCACTAACAGCCCTAGATAGATCACTGAGGCAAGGGGTCAACAAGGAGATCCAGAACCTAAACTTGACACTCTACCAAATGGACTTAGTAGATACCTACAATTTGTTCCACCCAACAACCACAGAGTATGCATTCACTCATCACCAAATGAAATATACTCCAAGATTGATCACATCCTTGGCCATAAATCAAGCATAAACAAATTCCATAAGGCTGAAATATTGCCATGCATCTTCTCAGAACACAGTGGAATAAAAATAAATTTCAACACCAACAAAATTTCCCCAAAGTCCACAAAGATATGGACACTAAGCAACATGATGCTGAATGACTACTGGGTCAACACTGAAATCTAATCAGAAATTAAAGAATTCCTAGAACAAATGAAAATGAAGAAGCATCTTGCCAGAGTCTCTGGGATGCCTTGAGAGCAGTTCTAAGGGGAAATTTAAATCTCTATGAGTACACATCAGGAAAGTAGAAAGGTCATAAGTTGAGAGCCTAGCAAATCACCTAAGGGAACTAGAAAGAGAGGATCAAGATCAACTAAGTCCTAACTTTAGCAGAAGGACCCAGATCACCAATATAGAAGCCCAAGTGTGGGACACGGAGGACAAAGATATCATTGAAAACATCAACAACAAAAAGCTGGTTCTTTGAAAGAATTAACAAGATTGATGGACCCCTAGCCAAAATGACCAAGAAAAAGAGAGAAAAAGCACAAATAAACACAATCAGAAATACAAAAGTTCAGATCACAACTGACCCTGAAAAAATACAAAAGATTATCAGAGATTACTACATACACCTATATGGAAACAAACTTGATAACTTGAATGAAATGGAGGAATTCCTGACATCACACAACCTCCGCAGGTTGAAAAAAGAAGACATTGAGACAGGAAATAGACCAATAACAACCCAGAAAATTGACTCAGTCATAAGAAATCTACCTAAAAAAATGCCCTGGACTGGAAGACTTTCCAGCAGAATTCTACAAAACATACAAGGAGGAGCTCATACCAATCCTTTTGAAAGTATCCCAGGCAATTGAGAATGACGGAATTCTCCCCAAATCATTTTATGAAGCTAACATCACACTGATACCCAAACTGGTAAAGATCCAACAAAACAAAACAAACAAAAACAAAAACAAACCAAAAAAACCAAACAAACAAAAAAAGAAAACTACAGGCCAATATCCCTTATGAATATAAATGCAAAAATCCTCAACAAGATCCTAGCAAATCAGATCCAAAAACACAATTCAAAAATTATCCACTCTGACCAAGTAGACTTCATCCCCAGGATGCAGGGCTGGTTCAACATTTGCAAGACCATAAATGTAATTAATTACATCCATAGATATAAAAACAAGAACATGATTATCTCATTATATGAAGAAAAAGTTTTTGATAAAATTCAGCATCCCTTCTTGATAAAAACCCTCTAACACCTAGGTATAGAGGAACATACCTCAAAATAGTAAGTGCCATCTATGATAAACCCACAGCTAGCATATTGCTAGATGGACAGAAACTGGAAACATTTACCCTGAAAACTGGACAAGGCTGCCCACTTTCACTTTCATCCCTCTTGTTCAGCATTGTGTTGGAAGTTCTAGCTTGAGCAATTAGACAAGAGAAGGAAATCAGGGGTATCCAAATAGGAAAACAGGAAGTCAAGTTATCCCTCTTTGCTGACACATGATCCTATACCTTGAAAATCCAAAGGAATCTGTCAAAAACTTGCTTGCACTGATAAAGGACTTTGACAAAGTCTTGGGGTACAAAATAAATGTGTAAAAGACAGTTGCATTCTTATACATCAACAACAAGCAGGTAGAGAACCAAATAAAAAGCACAGTCCCATTCACAATAACCAAAAAAAAAAAAAAAAAAGTTAAAGAAAAAGAAATAACTTGACATTTTCCTAACCAGAGAAGTGAAAAACCTTTACAATGAGAATTACAAAACACTGCTCAAAGAAATCCAAGAAGACACAAATGGAAAATATTCCATGTTCATGGATAGGAAGTATCAACATTGTCAAGCTGCACATCCTACCATAGGCAAACAACAGATTCAATGCGATACCCATTGAATTACCAACATCATTCTTCTCAGACCTGGAAATGACAATACAGAAATTCATATGGAAACAGAAAAGACCACGAATAGCCAAGACAATCCTTAGAAAAAGAAACAAAGCAGGAGGTATCACACTTTCTGACTTCAAACTTTACTATAAGGCAATAGTACTCAAAATAGCCTGGTATTGGTACAAGAACAGGCATATAGACAATAGAACAGGATAGAGATTCCAGAAGCAAAGCCTCAATTTCTCAACCAACTCATTATTGACAAAGCCTCCAACAACTGGGGAGAGGAGAACCAATTCAGTAAATGGTGCTGGGAAAACTGGCTGGACACATGCAGAAGATTGAAACAGGACCCATACCTATCACCATACACAAAAATTAACTCTAAGTGGATCAAAGAACTAAACGTAAAACCTCAAACTATAAGAATCTTAGAAAATGCAGGAGACATCCTTATGGAAATTGGAACTGGCAACCAATTCCTGATAAAACCTAAGTGCCTATACCATAAGATACAAGTTAGACAAGTGGGACCTCATCAAACTGACAATCTCCTGCAAAGCAAAAGAAACCATCAAGAGGAGCAGGGAGACAGCTCACAGAATGGGAAAAAATATTTGCCAACTGTATATCTGACAAAGGTCTAACATCTTAATCTACAAGGAACTCAAATGTGCTGAAAAGAAAAAAACAAACAGCCCCATTAAAAAGTGCGCAAAAGACATGAACAGACAGTGGGCAGCCAACAGACACTTGAAAAAGTGCTCAGTCTCACTCATCATCAGATAAATGCAAATCAAAACCAATTGAGATACCACCTAACTCCAGTAAGAATGGCCACCATTAACAAAATAAGCAACAACAGATGCTGACAAGGAAGCAGAGAAAAAGGAACTGCTGGTGGCAATGCAAACTAGTGCAACCTCTTTGGAAGACAGTGTGGTGATTTGTGAAAGAACTAGAAATTGAGCTTCCAAATGACTCAGCAATCCCCCTATTGAGAATATACCAGGAGGAACTCAAATCATTCTACAGAAAAAGATACTTGCACACGTATGTTTGTTGCAGTTTTATTCAAGATAGCAAAAACATAGAACCAACCATGCCGCCCATGGAAACTGGATTGGATAAAAAAATGTGGTACAGATACGCAATGGAATATTATGCAGCCATAAAGAAGGACAAACATATGAACTTCACAGCAACTTGGAAGGATTTAGAGTCTATCCTACTCAGTGATCTATCACAGACATAAAGAACAGAGTACCATACATTCTCACTAATAAGTGGACCTTGAACAATTGTCATAATACTGTGAGAAGGGGATTGGCGGTAGTGGGAAATTGTCAGGAGAGGAGGCTTGGGATTGGTAGTTGAGGGAAACTGCCAGGGGAAGGAGGGGCACACCTCATCAACAAGGGTACCTGTATAATGAACATTTGTATACCTAACCCTGAATTGTACCCCACATCTTTAAATTAAAAAGAAGAAAAAAGAAAAGTCATAGAATGTCAAACTAGATTAAAAAACATGACCCAACAATTTTTTGCCTTCAGGAAACACATCTCACTACAAAGGACACTCACAGATTCAAAGTTAGAGGATGAAAAACATATTTTTCAAGCCACTGGAACACAAAAGGAGGTAGGTTTCATGATCTTAATGTCAGATATAGCAACATTTAAGCTGTAAAAGTTAAAAAAGATACAGAAGGATACTACATAATGATAAAAGTTTCAATCCATCAACAAGGAATATCCATTCTAAGTATATATGTACCCTACACAGAACATAATGTAACTATGAAGTAAACTAAAAAAGATATTGACTCTAACACGATCATAGCTGGGGACTTAAATACCCCACTAACAACCCTATATAGATAATGGAGGCAAAAAATTCACAAGGAGATCCAGAACCTCAACTTGATGCTTGTCCAAATGGACTTAATAGATACCTACAGAACACTCCCCCAACAACCATGGAATATACATTCTACTCATCACCACATGGAACCTACTCTAAGATTGACCAAATCCTTGGCCATAAATCAAGCATAAACAAATTTCATAAGCTCAAAATTCTGCTATGTGCCTTCTCAGACTACAGTGGAATAAAAATAAATATCACCACCAACAAAATTCCCCCCAAATATACAAAGACATGAATGCTAAACAGCATGATGCCAAACAACTCCTGAGTCAACACAGAAATCAAAACAGTAATTTAAAAATTCCTGGAAGCAAATGAAAATAAAGACACATATTACCAAAATCTTTGGGATGCCACAAAAATCAGTATGGGGGGGTTGATATTCTTATGAACACGTATCAAGAAAATAGAAATATCACAAGTTAACAGCATAGCAAATCACCTAAGTGAGCTAGAAAGGCATGACCACCAAAACTCTAACCTCAGCAGAGGAGTCCAGCTCACCAAAGTAAAAGCCGAAATACAGGGCACAGAAGACAAGACTATTATAGAAAAAAATCAACAAAACAAAAAGCTGGTTCTTTGAAAGGATAAACAAGATTGATGGACCAATAGCCAGGTTGAACAAGAAAAAGAGAGAAAAAGCTCAAATAAACACAATCAGAAACGCAAAAGATCAAGTCATAACTGACTTCAAAAAATACAAAAGATCATCAGAGATTACTATGCACACCTGAATGGAAACAAATTCAAAAACCTAAATGAAATGGAGGACGTTCTGACATCACACAACCTTCCACGGTTGAAACCAGAAGAATAGACCATTAACAACCCAGGAAACTGACTCTGTCATAAGAAAACTACCTACAACAACAACAATAAAAAAGCCCCAGACCAGATGGTTTTCCAGTGGAATTCTACAAAACATAGAAGGAGGACTGATACCAATCTTACTGAAAATATTCTAGGCAATCGAGAAAGATGGAACTCTCCCCAAATCATTTTATGAAACTAAATCATACTAACATCACACTGATACCCAAACTGGGCAAAGACCCAACAAAGAAAGAGAACTACAGGCCAGTATCCCTGATGAACAAAATTCTCAACAAGATTCTAACAAATCAGATACAATTACACATATTAAAAATTAGCCACCATGAGGAAGTAGGCTTCATCCCTGGGATACAGGACTGATCTAGCATCCACAGGACCAAAAATGTAATTAAATATATCACCAAATGTACAAACAAGATCCACATGATTATATCATTTGAAGCAGAAAAGGATTTTGACAAAACCCAGCATGCCATTATTGATAAAAACCCTTGAACATCTAGGTATAGGTAAACATACTTCAGAATAGCCAAGGCCATCTGTGATAGACCCAAGCCAACATATTTCTAAAGGGACAGAAATTGGAAGCATTTCCCCTGAAAAATGGAACAAGACAAGGTTGCCCACTCTCACCCCTCCTGCTCAATATAGTGTTGGAAATCTTAGCTAGAGAATTCACACAAGAGAAGGATATCAGGGGTATCTGAATAAGAAATGAGAAAGTTAAGGTATCTGTCTTTGAGGATGATATGATCTTATAACCGGAAAACCCAAGGGAATCTGTCAACAACCTCCTTGCACTGAGAAAGGACTTTGGCACAGTCTCAGGGTATAAAATCAATGCCTAAAAGACAGTTGCATTTTTATACACCAACAACAAACAGGCAACATACCAAATAGAAAGTACAATCCCATTCACAAAAGTCACACACACGAAATACCTTGACATTTTTCTAACCAGAGAAGTGAAAGACCTTTACAATGAAAACTACAAAACAAGCCAGGCTCGGTGGCTCAGCTTGTAATCCCGCGCCTTTGGGAGGCCGAGGTGAGTGGATTGCCTGAGCCCGCGGGTTCGAAACCTGCCTGGGCAGCGAGACCTCATCTCTACAATAAATAAAAAAATCAGCAGGGCGTGGTAGCACATCCCCGTAATTCCAGCTACTTGGAAGGCTAAGGTGGAAGGATCGCCGGAGCCCAGCAGGTTGAGGCTGCGGTGGCCGGGAGCGGGTCACTGCACTCCAGTCTGGGCAACAGAGTGAGATTCCAACTCAAAAAAAAAAAAAAAAAAAAAAAAGAAAACTACAAATCAATGATCAAAGAAATAAAAGAAGACACAAACAAATGGAAAATTTTCCATGCCCATGGATTGGGAGAATCAACATTGTTAAGATGTCCATCTTACCCAAGGCAATTGTCAGATTCAGCACCATACCCATTAAATTACCATCCTCATTTTTCTCAGACCTGGAAAAAAAACACAGAAAGTCATATTAAAACATAAATGACCACGAGTCGCCAAAACAGTCCTCAGCAAAAGAAACAAAGTGAGAGGTATCACACTCCCAGGATTTAAACTTTATTATGAGGCTACAATAATCAAAATAGCCTGTGGTACAAGAACAGGCAATAGACCAGTGGAAAAGAATAGAGATCCTGGAAGCAATACCTCAATTTCTTAACCAACTCACCTTCGACAAAGCCTCCACCAACAACCACAGGGGAGGGGGGAACCTATTCAGTAAATGGTGCTGGGAAAACTGGCTGACCTCATGCAGAAGAATGAAACAGGACCCTTATCTATCACTATCCATAAAAGTCATCTCCAGTGGATCAAAGACCTAAACATATAACCTCAAACTATAAGAATCTTAGAAAAAGCAGGCAGCACCATTATGGAAATTAGAATAGAAAACCAATTCCTGACCAAAATCCCAGATGCTCATGCCATAAAAGATAGGGTGAACTAGTGGGACCATTAAATTGAGAAACTTCTGCAAAGGTAAAGAAGCTATCAAGTGAGCAGGGAGACATCTCACGGAATGGGGAACAATTATTTACTAACTTTATATCTGACAAAGACTTAACATCCAGGATCTACAAGGAACTCAAACATGCCCAAAGCAAAAAAACCAACAGCCCCATTAAAAAATGGGTCTAAGAATTGAATAGACACTTCTCAAAATAAGATGTATGAACAACCAACAGACACATGATAAAATGGTCATCCTCACTAATCATCTGAGATATGCAAGTCAAAACCACATTGAGATACCACCTAACTCAAAAAACAATAGATGCTTGCGAGGATGTGGAGTAAAGCAAATGCTTCGACACTGTTGATGCTAGTGCAAACTAGTTCAACCTCTATGGAAAACAGAGTGGCACTGTTGATGCTAGTGCAAACTAGTTCAATCTCTATGGAAAACAGAGTCACAAAGGCCATTGTTCTTAAAAGAAGTAGAAATTGACCTTCCAGATGACCCATCAATCCCCCTTTTGGGTATATACCCAGAGGAACTGAAGCCCTTCTACAAAAAAGAAGGGGTCACCTGCATGTTTATTGCAGCACTCTTCACAATAGCAAAAACATGGAGCCAACGATGCTGCCCATCAAAACTGGACTGTATAAAAAAAAGTGTACACCATAGACTCTTACACAACCAAAAAGAAGAACTAATTTATGGACTTTGCAGCAACTTGGATGGATTTGGAATCTATCATGCTCATTGATCTATCACAGAAACAAAGAACTGAGTACTACATGTTCTCACTCATAAGTGGACCCTGAGTAACTATCATAATGCTACGAAAAAGAGATTGGCAATACTGAGGCAAGCCAGGGAGAGGCGGAGGCACATAGCTTCAATAAGGTTGCATGATCCAAATCCAGGCAAAGTGAGGTCCAATAGGAGGCCCCAAACTTCATCTCTACCTAGACCACTTATATACCCCATCCTGACTTGTGCCTCACATCTTTTTTTTTTTTTTGCCACGTCTTTCTTTTCTTTAAAAAAGTTTTATTTTAAATATGTGGAGTACAATTCAGGGTTGGGTTAAAAATGTTCATTATGCCGATACTCTTTTTAATGAGGTGTGTCCCCCCCTCCAATGGCAGTTCCCAAGTACTGCCAATTTGGCCCTGTCCCCTCTGGCAGTTTCCCATTACTGCCATTTCCTTTCTTATAGCATCACAATAGTTTTTCAAGGTTCTCTTATGAGTGAGAACATGTGATACTCGGTTATTTTTTTCCTGTGATAAATCACTGAGTATTATAGCCTCTAAGTCCATCCAAGTTGCTGTGTTCATACTTTTGTCCTTCTTTATGGCTGCATAATGTTCCATCATGTATATGTACCACATTTTAAAAAAAACAGTCCTCTTTCACAGCACAGTTGGTTCCATGTTTTTGCTATTGTCAATAATGCAGCAATAAACATGTGTGTGCAAGTATCTTTTTCATAGAGTGATTTTAGTTCCTCCGGGTTTTTTTCTAGTAGGGTGTGCACCACATCTTTAAAATAATATACAAACCAGAAAAAAAGAAATTAAAGAGTGATGATTGAAAAAAAATTCCAAGAAGAGCACAAACAAAACCCAAAAAACAAAACCAAAAGTTACCACTTTTTTTCTGATCGATACCTGAGCACAAATGGCATAAAATTCAGTCTGGGACAGTTCCAGGACCTCACTATCAGCTTGGGTTGCCTAGAATGGGTGTGTGACCCACAATCGCCATGTAGTCAGCTTGAGAAACCAGGTTTCCTGAATTCAGGTCTAGTGTTCTTCCCATTCCAGCACTTGCAGGTTCTGTATTCCTACATATCCCAGGCTTTCTTGATGCTGAGTTGGGCCTGGCAGGTGGCAAGAGCAGCTTCTGCTGCAACATAGGATATTATAAGTAGGTAGTGGCATGATTCCTGTGGTTTAGAAGCTACTGGACTCTGATGCTTTGATAAATTGTGCATTATTGTGATGTCAGAGTGTAGACTGGGGTTGTTACACGATTCAGTATAATAGTCATATGATTTCACAAATTGTAGAACTGTTCCTAAGGTTGTTGGCTATCACGAGGAGCTACCTGGTTGTCTATAATGAGGAGACTCTTCTGTCTTGCTTGGAACCATAGTGTCATGCCTCCTCTCGGTGTGACATTCCTCTTCAGAATGAAAGCAATACAACTTTTTAGATATCCTGTCCTCTGAGTACCCCTAATCCCCGACCACAACTGTATGACAGCATACTTCACAATGTGCAGCAGACTTTCTCGAACTCGGCTCCTTCCTTTTATAGACTATGATCTCTGGGAAGGTGGGCTTCTTGTCTCTGACTCCCCAGGTTCTGGCATGCAGGCTAGAAAATGGTAGATGCTCAGTAAGAATAAATAGAAGAAAGAACAAGTGACTTTGCTATGAAAGTCCACTTAATGATGTATTCAGGACTACAAGTGGATAGGTTAATTGCAAATATCTGTTAATCTGTATCTGTAAGAGGATTCATTTGTTATCTAGTTCTTTCATTTTTACCTGGAATTCATTCACCATAAATGAACCAGAGTGAAGGACTTTCTTTTGAGTACGATTCAACAAATAAAATTCTACTCTGTCCTGCTGAAAGCACCTGCATCAAATATTGTCTATGATTTGCAGCTGGAGTTATAGAAGTGCAGATCTTAGCATCAAATGTATAGCATTCTGCCTGAGGATATTTTAAAATATCGTTCATCTTTTTCCAATCTGTTCAAAAACAATGAGACTTGCTTTTTTGGTTCCTTTATTAACGTTCATTCTAGTTTTTATTGAAACCACAATTTCCCTTTTTTTTACCATATTTTATTGATGAGTGCTGTATTTTGGATAATTAGGTAATTACATCAATATAGCTAACTGGCATAAGCAGGACAGAAAATAGACCTAACTGGTTCATGCGAAGCTCATGACTCAATGCTTAGTGCCCAGGTGGGCTAGAGAGTCAGTGGATGGCCATGAAGTCTCAACATTTCCTTGGTATCAGTCAATATGTTTACTCAATGGAAAGGAGAGGATTGGTTATACAGATAGAGTCTACTAGCCAGAGACTTATTCGAAAGGTGTTTACTATGATATAGAGTTAGCACAGTGCCTGATCAATTAGGTGTAAATATTTGTTGAATTTATGCATTAACAAACAGTCATGAATGACAGCTCCCAAAAGCTGCCATGAGGGACTTTCATATCTTTTCTCTGTTTATAAAGTTAATTTCTGTATTTCCAGAACACTCCTCTTTAGTATGTAACTGAGAGGAAAATCCTTCACTAGACTGACCTTGAAAAGAAGGTAGCTCATTAGCAGAATCTCACACCCCCTCCCCTGCTTTTTCCCCCCAGAGCTGTGAGCAATGAAAAGGAAGAGTCTTTTTCAGATTGATCCACTACAGAGGACTTTCTTATCCTCTTGAGTGGGAAGTGCTTGCAGGAGCTCCAGTGAGACCTGGTGACTGAGCCACTCTCTCCAAGATGCTGGATAACCCTGAGATTTGCAGGTGGGAGCTGCTTGAGAAAAATAGTTTCTAAACATCTTCTACTTTCCAGACCTAGTCCACTTGGGATTCACAGACAACTCTCTGCTTTTAAAGATTTCACTGAGTGCTAGAGAGAGACATCAAGACAAATCATTCAGATACATGTGTTCTAAGTCCTGTAATAAAGGATTATTCCCTCAAGTGAACTCAGTTAGGGCTTCAGGGACTGATTGTAAGCCTCTAGAAGATCTAAGCTTTCTTGTAGCCAACATGAAGAATACGTCATTGACAGCAAAATACCTGTTGCCCACGTGAGGGTCAACAATCTTTGATTCAAAAGCCAGGTGAAAATTATCTACAGTACTCTCCATGATAGACAAAATCTTCAGCCAAATCTGCACAGTTGATGATATCACAGACTCCCAGGGCTGACTCTCTTCATAACTCTTAGTGTGAACTGATGACACCATGTCAAAGTGCCTTACCTGGTGTACCAGCTGCAAGCACTGTCTTCCTGCATCGTCCCACCTGTGGGAAGTCCTCACATTCAGCTAAATCCTACTGGGGCATTTTGGAAATACAGAGTGTACATAAAAGATACAAATTGAGTAGAGTGTTGAATCTGAAAGAGGATTGCATCTGAATACAATGTAACTGAGTTCTGTGTGCTGACTGTGATATAGGGGATCAATTCATTTGGCTGGGAAATTTGCAAATTATAGATATATCATTTCATGGCTACTTTGTACTGTCTCCTGGGTACTCAGTTTACTTGTCACCTCTCCTCTGTGAGGGTCAATCTGAGGGGCAGCCTCACTGCCTGTGAGCAGTGCAGAGTCCGCTGTGCTCTCACACCCTCTTATGGTAGCTTCTTCTGTCTGCTGGAATTTATGTGGAAAGAGAAGTCAGTGGCAGAGAACAGTCCCAAACTCTGTTTTGATAGCCTTTTAAAAAATTAATAATTTGGAAATTTGTGGCTAAATTTACATAACACACATTTAAATTTTTTCACTATTTTAAGTGTATAATTCAGTGGCACTAAGAATATTTATAATAAGATGCAACCATTACCACTATCTACTTTAAGAACTTTTCATTATGTGAAACAGAAACTCTTCACCATGAAGACCACACAGTCTCTTCAGCCCGTAACCCCACGTGTCTACTAAGTTTGAATTTCTCATAAAAGTTGAACTTTACAATATTGATCTTTGGCGTCCAGCTTATTTCACTTGGCAGGTGTTGTCAAGTTTCAACCTTGTTGTATTATGTTTCAGAATTCTGTACCAACTCTATGTTATTATCAACATACTGTAATTGACATCAGCATGGAAAAGGTCAGAGATTTTCAGTCTTGCTTCCCATGGTGACTGGCCATGAAACTAACTGAAGTAAAGTGAGAACAATTTGTGCAAGACATGTTGTACAAAGAGTTATACAATTAAGGAATCTGAAGACTAAAATCAGATGGCTTTCAAGCTAATTTCCACTTTGAAACCAATTCTGAGTTTGCCAATGGCCAAACTGGTACTGGTGGGACATATTTTTTGACTCTATGCTGGTCCATGGCCCAGGAAATAACCAGCTCTCATGAGGAAAGGACCACGGTTTACTAGAAATCAAGGCCAACTTATCACCATACCATGGACAAATAACAGCAGAGGACTTTTCATAAAACCTGTTTCTTAGACTGTTTTTATGAAGGCAGAGCGTCTGCATTTAACAACATTATTTTCCTAATCCCAGATAATTCAATGAAATTTAGAAGTAGCAGAACTTATGTATTTAGAACTGAGCTTCCTACCTGCAACAATGTCCCCATTCTCAGGATGGAGCTTGTTTTTTGGAAACACAGTGTGAGAGATAATAAGGAATCTTCATTTTTGATGCTGTCAGATAGAAAAAAATTCTAAAGAAGAGCTTTATGGGTCTGAACAGACAATCTTGCTATTGCAATGAAAACTGAGAAAAGCTTTCAATAGGAAAGATTCCGAGGAATATAACATGATAAATTTATTGGTGATGTCAAGAAGGATGGAAGCATTTTACTCTGAGACTAATACCTTCTCTGGCTAAAACTAGAAAATCCAGGTTAAAAATAAATCTATTTGAAGACATTTGGGAAACATGGAGGCATTTCAGAGGCACAAGGATGAGAAAAATGCATATAATTGTCAAGGGTGGCAGGGCAGTGTTGACTCTCAAGGTCACATAATGGACAGAGTGGAAGCTCTACCTCGCTGCCCCAAGCTGCTTCCCGACATCTCCAGGGATTCTGGAGGAAGGCTGCCTCCACATCCATCCATCTCAGCGGTGTCCTGCAGAGCCCTCTGGAGGACCAGCTTGAGGGTCTTCCTATTTTGACGGTGCTTAGAGGAGCCCACAAAGAAGTAAATGATGGGGTTGGCACTGCTATTAACAGAAGACAGGACATGTGAAACCAGAAAAAGATGACAAATGAAGGCATCCAACTCCCTCTGAATCCAGAATACTAGGAACCAGTGGATGCCTGCGGGCAGGCCAAAGAGGAGGAAGACCAGCACTGACAGCAGGATGGTCACATACAGCCTGGTCAGCTGCATCTTCCGGTAGCTACAGAGGATCCTGAGCAGCAGGGCCAGGCTGGACCCAGAGAGAACCACAAATAAAAACAACAGCCAGGAGCCAGTGAGGAAATCAAATGTCTGACACCAACCCTGTTCATTCTTCCCAAAAAATGAAAAGACACAATAGTATCCTTCCAGGATGCTCAGCAGCAGAGACAGTGCCCAGAGCAGGGCACACGCGACTGCTGACATGTGTCTTGGGCGGCGGCAGCGGTACCAGATGGGCCACAGGACAGACAGGCAGCGCTCCGTGCTGATGGCGCTCAGCATGCTCAAGCCTGCAAGGTAGGAAAAGTCTATCACTGATCTTAATATCCAGGAACGCGATTGGAAGGTGGTAATAAGTTTCTTCAGGGAACGTATCATTTGGCAGCAGAGAAAGAGGAAGTCTGCCCCGGCCAAGTTGAGGACGTAGGTGGAGAAGGCGTTTGGTTTCACATGGAAGCTCAGGAGCCAGAGCACAGCCCCGTTTCCTGCCAGTCCCACCAGGACAATGATGACAGTCAGCAGGATTGGAATCAGGTTCTGCAAGTCACAAGGTGTAGAAGGGGTCTTCGAGAAAGTTACATTCCTGTGTGTGAGTTCTGTTTCCCAGGCTTGGATGGGCAGATCCATGTTGTTCCTGGGAACACAAGCAAGATTTGAGCACCAACTGTATGATCTCCTATTCTCAGTGTGACACCACAAAGTGGGAAGTGCTGCCTCTGCTTTACAGAGGAGAAAATCAGAGGCTTGTAGGGGATAAGGAACTTATGAAAAGGCGGGGAGTCCTTGAATTTGGTTTCAAACCCACTTCTTGCTGACTCTAAAGCATGGGCTCTCTCTATTTTCACAGACTCCTCTACTGACATGGGAAGCTTCTAGGATGAAAACACCTCCACTTCACAGACTGGGGCTATGGGCCTAGCATTACTTTTTCCTAGGCCAGAAATTTACTGTCAGATGCAGGACTTCTGAATGATGCAGGGGGTGATAGTGACACCCTAGGCTAAGAGTAGTTATCTATGGAGGAGAAAAAAGACCATGCATTAGTAATGGCAGAATGTGAGCTCTTGCTGTGACAGGTGTGAGAATGTCTGGTCCTTGGGACTAGGCATTGCTCAATGCATCAGTCATTGAAGATAGGACACTTTTCACATCTTCAGTGGCTAGTTCTGTGTGAGGTATACTGTATTCTCAATCAACATTTTTTTTTCAATGAATAAATGCATGCATGAATGAGTAGCCTGATGGTAGTGGCAGATTTGGATTAAATGAAAAATAAGAATGAAAACACAAAGGTTTTAGAATACATTCATATAATCATGATTCTGTTTGTGGATAGCTCTATTAGTGTTAAGAAGAATTACTTACGTGTGCTCAAACAACTGAAGTCAACCCTGATAAGCCTTTGAAGTAAAGACTCAGTATAGTTTTTCTGAGCATCTAGAAGCATTTTGACACAGGGCATGAGGATAGGGCGTGGGACTGAGCTGCACTGCTCATCAGTATGTAGGAGGTTGGATGAAGTGATAGTGAGGTCTGAGTTCCACTGGAGGAAGTGTTTGAACCATGAAAACCTCTATGGAGTACTGCTGAGTGGTGTGTGGGGTGTGTACAATTTACACTTACTTTATGCTCTCACCCAGAAGATCTTTGGTAGAGTTTCTTTTGCTGATTAAAGCTACTGTGTGAGAGGAGTCCCTGTGGAAAAACAGAAAAAGTTCAGGATTTGGAATGCAAAGTGAGAAGCCCATGTTATTTCAACTGGAGAAAGAGGAATAACTTGCATCTGGATGGATAATAGCAGCTGATTAAGAGCTTAATAGGTATGATATTTTTAAATCATCTCTCAAATCTATGAAGTGAGAATTGGTATTATTCCCATTTGCACAGGATGGATAGGAGCACAGAGGGGATCCATGATTATTCCATGGTCTGTCACAATGTGATTGATCCCAGCCAGGCTGCCTAGTCTTCCCTTTGACCTGCCTTTTGGACCCAGCATCACTGTGTGCCAATTATTTATAACTGAGGAGGAAAACAGAGGGGAAATTCTCACACTGAATCCAAGTTGGCAGTGAAAATTGAGGGCTGAAAAAAAACCTAACCGAAGCAATCACCAGAGAGAAAGAGAAATCAATCACAGAGATCAAAAAAGAGAGTTAGGGGAAGCCAATCAGCTACAGATAGTGAATCCAGGAGCCATTTTCTGCCTCACAAAGGCAGGTTTCACTGTGGAATCTCAAGGACTCTTAGGGATAGGAGACTTCCAAGGGGAAAGGAGATGCATCATTCTGCTTGGATGTGGAGAAGCATCAGGACTGAGTACAGCCATTGGGAGGTCTCTTAGAGGGACAAGCTACCACAGCCTCAGTTGGCCAGAACAGAAAACCAGCACCTGTGCTATCCCCACTCAGGGCACTTAATGCTTAGTGTGTCTATATTTAGGGTGGGATGTATTTCTCCCTCCTTAATCCTGAAGTCCTTTAAATACAAAGTCATACCTATTTTGCTTACTCTAGTATTGCCAACTTTTAGCATCTGTTCCTTAAAGGCCACCTATTGCAATATCCTCATAGAGGCTGAGGCTTAAAGTCAAAGGTTTTTCCTGAGACCATGCTGTGGACCAGACCCAATACCAGCCCCTGGTGTCCTGGAGTGCTTCCTGAGGCTTTCCCACTGTTCTCTGTTCTCATCATGATCTGGGGAGCTCATGAAAAATCTTCACATGAGCACAGAACCTGAGAAACAGCCTGGGGTTGCAGAGACTGCTGGTTCCTCTAGTCTCCATTCTCCTCTTATGCCACTTAACAATTCTGAGAGTTTAAGCGTTGAAATCGATCTTCATCTCACTCTTTCTCATGCTGGAGGACATTATTTGACTAGATGCTGGTCAATGGGAAGCGAGCAGAAAAGCTGTAAACAAGTCCTGGGTCATGGGCTTAATAGAAGGAGCACAATCTCCCCTTGCCCTTTCCTCTTCCATTAGACTGAAACACTAGTGTGACTGGAGCCATGTAAGACACCGAGGTTGAGGACATCTTCCAGGGATTGGGGAGAAACATATTCTGGAGTCCTAATACATAATGACTTGAAGTCTCCAGCTAGGTCTAAAATACAGTCATCCCTGGGTATTAGAAAATTGGTTCTAGGACCCTCAAAGACACAAAAATCTGCAGATGCTCAAATTCCTTACATATAATTACATAGTACTTGCATATAACCTATGCATCTTCTCCTGTATATTTCAAATCATTTCTAGACTGCCTATAATACACAATACAATGTGAACAGTATATAGATAGTAGTTTAGGGAATAATGACAAGAAAAACATTTGTACCTTCTCAGTGCAGCATAACCATCTTTTTTAAAAAATCATCTTTTAAAAATGTTGAATATTTTAGATCCATGGTTGGTTGATTCTGTGAATGTAGAATGCATGGATACAGAGGGTTGCCTGTACTTTTTTGTTTAAGTCATTTCTATTTTGGGTATCAATTAGTGCAGTGAAATTTATACTCTTGGAGGCTGAGGTGAGTGGATTGCCTGAGCCCGCGGGTTCGAGACCCACCTGGACAACTTGGTGAGACCTCATCTCTACAATAAATCAAAAATTAGCTGGGCATAGTAGCGCGCGCCTATAGTTCCAGTTAATTGGAAGCCTGAGGCGGAAGGATCTCCAGAGCCCAGCAGATCGAGGCTGGCCGGGAGCGGCCACTGCACTCGGCCACTGCACTCCAGTCTGGGATACAGAGTGAGACTCCAACTCAAAAAAAAAAAAAAAAAAAGAATATATTTTCTCTTTTGAAAATTGCATTCCAGTGTGGATGCAGTGATTAATCCTTGCAATCTTAGTACTCTGGGAGATCGAGGCAGCAGGATTGTCTGAGACTAGGAATTCAAGACCAACCTGGGCAACACAGGGATACTTTGTCTCTTAAAAAAATTAAAAAATTTGCCAGGTGTGGTGGCTTGTGCCTGTAATTCCAGCTACTCAGACAGCTGTGGCAGAAGGATCGCCTGAACCCAGGAGTCAAGGCTGTGCTGAGCCATGATCATGCACTACGCTACACTCCAGAGTGGTTGACAGAGTAAGAAAACCAACTCAAAATAAAAAAAAGAAAGAAAAGAAAAGAAAGTTACATTCCATTTACTAGTTATTTTTTGTGAATGTGGATATTCCTCTATAAAGGAAAATTACATTTCATTTACTAGTTTTTTTGTGAATATGGATATTTCTCTATAAAATTGGCAATAGAGAAAGGAGATGCAAAGAGAAAAAAATCTCTGATACTGCTGAAATGAGAAGCAATTAAATGGCATAAGAAACCGAAGGAGGTAGGAAGAGTTAAGGAGGTGTGAGGGACAGTCTCATTTGCCACAAGGATTTTCTTAGATCCTTCTCCAACCTGTTTGGCATCCCAAGAGGTTGGCATGTCTGTATCTCATCCATGGGATCCATTTCTTTCAGTTCTGTCTGAATGGAGTCATTGGGAGACACCACTAGGGGACTGGGAGGCAGGAAGAGAGTGATTGGGATTACCACCTCCCTGGCTTTCTGCGTTTGAGGCTGTGATGGCCACACACTGCTTCTCCACCTCCTGGTCATTCCTCCTGCTGCTATAGCTACAATGTGGCTATGCTCTCAATGGCAACTGCTCTTTCTCAGTCCCTTTGAGACTGGATTTGGAGTTGTGCTTCCCTATTGCTGCCTTAGGGTGCCTCCCCATGCATTGTCACTTTCTCTTAACATTGCCCATTGTGATCAACAGTCCACGCATGAAACCCTCCTCAGTTATTTCAGTTTAAATCTTCTGTTTCTCCCTTGCTTCTGTCCAGGTACACAAAAAGCAAACACTTTAAAAAGAACGAAACCTTCATTTACCGCAGTTCAGCTCTGGGCAGCAGTGCCGGTATGTGCCCTTACTTCTTTAATGAATCTAAGAGACAGTATTCTCCCCATGACAGCAGATTGAATGGTCAGAATAAAGGGGGTGGTATGAGGAGATGGATCAGAAGGAAGAAAGGTCTGTTTGACCCCATTGGAACTCCCAAAATTGAGTCTACCGGTCCTGATTTTCCTGAAAGAAGCTTCAGGTCTCCCATCATTTTCTAAAGCAAGCTCGTGACCCACTGCATGTAGCATCCTGAGGTGGAAAAGCAGGAATGCGAACTTAGAGAAAACCTTTAGCTGACTTTGGAAAGAAGGTAGTTCCCGGCATATGCCCTTACCTTTTCTCTATTCTGTCCCGTGTGGATTACTGCCTTGCACCTCTGGATGAGACCCTTTCTGGGCTTCAGTGACTCCAGAGGCCCCTTCTGTGTCCACTAATTCAGGAGGTGCCTATAGGAGCTGGAGGGAAAGGTGGTGACCAAGGCAGGGTTATCAAGATACTGGACAGTCCTGTGATTTCCTGTATAAGGACCACAGACAAGTCAGAGACCAGATCCATTTGACACATGATCCCTCACTGAGATAGTTCTTGGCCTCTGTCCCATTTCTACATATCAGCCTCTGGCATCCCATCCTGTCTGGTCTACATCTCGGTTAGTAATTATTGTCAAGTCTTTTTTTTCTCTTAATTTTTATTTTCAAATTGTGGGGTACAATTCAGGGTTAGGTATACAAATTTTCCTTGTGCAGTTACCCTTATTGATGAGGTGTGTCCCCCCTTCTCCAGGCAGATAGCGACTACTGTCAATCTCAGCTTCCCACCCCCAACTTACTCCCCGCTACTTTCAATCCCTTTCCTACAGTAACACAGTAGTTGTTCAAGATCACTTATGAGTGAGAACATATGGCACTCAGCTCTTTGTTTCTGTGAGAAATCACTCAGTATTATAAACTCTAATTCCATCCAGGCTGCATCGCTTCTCGGTCTTTTGGCTAAGTTCTCGAGTCTTTAATTGCCAACTATGATCCTAGGTATCAAGTACAAGCAATAAGAACTTGTAAGGAATAAACTATATTATAGGACCATTCAAGGTTCACAATGACCCAAACTTAATTTTTTTAAGTGTATTTTTTAATCAGTGTAATAATGCATTCAGATGTATGCTTTTTCCTATGACAGAGATAAGTATCCAAGGTGAAAATCCTCTTAAATTCCATTCTCCAGAGTATACCACTTGCTACAATTTTCTTTTTTTTAAATTATAAGGATGTGGGGTACAATTCAGGTTAGGTATTCAAACATTGATTTTGCAGGTACCCTTGTTGATGAGGTGTGCCCTACATTTTTCAT
Source organism: Cephalopachus bancanus (assembly GCA_027257055.1). Lineage (NCBI taxonomy): Eukaryota > Metazoa > Chordata > Mammalia > Primates > Tarsiidae > Cephalopachus > Cephalopachus bancanus. The sequence goes on along the minus strand of JAPVLO010000673.1, from coordinate 274,487 downwards.
TCTTGTCTTTTTATTATGATCACCTCTGAATAGTAAGTTTGCATTTCATTTTAATTTATCAGAATGAACAAGTGGATCAAGTGATTTCCTTTATACAATGTAGAGTTCAGCACACTTCCCCTCTCTTTTCTCTACTTCATGTGGTTTCTTTTTAAAAATGTTTCTTTTTAGTAGATATTCATTTTATGTTTTGTCCTATGCTTCTATTCTGAAGCCTCATGCTACAGCCAGAATGAGATGTATGTGTTTCAAAAATCCTGTTTGAATTACAGTCTATTCCAAATATTGAGAAATGTTCTTCATGAATTTTCTTAGTAAATATGTGATAAGGGCCTTGTTATGGGTTGAATTTTGTTCCCCTAATATTCAGACGTTGATGTCCTAACCCACAGTAAGTCAGAATCTTACTGTATAATGTTTGAGGATGGAGACTTTAAAGAGGTAGTTAAGTTTAAAAAAGGTTTAATCTAACAGGATATGTGATCCCATAACAGGAGGAGATTAGGACACAGACACACAGAGGGATGGCCATGTGAGACACAGGGAAGAGAAGACAGCATCCTATCCTGTGCACACCTTAATCTCAGACTCCAAAATTATAAGAAAATGAACTTGTGTCATTTAAGCTGCCCACTCCATGGTACTTTGTTATGATAGTCTTACCAAGTAATCCAGATGCACCATGTTTCACACTTTCTTTCAGGCATTTCAGTTTGTGCGAATAAAACTAGCCTATGGCCTTTTGGAGCTTTTCCTTTAAATAGTTGAATGAGATTCTTCAGATAGTAAAAAGAGACTCAAAAGAGAAGAGGTCTGCAGGGGTCTCTATCCATGAAAAATCTGGGAGAGGAGTTGAATTTAAAACCACCCATGAAGATACACTTCAAGGGAGCCAAAGTCTCAGAATTAGACATAAGTGCGTTTGGAGACTTAGTATAGGATAGGGTTGCAAGTTGAAGTGGTGGGCAAAACATAAAAAAGGAGCAACCGTAGGGGGAAGAGAGAAACTGAAGGAGTTCAGTGTACCTGAATCCAAGCCATGGAGTCATTGGTCAGTAGTATTGGTAGCAGCTGAGTAGCAGTTGCAAAAATTCACCTTCAACTTAGAAATGTGCAGTCATTGCCAATCTTATGAAAATGGTTGCAGAGGAGGTGTGGTCTCAAGTCTAGGTGGACCAGTTGTATGAGGGAATGATGGATGGTGTGATAGCGTTCTTGGATACCCAGAAGTCAAGTGAAACACCACAGACAGGGAGACAGTAAGGTAGCTGGTTGTGGGCTTTGTTACTGCTTGAGGGGGAAGCCCCCAAAACCAGAATTGATTTGTAAAAAATTGTGCATTTATTTTTACATGTTTTACTTCAATCACCTTTAAAGTTCGCTAGATTTGATGCAAAATACCTATCGAGATGCTTTTTCATCTGCTCAAAATATCTTTTAACTCTTCAGTTTTGATTCCTTTTAGTGCTTCGGTCATTTTTTGCTTGTTTGCTTTTGTTGTTTTTTGTGTCACCTCTTCTACATCTGGAAAATATTTCTCTTTGAGGACTTTATTCATCGGGAAAACAAAAATATACAGTAGGTGCAAGAATGGGGAATAGAGAGGATGGGGCTTGTGGGTGATGCAGTTTTAGGTCAAAAACTGCTGAACACTCTGTGTGTTATAGGCAGGAGTTCTTGTAAATCACCTATCATGAAACTGGCAAATGTGCTGAAAGAATCTCCAACAAGAAAGAAAGAAAAAAAAATGAAGCTGAAAGCAGCCTCTCACAACAACACTACATTGTACATTGACCAATGGGCTCTTAGAACACTTACCTAGCAGGGCAAGCCTATACTACAAGGGTTCTGCTATCCAAAAACCACACGATAATTTTGTTTTTTTTGGGTCCCCTCCTCATATAAGTGAACAACATATAGTTTATATATACAAAAACAGGAAGTGAGAATAAATAAGAAAAAATATCCAATTACATTTTCTGAAAAAAGAAGAAAAATAAAAATGAAATGTAGTATAAAAGCTGAATAAGTGCAGCATTGTAGTACTGATTTATATATAAAAATTATATCAATGAAAAGTTAAAATTAGATGCAGGTTCTTATGGGAGCTTAGCATATGATATAGATTAAATACCAAAGTAATCTGTAAAACATGGACTATTCAAAGAATAAGATTGGGGCAACTGAGGCCATAAAAATAAAATAGAGTTGAAAATACACTTTACATATAATTTTGATATAAATCTAAATTTATCATCAAAATATAGTAGTACTTGGAAATACTATAGGAAATTGTTTTCAACTCACAATGGGGAAAACTTAAAAATTATGGTATAAAATTTAGAAGACATTACAGAAAACTTAATAAAGACAAAAACAAAGATTTATTGACACAGCACGAACCATCATAATCAAAAGATAAATAAGTGGAGAAAAATTTAAAAATAAGCAAAAAGAAAAAAATAACACACATATCATAGACAAAGTGTTAATTTTCCCTATTTATGAAAAGTTTCTGCAAAATGATTCAAAATTCAAAAAGCTCATAAGGAATTGGCTATAGATTATGTGTCACACTACTAGAAAATAAATATGACTCTTACACATATGGAAAGATAAGAAACCAAGCTTGGAATAAAGAACATTCAAATCACATGTACACAGAGCTATGTTACTGAAATATAAAAGATCAAAACGTTTGATAGGAACAGTGTGGACATGACATGGGCCCAGGCACTCTCTCTCTAGTGGCAGTACAGATGATTGCGATCTCCAGGGAAGCACTTTTCAACATATATAAGCATATGTAAAGTACCATATTTTTCACATTCTAACTCCTCATTTAGAAGTTTATCTAGAGATATGCCTGTGCATGTTCTGAGATGTATGTGCAAAGTTAATAAATACAGCATTATTTGAAATAAAAACATTGCAGCAGCCAAAATGGCCATCAATACTGTATAAATTATGGTCTGTCATGGAACAGCATATTCTGTAGCTGTGTGAAAAGAGAACAAAACTGACATGGAAGGACCTCCAAGATGAGTTCAGTTAAAAACAAAGAATGCAGATGTATTTTGCATGACACAGACTTTGTCTTTTTTCATCTGCTCAAAATATGCATGAATATTTTGTATGTGTCATGCAAACTTTGTATGTGTCATGCAAAATTAAGTATTAAATATCTCTGTATGCTTAAATTAATAACTATAATGACTAAATATGCCTTTGAACAGTCCCATTAAAAAGTGGGTAAAAGAGAAGAATATACACTTTTCAAAAGAAGACATACGAGCAACCAACAGACACATGAAAAAATGCTCAGCCTCACTAATCATGAGAGAAATGCTTATCAAAATCACATTGAGATACCACCTAATTCCAGTTAGAATGGCCATCATTAGTAGAAGAAAAAACAACAGGACGCGAGAAAAAGGGAAGACTTCTACACTCTTGGTGGGGATGTAAAGTAGTTCAGCCTCTATGGAAAACAGTGTGTCAAATTCCAAAAAAACTAGAAATTGACCTTCCATACAAAGCAGCAGCACCCCTGCTGGGAATATACCTGGCGGAACTTATCATTCTGCAAAAAAGATACCTGCACACACATGTTTGTTGCAGCACTATTTACAACAGCAAAAACATGGAACCAACCGTATCCAACCGTGCTACCTATTGAAGCAGGACTAGGTTAAAAAAAATGTGGTACATAGACATGATGGAATATTACACAGCCATAAAGAAGAACACAATTATGGACTTCACTGCAACTTGGATGGATTTAGAGTCTATAATACTCAATGATTTATCACAGAAACAAAGAACTGAGTATCATAGGTTCTTGCTCATAAGTGGACACAGAACATTTAACACAATGCTATAAGAAAGGGATTGGCAGTCAATGGAAATCGCAAGGGGAGTGGGGCGCATATCATTAGTAAGTGTACCTGATCTCAAACTAGGTAAAGTGGGGTCCAAAGGTAAGCCCAAAGTTTACTTGTATGATGACCACCTGTATACCTAATTCTGAATTGTACCCCACACCTTTACAATAAAATAAATTTAAAAATAAGCAAAAAGAAAAAAATAACACACATATCTTTGATAAGATGATAAGGATGCTTGAGGACCTGAAATGGGAATGATCATTTAAAGATTTTTTTCTTGAAACTTGTGACTGTATTGCTATTTAAAACAAGACAAAGTTAATGATCTATTTATGAGAGAGAGAGATATTAGAAGATGTGTGTGTGTGTGTGTGTATGTGTGTGTGTGTGTGTGTGTATGTGAGAGAGAGAGAGAGAGGGAGAGAGAGAGAGAGAGAGAAGAGGATTATGAAATATGCATAATGCCTATAGAAAACTGTTTTGATGAGATTTTATCTAAAGGAAAGTACAGATGGAAGGGAATGTGAACTTGGCTGATGTTTTAAGCCAAGAAGTAGAATAATATGTTAGACCTGTGATGGAATGATCCATTAGAGAAGAAAACAGAGATGATGCAGGAAGGAGAAGAAATAATTGCATAAAATGTTGGGGGGAGGCAGAAGAACCAGTATACAAGTGGAAAGGATGGGTCTGAGCAAGAGTGTGTGGAGCTCACATCCTGATATGAGAGAGAAGTCAAATAGTTCCCTATCTTCAAAATGGTGGTGATTATATGAATGTGTACATGTGACAAAATGTTATAGAATTACATACAAAGAATTCCCACCCTTTAATAAATGAGTGGATGCAAACCCTGGAGAAGTCTGGTAAGGTTTGTGTTATAGATAATTGGATCATACCAATGTTGATATCCTTTGATAATATTCTCTAATGATGTAACATGTCATTATTGGTGTAGACTGGGTGATGGAAATACAGGAACTCTATTTTTGTAACTTTAGAAGAAAGTTAAAAAACACTGGAAAGGTCTGTTTGTTAGGTTGACTACCTCCGGATATTGAAGTCACCAACAATGAGGACAGAGGCTATATTGGAGAGATTTTATAAACAAGGCACACAGACCAGAAGATAATGTAAGAAGCATTCAAACACTCACCAGTCACAAGAGTCATATATTAAAATGTTGTCATATTTGCTTCCAATCTTTCATTAAATGACCTATCCCTGGAAGGAGAATCGAGACAGCAAGACAATGCCATTTTAATTTGTCCTGCTGGAATGATCTGACTGGCCTTCTTTAAAATCATTAAAATGAAAAGTCTCAGATCTGTAGCTCTCCTCTCACTGATCTCTTTGGAATGTCTGAGGCTAAGAAGCATTATTCTTTCACATGTACAATAGGATGTTAAAACAGAAGTTTTAACTGAAATATCACGACACTATAGATATGGCATTATTAAGGAAGTACAAAGTGACATAGAGAATTTGAATCAAAGTTTCTGATCTTGAGTTCCTAGCTCTTAAGCCATTATCCACACCAAGTTTATTAAAAAGTTTAGAGTTAAATTTTTTATTAGAAATAAAATGTTTAATTTAATTTAAAGAAGAATCATTGTCTATGCCCTCATTTGGGGCTTTTGCAAAGCAAAAATGTTGCACCAGAGCAGTGTGTGCTTTTCACTGCTTCTTCTCTTTCCCCTACCCACACATTTATTTTGTTCTGATTTGTGTGTGTGTGTGTGTGTGTGTGTGTGTGTGTGTGTGTGTGAGCATGTGCATGCACACTCACCCATGTCTTCTACCTTGTAGGGTTGGACCTATTCCTAGAAGGAGAGGCAAGACAGCAAGACAATGCCATTTTAATTTGTCCTGCTGGAATGATCTGACTGGCCTTCTCTGCATTTGACAATGTATTGAAGTTGACTACTGCAATTCATTTTGCAATACATATGCCAACTCCTATTACTTCAAGACCATGATAGACATTGTTCATTCTTCTAAGCCCTCCAGTCCTATGATGCTTCTAAAGAGGTATCTTGAAACCACAACCAAATCCTTGTGGTGGCACAAGAAATGAAAATCATTTAGGAACTAATCACCATTCCATATACAGCCCTATGCTTTTATGAATAATACCACTAAAAATGGCCTCTTTTCTCATTTTTATTTGTTCTGGTACTATTTATTTCTTGCCTAATTCAAAATCTTATGTGACTAGCAAAAGTGACAGAGGGTACATGATGGGTAAACTGTCTGGAGACCAAATCCAGATAGTTCAAGAAGCCTCTTATGTACACACTTACTAATGAGATCTTCTCCCTCTTGGCTCCCCGTCACTACATCTGCATCCTGGAAGGATTCAGAATGATTGTAGCAACATAACAGGTATGTGTGAGGTGATCTCTTCTTCCACACTCTACTGTAGTTCCTAGAGAACAACAATGAAATCACATCTGTATTTATAGCTGGCATCGATGCATTGACACTATTGGCGCCTAATACTTGTCAGACCATCATAAAAAGGAATATCACAGCTATCTCTTTAAGTTACAGGTTGCTGCCACACAGGTGAGAAGAGTATATGCTCACTAGTCACTTTGTATAGACATGATCTTCTCAGGCTGCCTGAATCACAACAGTATTTATCTTCAGTCCACATTATGGTAAAGTCAAACGTTATCACTGGGGATTGGGGGCAAGATGGGGATGGAACTGGTTGGAGTGTGTGAGTTACTGGATGGATGAGTGTGCATAAGGATAAATCTGCATGCCTGTGTGTATGCAAGCAGGTGAGAGAATGTCTGACTAAGGGGAGATATGGGATGAAGCACCTGGAGCTTCCCTGCAGAAGTAGCTGCATTGACCGCTGCTCTGAATATGGTGCCCCCCACAAGGAAGAACATCTGCCATTCTTGTGGCCTCTCTCAGGAAATGGCAGCAGAAATCTGCTGCCTGTCTGCACCTGGCACATGGTACACACCACCACCTGTGGCAGGAGGTCAGGCACTGGCAGCAAGGACCCTGCAGAGTGTGGGGAGCAAATCTGGAGCTGAGCCCCGCTGTAGAAGACAATGCAGGCTAACACCGTTTTCTCAGTCCTGGAACATGGCCAGATATCTCGTTTAGCTCACCCTGATGGGAGCAGTCTTCTTCCTGAGACTGAGGGGCGATCTTCACACTTCTCTGGGATCGGCCATCATTGGCCCAGAGGGGATACTTCAATTGCATGATACCAGAGAAACCGATGTCCCATCTCCCACACTGGCCACACAGAGACATGTGCAATGGGCGTGAGAGAGCTAGCAGCAGATGAGTCACCTCTCTTCCCCCAGCAGTCCATGGAGTGTCTGACCCATGTGGAAAGCAGTCTGATCGACCTGCGTTGAGAGCAAAGATAAGGGTCTACAGACTGAAACCCACTCCCTATCGCAGTGAGCAAAAGGCTGCAGTATTGGGAAACACCAGGTAAAAAAAAGAAAAGGAAAGAAAAGAAAAGAATTTGTAGTTCCAGGAATGGCCACAAGAGAGAGCTTATTTTTTTAAAAAATAATTTCTCTTTCTTTATTTGCACTTCTTTCCATACATTTCTTTTGGTATGTTTCTTCCGATTAGATTTATTCTTTTTTCTCCATCTGTTTTGTGTACGGGTATTTTTTTAGGGTGACTGTATCTTTGTTTTGTTTGTTTCTTTGTTTGTTTATGGGTTACATTGCTTGCCTGTTTGTTTTCCTTCATCTCCTTCTTTCTCTCTGTCTTCCTTTCTTTTTCCTTCTTTCTTTCTCTCTTATTTTCCTTTCTCTTATCTCATTTTGGTTTCAGGGGGGTATATATATGCTTCCACTGCACGGACATATTGTAAGGTGGTGAACAATGGGTTCCAGGGTCCCACACCACCATCAGCAGATGCTGAGATCTGCAGGTAGCTTATGAACTGTATCTCCTCTCATTGCACCTTAATCAAAACTCAAAACTGCAAAATGACAGCACAGCTCTCCCTCCCAGCCTGGCTTCAAAATTCAACAAATCTAGAGGCTCAACCTAAGGAAGAATTAGGGGTTGGACAAACATAAGTTAAAGCTATCTGCCCTCTCTCTGAGCAATGGAATCATAGAGCAATAAAAAGAAGGAAGGGAGGAACCCATCACAAATGAAGAAGAATCAATGGAAGAACACAGGTAACCCCCAGACCTTTGGATAGACAGTCTTTGAATACAGACTTTGGAACTCAAGCAATGAAGAGTCCCCAGAATGACTGGTCACCTACTACAAATCCAAATATCAAGGTATTGATGAAAAGAATGAATATAAATGAAGAAAGGCTGGAAGAAAAAAATGAAACAGTTGATAATTGATATGATGGCAATAAAGAATACAGTAAAAAACAAACAAACAAACAAACAAATTGACAAGTATGGAAAGTGTAATTAACCAAACAGAAGAAAGAATATCAGAGCTTGAAGACCAGAATATGGAACAAACCCAATCTGTTAAAAACACAGAAAGGAAGTTTAAAAATATGGAACAAAGTCTTCACAAGATGTGAAATATATTAAGAGACCAAATTTTCACCAGATCAGTATCTCTGAAGCAGAAAAGGAGAATGAGAGCACTCAGGAGCAAACATTCCATGAGGTGAACCAAGTAAACCTTCTGCATCTCATCAGAGACACCACCATCCAAACACAAGAGATTCAGAGTATTTCTTCAAGGCATAAAATGAGAAAGCCAAGTCATAGACACATAGTGATTTGCTAATACAAAGTAGGCATAAAAGAAAAATTCCTAAAGGCGGCATGAGAGAAAGGTCAGACTAACTATGGGGAAAGACCAATTACAATAGCAGCAGTCTTATCTGCAGAAACACTAGAGACTAGAATAAACTGGAGTCAAATCTTCAAAGTTCTCAAAGAAAAAAAATTCCAACCAATAATTTCCTACCCAGCTAAGTCAAGCTTAATTAATGATGGAGAACGTAAATCCTCCTCAGACATTCAATCCTTAAGAGTTTATGCTGCCTCCAGACTAGGTCTACAAGAGATGCATAAGAAGGTATTAAGCACAGAAGAAAGAAAGAAAAAAAGAATGATCATGCTCTTCCCAATAATGCAGGAAACTAGAGAATCAACACAATGAGCATCATGACTGCAAAATTGAAAACACACATATATCAACACTGAAATAAAAAGAAAACTGACCAACAAATAAAAAAGAAATAAACACAACAATAACAAAATACTTTATACAAGAATCATGACAGGCATAAACTCTCATATCTCAATAGTCAGCCTGAAAGTGAATGGACTAAATGCACCACTGAAAAGACATAGAATGACAAACTGGCTTGAAAAAAAAAACACAACCCAACAATATGCTGCTTCCAAGACTCATTACAAAGGACACACACAGACTCAAATTTAGAGAATGAAAAACAACTTTTCAGGCAAATGGAACACAAAAGTAGGCAGGACTCACTATCTTAATGTCAGATGAAACAGCATTTAAGCTATCAAAAATTAAAAATAATATAGAAGTACACTACATAATGATAAATGGTTCAATCCCTCAACAAGAAATAGCCATCCTAAATATATATGCACCCAGGAGCATCAGTTTTTATAAAGGAGCTACTACGTAAACTAAACAAAGATATTGACTGTAACACCATCATGGTGGTGACTTAACTACTCCACTAACAACCCTAGATAGATCATTAAGGCAAAAAATCAAAATCAACAAGGAGATCCAGAAACTCAACTTGATGCTTGACCAAATGTACTTAATAGATACCTGCAGAACACTCCACCTAACAACCATGCAATATGCATTTCTACTCATCACTACATGGAATGTACTCTAATCCTTGGCCATAAATCAAGCATAACAGATTTCATAAGATTGTAATACTATCATGCACTTTTTCAGACCACAGTGGAATAAAAATAAATATCAACATCAATAAAATTCCACTGAAACACACAACACATGGACACTAAGTAGCATGATGCTGAACAACTACTGGGTCAACACAGAAGTCCAAACAGGAATTTAAAAATTCCTGGAAACAAATGAAAGTAGGCATATCTTACCAAAACCTCTAGGATGTCATGAAAACAGTTCTAAGAAGGGAATTTAATCTCTATGAACACACACCAAGACATTGGAAAGATCACATGTTAACAGACTAACACATCACCTAAGAGTGCTTGAAAGACAAGACCACCAAAACCCTAACTTTAGCAGAAGAATTCAGATTATCAAATTAAAAACCCAAATATGGGGCATAGAAGACAAAAATATCATAGGAAACATCAACAACAGCAAAAAGCTTGTTCTTTGAAAGAATTAACAGATTGGTAAGCCCCTAGCCAGAATGACCAAGAAAAAGAGAGAAAATGCCTAAATAAACACAATAAAAAGTATAAAAGATCAAATCATAACTGACACCAAAGAAATAAAGAAGATCTTCAGAGATTACCATGCACACCTATATGGAAAAAAACTTGATAACCTGTATGAAACGGAGGACTTTATGACACACAACCTCCGCAAATTGAAACAAGAAGACATTGAGACACTAAATAAAACCCAGGAAATCAAACTTTGTCATAAGAAAACTATCTACACAAACAAAAACAAAAACAAAACCAAAAACCCCTGGACTGGATGACTTTCCAGCAGAATTCTACTAAATGTACAAGGAGGAGTTGCTAACAATCTTATTGAAAGTATTCCAGGCAATTGAGAGAGATGGAATTCTCCCCAAATCATTTTATGAAGCTATCATCACACTGTTATGCAAACCAGGTAAAGATCCAACAAAAAAAGAGAACTACAGACCACTATCTTTTATAAACATTGATGCCAAAATCCTAAACAAGATTCTAGTAAATTGGGTCCAACAACACATCTCAAAGATCATCCTCCATGACCAAGTAGGCTTCATCCCCAGGATGTAAGACTGGATCAACATCCACAAGACCATAAATGTAATTAAACACATCAACAGATGTAAAAACAAGAACCACATGATTATATCATTAGATGCAGAAAAAGTTTTTGATAAAATCCAGCATCCCTTTTTGATAAAAGCCCACAAACACCTAAGCATAGAAGGAACATACCTCAAAATAGTAAGCGCCATCTGTGATAAACCCACAGTTAGCATATTGCTAAATGGACAAAACTAGAACCATTTCCCATAAAAACTGGAACAAGACAAGGCTGCCCACTCTCACCCCTCTTGTTCAACACAGTGTTGGAAAGTCCTAGTTAGAGCAATTAGTCAAGAGAAGGAAATCAGGTGTATCCAAGTAGGAAAACGAAGTTAAATTGTCTCTCTTTGCTGATGATATGATCCTATACCTCAAAAATAAAAGGGAATGTGTCAAAAACCTGCTTGCACTGATAAATGACTTTGGCAAAGTCTTGAGGGTACAAAATAAATTCACATTCTTATACACCAGCAAGAAGTAGGTGGAGAACCAAATAAAAAGCACAATCCCATTCACAATTGCCACAAAAAAGAAATATTTTTGGCATATTCCAACCAGAGAAGTAAAAGATTTTACAATGAGAACTAACACTGCTCAAAGAAATCCAAGAAGACACAAACAACTGGAAAAGTATTCCATGCTCATGGATAGGAAGAATCAACATTGTTAAGCTGTCCATTCTACCAAAGGCAATCTACAGATTTAACACAATAATCATTAAATTATCACCATCATTTTTCTCATACCCGGAAATGACAATACTGAAATTCATATGTACACATAAATGACAAAGAATAGCCAAAGCAACCCTTAGCAAAAGAAAAAACAAACAAACAAACAAAAACCACAGGAGAAATCACACTTCCAGACTACAAACTTTACTATAAGGCTACAATAATCAAAACAACCTGGTATTGGTCCAAGAACAGACATACGGAACAATGGAACGGGATAGAGGTTCCAGAAGCAAAACTTCAATTTCTCAACCAACTCATCTTTGACAAAGCCTCCAACAACAACCACTGGGGAGAGGAGAACCTATTCAGTAAATGGTGCTGAGAAAATTGGCTGATCTCATACAGAAGATTGAAACAAGACTCTCACCTAACTCCACACACAAATATTTACTCTAAATGAATCAAAGACCTAAATGTAAAACCTCAAACTATAAGAACCTTAGAAAATGCAGGAGGCACTCTTATGGAAATTGGAACTATCAACAAATTCCTGATCAAAACCCCACGTGTCAATGTCGTAAGAGATAAACTAGACAAGTGGGACCTCATCAAACTGAAAAGCTTCTGCAAAGCCAAATAATCCATCAAGCAATCAGGGAGAGACAGTCCACAGAATGGGAGAAAATATTGTAGCCTTATAGTAAAGTTTGTAGTCTGGAAGTGTGATTTCTCCTGTTGTTTTTGTTTGTTTGTTTGTTTTTTCTTTTGCTAAGGGTTGCTTTGGCTATTCTTTGTCATTTATGTGTACATATGAATTTCAGTATTGTCATTTCCGGGTATGAGAAAAACTGTATATCTGGCAAAGGCCTAACAACTAGGATCTACAAGGAACTTGAATGCACCAAAAAGAAAAAAACCAAACAACTCCATTCAAAAGTGGGCAAAAGACATGAACAGACACTTCTCAATGAAGATATATGGGCAGCCAACAGACACATGAAAAAGTGCTCTGTCTCACTAATCATTAGAGAAATGCAAATGAAAACCACATTGTGATACCACCTAACCCCAGTAAGAATGATCATCATTAATAAAACAAACAACAACAGATGCTGATGAGGATGTGGAGAAAAAGGAACGTTCTACATTGCTGGACAAACTAGTGCAACTGCTTTGGAAAACAGTGTGGCAATTGCTGAAAGAACTAGGAATTGACCTTGCATATGACCCAGCAATCCCCCCACTGGGAATATACATGGAAGAACTCAAATCATTCTACAAAAAAAGATACCTGCACACACATGTTTATTGCAGCACTATTCACAATAGCAAAACATGCAGCCAACCATGCTGGTAATTGAAATTGAACTCAATAAAAAAAAATGTGGTATATATACACAACAAAATACAATGCAGCCACAAAGAAGGACAAACATATGGACTTTGCAGCAACTAGGATGGATTTAAAGTCTATCATACTCAGTGATCTAACTCAGAAACAAATAACAGAGTACCATATGTGCTCACTCATAAGTAGACCTTGAAAAATTATCATAATACTATAATAAAGGCAGTATTGGGAAACTGCTAGGGGAAGGGGGGTGGAATTGGCAATTGAGGTTAACTGCTAGGGGAGGGAGGGAGTCATACTTCATCAACAATGGTACATGCATAATGAACATTTGTATACCCAGCCCTGAATTGTACCCCACATTGTTAAAATAAAAAAATTTAAAAAGTGTTTATAGTTGCAAAAAACCGATATAAGTCAAAGATGCATAACAAAAAATTTATAGCAATTCCATACTCACTTGTACCAAATTTGCATCTCACTTTCCTACGAAAATACTTTATGTAATTATCACAAAATTACAAGATTACAAACTACCTTAAAAAAATAGATCAGAGCACTTCTGGCAAGATGGCGACGGGGCAACCTGGTCTGTGAAACCCTCTGCAAAGGAGAACTGCAGTGGGTCTCTGGCTCTCACCCCGGGGGCTGAGGACCCCAACATCGCAGCCTGCTCTTCATATGGAGCTCGGCTGTTGCCACTGCTGGGGCATCGCAGCAGACTGGTCAGCCACTGCAGTGCAGATGCTGCCGCGCCGCTACCGGTAGCACATTGTGCCACCCGGGCTGGAGGCGATCCACGACTTCAGTCCTTGAAGCCCCTTCAGGGAATATCTGCTGGGATTGCTGCCACCTCTCCTGCGACCGAGATGTCCTGCCCACCATGAGTCTCCTGCCGTGTGCCTTGAGGCGGGCATCCATCTCCAGTCTCCCCAGTTCCTGTCCAGCCCCACACCCTCTGGGGTGAGCAGCTGAGATAGCACCACCTGCTGGCGATTCAAGGTAACAACACCAAAACGGGAGAAACAAGCTTGAAAAAGACATAGGGCAGAGTGGTGAATGGAAGGTGATCTGAACTGTCCTTCACAGCAGACCAGGGGCAACTGACCCTAACTGCAAACTAATTTACCAGCTTGAAAAGAAAGCTAGAAATCAGAACTGAAAGGACATTGGACTTAAATGAAAAGTCTCAGAGTGTGCTTCATTGATTCTGTTAGTTTAATGACTTAATTCTATTCCTACTGTATTGTTTCTTTTTTTCCTCTTCCTTTTCTTCTCTTTTCTTCTCTCTGTAAACCATATCTTTGTATAGAGGAACAGCACACCAAAAAGGTGGTTGGTTAACTTGTAGGTTAGCATCACTATATGTTTTACTTTTTTTGTATGGGAGTTGGTTCGTCTGTAGCTGTGGTCTATTGTTTTTATCTGTTTCAGTATAGGTCTCTCTCTCCATTTGTTGGCACACTCATTTGTTTCCTCCCATACTCCTCTATCTCTTCACCCCCTTCTTCAAACCACTGTCTGCTCCATTCTCTCCCCTCTGCTAACCACATTTTATTTCAGGGAGTAAGCCTACAACCACACTGCATGGACAGATTCCAAGGAAGTGGGAAGTGGGTTCCAGATTATCCACACACCTGTCAGGGAATACAAGGACCTGCAGATAGATTTTGAATCACAGCTCCCCCCATAAGTAAATCTCAAAACTTCAAAAAGGACCACCCCCAACCTACAGTGCAACTCCAGAATTGAACAAAGTAAGAGGGCATACATAAAGAATAGGAGATTGAACAGACAGAAGTAAAACCAATCCCTTTACCCCTGAATAGCAGAATTAAAGAAGACGGTGATTTGGAGGGAAGGAAAAAGTAGGGAGGGAAAAAAACCACACAAATGAAGAAAAACCAAGAGAAGAATATAGGTCTCACACAGACTGCTGGGAGATAAGACACTGAGAAAATAGATTCTGGAATACAAACAATGAAGAGCCCCCAGAATGACTGGTCACATGCAACAAACCCAGACATCAAGACATTAATGGAGAGAATTAAAAAAATTGAGGAGAGACAAGAGGAAAATAGGAAGGAGCTGATGCCAGAAATAACAGCAGTAAAAAATACTGTGATGGAAATGACTAACAGACTAATAAGCATGGGAAGCAGAATTAGCCAAGCAGAAGAAAGAATCTCAGAGCTCAAAGACCAAAACACAGAACTAACCCAAACTGTCAAAAGCATAGAAAAGAAGCTCAAGAAGATAGAACAAAACCTGCAAGAGATGAATTATCACTTCAAGAGACCAAACCTAAGTGTAGTTGGACTTCCTGAGGCAGAGAGAGAAACAGAAGCCACACTGGAACAAACATTTCATGAAATCATTCAAGAAAACTTCTCTCATCTCATCAAGGATGAAAAAATCCAAACACAAGAGATTCAGAGAACCCCTGCAAGACAACAAATGAGAAGACCAACTCCCAGACACATAATAATTCGCCTAAACAAAGTAGCTATAATGAAAAAATCCTAAAGGCAGCAAGAGAAAAAGGCCAGACTACCTACCAGGGAAGACTAATTAGAATAGCAGCAGATTTATCCACAGAAACCCTTCAGGCTAGGAGAGCCTGGAGCCCTATCTTCAAAGTTCTAAAAGAGAAACGATTTCAACCAAGAATAACATACCCAGCCAAACTAAGCTTCATTAGTGAGGAAGAATTGAAATCTTTTCTAGATATCCAATCCCTAAGAACCTACCTGGCCACCAGACCACCTCTACAAGAAACACTTAAGAAAGTACTGAACACAGAAGAAAAAGAAAAAAGAACAGCAACATTCTTCACAAGAGTACAGGCAAAAGATTAGAAACACATACGAGCCAACTCCAAAACCCAAAGAAAGACAACAAACAAACAGGAACAACTCTGTAAGAACCTTATGACAGGGATCAACTCTTGCATTTCAATTATTAACCTAAATTTGAATGGACTAAATGCACCACTGAAAAGAAACAGAATGGCAAAATGGATAAAATATCATCAGGCAACAATCTACTGCCTTCAAGAGACTCACTGCATTAGAAAGGGCACCCACAGACTCAAAGTAAGAGGATGGGAAACAAACTTTCTGGTGAACGGAATACAAAAGAAAGGAGGGGTAGCAATCTTAGTTTCAGACAAAATACCCTTCAAGCTATTAAAAATCAAAAAAGATACAGAAGGCCACTACATAATGATAAAAGGCTCAATCCATCAACAAGAAATATCTATCCTAAACATATATGCACCCAACATAGGTGTACCAACTTTCATAAAGCAACTTCTAGGAAAACTAAAGAAAGATATTGACTGTAACACCATCATAACTGGGGACTTTAATACCCCACTCACAACCCTAGAAAGATCATCAGGACAAAAAAATCAGCAAGGCGATATGGAACCTCAATGTGACTTTGGACCAAATGGACTTAACTGATACCTACAGAACACTCCATCCAAAGACCACAGAAGATACATTCTACTCATCACCGCATGAAACATATTCTAAGATCGACCACATAATTGGCCATAAATCAAGCATAAGCAAATTTGAAAGGACTGAAATTCTACCACGCACCTTCTCAGACCACAGTGGAATAAAAATAAACATTGACACCAACAAGGTCCCCCCAAAACCCACAAAAACATGGACACTAAACAGCATGATGTTAAACAACTCCTGGGTCAATGATGAAATCAAAACAGAGATTAAAAGATACCTGGAAACAAATGAAAATGAAGAAACATCTTGCCAAAATCTCTGGGATGCCTTGAAAGCTGTAGTAAGAGGGGAATTTATATCCCTACAAACACACATGAAGAAAATGGAAGGAACACAAATTAACAACCTAACAAGTCACCTAAAGAAGCTGGAAAGCAAGATCACAAAAACTCTAATTTCAGCAGAAGACTCCAGATCACCAAAATAAAAGCCCAAATCCAGGACATAGAAGACAAAAAGATAATACAAAAAAAATTGATGAAACAAAAAGCTGGTTCTTCGAAAGGATAAACAAGGTCGATGGTCCCCTAGCTAGAATGACCAAGAAAAAAGAACAAACCAAATAAGCACAATCAGAAACACAAAAGATGAATTCACATCTGACCCTGAAGAAATACAAAAGATCATTAGAGACTACTACGTACACTTGTATGGAAACAAACTTGAAAACCTTAAGGAAATGAGGACTTTCTGACATCTCACCACCTACCTAGGTTGGAACAAGAAGAAACTGAGTCCCTAAATAGACCAATAACAATCAAGGAAATCGACTATGTAATAAGAAAACTTCCTACAAAAAAAAGCCCTGGTCCAGATTGCTTTCCAGCAGAATTCTATAAGACATTAAAGGAGGAACGGATACTAATCCTACTGAAGGTATTCCAGACGATTGAAAAAGATGGAACTCTCCCCAAATAATTTTACGAAGCCAACATCACATTGATACCCAAGCCAGGTAAAGATCCAACAAAGAAAGAGAACTACAGGTCAATATCTTTGATGAACATAGATGCTAAAATTCTCAACAAGATCCTAGCAAACCGAATTCAGCAATACATCTCAAATATCATCCAACATGACCAAGTAGGATTCATTCCTGGGATGCAAGGCGGACTCAACATACATAAAACCAGAAACATAATTAAATACATCAACAGATGTCAAAACAAAAACCACATGATTATATCATTAGATGCAGAAAAAGCTTTTGATAAAATCCAGCACCCCTTCTTGATAAAAACCCTTGAACATCTAGGCATACGGGGAATATACCTCAAAATAGTAAAAGCCATCTACGAGAAACACACAGCCAGCATACTCCTAAACGGACAAAAATTGGAACCATTTCCCCTGAAAACTGGAACAAGACAAGGATGCCCGCTCTCACTCCTCCTGTTCAACATAGTATTGGAAGTCCTGGCTTGAGAATCAGAGAAGAGGAGGCAATCTGGGGTATCCAAATAGGAAAAGAGGAAGTCAAGTTATCTCTCTTTGCAGATGATATGATTGTGTACCTTGAAAACCCAAGCAAATCTGTCAAAAGCCTCCTTACACTGATAAAGGCCTTTGGCAAAGTCTCAGGATACAAAATAAATGTAAAAAAGACAATTGCATTTCTCTACACCAATAATAAACAAACAGAAACCCAAATAAAAAACACAATTCCATTCACAATAGCCACACACACACAAAAAAATGATATACCTTGGCATCTTCCTAACCAGAGACATGAAAGACCTTTACTATGAAAATTACAAAACACTGCTCAAAGAAATCAAAGATGACACAAATAAATGGAAAAATATCCCATGCTCATGGATTGGAAGAATCAACATTGTGAAGATGTCCATCTTACCTAAGGCAATCTACAAATTCAATGCAATACTCATCAAATTACCAGCAACCATTTCTCACATCTAGTAAAGAAAACACAGGAATTCATATGGAAACACAAACGTCCAAGAATAGCCAGAACAATCCTCAGCAAAAAAACCAAAGCAGGTAGTATCACATTACCAGACTTCAAACTTTACTATAAAGCTACAATCATCAAAACAGCTTGGTATTGGTATAGGAACAGGCATATAGATCAATGGAATAGAATTGAGATTCCAGAAGCAAAACCTCAATTTCTCAACCAATTCATCTTCAACAAGGTTTCCACCACCTACCTCTGGGAAGAGGAGAACCTATTCAGTAAATGGTGCTGGGAAAACTGGCTGACCACATGCAGAAGATTGAAACAGGACCCCTATCTATCCCCATGCACAAAGGTTAACTCCAAATGAATCAGAGACCTAAATGTAAAACCTCAAACCATAAGAACCTTAGAAAATGAAGGAAATACCCTCATGGAAATAGGAACTGGCATCCAATTCCTGAACAAAACCCAAAACCCACAGGCCATAAGAGAGAAGATAGATAAGTGGGACCTTATTAAACTGACAAGCTTCTGCAAGGCCAAATAAACCATCAAGAGAGCAGGGAGACAGCCTACAGACTGGGAAAAAGTATTTGCCAACACCAGGTTTGACAAAGACTTAACATCCTGGATCTACAAGGAACTCAAATGTGCTGAAAAGAAAAAAACAAACAACCCCATTATAAAATGGGCAAAAGATATGAACAGACACTTAACAAAAGAGGACATCGAGCAGCCAACAAACACATGAAGAAATGTTCAACCTCGCTAATCATCAGGGAGATGCAAATCAGAACCACACTGAGATACCACCTAACTCCAGTCAGAATGGCAATTATCAACAGCTCAAAAAATAACAACTGCTGGAGAGGGTGTAGCGAAAAGGGAACACTCCTACACTGTTGGTGGGAGTGCAAACTAGTGCAACCTCTGTGGAAAGAAGGGGCCGATTCCTAAAAGCTCTAAATATCAACCTCCCATATGGCCCCACAATACCCCTACTGGGAATATACCCTGAAGATCTCAAATCACGCTATAAAAAAGATACCTGCACACATTTGTTTATCACAGCATTGTTCACAATAACAAGAACCTGGAAACAACCATGCTGCTCATCAAAAGAGGACTGGATTAAAGAAATGTGGTACATATACACAGTGGAATACTACGCAGCCATAAAAAAGAACAAAATCATGAATTTTGCAGCAACCTGGATGGAACTAGAGTCTATAATACTGAGTGACCTCTCACAGAAACAAAGATCTGAGTATCACATGTTCTCACTCATATAATGGACCTTGAACATCCAATATAATACCATAAGAAAATGACTGAGTACTGGGAAATTATGTGGGGGGGAGATGGGATTAACAGTAGCAAATATCTGTCTGGGGATGGAGAAACACCTCTTATCAACAGGGTGCCTGAATGAAATGTAATTGTACACCTAACCCTTAACTGTACCCCACAAAACCATAATAAAAAATATTGATTATGAAAAAAAATAGATCACATGTGAACAGCCTAACAAATCACCTAAGTGAGCAGAAAAGGCAAGACCATTAAAACCATAATGTGAGTGGAAGAATCTAGATCAACAAAGTAAAGTCAAAAATATGAGACAGAAGACAGAAATATCATCGAAAAAAATCAGAGAAAATCATAACTGTTTCTTTGAAAGAATTAACTAGATTGATGGTCCACTAGCCAGATTGACTAAGAAAAAGAGAGAAAAAGCCCACATAAACATAATCAGAAACACAAAAACTCAAGTCCCAACTGACCCTGAATAAATACAAAAGATTATCAGAGATTACTAGGTACACCTGTTTGGAAACAAACTCGAAAACCCAAGAGAAATAGAGGACATCACACAACCTTCCAAGGTTGAAACAAGTAGAAGTTGAGACCCTGAATAGATCAGTAACAACCCATGGAATTGACTTTGTTATAAGAAAACTACCCACCAATAAAAGTCCTGTACCAGAAGGTTTTTTAGTGGAAAATTGTACAAAACATACAAGGAGCAACTGATAGCAATCCCACTGAAAATATTCCAGGCAATCAAGACAGACAGAACTCTCCCCAAATCATTTTATGAAGTTAACATCACACTGATTCCCAAACTGGAGAAAGACTCAACAAAGAAAGAGAACTACAGGCCAATATCCTTGATAAACATAGATGCAAAAATTATCAACAACATTCTAGCAAATAGGATTCAACAACACACCTTAAAAATTAGCACCTGAAAGGTCAATTTCTAGTTCTTTCAGAAATTGCCACACTGTCTTCCAAAAAGGTTGCACTAGTTTGCATTCCCACTAGCAGTATAGAAGCATTCCTTTTCCTCTGCATGCTCACTGACATCTGTTGTTTTATTAATGATGACCATTCTTACTGGGATTAGGTGGTATCTCAATGTGGTTTTGATTTGCATTTCTCTGATGACTAGTGAGGCAGAATACTTTTTCATGTGTCTGTTGGTTTCATGTATATGCTGCCCATATATCTTCTTTTGAGAAGTGTCTATTCATGTCTTTTGCCCATTTTTTAATGGTACTGTTTGTTTTTTTCCTTTTGGCATGTTTGAGTTCCTTGTAGAGCCTAGATATTAGGCCTTTGTCAGATATACAGTTGGCAAGTATTTTCTCCCATTCTGTGGGCTGCCTCCTTGCTTTCTTGATGGTTTCTTTGGCTTTGCAGAAGCTCCCACTTGTCTATCTTATTTCTTAAGTTATGGGCACTTAGGGTTCTGGTTAGGAATTGGTTACCAGTTCCAATTTCCATAAGGGTGTCTCCTGCATTTTCTTTTCTTTTTTTTTGCTTTGACAGAAAATACATGTATTATCAGAATTTCATACCAATGCAAAATTTCCCAAAATAAAATTACTTCAAAATTAGTAATTTGCATTATATTCTGGCTGTGGCTATGAGGAACAAGAGTTGACACCAAAGAAGTCTTTAAATTCTACTTTTTCCTTTCTTTCCCAACCAGTGGACAGTGACCCCCAAGTCACACAAAACCAATAATTTCTAACATTTGGGAACAGAAACTTGCCTTTTGAGTAACTCTCTTTGCTACCAATGATTAAATCTCAGATGGTGTAGAGTAGTAGCCTAGAATCAAGCTGCCACTTCATAATTCTCTAGTGTCAAGGCCAAACCTATACAGATTCATTATTGTCTTCTAAGGCCCAGTATCTGCAATACAGGTAAGAGAGATGAAAACATAAATGACCACAAAGAGCCAAAACAATCCTCAGCAAAAGAAACAAAGTGGGAGGCACCATACTCCCAGACATTAAATTTTATTATGAGCCTTCAACAATCAGAACAGCCTCGTATTGGTACAAGAACAAGCAAATAAATGAATGGAAAAAAAATAGAGATTCTGCATGTAAAACCTCCATTTCTCAACCAACTTATCTTTGACAAAGCCTTCACAAACAACCACTGGGGGGAGGAGAACCTATTCAGTAAACGGTGCTGGGAAAACTGACTGACTACATGCAGAAGAATAAAACAGGACTCCTACCAATCACCATACACAAAAATCAACTTCAAATGGATCAAAGACCTAAATGTAAAACCACAAACTATAAGAATCTTAGAAAATGCAGGAGGCACCCTTATGGAAACTGGAATAAGTAACCTATTCCTGATCAAGACCTCAGATGCCCATGCTGTAAGAGATAAGATGGACAAGTGGGACCTCATCAAACAGAAACATTTCTGCAAAGCAAAAGAAACCATCAAAAGAGTGGGGAGACAGCCACAGAGTGGGAAAAATATTTGTTAACTGAATATCTGACAAAGTCCTGACATCCAGGAACTCAAACATGCCCAAAGGAAAAAACCAACAGCCCATTAAAAAATGGGCCAAAGAAAACAATAGACACTTCTCAGAAGAAGAAGTATGAGCAGCCAACAGACACATGAAAAAACTGGTCAGCTTCAGTAATCATCTGAGAAATGCAAATCAAAACCATATTGAGATACCACTTAACTCAAAAAACAGTAGATGCTGGCAAGGATGTGGAGTAAGGCAAATATTTCTACACTGTTGATGCTGGTGCAAACTAGTTCAACCTCTATGGAAAACCGTGTGACAATGGCTAAAGAACTAGAAATTGACCTTCCAGATGACCAATCAATCCCCCTTCTGGGTATATACCAAGAGGAACTGAAATCATCCTATAAAAAAAGATACCTGCGCATACATGCTTATTTCAGCACTCTTCACAATAGCAAAAACACAGAACCAACCATGCTGTCCATTGAAACCAGACTGTATTAAAAAATGTGGTACATGTACACCATAGAATATTATTACATCACCAAAAAGGAGGACAAATTTATGGACTTTGTTGTAACGTGGATGGAATTGGAGTCTATCATGCTCAGTGATCTATCACAGAAACAAAAAATGGAGTACTGCGTGTTCTCACTCATAAGTGGACCCTGAATACCTATTGTAATACTACAAAAAAGGGATTGGAAGAAGTGGAACAAGACAGGGGAGGGGCGGGAGCACATAACTTCAATAAGGGTGCTTGATTCCAATCCAGGGAAGTGAGGTCCAATGGGAGACCCAAAAATGTCACCAGTACCTAGATCACTTATATACCCAATACTGACTTTTACCCCACATAATTTTTTTTGCCACTTCTTTCTTCCTTTAAAAAAAATTTAATTTTAAATATGTGGGATATAATTCAGGGTTAGGTATAAAAAAGTTCATTATGCATGTACCCCTGTTGATGAGGTGTGCCCCCCCTTCAAAGGCAGTTCCCCACTAATGCCAATTTTGCCTCCACCTTCCCCTGGCAGTTTCCCATTCTTGCCATTTCCTTTCTTATATTATTACAATAGTTGTTCAAGGTTCACTTATGAATGACAGCATGTGATGCTTGGTTCTTTGTTTCTGTGATAAATCACTGAGTATTATATCCTCTGGGTCCATCCAAGTTGCTGCAAAGGTCATAGCTCTATCCTGCTTTATGACTGCATAATATTCCATCATGTGTATGTGCCATTTAAAAAAAAACAGTCCTGTTTTTCAGCACAGTTGGTTCCATGTTTTTGCTGTTGTAAATAACGCTGCAATAGATATGTGTGTGCAGGTATCTTTTTCATAGAGTGATTTGACTTTCTCCAGGTATATTCCCATTTGGGTGTACCCCACATCTTTAAATAAAATGCAAACCAGGAACAAAAAGAAATTAAAGAGTGATGGTTGAAATAAAGTTCCAAGAAGAAAACAAACAAAACCCCCAAAACAAAAACTAACCTTATCACTTTTTTTTCTGAAAAAAGATACATGAGAACAAATGGCATAAAATTCAATCTGAGTCAATTCCATGACCTCACTATCTGCTTTGGTTGCCTAGAATGGGCATGTGACCCCCAGTTGCCAGAGTCCAACTCCAGCCAGGTTCAGGGTACCCCAAAGGTGGAGATGGCATCAGCGACTGGGGGGAAGAAGAAAGAGAGAAAGAGAGAGAGAGAGAGAGAGAGAGAGAGAGAGAGAGAGAGAGAGAGAGAGAGAGAGAGAGAGAGAGAGACTGGACCCCTGTCTAGTGCAGAAGTCGTTTATTGGGAATTACAATGGGTCTTTTATACACAGTCAGGTGTGTGAGGGGCGTTCCCCACCCACCAGATGTTCTTTCAGGTATAATCCCATAACAGATGTTAAACCTAATCCATGGAACCTTAATCCATGACTGCCTTTAAACCCTTTTCGTACTGCCTATAAACCCTTTTCATATTGCCTATAAACCCTTTTTGTACTAATACCAAGTTAAACATTTCTATAGAGACTTAAGTACTTACTTTACAAACTAAAGTGGCCCATCCCAGAATGTTTGGAATGTAGCCCAGTCCAAAGTTCACAGTGGGCTACCTGCAAGTAACCCAGCTGCATTCTTTCAATAAAATGGCTGTCTTCTAAAACTATATTCTACAATTTACCCCGTATTCAACTTCAATAAATCCTAAGATCATGACCCAGAAGAAGTCTGTGACCAATACTAAGGCTCTTAGATGTGACCCAAGTTTGAATTGTAAGTTGTGTGAGAGCCATAACTGCAGTTTGTGGAAGAACGGGAACAATGAGCTTCTAAAGTTAGCTTGTGTTCGTCCTGGTCTCAGAGTTTTTATGTTCTGAGTTCACAGGAGCTTAATCTGGTAAGTGCTGAGTAGAAAGGGGGAGGAAATGGGGTCAATAGCTCTCGAACGCATCCTAGTGGTTGGGGTCAACAGCCCTTCCTGATCCCTAATGCTCAGTGGGCCTCCGTGGCCGGCTCCCAACATCTCCTCCTTTTTTTGTTTTTTAGCACAAAACCATGAAACTCCATGAGCTGACTCTGAAGATGATTGGGAGTAGACACAGCAACAAAAGAATCACTGCTCCACAAATGCCCACATTGATGAGTATAAACATTAATGATTTTTGGTTAGCAAATGATGCTTGAATTTCTTGATGTAATTTAGTAAGGTCTATACTCAGGTCTGAATGGTTCCAAATTCCACGTTACTTTGTCCCAAGTATGCACAGATTTAAACTCAGAGTGACATTGGAGAGCCAATTTTATTTTTAAGGTCACAAGTTCTTGCCCTACTGCTAAAACTGCTTCCTCCAAAGCACTAACCTTACTTTCTAACTTCTGGTCTATGATTTCCTGAATAGCTATGGCAATATAAATGTTTTTAGATAGCCGATCAGCAAACGTAGCTGTATGAACTTCCTTAGGTAATGCTACAGCTGAAAAGTAGCTATTAAAATCTTTTCCGACAGTGATTTTAAACCATATTCATAGGAGGCTGTCTGAGAATAACAAATCCCTTATAAGAAACATCAGTTAAACAATTAGTTAATACACTTGTTTACAAGACACATTATAAACATCATTTTGACGTTTATGGTCAATGTTGACACTGGAGGTATCCATTCATTAATATGCCACCTAGCAGAGGTGGGATTTTCCCCATCTAACCTTGAAGTATAAGGTCGAGTTTTACACAGGGTAAAAAATAGCCCACTTTAGAGTCATAAATACAGTCTCTCCATATTGGATATCCAGAATCTTGTGAAATGATCAGCCAGTCCTTCTCAGTGTTGTTAGAAACAAAGGGGAGGTGAACAAGGCTTCCTTCATAAGCCCTTTGTCTGAGCCACCCCCTTGAGAAGAGACATGTGGGTGGAAAAGGAGGGTGAGAAGTCTGGAGGTTGGGGTTAGGTGGCGTGGCCTTTGGCACCCGCCCCTTCTCCAAAGGTTAAAGAGAAAGACTGAAAGTCAGAGCTAGGCACCATGGCCGTAGACACCTGCCCTTCGTTCCCAGATAAAGGCAAAGGGACTCACAGAATAGATTACAAGAAACAAGAGTAGTAGGGCAAGCAGAAACTGGAGTTGTAGGAGGAATAGGAGATGACAAAGGAAGTGAAAACCCTTATTTAATTTACGTTTTTAGCATGTTGTGAAGTTACCATATTTCCTGCTTCTTCTATCAGAAATTCTATTTGCTCCCATGCTGGTAATTGGGAACAACAGATGCTGAAGACGTTGCTATAGTTTTTAGACAGCATCTGATAGTGTGTTGTCTTGATTTTGGGATAATCTGAGAGGGAAGTTTTTGTTCTACAATGAAAGTTCTCTCATCTGGTATGTCAGTGTTCTCTTTCCTCTGGCTGGCAGGGTGGATGGTGCAATTCTTGTTTAGTCGAGTGTTGCAAATCCTGTTCAGCATGTAATGATGCTTCCCTATGCAAAGAAAACAGCTCCTCTTCTTAATGGTTGGTAGGCGTTGCTCCACGTCTATTCCTTTGAGTCTACAGGGTCCATGCCACCTGTCTCAGTCTTCAAGTTAGTGGGAGCATTTTGAATAAATTGATCAGGAATTCAAACAGGAGTTGATGTATCCTGTGGAAATATGCAAGTATATTCTCTCTCTCTAGTTAGTAATATATCAGGCCCTCTCCATTGGCCTGTGAGAAGATCCTTCCATTTTACCATAGGTTTAACATTTCCTCCCGAGTTCCAGTGTCTAGCCATAGCTGAATTGCCTGAAGAATCCAAATTTAAATAGTTTATAACAAATAAAGCATGATTTAAAACATGATGAGGAGAACTATACTTGAACTCCCCCTCTTGTAATTTGTGTATTTGATTTTTTAAAGTTTGATGGGCTCTTTCAACTATGGCTTGACCCTGTGGGTTATAAGGAATTCCTGTAGAATGAGAAATATTAAATTGAGAACAAAACTGTTGAAAAGATTTTGATGTATATGCAGGACCATTGTCAGTCTTAAGTTGTTTTGGCATACCTAGTTGTAAGAAACAAAAAATAAATGTTGCACCACATCCTTGTAAGCTTCTCCAGTTCTTACTGAGGCTGAAATAACATGAGAAAACGTATCCACAGTAACATGTACATAAGACAATTTTCCAAATATAGGTACATGAGTTACATCCATTTGCCATAACACATTAGGTTTTAATCCTCGTGGATTAACTCCTGCTGGAACATTAACAAAAGTAGGACATGCTGGACAATTCTTAACAATCTGTCTTGCTGCTTCCCTAGGTATCTGAAATTCATAACGTAAAGCAGTAGCATTTTGATGATGAATATTATGAGACAGTTGAGCTTGATAACTGCCTCTGTCTCCAAAGTTGCATAGATAGCGGTTTTTTTAAAATTTCGCAAATCGATTACCTCATGTAGAGGCCCCGGGAAGGCTGGAATGAGATCTGATATGGCCAATGAAAAATTGGTCTTTTCTAACACAAATAAATTGTTGCAGTTGTATAAGCAATTCCAAAATTGTGGTTTTACTAACAGGAATAGTTGCTGTCTCAATATGAGGAAACAGCCCCTGAACATAGCGAGAATCAGTATACAAGTTAAATCTCTTGTCTTTTAGAGCGGTAAAGGCATATAAGACAGCTCTTAATTCTGTTTTTTGTGCTGAAGTCTCTGAAGTACTTAAAACATGAGGTTTGAGCCGGGCTCAGTGGCTCAGCCTGTAATCCTGCGCCTTTGGGAGCCTGAGGTGAGTGGATTGCCTGAGCCCGCGGGTTCGAGACCCGCCTGGGCAGCGAGACCTCATCTCTACAATAAATCAAAAATTAGCTGGGCATGGTAGTGCATGCCTGTAATTCCAGCTACTCGGAAGGCTGAGGCGGAAGGATCGCTGGAGCCCAGCAGGTTGAGGCTGCAGTGCTCGGAAGCGGCCACTGCACTCCAGTCTGGGCGACAGAGTGAGAGTCCAACTCAAAAAAAAAACAACAAAAAAAAACCATGAGGTTTGTCATTAATTACTGCCACTGCTTTACCATTAGAAGAACCATCGGTAAAAACCAATACTGCTCCCTCAAGGGGGACTAAGGAACATGCACAAGGAATAATTATAGGATTACATTTCACAAACTGCAACAATGGATTTCTAGGTAAGTGAAACAAAATTTGTCCTCTAAAATCAATCAAAGCCACTTGCCAATCATCATTAGTTTGCAACAAGGTTTGAAACTGAGTTTTGTCATATGGGATGATGATATTGTCCACATCTTTTCCAAAAATTCCACACTTCTCTGTCTTCCTTTGATTATTAGCAGAGCTACTAAGTACGGATAAGATGCTAAAACTTTCTTAGAGGAAACGGGTAAATGTAACCATTCCATAGGTCCTTCCTGCCACAAGCACCCTGTTGAGGTATGAAAAGTAGTCAACAAAATTTAAATTTCCCCATGGTAAATCAAAACTTACTCTTATCACCCTTTGGAACTCAAGGGCCCTTTTCCACAAGATTTAAAGGGCCCTCTTTTCCCTTGGGTGTTAAGACTCTTTTAGAAGTGGGGGAGGGATCCCCCTGCAGTATATCAAAAAGAGGCTTTAAATCTGCAGTAGTGACATGTAAATACGATCTCAGCCAATTAATATCTCCTAATAATTTCTGAAAATCATTTAAGGTAACCAAATGATTCTTTCTTAATTGTAGAGGTTGATGACTCACAGTTTGAGTATTTAACACTTGGCCAAGATAAGTAAAGGGTGGGTTGGTTTGAATTTTTTCAGGAGAAATTTTCAAACCACAATTAGCCAATGCTGTTACTGTTTCATTCAAAACGTTATGCAAAAGAGGACAATCTACATGAGCCAATAAAATATCATCTATGTAATGAATTAAGTAAAGATTAGGATGTTGGTTCCTTATATTCTGCAAAGCTGCATCTACAAACCTCTGGCACAAGGTAGGGCTCTTTTTCATACCTTGTGGCAGGACCCTCCATTGATATCTCTGGAACGGCTGTTTTAAATTATGAGAAGGTAAACTAAATGCAAATCTTTTACAGTCTTGAGAACTTTAAGGTATAGAAAAAGAGCAATCCTGTAAATCAAAAACTATGACGTTATAATCAGCAGGAATAGCAACTGGAGATGGCAGCTTGGGCTGAAATGCACCCATAACCTCCCTGGTGGCATTAATGGCCTCTTAGATCCTGTAAAAGTCTCCATTTTCCAGATTTCTTTTTAATAACAAATATAGGAGTATTCCAAGGACTGGTAGAAGGCTCTATATGGCCAGCCTCCAACTGCTGTTGAACTAATTCTCTTGCTGCCTTAATTTTCTCTGAGGGCATGGGCCATTGTTCCACCCAAACTGGTTTATCATCTTTCCAGGTAATGGGATCAGCAGCCCCAGGAACAATGGCCCCTGGGGTAAATTTGAAAAGCCAATACCAGACCGGTCTTTCCTCTCTACAACCTGAACAGGTCCTTTTATGCCCTGTCTGTTCCTTCCAAGCCCCTTTAAGGGATAGTAATCCTATTTGTAGCATTTGTGCTGACACCTTGTCATCTGGACTATACAGAAACATGCCCATTTGAGCAAGAATATTGCGTCCCCAAAGTGTAATGGGGATGAAAGGAATGATGTAGGGACAAAAGGTTCCTGAAGTTTCATTATCTGTCCAATTTAAGATTTGAGAACTTTTGGCTACAGAGGGTGCTCGACCAATACCAATGAGTCCTGATGGGGCTACTTGTGTTGGCCAAGAAGATGGCCAGTCTTTCCCAGCAATACAAGAAATATTAGCCCCTGTATCTAACTGGCCTTTAATTTTAACTCCCTGAATATATAAAGCTTTTAGAGGTCTGGAGTTAGTAATTTTCTGAATCCAGAAAGCGAAATTGCTTGAGCCAAATCCAGAACCACCCCTGGGCTTATCGGTTAGAGACTTGCCCATTTTATGATAGGGCAAGAGTAGTAACTGAGCTATTTTTGACCTTCATAAAATTGTACAGTTTTGCTAGGGGGAGCAACAAGTACCTGAATTTCCTCTGTGTAGTCAGAGTCCACCACTCCAGGAATCACAGAAACTCCTTGTAGAGACAAGGAACTTCTTCTTAATATACCCACTATTCCATCTGGGAGAGGGTCCTTCACTCCTGTTGGAATTGGAGTAACTGGAACATCTGGAGTTAATATTGTTGTGGTGCAGGAATGGAGGTCCAGTCCTGTTCTCCCTAGGGTGGCTCTGATGAGTTCTGAGATGGGACAAACGGAACAAACGGGTTCATGCTGGAAGCTGCCCCTATTGTTATTTGGGGCCGGGGCCAGCCCCTCTGCCTGTTTCCTGGAATCGGCACCGTAGATCGTTGTTTAGTTAACAGAGTGCCATTTTTATGAAATTTGGATTTGCAATCCCTAACCCAATGAAATCCCTTCTGACACCTAGGACACAGAGACTTTGGTTGAGAGCTCTCATTAGGCTGTTGCATCAACCCTTGTTTAGCTGGGCAGTTCCTACTAATATGGCCAGGCTGCCCACAGTTATAACAAATTAAAACCAAGCTGTTTTTTGATTTATTGTTACCATTTTGCATTCCCTGCACAAATTGTGCATAAGTTTCTCCCTTCAAGGCAGTGGCTATTGCCATACCCTGCATAACGGCAGGGTTAATATCAGCACACTGCCTGATATAATCAGTTAATTGTCCTCTTCTTCTAATCTGTCTAATCAAAGCTTGGCAAGTACTGTTAGCATTCTCGAAAGCCAAATGTTTAATAAGGATATTTGCTGCTTCTGCATTAGAGATTACTCTACTGCTGTTGTAAGTCTAGAGAGAAACTCCTCATAAGTTTCATCTGTTTTCTGCTTAAGATCAGATAGTGAGGTAGTCTCAGTAGAATTAATAGGTAACTTCTTCCAAGCCTCACTTGCACAAGAATTTACCTGGAGTAAAACATCCTTGGGTAAGATTAGTTGACTGTCAACTGACTCATGTAATCCTTTTCCTAACAACATATTGCTAGAAATATGAAACTAATTTGGATCCCTCTGCTGGTTAACAGCCCTCTGGATCCTTATCTAATCTTCAAATTCAGTTTTCCATAGTAAATAGGCTCCTCCTGACAAACAGCTTTTAGCAAGTTGTCGCCAATCTTGTGGTGTCATCCACCGAGTGGCAAATTGTTCCATAATAGTAATAGTATAAGGAGCCATAGGACCATGCTGAGTACAAGCCTCTTTAAGTTCCTTAATTAGTTTATATGGTAGCGGGTCCCAGTGAGGTGCCTCATTTACTGTGCCCTTTTTCCCTATAAATTACTGGAAAGCAAGAAGACAAGATAAAATCTCCCTCTTTCTCAGCCTTTTTTCTGGCTCCCTGCATACCTACATTAGCCAGAGACACATACCCAGGTGTGAATTTCGGTGTTTTCACCTTATTTCTGGTAAAGGATATGGGAGGAGGTACCTTGGCAACATTACCAGGATTTTTTTGCTTATGATACCCAATCACTTCCTCCTCCAACTCCATTTCCTCCTCAGGGAAAAATTCATTGTCTAAAGGAGGCTCTGAGGCTACGGCCAGCAGGGGAGTGTCTTTATTTTTGGCCGAAATTTTAGAGAAATCGTGCTGTGGATTTAAAGCATCTCAGATAATATTCCATAAAGCTAAGGCATACAAAATGCAAAAGGTAAGCCAATCGGTTCCTCTATCAGACAATATGTTCAAAATACTAGTAGACATGTTCCTTTCTTTAGATTCACTCTGGCCCATGATTCTATCATGGCTTTTAAACTGCTCACCCTTCCTTGCTCTGCCTGTCTCTACAGAGGGGTCCGTGGCACCCTGGGTGAGGTCCTATCCATCCTGAAAAAGAAAAAGAAAGCTTACTTTGAGGCCCCACGTTGGGCGTCACTTGCCAGAGTCCAGCTCCAGCTGGGTTCAGGGTACCCCAAAGGTGGAGACAGCGTCAGTGATTGGGGGAAGAAGAAAGGAAGAAAGAAAGAGAGAAAGAGAGAGAGAAGAGAGAGAGAGAGAGAGAGAGAGAGAGAGAGAGAGAGAGAGAAAGAGAGACTGGACCCCTGTCTAGTGCAGAAGTCATTTATTGGGAATTACAACGGATCTTTTATACACAGTCAGGTGTGTGAGGGGCGTTCCCCACCCACCAGATGTTCTTTCAGGTATAATCCCATAACAGATGTTAAACCTAATCCATGGAACCTTAATCCATGACTGCCTTTAAACCCTTTTCGTACTGCCTATAAAACCCCTTTTTATATTGCCTATAAACCCCTTTTTTTACTAATACCAAGTTAAACATTTCTATAGAGACTTAAGTACTTACTTTACAAACTAAAGTGGCCCATCCCAGAATGTTTGGAATGTAGCCCAGTCCAAAGTTCACAGTGGGCTACCTGCAAGTAACCCAGCTGCATTCTTTCAACAAAATGGCTGTCTTCTAAAACTATATTCTACAATTTACCCCGTATTCAACTTCAATAAATCCTAAGATCATGACCCAGAAGAAGTCTGTGACCAATACTAAGGCTCTTAGATGTGATCCAAGTTTGAATTGTAAGTTGTGTGAGAGCCATAACTGCAGTTTGTGGAAGAACGGGAGCAATGAGCTTCTAAAGTTAGCTTGTATTCATCCCGGTCTCAGAGTTTTTATGTTTTGAGTTCACAGGAGCTTAATCTGGTAAGTGCTGAGTAGAAAGGGGGAGGAAATGGGATCAATAGCTCCCGAACACATCCTAGTGGTCTCGGGGTCAATGGCCCTTCCTGATCCCTAATGATCAGTGGGCCTCTGTGGCCAGCTCCCAACACCCAGTGGCCCTGTAGTCAGCTTGAGAATTCATGTTTCTTGAATCCAGGTCTAGTGTTCTTGCCATCTCAGCATTCAGTGGTTCTGTATTCCTACATATCTCAGGTTGTCCTGATGCTGAGTTGGGCCTGGCTGGTGGCAAGGGTATCCTCTGCTGCAACACAGGGTATTGGAAGCAGGCAGTGGGACAATTCCTGTGATGCTAAAAGTTACTGGACCTTCTAATGCTTTGATATATTGTGCATTGTTGTGATGTCAGATTGTAGACTGAGGGCTATCATACGACTCAGCATAATAGTCATATGATTTCATAAATTGTAAAACCGTTCCTGAGGTTGTTGTCTATTATGAGGAGCCACCTGGTTGTCTATCATGAGGAGACCCTCCTGCTTTGCTTGGACCCATAGTGTCATACCTCATCTGGGTGTGACATTCCTCTTCAGAATAGAAACAAGACAACTTTTTAGATGTCCCCTCCTCTGAGCACCCCTAAGCTGCAACACAACTCTATGATAGCATGCTTCTCATTTTGTGGCAGTCTTTCTTGAACTAGCCTCCTTTCTTTATTAGACCAAGCTCTGTGAAGGTGGCTTTGTTGTCTTTGAGACCCCAGGGTCTGGCATGCAGGCTAGAAAATGGAAGATACTCAGTAAGAATAAACAGAAGGAAGACCAAGTGATTTTACTTAGAAAAGTCCACTTAATGATACATTTGGGACTACAAGTGGATAGGTTAATTGCAAATGTGTTAATCTGTATCTGTAAAAGCATTCATTATCAAATAGATCTTTCATTCTTACCTAGAATTAATTCATTATTGGGAGCCAGCCATGGAGGCCCACTGAGCATTAGGGATCAGGGAGGGCCGTGGACCCCGAGACTGCTAGGATGTGTTCAGGAGCCGTAGACCCCATTTTCCTCCCCCTTTTGCCATGCAGCACAAACAACCTAAAGAAACTCTGCTGGCCAAAGCTGAAGGCTCTGTGACTGTGACAGGCATAGCTCACTCTAGAAACCCATTGTTCCTGTTTCCCATAAACTGTGGTTTTGGCTTAGGTAGTAGATATAATTCAAATTCAGGTCACATTTGGGAGCCTTTTATATGGTACAAGCTTCTTTATAAGATTTAAAAGAATATTTGTAGAATTAGTATATACTTATGGAGAGCTATTTTCAACTTTTCAATGGTATAGATGTTTATCAAGAATTATCAGAAATGGCCCAGCACAGAGTTTGGGCTGGGCCACGTTCCTGAGAGCCCAGCGCGTACTTTGGACTGGGCTGCATTCTTTTAGGCCAGCTTTAGCTACAGTTAGTGTAAGATCTTTTTTCTACCTATTATAGAAATTGAATTTATTTTATTCATAGAAGGTATTGTAGAATAGGTCATGCCATGTCAAGGAATCATGTTAGTTCAAGCATAATCAATCATGATATTTTTAGGTTTAATAAGAATATAGTTAACTTTAGAAATTTCATTGTCTCCATTTTCTACTACTGTGGTTTTGGCCTTAGTAAATTTACAGTTTATATTTGGGTTTTATTTTTAGAAGATTTGCTGCTGCTGATCAGCTTTATATATTAGGATTAGGAATTAGAAACTTTCATAGAAATTAGGATAGATATATAGGATTTTAGAATAGCCATTTTGTTAAGAGATTGTAGTCTATTGTTCCAAAAGGTGATCCACCATGAACCTTGGACTGGGCCACATTCTGTAGAGCCCAGTGTGATCTTTGGACTGGGCCACATTCTATAGGAATTGGCTTAAGCTATAACTAAGAGCTTCCGTAGCGTTGTGTAAGTAGTATTAGCATAGAATAGAAAGGTAATAAAGTTTAAGTTAGTCATCATGGGTTTTGGTGAGCTCTAGAAGTTACTGATTATCAGAGCATCATTAGGCTAGTAAGGATTGTTGCACTGCTTTTGAAGAGCATTAACTAGCAAAGGGAACAATAAGACAATCTTGGGGTTTGTCCCTCCTCACACCTAAGCATCTGGTGGGTGGGGGATGCCCCTCCTGCACCTGGCTTTGTGTTCACGTGAAAGACTTGTGAGACTGCCAATGTAAAATTTGGGGATAAATACCTGCTGTAACTTTTAATAAATGGCTTCTGCTCATTTCACTGAACAGCTGTCCACTTTCTTTCTTTCTCTTTCTTCCTCTTTCTATCTATTCCTCCATCTTTCTGTCTTTTAATATCTGTCCCTACAGATTCGCTGACACCACCATATCTTCCAAGGGACTCCCCAAAACTTGCAGGGGCTGGCCCCCAGCAATTCATCATAAGTGAACTAGAGTGAAGGACTTTCTTTTGAGTAGGGTTTAACAAATAGAATTCTATTCTGTCTTGAAAACACCTCCATCAAACATTGCCTATGATTTGCAGTTGGAGTTATTGAAGTGGAGATCTTAGCATCAAATGTATAGCATCCTGCCTGGGGATATTTTTCTTTCTTTTTTTTTTTGAGTTGGAGTCTCACTCTGTTGCCCAGACTGGAGTGCAGTGGTTGCTCCTGGCCACCGCATCCTCGACCTGCTGGGCTCTGTTTATCCTTCTGCCTCAGCCTTTCACGTAGGTGGAACTACAGGTGTGCGTTACCACAACTGGCTAGTTTTTGATTTATTGTCAAGATGAGGTCTTGCCAAGTTTCCCAGGTGGGTCTTGAACCCACGGGCTCAGGCAATCCACTCACCTCAGCCTCCCAAAGGCGCGGCATTACAGGCTGAGCCACCAAGCCCGGCTGATATTTTTCAATATTGTTTATTCTTTTCCAATCTGCTACTTACTGAAATACAATGAGACTTAATTTAATGGTCCCTATATTAAGCTTTTAATAGTTTTCATTGAAACCACATTTTCTCTTTCTTACTCATATTTCATTGATGTATGCTGTATTTTGAAAATTAAGCAGTTACATTGACACATCTAACTGTCATAAGCAGGATTGGAAAGAGACACAATTCATTTACGTGAAACTGATGACTCAGTGCATTAGTGCCTAGATGGGTTAGAGAGTCAGTAGATGGTCATGAAGGCTCAGAATTTCCTTGGTATCAGTCAATATATTTACTCAACGGAAAGGAGAGGATTGGTTATACAGACAGATTCTACTAGCCAGAGACTTATTTAAAAGGTATTGCTACTATATAGAATTAGCACAGTGCCTGAACAATTAGGTGTAAATATTTGTTGAATTCATGCATGAATAAATAGTCATGAATGACGGTTCTCCAAAGCTGTCTTTTCTCTGTTCATAAAAACTCCTGTATTTCCCTAACACTCCTCTTTAGTATGTAATTGCGAGGAAAATCCATTACTGGACTGGTCTTAAAAAGAAGGTAGCTTGTCAGCAGAATCCTGCACCCCCTTCTCTGCCTTTTTCCCCAGAGGCTGCTTCTTCCCCCAGAGGCTGTGAACAATGAATGGGAAGAGACTTCTGATTGATCGACTACAGAGGACACTCTTATCCTCTTGAGTGAGAGGTGTTTGCAGTAGCTCCTGTGAGAGCTGGCGACAGAGCTGCTGTCTCCAAGATGCTGGATAATCCTGAGATTTGCAGGTGGGAGTCACTTGAGAAAAATAATTTCTGAATGTCTTCTAAATTCCAGACCTAGTCCACTTGGAATTCACAGACAAGCTAACAGCTCTTAAAGATCTCAGTGTGTAGTGGAGGGAGACATCAAGACATAAGTCAGGTACATGTGTTCTAAGTACTGTAATAGAGGAATGCTTCTTCAAGTGAGTTCAGTTAGAGCTTCAGTGACTGATATTAAGCCTCCAGAAACTCTAAGCTTTCTTGCAGCCAACAAGAAGAATATGACACTGACATCAAAATAACATGTTGCCCATATGAGGATCAACAATCTTTGATTCAACAGCCAGGTGAAAATTATCTACAGTCCTCCTCATGATGGACAAAATCCTCAGCCAAAGCTGTACAGTTGAAGATATCACAGATTCCCTTAATAGCTCTTATTGTGAACTGATGTCATCACATCAAAGTGCCTCACCTGGTGCACAGGCTGTAAGCACTATCTTCCTTCCCCATCCCACCCGTGGGAAGCCCTCACATACAGTCAAGTCCTACTGGGAATTTTGGAAATCCAGAGTGTATGTATAGGATACAAT
The DNA here is from genome assembly GCA_027257055.1 of Cephalopachus bancanus. Taxonomy (NCBI): domain Eukaryota; kingdom Metazoa; phylum Chordata; class Mammalia; order Primates; family Tarsiidae; genus Cephalopachus; species Cephalopachus bancanus. The sequence goes on along the minus strand of JAPVLO010000673.1, from coordinate 237,875 downwards.
CTCAGCTGAGTGCTGGATCTGAAGGAGGATTGGATCTGAACTCAGGGAGACTGAGTTCTATGTGCTGAATGTCATATAAGTTGATCAATACATTTGGCTGGGAAATGTGAAAATTATAGATTCATCACATCATGGCTACTTAGTACTATCTCCTGGGTAATCAGTTTATTTGTCAGGTCTCCTCTGTGAGGGTTGATCTGAGGGGCAGCCTCATTGCCTGTGAGCAGTGCAGTCTACTGTGACCTCACACCCTCTTAAGTGGCCTTTTCTGTCTGCTTAGGTTCTCTTTGGAAAGAGAAATCAGTGGTGGAGAACAGTTCATAACTCTGTATTGATACTCTTTTGAAAAATTGATAATTGGCTGGGCTCAGTGGCTCAGCCTATAACCCCAGCACTTTGGGAGACCGAAATGAGTAGATTACCTGAGCCCATGCATTCAAAAACAACCAGGACGACTTGGTGAGACCTGTCTCTATAACAAATCAAAAACTAACCTGGAGTGGTGGCATGCACCTGTAGTTCTGGCTACTTGGAAGGCTGATGTGGAATGACTGTTGGAGCCCAGTAGGTCAATGCTGTGGTGGCTGAGTGTGCCACTGCACTCCAACCTGGGTATAGAGTGAGATTTCAACTAAAAAAAAATAAAAAATTTGGCAAAATTTACATAACACACATTTTACTTCCTTCACTATCTAAGTGTATAATTCAGTGGCACTAAGAATATTTGCAATAAGATGCAACTGCTACCACTATCTGCTTTCAGAACTTTTCATTATCTGAAACAGAAATTCTTTACCATGAAACAGTGACCACACAGTTTCCTCTGTCCCCAAATCCATGTGTTACTAAGTTAGAATTCCTCAGAAAAGTTGAACTTTACAATATTGTTCTTTTGCGTTCAGCTTGTTTCACTTAACACATGTTCTCAAGTTTCAGCCTTGATGCATTATGTATCAGAATCTGTAACAACTCTGTTATTATCAACATACTGTAATTGACATTAGCAAGTAAAAGTCAGAGGTTTTCAGTCTTGCTTTTTATGGTGGTCATTAAACTAACTGAAGTTAAATGGTCATTAAACTAACTGAAGTACAGTGAGAACAAATTGAACAAGACAGGTTGTATAGAGAGTTATACATTAAGGTATCTGGAGTACTTCCAACAAGATGGCAATGGAACAAGTCAGACTGTGAGAGTCTCTGTAAAAGCGAGTGTCCATAAAGACTCTCTGTGTGAGTAGGTGTTCAATTGTGGGTGAGTGAAAGTCCGTGTGAGGGGAGACTTGAGTCCATACACCTAGGGCTCTCCTCCGGAGGTGACTGCAATCCCCCATGCCCTGAGATTGGATCCACCAGTGAGCAGGATCGTCTGCTGTTCTTGGGACTCTCCTGAGAAGAACCTGCCAAATATAGCTGATTCTCATTGCCTGGTGTCTGGTTCACACCATCACCTGTGACAGCAAATCGTCTAGAGTCCTGGATCCGATGAGTGGAGAGAGGAGATCAGGGAGACCCAGAGATGAGCCACATCCCCAGTGAGGAAGCATTGACTGCAACCATTTTCTCTGTCCTGGGACCAGGCGGAGACCTGCATTGCCCTTTCCTGCTCCACTCAGCTTCCAACTTGGGACCTAAGGTAATCTCATCAAACTTGGAGAGACAGAAGCCCCCCCCATGCTGAATCAGATACAGACACATCAGATCTGAGTGGGAAACTTGACAGGCAGCAAGTCCGGTGAGTCCAGATCTGATCCACCCTTCTCCCACAGTAGGCCTGGGGCATCTGACCCAAGCTGAGAGCAACCCTATCAGCTTGCACTGAGAGCAGAGGGTAAAGGCTGGAAGGAAATTGGACTTACAGGAATGACCTCAGAGCAAGTTTGGTTCTTTTTTTTTGTTTTAGTTTTTTTCTCTCTCTTTTTGGTTTTTGATAACATTTTCATACTTGCCTTGCTTTTGTTATTGTATTGATTTTAAAAAGAGTTCCTTGTTGGGAGCCAGCCTTGGAGGTCCACCTGATTGACAGGGTCCGGGTGGGCCGAAGACCCCGGGCTGCAGGGCGAGCCCAGGAAGCTGAGGCCCTTCTGTCCTTCACCTTTGCTGTTTGATACCGCCAAAGAATTCTGTGCAGTCGTGGAAGAAGAAAATGGCATGTTTATGTGAAGTACTCACAGCTAACCTGGAAACATCATGGTTTATTTTTCCATTTTTCCCACTATGCCACTTGGCCTTTTCTAACATATGCAAGGGTTAAACTCTGAAGCACATCAAGAATGCTTTATTTCACTTGGTTATAAGTTACTAGACATTGCTTAAGTAATAAATGATATAAGTATATCCACTCATTTGATTTAGAACTATGCAGTTTAGTGTTTAGACATAAGGATTTTTAGAAGCACAAGTTTATAATAAGTTCATTATGAATTCATTATAAGTTCTAACACTTATCTAGGAGTTATGTAGGTGACTTATAACACTGTTTTCACTGACTTAGGATAAAGATTAATGTTAAGGTTTTTACTTAATTCTATAGTTAAAACTATAAACTTAATACTCTAAGTTAACATTTATAGAATAGGTTTTCACTGAACTCATAATATAATAATAAGACACTTTTTATGACAGATCAGCTAAAACAGAAAGTAACCTTGAGGGGCCTGGGAAACATTACTAAAAGCTTCTTTTGAGTTCTCTTTAGAAGCAAGCACTGCAAGATAAGAGAAAAGTAATGAGGACATCTGGACAAGGGAGGCGATCACAGGACTCTGAAGAACACAAGAGCCTAAGATGAGAATATTCCTGACACATAAAGAAATACACACTTAAAGAAACTTTCTTGAAACATTTGTAATTTGGGACATTGGACTGAGAGTGTCATTGTTGGCTTTATGAATAGGACTTGTCTAATGCCTATGAGATTCCTGGCTTATTTGCTACTAAAGCCTATGGGAATCTTGGTTTGTTTGCTACTAAGACCACTAGCTGGTAACTTTTAAAAGATATGTATATGAAAGAATTTTCTTTGTCTTGCCCCTTCAAAAATGGTATAAAAGCTCTGTATTAACTAGCATTAAATTGTCATCTGTTCAAGAAGCAGGTGTCCGGTATATGATCGTCGTCGTCGCCTATCTGTCTCTCCTTCAACATATCTCACGACCTCTGTGGGGCGGGACCCCGCAGTTCATGCTTGTGTATGGGTATTTTTGAGGGAGAGCACATCAATAGGGATGATTTTGTTGGTTTTTGTGTTTGTATTATTGTCTGTATGTTTTAGTTTCTTTTACTCTTTTCTGTCTTGGTGTTTCTTTTCATTTGTTAGTTGGTACGTCTCTGTTTTTCTTCTTACTTTTCTTTCTCTCCACCCTCCTCTTGCTCCTCCTCCTTCCTTTTTCCATTATTTTCCTATGTCTTACCTCATTTTTCTTTCAGGGAGCAAGCCTATACCCCAACTGCATGGACAGATTGTAGGCAGTGGGAAGTGGGTTCCAGGGGGCCCTCACCTGTCACTGGATACTGGGATCTGCAAATACATTCTGAATCACAGGTCCCCCCTCAATTAAATCTCAAAATTGCAAAAAGTACAACCCCCAACCCACAGTCCAGCTTTAGAGTTGAACAAAGCCAGAGGATCCACATAAGGAAGAATTGGAGATTAAGCAAATAGAAGTAAAAGCAACCCCCTATCCCTGAACAACAGAATTAAAGAAAAGGTTTAAAAAAGGGGGGAGGAAAATCTACACAAATGAAGAAAAAACAAGAGAAGAATATGGGTCTCACAGAGACCCTTGGAAAGTCAGACACTGAAAATACAGACTTTGGAATGCAAACAACGAAGAGCCCCCAGAATGACTGATCTTAAACCACAAACTCAGATATAAAGACATTAATAGAGAGAATAAATACAATTCAGGAGAGACAAAAGGAAAGAATGAAGGAACTGATAAATGAGATAACAGCAGTAAAGAATGCCATGAATGAAATAAATTAACCAACTGATAAGCATGGAAAGAAGAATTAGCCAAGCAGAAAAAGGAATCTCAGAGCTTAAGGACCAAAATATGGAACTAACCCAAACTGTAAACAGAGAAAATAAGCTTAAAAAGACAGAAAAAAATCTTCAAGAGATGAGTGATTATTTCAAGAAGCCAAACCTAAGAGCAATTTGACTTCCTGAGACAGAAAGAGAGACAGAGACCACCCTGGAACAAACATTTCATGAAATTATTCAAGAAGACTTCCCTCATCTCATCAGTGATGTGACCATTCAAGCTCAAGAGGTTCAGAGAACCCCTGTGAGACAACAAATGAGAAATTCACTCCTAGATACATAGTAATTCATCTACACAAAGTAGGTATAAAAGAAAAAAAACCGAAGGGCAACAAGAGAAGAGGTGAGACTACCTACCGGGAAGACAAATTAGAATAGCAGCAGATTTATCTACAGAAAACTTTCAGGCTAGGAAAGCTTGGAGCACAATCTTCAAAGTTCTCAAAGGTAAACAATTTCAACCAAGAATAACCTACCCAGCTAATCTTCATCATTGATGTAGAATTAAACTCTTTTCCAGACATTCAATCCCTAAGAACTTACACTGCTTCCAGACCAGCACTACAAGAAACATTAAAGAGAGTATTAAACACAGAAGAAGGAAAAAAGAACAGCAACACCCTTCACAAGAATTTAGGGAAAATATTGAAAACACACATGATTCAACCATGATTCAAAATCAAAAGAAAGACAACAAACAAACAGCAACAACAACAACAAACGCTATAAGAACTTCATGACAGGGATAAACTCTGACATTTCAATAAGTAGCCTGAATGTAAATGGACTAAATGCACCACTGAAAAGACATAGAATGGCAAAAAGAATAAAATATCATGAGGTAACAATATACTCTCTCCAAGAGACTCATCTCACCAGAAAGGACACTCACAGCCTTTTTTAAAAATTATAAACATATTTTTTATTTTAAAATTGTGGGGTACAGTTAAGGGTTTGGCATACAAATATGTATTGTTCAGGCACCCTTGTTAATAAGGGGTGTCTCCCCATCCCTAGACATATTGACTATTGTTAATACCACCTCCCTTCCCCTCCCTACCTCCCCATAGTTTCCCATCACTGTCATTCCTTTTCTTATAGTATAATGATAGATGTTCAAGGTCCACTATATGAGTGAGAACATGTGATACCCAGATCTTTGTTTCTGTGAGAGATCACTCAGTATTGTATACTCTAGTTCCATCCAGGTTGCTGTGAAATTCATGATTTTGTTCTTTTTTATGACTGAGTAGTATTCCATCATGTATATGTACCACAATTTTTTAATCCAGTCCTCTTTTGATGGACAGCATGGTTGGTTACAGGTTCTTGCTATTGTGAACAATGCTGTGATAAACATATGTGTGCAGGTATCTTTTTTATACAGTGATTTGAGTTCTTCAGGGTATATTCCCAATAGGGAGGTTGCAGGGTCATATGGGAGGTTGATATTTAGAGCTTTTAGGAATCGCCACACTGCTTTCCACAGAGATTGCACTAGTTTACACTCCCACCAACAGTGTAGCACATCCTCTCCAGCATCTGTTTTTTTTTGTTATTGATAAGTGCCATTTTGACTGGAGTTAGATGGCATCTCAGTGGAGTTTTAATTTGCATCTCCTTGATGATTAGTGAGGTTGTGTCTGTTGGCCACTTAGATGTCTTCTTTTGAGAAGTGTCTGTTCATATCTTTTGCCCATTTTATAATGGGGTTATTTGTTTTTTTCTTTTCACCACGTTTGTGTTCCTTGTAGATCCAAGATGTTAGGTTTTTGTCAGACATGGAGTTGGCAAATACTTTTTCCGAGTCTGTGAGCTGTCTCCCTGCTCTCTTGATGGTTTCTTTGGCTTTGCAGAAGCTTGTCAGTTTAATGAGGTCCCATTTGTTTATCTTATCTCTTATGTCTCGTGCATTTCAGGTTTTGTCCAGGAATTAGATGCCAGTTCAATTTCGATAAGAATGTATCCTGCATTTTCTAAGCTTCTTATGGTTTGAGGTTTTACATTTAGGTCTCTGATCCATTTGGAGTTAATTTTTGTGTATGGGGATAGATAGGGATCTTGTTTGAATCTTCTGCACGTGGTTGCCAGTTTTCCCAGCATCATTTACTGAATAGGCTCTCCTCTCCCCAGTGGTAGGTGGTGGGGGCTTTGTTGAAGATAAGTTGGTTGAGAAATTGAGGTTTTGCTTCTGGAATCTCAATTCTATTCCATTGGTCTATATGCCTGTTCCTGTACCAATACCAAGCTGTTTTGATTACTGTAGCTTTATAGTAATGTTTGAAGTCTGGTAATGTGATACCTCCTGTTTTGTTTTTTTTTTTTTTGCCGAGGATTGTTCTGGCTATTCTTGGTCATTTGTGTTTCCATATGAATTCCTGTATTGTTTTATCTAGCTCTGAGAAGAATGTTGCTGGTAATTTGATGGGTATTGCATTAAATCTGTAGATTGCCTTAGGGAAGATGGACATCTTCACAATGTTGATTCTTCCAATCCATGAGCATGGGATATTTTTTCACTTGTTTGTGTGATCTTTGATTTCTTTGAGCAGTGTTTTGTAGTTTTCATTGTAAAGGTCTTTCATGTCTCTGGTTAGGAAGATGCCAAGGTATTTTATTTCTTTTGTGGCTATTGTGAATGGGATTGTGCTTTTTATTTGGGTTTCTGTTTGTTTATTATTGGTATAAAGAAATGCGATTGTCTTTTGCATATTTATTTTATACCCTGAGACTTTGCCAAAGTCCTTTATCAGTGCAAGCAGGCTTTTGACAGATTCTCTTTAGTTTTCAAGGTACACAATCATGTCGGCTGCAAAGAGAGATAACTTGACTTCCTCTTTTCCTATTTGGATACCCCGATCTCCTTCTCTTTTCTGATTGTTCTGGCCTAGTATTGCTCTGGAAGTATTAGTACTTCCAATACTATAATGAACAGGAGGGGAGAGAATGGACATCCTTGTCTTGTTCCAGTTTTCATGGGAAATGGTTCCAATTTTTGTCTGTTTAGGAATATGCTAGCTGTGGGTTTCCCATAGATGGCTTTTACTATTTTGAGGTATGTTCCATGTGTGCCTAGATGTTCGAGAGTTTTTATCAAGAAGGGGTGCTGGATTTTATCAAAGGATTTTTCTGCACCTAATGATATAATCATGTGGTTTTTGTTCTGTTTTGTTAAATACATCTGTTGATGTATTTAATTACATTTATTGTCTTGCAAATGTTGAACCAGACTTGCGTCCCAGGGATGAAGTCTACTTGGTCATGATGGATGATTTTTGAGATATGTTGTTGTACCTGGTTTGCTAGGATCTTGTTGAGAATTTTGGCATTTATGTTTATCAAAGATTTTGGCGTGTAGTTCTCTTTCTTTGTTGGGTCTTTACCTGGCTTGGGTATCAATGCGATGTTAGTTTCATAAAATGATTTGGGGAGGGTTCCATCTTTCTCAATTGCCTGGAATACTTCAGTAGGATTGGTATCAGCTCTTCCTTAAAGGTCTTATAAAATTGTGCTGGAAAGTCATCTTGTCCAGGGGTATTTTTTTTTTTTTTAACATAGTTTACTTATTGCATAGTCAATTTCCTTGACTGTTATTGGTCTATTTAAGGTCTCGATTTCTTCTTGTTTCAACCTAGGCAGGTTGCGTGATGTAAGAAAGTCTTCATCCCTTAAGGTTTTCCAGTTTGTTTCCATACAAGTGTACATAGTAGTCTCTAATGATCTTTTGTATTTCTTCAGGGTCAGATGTGACTTCATCTTTTTTGTTTCTAATTTTATTTATTTGTGCTTTTTCTCTTTTTTTCTTGGTCAGTCTACCTAGGGGACCATCAATCTTGTTTATCCTTTTAAAGAATCAGCTTTTTGTTTCATTGATTTTGTATTATCTTTTTGTCTTTTATGTCCTGGATTTGGGCTTTTATTTTGGTGATCTGGATTCTTCTGCTGAAGTTAGGGTTTTGGTGGTCTTGCTTTTCTAGCTTCCTAAGATGGTTTGTTAGGCTGTTAATTTGTGATCCTTCCATTTTCTTCATGTGGGTTTGTAGAGATATGAATTCCCCTCTTACTACAGCTTTCATGACATCCCAGAAATTTTGGTAAGATGTTTCTTCATTTTCATTTGTTTCCATGTATCTTTTAATCTCTGTTTTGATTTCATCCTTGACCCAGGAGTTGTTTAGCATCATGCCATTTGGTGTCCATATCTTTGTGGGTTTGTGGGGAACCTTGTTGGTGTTGATGTTTATTTTTATTCCACTGTGGTCCGAGAAGGTGCATGACAAAATTTCGATCTTTTGAAATTTGTTTATGCTTGATTTATGGCCAAGTATGTGGTTGATCTTAGAGTACGTTCCATGCAGTGATGAGTAGAATGTATGTTCCATGGTCTTTGGGTGGAGTGTTCTGTAGGTATCAATTAAGTCCATTTGGTCAAGAGTCACCTTGAGGTTCCAGATCTCGTTGCCGATTTTTTGTCCTGATGATCTGTCTAGGGTGGTGAGTGGGGTATTAAAGTCCCCAGCTATGATAGTGTTAGAATCAATATCTTTTTTGAGTTTCCCGAAGAGCTGCTTTATGAAAGTTGGTGCTCCTATGTTGGGTGCATATATGTTTAGGATAGATATTTCTTGTTGATGGAGTGAACCTTTTATCATTATGTAGTGGCCTTCTCTATCTTTTTAAATTTTTGATAACTTAAATTGTATTTTGTCTGAAATTAGGATCACAACTCATCCTTTCTTTTGTGTTCTGCTCGCCTGAAAATTTGTTTCCCATCTGCTTACTTTGAGTCTGTGTGTGCCTTTCTAGTGAGATGGATCTCTTGAAGGTAATACATTGTTGCCTGCTGATATTTTATCCATTTTGCCATTCTATGTCTTTTCAGTGGTGCATTTAGTCCATTCACATTCAGGCTAATTATTGAAATGTGAGAATTGATCCCTATCATAAGATTCTTATTGAGTTGTTGTTGTTCTTCATAGCTTGTTTTCTTCCTTTTGGTTTTGGGGTTGATTCGTGTGAGTTTTACTCTTTTTCCTGTATTTCTGTGAAGAATGTTGTTCTTTTTTCCTTATCTTCTGTGTTTAGTACTTTCTTAAGTGTTTCTTTAGAGGTGGTCTGGCAGCTGCATACGTTTTTAGGGATTGGATGTCCAGGAAATATTTTAATTCTCCCTCACTGACAAAGCTTAGCTTGGGTGGGTAGGTTATTCTTGGTTGAAATTGTTTATCTTTTAGAACTTCTTTTTTTTTGAGTTGGAGTCTCACTCTGTCGCCCAGACTGGAGTGCAGTGGCCACTCCCGGCCACCGCAGCTCTGGTGATCCTTCTGCCTCAGCCTTCCAAGTAGCCAGAATTACAGGCACGCATTACCACGCCCGGCTGATTTTTGATTTATTGTAGAGATCAGGTCTCGCTGCCCAGGCGGGTCTCAAACCCATGGGCTCAGGCAAAAAAGCCTGGCTCTTTTAGAACTTTTAAGATAGGGCTCCAAGCTCTCCTAGCCTGCAGGGTTTATTTAGATAAATCTGCTGCTATTCTAATTAGTCTTCCATGGTAGGTGGTCTGGCCTTTTTCTCTTACTGCCTTTAGGATTTTTTCTTTTATACCTATTTTGTTTAGGTGAATTATTATGTGTCTGAGAGTTGGTGTTCTCATTTGTTGTTTTGCAGGGGTTCTCTGAATCTCCTGTGTTTGAATTTTCAGGTCACTGATGAGATGAGGGAAGTTTTCTTCAATAATCTCATGGAATGTTTGTTCCAAGGTGGCCTCTGTTAGTCTTTCTGTTTGAGGAAGTCCAATTACTCTTAAATTTGGTCTCTTGAAATAATTGCTCATCTCTTGAAGGTTTTGTTTTGTCTTTTTAAGCGTTTTTGCTATATTTTTGACAGTTTGGGTTAGTTCTGTATTTTGGCCCTCAAGCTCTGAGATTCTTTCTTCTGCTTGGATAATTCTGCTTTCCATGCTTATCAGTTTGTTATTTATTCCATTAACAGTATACTTTACTACTATTATGTCAGTTATGAACTCCTTTCTAGTTTCTTCTTGTCTCTCCTCAATTCTTTTTAATCTCTCCATTAATGTCTTGATATCTAGGTTTGTAGTTTGAGACCAGTCATTCTGGGGGCTCTTCATTGTTTGCATTCCAAAGTCAGTTTTCTCAGTGTCTGCCCTCCCAGGGGTCTGGGAGAGACCCATATTCTTCTTTTGGTTTTTCTTCAATTGTGTAGGTTTTCCTGTCTCCCCCTTTCACTCCCCTTCTTTAATTCAATTTTTCTGGGAAGGTAGGGTTGCTTTTACTTCTTTTGTTCAATCTACTCTTCTTTCTTATGAGGGTCCTCTGGCTTTGTTCACTTTTGAGGCTGAACTATGGATTAGGGGCTGTACTTTTTGCAGTTTTGAGGTTTAATTGGGGAGGAAGTTGTGATTCAGAATCGATCTGCAAATCCCAGTATCCACCAACAGGTGCATGGGCACACTGGAACCCATTTCCTGCTGCCTTACAAGGAACAAAAGGAAGTACAAAAAAAGAAAACAATGAAAAAAGGGGGCATCAGGAGGAAGTTAAAGAGAGGGAAAAGTGAGAGGGAAAACAGACATACATATCAACTAATGAGTGAAAAAGAGACACAGGGCCAGAAAAGAGTTAAAAACAGACACACAGAGAAAATTCCCTAAAGCATTCCAATAATCACATAAATACAGTCCAATAAAATCATGCCTTTTGATGCATTTCCCCCCAACACAAATAGGTAGTGTAAATCAAAAAGCAAACAAAAGTGAGCAAAACAACCAGTCAAAACAATTAAATCAGAAATCAAAATAAGAAACCAGACTAGCTCTGGAGTCTTTCCTGAGTGTCTAAAGTCTCTTCAGCTCTTATCTCTGGCCTCTCCCCTTTTCTTTCATTGCAGACAGATAGATTTATTCCAAGCTTGGGTTGATTCCCTTTGTTTGCTGCCTGAGAGGTCTGTGACAGGCTTGAGTTGTCTGCATCTGATTCAGTGTAGGGGGAAGCCTTTTATCTCCTGTTTAGCGATGTTACCTTAGAAACCATGGTGGAGGTTGCTTGTAGATGGGCAGGGCAATGCAAATTGCTGCCTGGGAAATGGCTGAAGTGGGTGGCTCCTCTTTCAAGAATCCTTTCTCTCCACCTGTCCGGGTCCATGGGCAATCCCCTATGATGGGCTATGAGATCAGCGACACAGCTGGGTGCTGGATCTGGTGTGCTACTAGAGGCCTGGGTTGGAAGGGGTAGCTTGGATTTCCCTCTTCTGGAGGTGAGAACTGAGAGCAGGCTGATCAGCACCTCCTTAAGATATGCTGTTCCCTTACACAGCCACGTAGTCCCAAGCTGGCTGCCTCAGTGAGAGTGGGGACAGAGCTCCAAAGGGCAGGTGGTGAGTGGTTGTAGCAGCTTTGGGTCCCCACACAAGGCAGGAATGGAGCTGACATCTCTGAGGGGCAGGGGCCTAGAGACTCTCTGGGTGACATCAGCTTGAAATAGGGCTGGGCATGGGCCCAGAACCCAGAGCAGGGAGCTGGAACTCTGAGGAGTGAGCACTGAACCTCCTGGATTGGGCGCCCAGTTCAGGAGAGAGCTGGCAGCTACTGAGTGCTGTCAGATCAGCGTAGCCAGCAAGGGAACCCAGATCTCCACAAGGTGGTATCCAAGGGCCACTGGGTGAAACTTTATAGCCAGGGAGGTAGCTGGGATCTCCATACTGCCGGGGCACGGGGCTGCCTACAGTGGAGCAGTAGCAGCCGAGAGGCCTCAATACCCAGCCTTGTGTGGGTCTGAAGGTCTCCAGGCCTCAGACCAGTGTGATTGGCCTTGGGCAGGGGGGTGGGGGAAGGATAGTAAGAGTCTTTTTGGGAACTCACTTTTGGAGAATCTCATAGTCCCGCCTATGCTGTTGCCATCTTACTGGAACCTCTCAGTCTTAAAGTAAGAGTTTGGGAAACAAAATTTTAGGCAAACAGAACACAAAAGAAAGTAGGAGTTGTGATCTCAATGTCAGACAAAATACCATTTAAGCTATCAAAAATTAAAAAAAGATACAGACAGTCACTACACAATGATAAAAGGTTCAAGCCATGAACAAGAAATATTCATCCTAAACATATATACACCCAACACAGGGGAATCAACTTTCATAAAGAAGCTTTTAGGCAAAATTAAAAAAGAAATTGACTCTTACACTATCATAGCTGGGGACTTAAATACCCCACTCACAACCCTAGATGGATCATCAAGACAAAAAATTAACAAGGACACCAGGAATCTCAACACGATGCTTGACCAAATAGACTTAATTGATACCTACAGAACACTCCACCCAATGACCTTGAAATATACATTCTACTATCACCACATGGAACATACTCTAAGATAGACCACATCATCAGTCATAAATCAAGCATAAACAATTTTCATAAGATTGAAATTCTGCCATGCACCTTCTCAGACCACAGTTGAATAAAAACAAATATCGACACCAACAAACTTCTCCCAAAACACACAATGACATGGACACTAAATAGCATAATGCCAAGCAACTCCTGGGTCAACATGGAAATCAAAATAGAGATTAAAAGATACCTGAAAACAAATGAAAATGAAAAACATCTTACCAAAGCTTCTGGGATGCCATAGAAGCAGTACTAACAGGGGGAATTCATATCACTACAAATACACTTAAGGAAAATGGAAAGAATCACAAGTTAACAGCTTAACAAGTCATCTAAGGAAGCTGGAAAAACAAGACCACCAAAACCCTAACTTCATCAGAAGAATCCAGATCACTAAAATAAAAGTCCAAATCTGGGATATAGAAGACAAAAAGAGAATAAAAAAAAATCAAAGAAACAAAAAGTTGGTTCTTTGAACAGATAAACAAGATTGATGATCCCCTAGCTAGACTTACCAATAAAAAGAGAGAAAAAGCCAAAATAAACACAAAAAACCCAGAAACACAAAATAGGAAGTCACAACTGACTCTGGAGAAATACAAAAGATTATCAAAGATTACTATGTACACTTGTGTGGAAACAAACTTGAAAACCTAAAGGAAATGGAAAACTTTCCAATATCACACAACCTCCCCAGGTTGAAACAAGAAGAAATTGAGACCCTAAATTGGCCAATAACAATCCAGGAAATTATGTCATGAGAAAACTACCTACTAAAAAAAAAAAAAAAAAAAGCCCTGGACTGATGGCTTTCCAGCAAATTCACCAAAACATACAAGGAGGAACTGATACCAATCCTAGTGAATGTATTCCAGGCAATTGAGAAAGATGGAACTCTCCCCAAGTCATTTTATGAAGCCAACATCACATTGATTCCAAAACCAGGAAAAGATCTCACAATGAAAGAGAACTACAGACCAATATCCTTGATAAACATAGATGCTAATATTCTCAACAAGATTTTAGCAAACTGGATTCAACAACACATCTAAAAAATTCTCCACTATGACCACATAGGCTTCATCCCTGGGATGCAGGTCTAGTTCAACATTGGTAAGACCAGAAATGTAATTAAATACATCAACAGACATAAAAGCAAAAATCACATGATTATATCATTAGATGCAGAAAAAGCTTTTGAAAAAATCCAGCACCCCTTGATAAAAACCTTTGAACATGTTGGAATAGATGGAATATACCTCAAATTAGTAAGAGCCATCTATGAGAAACACACAGCCAGCATACTGCTAAACCGAATTTGGAACCATTTCCACTGAAAACTCTATCAAGACAAGGATACCCACTCTCACCTCTCCTGTTCAACATAGTTTAGGAAGACCTAGCTAGAGTAATCAGACAAGAGAAGGAGAACAGGGGTATCCAAATAGGAAAAGAGGAAATCAGTTATCCCTCTTTGCAGATGAAATGATTCTATACCTCAAAAACCCAAGAGAATCTGTCAAAAACATACTTTCATTGATAATGGACTTTGGCAAATTCTCAGGGTATAAAATCAATGTGCAAAAGACAATTGCATTTCTATACACCAATAATAAACAAAAGAAACCCAAATAAAAGGTACAAACCCATTCACAATGGCCACAAAAAAAAGAAATATCTTGGCATCTTCTTAACCAGAGATATGAAAGACCTTTACAATGAAAAATAAACTATTGCTCAAAGAAATCAAAGATGACACAAACAAATGGAAAAATATTCCATGCTCATGGATTGGAAGAACTAACATTGTTAAGATGCCCATTCTTCCTAAGGCAAGCTACAGATTTAATGCAATGCCCATCAAATTACCAGCAGCATTCTTCTCAGACCTGGAAACAACAAACAGGAATTCATAGGGAAACATAAATGACCACGGATAGCCAAAGCAATCCTCAGCATAAACAAAACAAAACCAAAAAATTCCCCCCAAAACCAAAAAGCAAAAAACAAAAAACCAACCAACCAACCAAACAAACACAAAATAAAGTGGAAAATATCACACTCCCAGATTTAAAACGTTATTATAAAGCTACAATAATCAAAACAGCCTGGTATTGGTACAAGAACAGACATGTAGATCAATGGAACAGGATTCAGCTTCCAGAAGTAAAACCTCAATTTCTCAACCAAATCATCCTTGACAAAGCCTCCACCACCAACACTGGTGAGAGGAGAACCTATTCAGTAAATGGTGCTGGGAAAACTGGCTGACCACATGCAGAACATTAAAACAAGACCCCTATCTATCCCCATACACAAAAATCAACTCTAAATGGATCAAAAACTTGAACTTAAAACCTCAAAATATAGAAACCTTAGAAAACACAGAAGAACCCTTATGGAAATTGGAACTGCCAACCAATTTCTGATCAAAACTCCAAGTACCCATGTCACAAGAAATGATAGACAAGTGGCACCCATTAAACTGAGAAGCTTCTGCAAAGCCAAAGAAACCATCAAGAGAGCAGGAAGACAGCCCACAGAATGGGAAAAATACTTGACAACTGAATGTGTGACAAAGGCCTAACATCTAGGATCTACAAGGAACCCACTGTGCTGAAAAAAAAAAAACCCATTACAAAGTGGGCAAAAGACATGAATAGACAGTTCTCAAGAGAAGACATACGAGCAGCCAACAGATACATGAAAAAATGTTCAGCTTCACTAGTCATCAAAGAAATGCAAATTAAAACTACACTTAGATACCACTTAACACCTGTCAGGGTGGTCATCATAAATAACTCAAAAAACAACATGCTGGAGAGGATGCGGCAAAAAGGGAAGACTTCTGTACTGTTGGTGGGAGTGTACGCTAATACAGCCTCTGTGGAAAACAGTGTGGTCATTCCTAAATGTTCTAAAAATTGACCTTCCATATGATCCCGCAATCCCCCTACTGGGAATATACCTGCAAGAACTCAAATCACTGTATAAAAAAGCTACCTGCACACATATGTACATCGCACCATTGTTCACAATAGCAAGAACATGGAACCAACTGTGCTGCCCATCAAAAGGGGTTTGGATAAAAAAAGTGGTACATATACACAATGGAATATTATGCAGCCATAAAGAAGAACAAAATCATGAACTTTGCAGCGACTTAGGTGGACTTGGAGTCTATAATACTAGTGATCTTTCACAGAAATAAAGAACTGACTATCACATGTCTTACTCATAAGTAGACCTTGAACAACTATTGTAATACTATAAGAAAAGAATTGGTGGTAGTAGGAAAGTGTGGGGTGGGGTGGGGGTGGATGGGGAGGTGGGATTGGCAGTAGCTGGAATCTTCCTGGGGAAGGGGGACACAGCTTATCAACAAGGGTACCTGCATAATGAAAATTTGTATACCCAATCCTGAATTGTATGCCACATCTTTAAAATAAAAAATTGAAAGTAAAAAAAAAAAAGGAATCTGGATGCTAAAAACAGGTGGTTTTCAAACTAATTTCCACTTTGAAATGAATATTGAGGTTGCCAATGCCCAACTGGCACTCATGGGACATATTATAAGGTTCCTATAAAGTTTTTTTCTTTGTTTGCTTGTTTCTTTTGGCTTTGGGTTGATGTATGTGTGTGTTTTCAGGTTTGTTGTTGTGCTGTATTCTCTGTTGATTCTGTGCTCTGCTGTTCTCTTGGGAAGAGTGTGGTCATTCTTTCTTTTCTTTTTCTGGCTAATACCTTTTTAAGTGTCTCCTGTAGAGCTGATCTGGAAGCTGTAGAATCTCTTAGGGATTAAGTGTGTGGGAAGGATTTTAATTCTGCATCACTGATGAAGCTGATCTTAACTGGGTAGGAAATTTTTGCTTGAAATTGTTTATCTTTGAGGACTTTGAATATTGGGCTCCCATCCTTTCTTGCTTGTAGTGTTTCTGCAGATACGTCTGCTGTCATTTTGATTGGTTTTCCCCAGTAGGTAGTCTGACCTTTCTCTCTTGCTGCCTTTAAGATTTTTTATTTTGTGCCTACATTGTGTAGGCAAATTACTATGTGTCTAGGGGCTGGTCTCATTTGATGTCTTGTGGGGGTTCTCTATAGCTCTTGGCTTGGCTGGTCACATCTTTCATGAGATGGGGACAGTTTTCCTGGATTATCTCCTGGAATACTTGCTCCAAGTTGTTCTCCATTTTCCATTCTTCTGCTGGGATGCCACTCAGGCATAGGTTTGGTCTCTTGATATAGTTGCACATCTCTTGTAGGCTTTGTTCTTTCTTTCTGAGTCTTCTTTCTATATATTTATGCTCCTATATTTTAACAGATCAGGTTAATTCCATGTTCTGGTCTTTAAGTTCTGAGATTCTTTCTTCAGTTACATTAATTCTGCTTTCCATGGTTGTCATCCTGTTATTTACTTCCTGGATGAAGTTTTTTTATTGCCAAAATCTCTGTTACAAGTTCTTTCAGTGTTGCAGCTTGTCTTTTTTTAAGTCTTATTCACTCTTTCCATCCATTCCCTAATCCCTGTCATATTCTGGAGCCAGTTGTTGGTGATTTCCATTGTTTGGGCACCAAGGTCTAATTTTTCAGTTTTGTCTTTGTTACACTTGAAATTGCCTGTGGTCTTTCTTTCCTTTTTCCTCATTTGTGACAGATCTCTTGTTTTTCTCTTTAGTTCTGCTATTCAGTGTTGATGGGAGAAGCTTTCCCTTCTGATGTTTGCTCAGTCCTCTGTTGTTCCCTGATTCGGGCTCTGAATTTGTTCTATTTTTTGAAATAAGACTGTGGATGGGAAGCTTTGCTGTCTCTTGTAGTTTTTGAAAGTCAAAGTCAAATTCGTTAGGGGATGGGGTGCTAGAATTCAGAAACTACTTGCAAATTACAATGTTCACCGATTGTGGCATGTGTTTCCTGAGACCCACTACCCACCACCACTCTATACGATGATGCAAAGCAGAAACCAATGCAAAAACAACTGAACACACACACACAGACATACACACACATACACACCCCAAAACAAGCTGGAATAACAAAAAAGGGAAAGAAAACAAACAATAAAAACAAAAACAAGAAAACAAAAAACAAGAAAACGGAATACACACACAAGCCTAGAACAAAATGAATGGAGAAGAAAAAAGGAATTCAGATGGAACCCTCACACATATATTGACACAAACTTTAAACTATAAAAAATAAAAATAAAAAAACAGAAGAACAAAAGAGGAAAAGCAAGTCAATAACAATAACAAAATTGAAAGATGAACACTCAACTCTTCACATGCACACATAAACAGAAAACAACAAACAAAAGTAGAAAGAAACAGAAAAAGAAAGGAAAAAAGAAAAAAATTGGGGGGATGAGATTAAACCATCACATGCACATTCATGCACAATGGCAAAATGTTTCAAAAATAGATGAACTAACACACATACAGGCAAAAAATTTTAAAAAATTAAAAATAAAAACCTTGCTCTTTTGTGGTAGACTATGTAATTGTTGCTCTAATCTTGTTTCTCCTGCAGAGCTTTTGCCTCTTTCACTGTCTCCCAGTGTCCAGAGCAGTAAAGGGGGGGTAGTGGAGGTGAGTGGGGCTGCAGTACTCCCCTCCCATCTCATATGGTTAGGGAGAGCTCCTCTAGTAGGGAGGTGTGGGATTGTCTCTTTACCAGGTATGTACTTGCAGGAGGTACCCCAGCCATGTCTATCCTGGAATGGAGTTCTCCTATGGCAACTGATGTCCAGGTTCTGCCTGGGTTTGTTCCTCTCAGTCGTGGTCCAGCTCTGTGGGTCTGACTTTCAGAGAACTGCTGGGGAGGAGGGCATGGGTCAGTCCTGGACTCACCACTGGTCTCTTTGGAGTTCTTCCTCATCCTTTTCTGGTCACACCCTTTTTCCTGTGACTGGATCAGGGTAGAGGGTGGGGTGCCTGGGGTTCAGCACTCGTCAGTTCCCTCCGAAGTTTGTGCTTTCAGGATATTCCCTCTGGGTCACGATCAGCCCCTGAGTAGTTGATCCACCAGTCACTGAGATCGGGTCTGCTGCTCTGTGGCAAGCAAGTTGGAGCATTTTCCTGCCCTGACTTCAAGATGTTGTTGGGTGCCTCTCTTGTCCTCTTTGGTGGGACTCTGCCTCTGGCTTCCCTCTGCAGGTCCTTCTTCTAGTGTCCTGCCAGATGCTGAAGTGGTGAGGCTAAGCCTGAAGCCAGCAGTCTTTCCTGCTGCAGTAGTGAGGCAGAACCTGGGATGGTAGTCTCTTCCTGCCGTTTCTTCACAGGAAAACTTTTGTTCATTAAAAAAAATGGTGCTCATCTTCTGTGACCTGGGAAGAGCCAGGGACCAAGCAGAGAATCTGCAGCACCAGTTGTTGTACCAGAGTCCTGGCCACTTGCTCTAGAGCCCCCACTAAGTCAGTCTCTCCCAGCATTTTTGTCCCAGGAAAGGTTTTGTTGATTTAAAAAAATAGTGGCACTCGGCTTCTGTGTCCTGGAACTTGCTAGGGTGCAAGCCCAGCAACTGCAGCAACAGCCACTGCACCAGGAGAGCCCTGGCGGCTAGCTCCTTAGTCCTCAGTCAGCCACTCACATGCCCACTCACTCACTTGCACATACACAAAATTTTCCATACACTCAGTCACTCACACTGGGACTTGCATAGTCTGACTGGCTCGGCCACCATCTTCCCATGTTTCTTCTTGTGGGATGTGTTTCTTGACTCTATACTGGTCCTTGGTCTAGGAAATAACCACTTACCTATTCTCATGGAGATGTGACTATAGTTTTATTTACTAGAAATCAAGGCCAAATTGTTACCATACCATGGACAAATGACAACAGAGGACTTTCATAAAACCCATTTACTAGACTGTTTTTTGTGAAGGCAGAGAGTGTATTTAAGAACATTATTTTTTCTAATACAGAAAACTCAGTGAAATTTAGAGGTAGCAGAACTCACGTATTCAAAACCGAGTTTTCCAACTACAGCAATGTCCCCATTCACAGGATGTATTTTGCTTTTCTGGAAGCTCAGTCTGAGAGATAAATAAGGAATCTTACTTTTTGATGCTGTCAGGTAGGAAACAATTCTAAAGAAGAGTTTTATGGGTCTGAACAGACGTTCTTTCTATTGCGATGAAAACTCTTGAAAAAAGCTTTCAATCAGAAATATTCAGAGGAAAATAGCACGAGAAATTTATTGATGAATTCAAGAAGAATGGAAACATTCTGCTTTCAGACTAATGCTTTCTCTGGGTAAAACAAAAAAAGCCAGGTTAAAAATAAATCTATTTGAAGACATTTCAGAAATGCGGAGACATTTCAGAGGCACAAGTCTGAGAAAAATTATTCAAGGGTGGCAGGGCAGTATTGACTTTCAAGGTCACATGTGATGTACAGGGCAGAAGCTCTTCCTCATTGCCCCAAGTTGCTTCCTGACATCTCCAGGGATTCTCAAGGAAGGCTGCCTCCACATCCATCCACCTCATGGCATCCTGCAGATCCCCTGGAGAACCAACTTGGGGGTCTTCCTAGTTTGATGCTGCTTAGAGGATTCCACGAAATAAAATATGTGGTTGGCAATGCTGTTAACAGAGAACAGGACATGTGAAACCAGAAAAAGATGACAAATGAAGGCATTAAACTTATTCTGAGTCCAGAATACTAAAAACCATTGGATGCTCATGGGCAGGCCACAGAGGAGGCAGACTATCACTGTGAGCTGGATGGTCACATACAGCCTGGTCAGCTGCATCTTCTGGGAGCTATAAAGTATCCTGCACACTAAGGCCAAGCTGGACCCAGAGAGGACCACAAGTAAAAACAACGGCCATGAGCCAGTGAGGAAATTACATGCCTGACACCAAGCCTTGTCTCCTATCCCAATCAGGAAGGCACAATAATATCCTTCCAGGATGCTCAGCAGCAGCAGTACCAGATGGGCCACAGGACAGACAGGCAGTGCTCAGTGCTGATGGCACTCAGTATGCTCAGGCCTGCAATGTAGGGAAAGACTATCACAGGTCTTAATATGCTGGAGTGCACATGGAAGGTGGTAGTAAGTTTCATCAGGAAAGGTATCATTTGGCAGCAGTGCAATGATAGAAGTCAGTCTCGGCCAAGTTGAGGATGTAGGTGGGGAAGGCGTTCCTTTGCATGCAGAAGCCCAGGAGCTAGAGCACAACCCTGTTTCCTGCCACTCCTATCAGGGCAATGATGAGGGTCAGCAGCACTGGAATCAGGGTCTGCAAGTCACAGTGTGGTGAAAGGGTCTTCAGGAAAGTTACATTCCTTTTAATGAGTTCTGTTTCCCCAGCTGGGATGGTTGGATCCATGCTCAGATACTCTCCTCTGTTGGCCCTTGGAACACAAACATGGTTTGAGCACCAACTAACTGTGTGATCTCTGATTATCTCACCCCACAATGTGTGAAGTGCTGTCTCCACTTTACAGAGGAGAAAATCAGAGGCTTGTAGGGAATAAGGAACATATGAAAAAGTGGGGAGTCCTCGAATCTAGTTTCAAACCCAGTTCTTGCTGACTCTAAAGTGTGGGCTCTCTCTATTGCAACAAACTCCTCTACTGACATGGGGATATTATGGCAATACCTCTAATCCACAGGTTGGGGCTATGGGTCAAGCATTACTTTGTCCTAGACTGGAAATTTTCTCTCAAGAGCAGGATTCAGAAAGATGCAGGGGTGATAATGACACTCCTAAGCTATGGGTGGTCATCTATGGAGGAGAATAAGGACCACACATTAGTAAAGGGAGAATGTGCATATTTGCTAGAAAAGGTGTGAGAATGACTCTACTGGGGGCTAGGTATGGTTCAATGTCTCAGCATTGAACACAGGAACATCTTTCACATCTCCAGTGGCTAGTTCTGTGCAAGGTACATGGTGTTCTCAGTCAACATTTATTCAATAAGTGAATGCATGCGTGCATGAGGAACCTAATGGTAGTGTCCGATTTGGGTTAAATAAAAAGGAAGAATGAAAACACAAAGGCATTATAACACACATGTGTAATCATAATTCTGTTGGTGGACAGTTATATGTGTGTTAAGAAGAATTACTTAAGTGTGTTGAAACAACTGAAGTTGACCCCAATGAGCCTTTGACTAAAAGACTAGTATGACTTTCTGAGCATCTAGAAACATTTTGGCTCAAGGTACAGTGGTAGGGCATTGGCCTGAAATGAATTGCTCATCCAGTATAGAGCAGGAAGGAGGAAGTGATGGTGAGGTCTGAGTGCCACTGAAGGAGGTGTTTGAAGCATGAAAATATCTATGGAGGACCTAAGCGGTGTGTGGAGTATGTACAATATACACCTACTTTATGCCCTCTCCTGGGAGATCTTTGGTACAATTTCTTTAGCTGATTAAAGCTTTTTTTAAACTTATACATTTTTCATTTTAAAATTGTGGGGTAAAATTCCGGGTTAGGTCAGCATTGAGGAGGAAGAAGGAAGTGAAGGTGAGGTCTGAGTGCAACTGAAGAAGTTGTTTGAAGCATGAAAACATCTATGAAGGACTGCTAAGTGGTGTGTGGAGTGTATACGATATACACCTTCTTTATGCCCTCTCCCAGGAGATCTTTGGTAGATTTTCCTTTGCTGATTAAAACTTTTATGTAAGAAGAGTCCATGTGGGGATATAGAAAAAGTACAGAGCTTGGAATGTAAAGAGAGGTGTCCATGCGGATTTCCACTGAGAAAGAAGAGCAACTCCCATCTGGGTGGTAGTAGCAGCTAATTCAGAGCTTGTTAGGTATGATATTTCAAAATCCTCTCTCAAATCTATGCGTAAGAATTGATATTTTTTCCATTTTACAGATGATTGATAGGAGCACAAAAAAGATGCATGGTTATCCCATGGTCTGTCGTAATGCTGTTGAACCCAGCCATGCTGCCTCAGTGTTTCCCTTTTTGACCACCTTGTTGGACTCAGCACCACTGTGTGCTGATTATACATAATAAAGGAGGAAAACAGAGGTGAAATTTCTCATGTTAAATCCAAGTTGGCAGTCTAAACTGAGGATTGAAAACAAGCCTAAACTAAGCAAACTTCAGAGAGAAAGAAGGGCTAACATAGATAGGAAAAGAGAGTTGGTGGATGACCAATGATCTACAAATAGTAAAACCAGTAGACATTTCCTGGCTCACAAAGGCAGTCTTCACTGTGGAATCTTGAGGACTCATAGGAGCAGGAGGCCTCCGGGGGGAATGAGATGCATCCTTCTGCTGTGGTACAGAGAGGCATCAGGAGTGAGTGCAACCATTGTGAGCACTCTTCGAACAGTTCCCACAATATCAGTTGGCCAGAATAGAAAACCAGCACCCCACTCAGGGCTCTTAATGCTTAGTGTGTTTATATTTAGGGTGAGATGTATTGCTTCCTTCTATATCCTGAAGTCCCTTAAGTACAAAATCATGCCTGTTTTGCTTACTACAGTATTGCCAACATTTAGTGTGTGTTCCTTAAAGGTGACCTATTGCAATATCCTCATTTAACATAGATAGAGACTGAGGTCAAAGTCTCTATCTATGTCAAAGGCTTTTCCTGAGATCATGCTGTGGAGAACAGACCAACACCTGGAGTTCTGCTCAAGTCTTTCCCACTGTTCTCTGCCAAATCATTATGATTCATGTGGACCAGTCAACAGATACATGAGAAAATGTTCAGCCTCACTAGTCATCAAAGAAGTACAAATTAAAACTACATTGAGATACCATCTAACTCCAGTAAGAATGGCCATCATCAATAACTCAAAAAATAATAGATCCTGGAGAGGATGTGATGAAAAGGGAACACTTCTACACTGTTGGTGGGAGTGTAAACTAGTACAGCCTCTGTGGAAAACAGTGTGGCAACTCCTAAAAGGTCTAAAAATTGACCTTCCATATGACCCTGTAATCTCCCTACTGGAAATATACCCAGAAGAACTCAAGTCACTCTATAAAAAAGATACCTATACACGTATGTTTATCGCAGCATTGTTCCCAATCGCAAGACTAAGGAACCAACTGTGCTACCCATCAAAAGGGGACTGGAGAAAAAACGTGGTACTTATACACAATGGAATATTATTCAGCCATAAATAAGAACAAAATCATGAACTTCGCAGCAACCTGGATGGACTTAGAGTCTATAATACTGAGTGATCTCTCACAGAAACAAAGAGCTGAGTATCACATGTTCTCACTCATAAGTGGACCTTGAACAACTATCGTACTATAAGAAAAGAATTGACAGTAGTGGGAAACTGTAGGGGTCTGGGGGGATGGGGAGGTGGGATTGGCAGTAGAGGGAATCTACCTGGGGAGGGGGGCACACCTCATCAACAAGGGTACCTGCACAATGAATATTTGTATACCTAATCCTGAATTGTACCCCACAATTTTAAAATTTAAAGGTGAAAAACAAACAAACAAACAAACAAAAAAAAAAAAAAAAGGGAAAGAAACTCACAGTTCCTGGAATGGCCACAAGAGGGAGAAGTATTTGTTTACTTATTTATCTATCTACCTATCTATTTATTTATTCCTTTTCCATACATACTTGTCTGAATGTGTCTCCTGTTATGACTTCTCCTTTTTTAAAATTCCCTTTTTTGGTGTATGAGTATTTTTGAGGGCAAGTGTACTTTTGTTTTGTTTTGTTTATCCCTTACTTAGTTTGCTTGTTTGTTTCCCTTCTTCTTCTTTCTCTTGTCTTCCTTTCTTCTTCCTTCTTTTGTCTCTCTTCCTTTCCTTTCTCATATCTTATTTTGGTTTCAGGGAGTATACATATGCTCCCACCACATGGATATATATAGTGGTGGAAAGTGGGCTCCAGGGGACTAACACCACAGTTAGCAGATATTGTGATCTGCAGGTAGTTTTTGAACTGTCTCTCCCCCCATTACACCTTAATATAAACTGCAAAGAGAGCACAGCCCTCCACCCTCATCCTGGCTTCAAAATAGAGCAAATCAAGAGGCTCCACCTAAGAAAAAATTGGGGGTTGAGCAAACAGAAGTGAATACTATCCCCCCTCTCACTGAGCAATGGAATTAAAGATAAAATAAAAAGGCGTGTGGTGGGGAAATCTGCCACAAATGAAGAAGAATTGATAGAAGAACACAGGAACACCCCAGACCTTTGGAAAGACAATGCCTTTGAATACAGGCTTTGGAATTCAAACAATGAAGAGTTCCTAGAATGGCTGGACACAAACTACAAATCTAGATGTCAATATAGTGATGAAGAGGATGAATAGAAACAAAGAAAGGCAAGAAGAAAAAAATGAAACAACTGATTAACCAATATGATGTTGATAATGAATACAGTAAACCAAATAAATAACAAACAGACAAGCGTGGAAACAGAATTAACCAAGCAGAAGAAAAAATGTCAACACTTGAAGATCAAAATATGGAATTAACCAAATCTGTAAAAAACATAGAAAGGAAGCTTAAAAAGATGGAACAAAGCCTTCACAATATGTGAGATATGCTAAGAGACCAAAATATATGCCTTACAGAGAAAAGGTGAATGAGAACACCCTGGAATAGAAATTTCCTTAGATGACCCATGGAAATCTCCTGCATATCATCAGAGATGTGAACATCCAAATACAAGAGATTCAGAGAAACCCTGCAAACCATGAAATGAGTAGACCAACTCCTAGACACATAGTAATTCTCTTACACAAAGTAGGTATACAATAAAAGGCCTAAAGGCAGCAAGAGAGAAATGTCAGATTACCTACTGGGGAAGACTAATAAGAATAGCAGCAGACTTATCTACAGAAACACTATAGGGTTGTTAGTGAGATATTTAAGTCCTTAGCTATGATAGTGTTAGAGTCAATATCTTCAAGGTTCTCAGAGATAAACAACTCTAACCAAGAATTTCCTACCCAGCTAAGTTAAGCTTCATCATTGATGGAGAATTAAAATCCTTTCCAGACACTCAATCCCTTAGACTTTATGTTGTTTCCAGACCAGCTCCACAAGAGATGCTTAAGAAGACACAGAAAACAAAAGAATGCCCATGCTCTTTTCAAGAATGCAAGAACATAAAGAATCTACACAAAGAGCATTGTGACTGCAAAAATTGAAAATACCCATATATCAAACCTCAAATTAAAAACAACCACCAAGAAACAAATAAACAAACAAACAACCATGAAACTTTATAAGAGACTCATGACAGGGATAAACTCTCACATCTCAATATTCAGCATGAACTTAAATGGACTAAATGTACCACTGAAAAGACATAAAATGCAAATTGGATAAAAAACATGACCCCAAAATATATTCTCTCCAGGAAGCACATCTCACTATAAAGGACCTTCACAGATCCAAAATTAGAGGATGAAAAACACATTTTCAGGCAAATGGAACACAAAAGAAGGCAGAAGTCAGAACTTAATGTCAGATAAAACAAAATTTAAGCTATTAAAAATGTAAAAAGATACAGAAGGACACTACATAATGGTAAAAGTTTCAATCCTTTAACAAGAAATATCCATTCTAAATATATATGTTCTACACAGTATACCAGCTTTTATTTTTTCTATTATTTATTTATTTATTTATTTATTTACTTGAGTTGAAGTCTCACCCTGTTGCCCATACTGGAATGCAGTGGCTGCTCCTGGCCACTGCAGCCTCGACCTGCTGGGCTCCGGTGATCCTTCTGCCTCAGTCTTCCAAATAGCTGGAACTACAGGCGTGTGCTACCATGCCCGGCTAATTTTTGATTTATTGTAGAGATGAGGTCTTGCCAAGTTGCCCAGGCAGGTCTCGAACCCGTGGGCTCAGGCAATCCACTCACCTCGGTCTCCCAAAGTGTGGGATTACAGGCTGAACCACCAAACCCAGCATACCACCTTTTATAAAACAGCTACAATGTCAAATAAAAAGATATTGACTCTAACACCGGAAACATAAATACCCCACTAACAACCCTATATATATCATGGAGGCAAAAAATCCACAAGGAGATCCAGAACCTCAACTTGACGCTTGATCAAATGGACTTAATAGATACCTACAGAATACTCCACCCAACATCCATAGAATATAGGTTCTACTCATCACCACATGAAACCTACTCTAAGATCCACCAAATTCTTGGCCATAAATCAAGCATAAATGAATTTCATAAGGACAAAATACTGCCATGTGCCTTCTCAGATCACATTGGAATAAAAATAAATATCATCACCAACAAAATTCCCCCCAAACCCGCAAAGACATGAACACTAAACATCATGATGCTGAACAACTCCTGAGTCAACACAGAAATCAAAACAGTAACTTAAAAATTCCTGGAAACAAAAGAAAATAAAGACACATCCTACCAAAACCTCTGGAATGCCACAAAATCAGTATTAGGAGGTGAATTTATATCTATATGAACACACATCTAGAAGATAGAAAGATCACAAGTAAACAGCTTAGCAAATCACCTAAGCAAGCTGGAAAGGCAAGACCACCCAAACTCTAATTTGAGCAGAAGAGTCTAGCTCACCAATGCAAAAGCCCAAATATGGGACATAGAAGACAAAAATATCATAGAAAAAAATCAATAAAGCCAAAAGCTTGTTCTTTGAAAGGATTAACAAGATTAGTGGACCAATAGCCAGATTGACCAAGAAAAAGAGAAAAAACCCAAATAAACACTTCGGAAATGCAAAAGATCAAGTCACAACTGACCATGAAGAAATACAAAAGATTATCAGAGATTACCATGCACACCTGTATGGAAACAAACTCGACAATCTAAATGAAAAGGAGGACTTTTTGACATCACACAACCTCCAAAGTTTGAAGCAAGAAGAAACTCTGACCTAAATAGACGAATAACAACCCAGGAAATTGACATTCTACATAAGAAAACTACTTAAAAAAAAAAAGGCCCGGGACCAGATGGTTTTCCAGCAGAATTCTGCAAAACATACAAGGAGGAGCTGATGCCAATCTCACTGAAAATATTCCAGGCAATCAAGGAAGACTAAACTCTCCACAAATCATTTTATGATGCTAACGTCACACTGATACCCAAACTGGGCAAAGACTCAACAAAGAAAGAGATCTGCAGTCCAGTATTCCTGACAAACATAGATGCAAAAATTCTCAGGATTCTAACAAATCAGATCCAATGACACATCTTAAATATTAGCCACCATGAGCAAGTACTCTTCATCCCCAGGACACAGGGCTTATTTAACATCCACAAGACTAAATATGTAATTAAGTATATCAGCAGATGTAAAAACAAGATCCACATGATTATATCATTTAATACAGAAAATGCTTTTGACAAAATCCAGCATCCCATATGATAAAAACCCTTGAACATGTAGGTATAGAAGAAATATACTTCAGAATAGTCAAAGCCATTTGTGATAAACGCACAGCCAACATATTAGTAAATGAACAGAAATTGGAAGCATTTCCCTGAAAAATGGAATAAGACAAAGTTACCCACTCACCCCTCCTGCTCAGAATAGTGTTGGAAATCCTAGCTGGAGCATTCACAGAAGAGAAGGATATCAGTGGTATCCAAGTAAGAAAAGAGAAAGTTAAGTTATTTCTCTTTGTGGATGATATGATCTTATACCTGGAAAACCCAAGGGAATCCAACAAAAATCTCCTTGCACTGAGAAATAATTTTGGCACAGTCTCAGGGTATAAATTCAACGTCTAAAAGACAATTGCATTTTTATACACCAACAACAAACAGGCAGCAGACCAAATAAAAAGTACAATCCCATTCACAAAAGTCACACACACACACAAAAAGAAATACATTGACATTTCCTAACCAGAGAAGTGAAAGACCTTTACAATGAAAACTACAAAACAATGCTCAAGGAAATAAGAGAAGACATAAACAAATGGAAAAATATTCCATGTTTGTGGTTTGGGAGAATAAACATTGTTAAGATATCCATCCTACCCAAGGCAATCTACAGATTCAACTCGCTACCCATTAAATTACCATCTTCAATCTTCTCAGACCTGGAAAAATCAACACGGAAATTCATATGGAAACATAAATGAGCATGAGTTGCCAGAACAATCCTCAGCAAAAGAAACAAAGTGGGAGGTATCACACTCCGAGTCTTTAAATTTATTATGAGTCTCCAACAATCAAAACAGCTTGGTATTAGTACAAGAACAGGCATATAGACCAGTAGAAAAGAATAGAGATTATGGAAGCAATACCTCAATTTCTCAACCAACTCATCTTTGACAAAGCCTCCACCAACTACCACTGGGGAGGGGGAATTTATGCAGTAAATGGTGCTGGAAAAACTGGCTGACCTCATGCAGAAGAACGAAGCAGAACCCTTACCTATCACCATACACAAAAATCATCTCCAGATGGATCAAAGAACTAAACGTAAAACCTCAAACCATAAGAACCTTAGAAAATGTATCCAGCACCCTTATGGAAATTGGAATAGATAACCAATTCCTGATCAAAATCCCAAATACTCATACCATAAAGATAAGATGGACAAGTGTGATCTCATCAAACTGAGAAACTGCTGCAAAGTCAATGAAACCATCAAGAGAGCAGGGAGATAGCTCACAGAATGGGAAAAAATATTTACTAACTGTATATCTGATAAAGGCCTCACATCTAAAAGGAAAAAACCAACAGCCCCTTTAAAAAATGGGCTAAAGAAGTGAATAGACACTTCTCAAAAGAAGATACATGAGCAGCCAACAGACACATGAAAAAATGGTCAGTCTCGCTAATCATCTGAGAAACGCAAATCAAAACCACATTGATGTACCACTTAACTCAAAAAACAACAGATGCTGGCGAGGATGCGGAGTAAAGCAAATGCTTCGACACTGTTGATGCTAGTGTAAACTAGTTCAACCTCTATGAAAAACAATGTGACAATGGCTAAGAGAACTAGAAATTAACCTTCCAGATGACGCATCAATCCCCCTTTTGGGTATATGTGCAGAGGAACTGAAATCATTCTACAAAAAAGCTACCTGCACATGCATTTGTATTGCAGCACTCTGCACAATAGCAAAATCATGGAGCCAACAATACTGCTCATCGGAACTGAACTGCATGAAAAGAAAGTGGTACATGTACGCCATGGAATCTTACACAACCAAAAAGAAGGACATATTTATGGACTTCGCAGCAACTTGGATGGATTTGGAGTCTATCAGCACAGTGATCTCTCACAGAAACAAAGAACTGAGTACTCCATGTTCTCACTCATCAATTGACCCTGAATACTTATCATATTACTACAAAAAAGGGGTTTGTAACAGTGAGACAAGCCAGGGGTGCTGCAGGGGCACATAGCCAATAAGGGTGCGTGATCCCAATCCAGGCAAAGTGAGGTCCAGTGGGAGGCCCAAAACTACACCTGTACCTAGACCACTTATACATTCAATCCTGACTTGTACCAAACATTTTTTTGCCACTTCTTTCTTTTCTGAATTTTTAATTTTTAAACATGTGGGATACAATTCAGGGTTAGGCATAAAAATGTTCAATATGCAGGTACCCTTGTTGATGAGGTGTGTCCCCCACTCCACTGACAGTTTCCCAACACTGCCAATTTCACCCCTGTCCTCCCCTGGCAGTTTCCCATTACTGCCATTCCGTTTCATATAGTATTAAAATAGTTTTCTCCCCTGTCCACCCGGTAGTGCCGTGTCCTGCCGTGTCTGGGCCCATTGCCCATGTGGAAACACAACCAGCATGTCCAACAAAGTGCCCTACAAAGTCACTGATATCAGCCTGGACGCCTGGGGACACAAGGCCCTGGACATCGCAGAGAATGAGATGCCCGGCCTGATGCGTGTGTGAGAGTTGTACTAGGCCTACAAGCCATTGAAGGGTGCCCACATTGCTGGTTGCTTGCTCATGACTGTGGAGACTGCTGTCCTCATGGAGACCCTTGTCGTCCTGGGTGCTGAGGTGCAGTGGTCCAGCTACGTCAACTTTCCTACCCAGGACCATGCAGCAACTGCCATTGCCAAGGCTGGCATTCCAGTGGAAGGGCGAAATGGATGAAGAGTACCTGTGGTGCATCGAGCAGACAATGCACCTCAAGGATAGGTCTCTCAACATGATTCTGGACGATGGTGGTGCTCTCACAAAACTTATCCACACGAAGTACCCACAGCTTCTGTCGGGCATTCAAGGCATCTCTGAGGAGACCACAACTGGGGTCCACAACCTAGATGATGGCCAATGGGATCCTGAAGGTACCTGCTATCAACATCAATGACTCCATTACCAAGAGCAAGTTTGACAACCTCTGTGGCTACTGGGAGTCCCTCATAGATGGCATCAAGTAGGCCACAGAGGTGACGATTGCTGGCAAGGTGGCAGTGGTAGTGGGATATGGCATGAAGGCAAGGCCTGTGCCCAGGCCCTGTGGGGTTTTGGAGCCCATATCATCATCACTGAGGTCGACCCCATCAATGCACTGCAGGGTGCTAGGGAGGGCTATGAGTTGACCACCATGGATGAGGGCTGTCAGGAGGGCAATATCTTTGCTACTACCACAGGCTGTGTTGACATCATCCTTGCTGGCGCTTTGAGCAGATGAAGGATGACTCCATTGTGTGTAACATTGGACACTTCAATGTGGAGATTGATGTCAGATGGCTCAATGAGAATGCTGTGGAGAAAGTGAACATCAAACTCCAGGTGGACTGCTACCAGCTGAAGAATGGGCACCACACATCCTGCTGACTGAAGGCTGTCTGGTCAACCTGGGTTGTGCCATGGGCCACCCCAACTTCATGATGAGTAACTCCTTTATGAACCAGGTGATGGCAGAGATTGAACTGTGGACTCATCCAGACAAGCACCCCTTTGGGATTCACTTCCTGCCCAAGAAGCTGGATGAGGCAGTGACTGAAGCTCACCTTGGCAAGCTGAATGTGAAGCTGACCAAGCTGACTGAGGAACAGGCCCAGTACCTGGGCATGTCCCGTGATAGTTCCTTCAAGCCTGACCACTACTGCTACTGAGAGACAGGCCTGTCCTTCACATTTGAGCTGCTGTCCTTGTTCAGGCCTTGTCTCCTCCCCAGAGCAAATGGCACCAACTTTATGCTTGGTTTGTCAGTGTCCCCTATCGACTCCCTGGGGCTGGTAATTCAGTTTTTGGCCTCTGCTGTGTCCTTCCTACTGTTCCAGGTGTGGCAAGGGGAATTGAGAGGCCCTGGTTGTGATGGAGGTACAAGGGAACCATGAGCTCAGTGGTCTTGGAACCGCTCCTCGAGTCAGTCCTTCCTTAGGCCGGAAGTTGGTAGTGGTGGTCATTCACAAAGCCTGTGTACTGTACCACTGAGGCATACACCTGGCCTATGGACTTACACCCATGTGCTTGGTTTACAGGTTCAGTGGTTCCTCAGCCCATAACAGATGATAAGGAGTGATACTGAAGGGTAAGGAGGAATTGTTGGAGCTTGAGTGATCCTGAGAGCCTGCCTTAGTGCTGGGCCTTCTTAAACCCTGTAACAATGAGGTTGGTACTTTACAGTTCCTATTTTACAGGGATTGGAATAGACTGTTAAGGTACAACTGGGAAAGGACAAGAGAAATGATAGCCAGAGGTTGAGAGGGGCCAGAAAAATGTAAAAGCAGGCATAGATCTGACACCACTATGAACATGATGGCTCCCATCACAACCCTGGGTCAAAAAGAGTCATTTGGTTTTTAATGTTAAAAGAAAGCATAAGGCAGGTCAATAAAAATTTTGGTGCCCCGCTGGGGCAAGATGGTGATGGGGCAGCTCGATCTGTGAGACCCTCCACAGAGGAGAAGACAAAGAGACTCTGGTTCTGTCCCCAGAGGCTGTAGATCCCATCGTCGGCAGCCTGCTCTTCACATGGAGCTCGGCTGTAGACTTTGCTGAGGCATCACCATAATCTGGGCAGCTACTGTGGCTGCCACCACTACCGCTGCAGCTGTGGCCGTGGCAGCCATTCCACATCGCATGGCCAGTGCCTGAGGCGAGCCGCAGCTGCTGCTGCTGCCACCGCTGCCGAGGCAACAATCACACATCACACCTCCTGTGCCTGAGGTGAGCTGCCGCTGCTGCTGCCGCCGACGCTGCAGAGGCAGCCATTCCACATCGCACCGCCAGTGCCTGAGGTGAGCCACAGCCGCTGCCACCGAGGCAGCCATTGCACATCACATGGCCTGTGCCTGAGGTGATCCACGACTTCAGACCTTGAAACCCCTGCGAGCAAGATCTGCTGAAGTCTACTACCACCATGACATCCTACCAGGCTGGGTCTCCTCCCGTGTGCCTCGAGCCAACATCTCCCTCCCCTTAGGGGCGGCAAGCAGCTGCCATAAAGACCATCTGAAGCAATGGGATAGCACCACCTGCTGGCGATTCAAGGTAACAACACTGAAAGGGGAAAAACGAAAGCCTGACAGACACAGACCAGATCTGAGTGGTGAACGGGGCAGTGGTGAACTGAGTGATGATCTGAACTGCCCTTCACAGCAGGTCAGGGGCAACTGACCCTAACTGTGAAAAAACTTAGCAGCCGGAAAAGACAGCTAGAAATCAGAGCTGAAAGGACATTTGACTTAAACTAAAAGTCTCAGAGTGTGCTTGATTGGTTCTGTTATTCTACTGACTTGATTCTATTCCTTCTGTTTTGTCCCCCCCCTTTTTTCTCCCTCTTTTCTTCTCTTCTCTCTGTAAACCATATCTTTGTATAGAGGAATAGCACACCAATAAGGAGGTTGGTTAGCTTGTATGTTAGCAACATTGTATGTTTTAGTTTTTTTGGTATGGGAGTTGGTTAGTTTGCAGCCGTGGTCTATTATTTTTATATGTTTCAATTTTTGTCTCTCTCTCCATTTGTTGGTACACTCGTCTGTTTTCCCCCTTACTCCTCTCTCTCTCCACCCCCTCTTTCCCCCACTGTCTGCTCCATTCTCTTCCCTCTGTTAACCTAATTTTATTTCAGGGAGTAAACCTACAACCCCACTGCATGGACAGATTCCAAGGAAGTGGGAAGTGGGTTTCAGATTATCCATACACCTGTCGGTGAATACCAGGACCTGCAGATAGATTTTGAATCACAGCTCCCCCATTAAGTAAATCTCAAAACTTCAAAAGGGACCACCCCCAACCTACAGTGCAACTCCAGAATTGAACACAGTAAGAGGACATACATAAAGAAGAATAGGAGATTGAACAAACAGAAGTAAAAACAACCCCTCCACCCCTGAGTAACAGAATTAAAGAAGATGGTGACATGGAGGGAAGGAAAAAATAGGGAGGGGAGAAAACACGCACAAATGAAAAAAAACCAAAAGAAGAATACAGGTCTCACACAGACCTGTGGGAGGTCAGACACTGAGAAAACAGACTTCGGAACACAAACAATGAAGAGTCCCCGGAATGACTGGTCACATGAAACAAACCCAGACATCAAGACATTAATAGAGAGAATTAAAAAAATTGAGGAGAGACAAGAGGAAAATAGGAAGGAGCTGATGTCAGAAATAACAGCAGTAAAGAATACTGTGATGGAAATAAATAACAAACTAATAAGCGTGGAAAGCAGAATTAGCCAAGCAGAAGAACGAAAATCAGAGCTCGAAGACCAAAACACAGAACTAACCCAAACTGTCAAAAACAGAAAAGAAGCTCAAAAAGACAGAACAAAACCTTCAAGAGATGAATGATTACTTCAATGACCTAACCTAAAAGTAATTGTCCTTCCTGAGGCAGAGAGAGAAACAGAGGCCACACTGGAACAAACATTTCATGAAATCATTCAAGAAAACATCCCTCATCTCATCAGTGATGAAAAAATTCAAACTCAAGAGATTCAGAGAACTCCTGCAAAACAACAAATGAGAAGACCAACTCCCAGACACATAATAATTCACCTAAACAAAGTAGGTATAAAAGAAAAAATCCTAAAGGGAGCAAGAGAAAAAGTTCAGACTACCTATCAGGGAAGACCAATTAGAATAGTAGGAGATTTATCTACAGAAACCCTCCAGGCTAGAAGAGCTTGGAGCCCTATCTTCAAAGTTCTAAAAGATAAACAATTTCAACCGAGAATAACCTACCCTGCCAAGCTAAGCTTCATCAGTGAGGGAGAATTGAAATCTTTCCCAGATATCCAATCCCTAAGAACCTATGCTGCCACCAGACCACCTCTACAAGAAACACTTAAGAAAGTATTGAACACAAAAGAAAAGGAAAAAAGAACAATGTTCTTTTTGTTCTTTCCTGTACAAGAGTACAGGAAAAGATTAAAAACACACATGAACCAACTCCAGAACCAAAAGAAAGACAACACACAAACAGAAAGAACAACAACTCTGTAAGAACCTTATGATAGGGATCAACTCTCACATTTCAATAATTAGCTTGAATGTGAATGGACTAAATGCACCACTGAAAAGACATAGAATGGCAAAACGGATAAAATATCACAGGCAACAATTTATTGCCTTCAAGAGACTCACCTCACTTGAAAGGACACTTACAGACTCAAAGTAAGAGGATGGGAAACAAATTTTCAGGGATATGGAATGCAAAAGAAAGGAGGAGTAGCGATCTTAATCTCAGACAAAATACACTTTAAGCTATCAAAAATCAAAAAAGATACAGAAGGCCACTACATAATGATAAAAGGCTCAATTTATCAACAAGAAATATCCATCCTAAACATATATGCACCCAACATAGGAGCACCAACTTTCATAAAGTAGCTTCCAGGTAAAATAAAAAAAGATATCGACTCCAACACCATCATAGCTGGGGACTTCAATACCCCACTCACAACCCTAGACAGATCATCAAGACAAAAAAATCAGCAATGAGATCCGAAACCTCGATGTGACTCTTGACCAAATGGACTTAATTGATACCTACAGAACACTCCATCCAAAGACCACAGAATATACATTCTACTCATCACCACATGGAATGTACTCTAAGATCAACCACATACTTGGCCATAAATCAAGTATAAGCAAATTTAAAAGGACCAAAATTTTACCATGTACCTTCTCAGACCACAGTGGAATAAAAATAAACATTGACACCAACAAGGTCCCCCCAAAACCCACAAAGACATGGAAACTAAACACTGATGATAAACAACTCCTGGGTCCACAGTGAAATAAAAAAAGAGATCAAAAGGTACCTGGACAAATGAAAATGAAGAAACATCTTACCAAAATCTCTGGGATGCCATGAAAGCTGTAGTAAGAACAGAATTTATATCCCTACTAACGCACATGAAGAAAATGGAAGGATCACAAATTAATAGCCTAACAAGCCACCTAAGGAAGCTGGATAAGCAAGACCACCAAAACCCTAATTTCAGCAGAAGAATCCAGATCACCAAAATAAAAGCCCAAATCCAGGACATAGAAGACAAAAAGATAATACAAAAAAATCAATGAAACAAAAAGCTGGTTCTTTGAAAGGATAAACACCATCAATGGTCCCCTAGCTAGAATGACCAAGAAAAATAGAGAAAAAACCCAAATAAACATAATCAGAAACACAAAAGATGAAGTCACATCTGACCCTGAAGAAATACAAAGGATCATTAGAGACTACTATGTACCCTTGTATAGAAACACACTTAAAAACCTTAAGGAAATGAAGAACTTTCTGACATCACACAACCTGCTTAGGTTGAAACAAGAAGAAATTGAGACCCTAAATAGACCAATAACAATCAAGGAAATTGACTATGTAATAAGAAAACTACCTGCAAAAAAAATCCCAGGTCCAGATGGCTTTCCAGCAGAATCCTCCAAGACATTTAAGGAGGAGCTGATACCAATCCTACTCTAGGTAATCCAGGCGATTGAGAAATATGGAACTCATCTCAAATCATTTTACAGAGCTAACATCACATTGATACCTAAGCCAGGTAAAGATCCTACAAAGATAGAGAGCTACAGACCAATATCTTTGATGAACATAGATTCTAAAATCCTCAACAAGAGCCTAGCAAACCAGATTCAACAACACATCTCAAAAATCATCCATCATGACCAAGTAGGCTTCATACCTGGCATGAAAGTCTGGATCAACATTCATAAAATCACAAATGCAATTAAATACATCAACAGATGTCAAAACGAAAAGCACATGATTATATCATTAGATGCAGAAAAAGCTTTTGATAAAATCCAACACCCCTTCTTGATAAAAACCCTCGAACATCTAGGCATATGGGGAACATACCTCAAAATAGTAAAAGCCATCTACAAGAAACACACAGCCAGCATACTCCTAAGTGGACAAAAGCTGGAATCATTTCCCCTGAAAACTGGAACAAGACAAGGTTCCCCACACTCACCCCTCCTGTTCAATATAGTATTGAAAGTCCTGGCTAGAGCAATCAGAGAAGAGAAGGCAATCAGGGGTATTCAAATAGGAAAAGAGGAAGTCTTGTTATCTCTCTTTGCAGATGACATGATCATGTACCTTGAAAACCCAAGAGAATCTGTCAAAAACCTCCCTACACTTTTAAAGGATTTTGGGAAAGTCTCAGGATATAAAATAAATGTACAAAAAAAATTACATTTCTTTACGTCAATAATAAACACCCAGAAACCCAAATAAAAACCACAATTCCATTCACAATAGACACACAAAAAATGAAATAGCTTGGCATTTTCCTAACCAGAGACGTGAAAGACCTTTACAATGAAAACTACAAAACACTGCTCAAAGAAATCAAAGATCACACAAACAAGTGGAAAAATATCCCATGCTCATGGATTGGAAGAATCAATATTGTGAAGATGTCCATCCTACCTAAGGCAATCTACAGATATAATGCAATGCCAATCAAATTACCAGCAACATTCTTCTCAGACCTAGAAAAAACAATACAGGAAGTCATATGGAAACACAAACAACCAAGAATAGCCAGAGCAATCCTCAGCAAAAAAAAAAAAACAAAGCTGGTGATATCACATTATCAGACTTCAAACTTTACTATAAAGCTACAATAATTAAAACAGCTTGGTATTGGTACAAAAACAGGCATATAGACGAATGGAATAGAATTGAGACTCCAGAAGCAAAACCTCAATTTCTCAACCAACTCATCTTCGACAAAGCCTCCACCACCTATCACTGGGGAGAGGAGAACCTATTCAGTAAATGGTGCTGGGAAAACTGGCTGACCACATGCAGAAGATTCAAACAAGACCCCTATCTGTCCCCATACACAAAAATTAATTCTAAATGGATCAGAGACATAAATGTAAAACTTCAAACCATAAGAACCTTAGAAAATGCAGGACCCACCCTTATGGAAATCGGAACTGGCATCTAATTCCTGAACAAAACCCCAAACCCACAGGCCATAAGAGATAAGATAGACAAGTGGGACCTCATTAAACTGATAAGCTTCTGCAAAGCCAAAGAAACCATCAAGAGAGCAGGGAGACAGCCCACCTGGGAAAAAGTATTTGCCAACTCCATATCTGACAAAGGCTTAACATCTTGGCTCTACAAGGAATTCAAATGTGCTGAAAAGAAAAAAAAAAAACAACCCCATTATAAAGTGAGCAAAAGATATGAACAGACACTTCTCAAATGAAGACATACGAGCAGCCAACAGACACATGAAGAAATGTTCAACCTCAGTAATCATCAAGGAGATGCAAATCAAAACCACACTGATATACCACCTAACTCCAGTCAGAATGGCAATTATCAACAACTCAAAAAATAACAGCTGCTGGAGAAGGTGTGGTGAAAAGGAACACTCTTACACTGTTGGTGGGAGTGCAAACTCGTGCAACTTCTGTGGAAAACAGTTTGGCAATTCCTAAAAGCTCTGTATAACAACCTCCCATATGACCCGCAATCCCCCTCCTGGGAATATACCCTGAAGAACTCAAATCACTCTATAAAAAACATACCTGCACACATATGTTTATTGCAGCATTATTCACAATAGCAAGAACCTGGAATCAACCATGCTGTCCATCAAAAGAAGACTGGATTAAAAAAATATTGTACATATACATGAGGGAATACTACACAGCCATAAAAAAGAACAAAATCATGAACTTCGCAGCAACCTGGATGGAACTAGAGTCAATAATACTGAGTGACCTCTCACAGAAACAAAGATCTGAGTATCACAAGTTCTCACTCATATAGCGTACCTTGAACATCCATCCATACTATAAAAATAGGACTGACAGTGGTGGGAAACTATGAGGGGGGAGGGGAAAGGAGGTGGGATTAATGGTAGTCAATATCTATCTGGGGATAGGGAGACACCCCTTATCAACAAGGGTACCCGAATGAAGCATATTTGTATACCTAACCCTTAACTGTACCCCACAATATAAAAAAAAAATATATATATATAAATTTTTTTGCCTAAAAGAAAAAAAAGTTGTTCAAGGTGCACTTATGAGTGAGAACATGTGATATTCAGTTCTTTGCTTCTGTGATAAATCACTGAGTATTATATCCTCTAAGTCCACCCACGTTGCTGCGAAGTTTATAATTTTGTCCTTTTAATGACTGTGTAATATTCCATCATGTGTATGCATTATTTTTTTTTTTGAGTTGGAGTCTCACTCTGTCACCCAGAGTGGAGTGCAGTGGCTGCTCCTGGCCACCGCAGCCTTGACCTACTGGGCTCCAGCGATCCTTCCGCCTCAGCCTTCCAAGTAGCTGGAACTACAGGCGCGCGCTACCACACCTGGCTCATTTTGATTTATTGTAAAGATGAGGTCTCACCAAGTTGCCCAGGCGGGTCTCGAACCCGCGGGCTCAGGCAATCCACTCACATCATCCCCCCAAAGGTGCAGGATTACAGGCTGAGCAACCGAGCCTGCCTGTATTATATTTTTTAAAACAGTCTTCTTGCACAGCACAGTTGTTTCCATGTTTTTGCTATTGTAAACAATGCTGCAATAAACATTGCTGCAGGTATCTTTTTCACAGAGTGATTTGAGTTCCTCCAGGTCTATTCTCAGTAGGGTGTACCCCGATCTTTAAAATAAAATACAAACCTGAAAAAAAGAAAGTAAAGAGTGATGATTGTAATAAAATTCCAAGAAGAAAACAAAACCCCCAAACCAAAAATAAACCTTATCACTTTTTTTCTGAAAATGGATACCTGAGCACAAATGGCATAAAATTCAGTCTGGGGCAATTCCAGGACCTCACTATCTGCTTGGGTTGCCTAGAATGGGCGTGTGACCCACAATGGCTATGTAGTCAGCTTTAGAAAGCAGGTCTCCTGAATTCAGGTCTAGTGTTCTTCCCATTCAGGCACTCGCAGGTTCAGTATCCCTACGTATCCCAGACTTTCCTGATGCTGAGTTTGGCCTGGATGCTGGCAATAGCATCTACTACTACATAGCAATATGGAAGTAGGTAGTGGCACAATTTCTGTGGTGCTAGAAGCTACTGGGCTTTCTAATACTTTGATAAATTGTGCATTGTTGTGATGTCAGACTGCAGACTGGGGGCTGTTATACGATTCAGCATAATAGTCGTATGGTTTCATAAATTGTAAAACTGTTCCCAAGGTTGTTGTCTATCATGAGGATCTACTTGGCTGTCTATCATGAGGAACTCTTCTGTTTTGCTTGGAACCATAGTGTCATGCCTCATCCAGGCGTGACATTCCTCTTCAGAATGGAAGCAAGACAAATTTTCATATATCCTCTCCTCTGAGCAACCCTAAGCCCGAATACAACTTTATGATAGCATACTTCACATTGTGCAGCAGTCTTTCTTGAACTAGGCTCCTTCATATTATGGACCATGAGCTCTGGGAAGGTTGGTTTGTTGTCTTTGACTCCCCAGGGTTTGGCATGCAGGCTAGATTATGTGATGCTCAGTAAGAATTAACAGAAGAAAGAAAAAGTGAAATTACTGTGAAAAGTCCCCTTGATGGTATATTCAGGACTACAAGTGGATAGGTTAATTGCAAATGTCTGTTAATCTGTATCTGTAAAAGGATTCATTTGTCACCTAGATCTTCGTTTATACCTAGAATTAATTCAACATAAATGAACTAGAGTGAAGGATTTTCTTTTGAGTAGGGTTTAACAAATAGAATTCTACTCTGTCTTGCTGAAAGCACCTCCATCAAACATTGTCTATGATTTGCAGTTGGAGTTTTTGAAGTGGAGACCTTAGTATCAAATGTATAGCATTCTGCCTGAGGATATTTTTCCATATTGTTCATTTTCCCCCCAATCTGCTATAGTTATTGGACTTACACCTGTTCAAAAACAATGAAACAATAGGACTTGCTTTTATTGTCCCTTTATTAAGCATTCATTCTAGTTTTTATTGAAACCACAATTTTTCTTACTCATATTTCATTGATGAATGCTGTATTTTGAATAATTAGGTAATTACAGGCAAACATCTAACTGGCGTAAGCAGGATTGGAAACAGACCCAATTAGTTCACGTGAAGCTGATGATTCCATGCACTAGAGCCCAGGTGGGCTAGGGAGTCAGTGGATGGCCAAGAAGACTCAGTATTTCCTCGGTATCAGTCAATATATTTACTTAATGGAAGAAGAGGTTGGTTATACAGATAGATCTACTAGCCAGAGACTTACTTATTGATGGATTGATAGATTGATTGATTGATTGAGTTGGAGTCTCACTCTGTTGTCCAGGCTGGAGTGCAGTGGCA
This sequence comes from Cephalopachus bancanus, assembly GCA_027257055.1. Taxonomy (NCBI): domain Eukaryota; kingdom Metazoa; phylum Chordata; class Mammalia; order Primates; family Tarsiidae; genus Cephalopachus; species Cephalopachus bancanus. The sequence continues at coordinate 196,731 of JAPVLO010000673.1, read as the reverse complement.
CTCTCATCGCTACCCCAGCATCGACCTGCTGGGCTCTGGCGATCTTTCCACCTTAGCCTTCCAAGCAGCTGGAACTACAGGTGCACGCTACCGTGCTTGGCTAACTTTAAAAAAAAATGTATTGGAGAGACGAGGTCTCACCAAGTTGCCCAGGCTGGTCTCAAACCCACATGCTCAGGCAATACATTCGCCTAGGCCTCCCAAAGTGTTGGGATTACAGGCTGAGCCACCAAGCCCAGCGGACAGAGACTTATTTAAAAGGTATTTACTCTTAGAATTAGCACAGTGCCTGGTCAATTAGTTGTAAATATTTGTTGAATTCATGCATAAATAGTCATGAATGACAGCTTCCTTAAGCTGTCATGAGGGACTTTCATATCTTTTCTCTGTTCATAAAGTTAACTCCTGTATTTCCTGAACACTCCTCTTTACTATGTAACTGGGAGGAAAATCCATCATTAGACTGACCTTGAGAAGAAGGTAGCTCATCAGCAGAATCCTGCACCCTCTCCCCTGCATTTTCTCCCCAGAGTTATGAGTAATGAAAAGGAAGAGCCTTCTTCAGATTGATCCACTACAGAGTACCCTCTTATTCTCTTGTGTGGGAGGTGCTTGCAGGAGCTCCAGTGAGACCTGGTGACTGAGTCACTCTCCCCAAGATGCTGGACAACCCTGAGATTTGCAGGTGGGAGCTGCTTGAGAAAAATATTTTCTGAACACCATCTAAATATTAGACCTAGTTCAGTTGGGATTCACAGACAACTCTTCGCTCGGTGGCTCAGCCTGTAATCCCGCGCTTTTGGGAGGCTGAGGTGAGTGGATTGCCTAAGCCCGCGGGTTCGAGACCCACCTGGGCAGGCGAGACCTCATCTCTACAATAAATAAAAAAATTAGCCGGGCGTGGTAGCACGCACCTGTAATTCCGGCTACTCGGAAGGCTGAGGTGGAAGGATCGCCAGAGCCCAGCAGGTAGAGGCTGCAGTGGCCGGAAGCGACAGAGTGAGACTCTGGGCGACAGAGTGAGACTCCAACTCAAAACAACAACAACAACAACAAAAAACTCACTGTGTGCCAGAGGGAGACATCATGACAAATTATTCAGGTACATATGTTTTAAGTCCTGTAATAAAGGAATGCTCCCCCAAGAGAGTTCAGTTAGGGCTTCAGGGGCTGATTGTAAGCCTCCAGCTAAGATTTCTTGCAGCCAATATGAAGAATATGTCATTGACATCAAAATAATCTGCTTTCCATGTGAGGGTCAACGGTCTTTGATTTAACAGCCAGGTGAAGATTATCTACGGTACTCCTCATGATGGACAAAAACCTTAGCCAAAGCTGTAGATTTGAAGAAATCACAGACTCTTAGGGCTGACTCTCTTAATAACTCTTAGTGTGAACTAATGACACCACATCAAAGTGCCTTATCTGGTGCACTAGCTGCAAGCACTGTCTTCCTGCCCTGTTCCGTCTGTGGGAAGTCCTCACATTTAGTGGAGTCCTACTGGGGCATTTTGGAAATCCAGGGTGTACCTAAAATATACAAACTCAGCAGAGTGCTGAATCTGAAAGAGGACTGAATCTGAACACAGTGAAACTGAGTTCTGTGTGCTGTCTGTGATATAAGTGGATCAATTCATTTGGCTGGGAAATTTGAAAATTATAGATTTATCATTTCATGGTTACTCTTACCATCTCCTAGGTACTCAGTTTATTTGTCAGCTCTCCTCTGTGAGGGTCGACTTGAGGGGCAGCCTCACTGTCTGTGAGCAGTGCTGAGCCTGCTGTGTTCTCACACCCTTTTATAGTGACCCCTTCTTTCCACTTGAGTTCTCTGTGGAAAGAGAAGCCAGTGAAAATTGTGACAAAATTTACATAACACACATTTTACTTCTCCACTATCATAAGTGTATAATTCAGTGGCACTAAGAATATTTGCAATAAGATGCAACCATTGCCATTATTTGCTTTAAGAACTTTTCATGTCTGAAACAGAAACTCCTTACTGTGAAACAAAGACTACACAGTCTCCTCATTCCCCAACCCCATGTGTCTCCTAAGTTTCAGTTTTTCATAAAAGTTGAACTGACAATATTGGTCTTTTGTGTTCAGCTTATTTCACTTAGCAAGTGTTCTCAAGTTTCAACCTTGTTGTATTATGTATCAGAATTCTGTACCAACTCTATGTTATTATCAACATACTTTAATTGACATTAGAATGGAAAAGGTCAAAGGCTTTCATTCTTGCTTCCATGGTGGCTGTCTGTGAAACTAACTGAAGTATAGTGAGAACAATTTCTACAAGACAGGTTGTATATAGAGTTATGCAATTAAGGAATCTGGAGACTAAAACCAGATTGTTTTCAAGTTAATTTGCACTTTGAAACCAATACTGAGGTTGTCGATGACCAAACTGGCACTGGTGGGACATATGTTTTGACTCTACACTGGTCCATGGTCCAGGAAACTGTTCTCATGGGGAAGGGACCATAGTTTTCTTTACTAGAAATCAAGGCCAACTTGTCATCATACCGCGGACAAATGACAGCAGAGGACTGTTCATTAAACCTATTTCCTAGACTTTGTGAAGACAAAGAGTCTGCATTTAAGAAAATTATTTCTCCTAATTCCAGAAAATTCAATGAAATTTAGAGGTAGCAGAACTCATGTATTCAGAACTGAGCTTCCTATTTGCAGCAATGTCCCCATTCTCAGGATGGAGCTTGCTTTTCAGGGACACACAGTGTGAGAGATAAATAAGGAATCTTCCTTTTTGATATTGTCAGGTAGGAAACAATTCCTTATTATTGTTATTTATTTTAAAGATGTGGGGTACAATTCAGTTAGGTACACTAATGTTGATTATTCAGATACCCTTGTTGTTCAGGTGTGCCCCTCTGTCCCTTAGCAGTTTCCCTCAAATGCCAATCCCATTCCCACTTCTCTGGAAGTTTCCCACTACTGCCAATTCTTTTCTTATAATATTATGATAACTGTTCAAGATCCGCTTATGAGTGAGAACATATGGTACTCTGTTCTTTGTTTCTGTGAATGATCACTGAGTTTGATAGACTCTAAATCCATCCAAGTTGCTGCAAAGTCCATATGTTTGCCTTTCTTTATGCTGCATAATATTCCATTGTGCATATGTAGCTCATTTTTAAAAAAAATCCAGTCCGGCTTTGATGGGCAGCATGGTTGGTTCCTTGTTTTTGCTATTGTAAATAGAGCTGCAGCAACCATATGTGTGCAGGTATCTTCTTTGTAGAATGATTTGAGTTCCTCTGGGTATATTCCCAATAGTGGAATTGCTGGGTTATATGGAAGGTCAATATCTAGTTCTTCTTTTTTTTTTCTGAGTTGGAGTCTCACTCTGTCGCTCAGACTGGAGTGCAGTGGCTGCTCCCGGCCACCGCAGCCTCGACCTGCTGGGTTCTAGCGATCCTTCTGCCTCAGCCTTCCAAGTAGCCGGAATTACAGGCATGCACTACCACGCCCGGCTGAGTTTTTGATTTATTGTAGAGATGAGGTCTCGCTGCCCAGGTGGGTCTTGAACCCGCGGACTCAGGCAATCCACTCACCTCAGCCTCCCAAAGGTGCGGGATTACAGACCGAACCACCGAGCCTGGCAATATCTAGTTCTTAAAGAACTCACCACACTGTCTTCCAAAGTGGTTGCACTAGTTTGCGTTTCTACCAGCAGTGTAGAAGCATTCCTTTTTCTCACATGCTCTCCAGCATCTGTTGCTGTTTGTTTATTTAATGATGGCCATTATTTTAAAAATTATTTTATTTTTTTATTATAAAGAATGGGATACAATTCAGAGTTAGGTATACAAATGTTGATTATGCAGGTACCCTTGTTGATGAGGTATGCCCCTCCCTCCCCTAGCAGTTTCCTACTACTACCAATTGCTTTCTTATAGTATAATTGTTCAAGGTCCACTTATTAGTGAGAACATATGGTACTATGTTCTTTGTTTCTGTGATGGATCACTGAGTATGATTGACTAAATCCATCCAAGTTGCTGTGAAGTCTATATGTTCGTTCTTCTATATGGTTGCATAATATTCCATTGTGTATATGTACCACATTGTTTTTAATCCAGTCCAGCTTCGATGGGCAACATAGTTGGTTTCCTGTTTTTGCTATTGCTGACAGAGCAGCAACAAACATACACGTGCAGGTAATAATGGCCATTATTACTGGGGTTAGTGGTATCTCAGTGTGGTTTTGATTTGCATTTCTCAGATGATGAGTGAGGCTGAGAACTTTTTCATGTGTCTGTTGGTTGCCCTTTTGAGTAGTGTCTGTTCATGACTTTTGCCCACTTTTTAATGGGGCTGTTAGTTTTTATCCATTTGGCACATTTGAGTTCCTTGCATTTCCTAGATGTTAGGCCTTTGTCAGATATACAGTAGACAAATATTTTTTCTCATTCTGTGGGCTGTCTCTCTGCTTTCTTGATGGTTTTGTCTGCTTTGCAGAAGCTTGTCAGTTTGATGAAGTCCCACTTGCTATCGTATTTCTTATGGTATGGGCAGTTAGGGTTCTGAGAGGAATTGGTTGCCAGTTCCAATTTCCATAAGGGTGTCTCCTATGTCTTCCAAGATTCTTATAGTTTGGAATTTTATGTTTAGGTCTTTGATCCATTTAGAGTTAATTTTTGTGTATGGTGATAAGGAGGGGTCCTGTTTCAATCTTCTGTATGTGATCAGCCAGTTTTCCCAGCACCGTTTACTTAATGGGTTCTCGTCTCCCAGTGGTTGTTGTTGGAGGCTTTGCAAAATGAGTTGATTGAGAAACTGAGACTTTGCTTTTGGAATCTTTGTAGTGTTCCATTGGTCCATATGCTTTTTCTTGTATCAATACCAGTCTGTTTTGATTACTGTAGCCTTATAGTAAAGTTGGATGCCTGGAAGTGTGATACTGCCTGCTTTGTTTCTTTTGCTAGGATTGTTTTGGCTATTCGTGGTCATTTATGTTTCCATATGAATTTCTGTATTGACATTTCCAGGTCTGAGAAGAATGATGTTGGTTAACTTAAAGGGTATTGCATTGAGTCTGTGATTGCCATTGGTAGGATGGACACTTTAACGATGTTGATTCTTCTTGTTCATGAGCACAGAATATTTTTTGATTTGTTTGTGTCTTCTTGGATTTCTTTGAGCAGTGTTTTGTAGTTCTCATTGTAAAGGTCTTTCACTTCTCTGGTTAGGAAGATGCTGAGCTATTTCATTTTTTTGGCTATTGTGAATAGGATTGTTTTTAACTTGGATCTCTGCCTCTTGTTGTTGGTATATAAGAATGCAACTGTCTTTTGCACATTTATTTTGTACCCTGAGGCTCTGCTAAAGTCCTTTATCAGTGCAAGCAAGTTTTGAAAGATTCTCTTGGCTTTTCAAGGTATAGGATCATATCATCAGCAAAGAGGGATAACTTGACTTTCTCTTTTCCTAGTTGAATACCCCTGATTTTCTTCTCTTGTATAATTGCCCTAGCTAGGACATTCAACGCAATGTTGAACAAGAGGGCTGAGAGAGGGCAGCCTTGTCTTGTTTTAGCTTTCAGGGAAAATGTTTCCAGTTTCTGTCCATTTAGCAATATGTTAGCTTTGGGTTTACTGTAAACGGCACTTACTATTTTGAGGTATGTTATTTCTTTACCTAGGTGTTTGAAGGTTTTTATCAAGAAGTGATGCTGAATTTTATCAAAAGCTTTTTCTGCATCTAATGATATAATCAAGTGGTTCTTGTTTAAATACATCAGTTGATGTATTTAATTGCATTTTTGGTCTTGTGAATGTTGAACCAGTCCTGCATCCTGGGAATGAAGGTGACTTGGTCATGGTGATTTTTTGAATGTGATTTTTGATCCAATTGGCTAGAATCTTGTTGAGGATATTTGCATCTATGTTCATAAGGGATATTGGTCTGTAGTACTCTTTTTTGGTTGAATCTTTACCCAGTTTGGGTAACAATGTGATGTCAGTTTTGTAAAATGGTTTGGGGAGAAATTCACCTTTCTCAATTGCCTGGAATACTTTCAGTAGGATTGGTATCAGCTTCTCCTTGTATGTTTTGTAAAATCATGCTGGAAAGTCATCCAGTTCAGGATTTTTTTTGCAGGTAGTTTTTGAATGACAGAGTCAATTTTCTGGGTTGTTATTGTTCTATTTAGTGTCTCAGTGTCTTCTTGCTTCAATCTCGGAGGGTTGTGTGATGTCAGAAAATCCTCGATTTCATTTAGATTATCAAGTTTGTTTCCATATAGGTGTACAAAGAAATCTCTGATAATCTTTTGTATTTCTTCAGAGTCAGTTGTGATTTGATCTTTTGTATTTCTGATTGTGTTTATTTGGGCTTTTTCTCTCTTTTTCTTGGTCATTCTGGCTAGGGGTCTGTCACTCTTTTAAATTCTTTCAAAGAACCAACTTTTTGTTTTGTTGATTTTTTTTTGAGTTGGAGTCTCACTCTGTCACCCAGACTGGAGTGCAGTGGCCGCTCCTGGCCTCCGCACCCTCGACCAGCTGGGCTCTGGCGATCCTTCTGCCTCAGCCTTCCAAGTAGCTGGAACTACAGGCATGTGCTGCCATACCCGGCTGATTTTTTGATTTATTGTAGACATGAGGTCTCGCTGCCCAGGCGGGTCTTGAACCCACAGGCTCAGACAATCTACTCACCTCAGCCTCCCAAAGGCGTGGGATTACAGGCTGAGCCACCAAGCCCGGCTTTTGTTGATTTTTATATGATGCTTTTTCTTCTATGTCCCATATTTTGGTTCTTAGTTTGGTGATTTGGATTCTTCTGCTAAAGTTGGGGTTTCTGTGGTCTTCTTTTTCCAGCTGTCTTGGGTGATTTGTTAGGCTTTCAATTTTTTATCTTCCAATTTCTTGATGTGTGCTTGTTGAGACATAAATTCCCTTCCTATAACTGCTTTCATGGCACCCCAGAGATTTTAGTAAGATGTTTCTTCATTTTCATTTGTTTCCAGGAAATTTCTGCTTTGATTTCAGTGTTGACCCAGTAGTTGTTCAGTATCATGCTGTTTAGTGTCTATGTCTTTGTGGACTTTAGGGATTTTGTGTTGGTGCTGATATTTATTTATTTATTTGTTTATTTATTTAAGTTGGAGTCTCACTCTGACACCCAGACTAGAGTGTAGTGGCTGCTCCTGGCCACCGCAGCCTCGACCTGCTGGGCTCTGGCAATCCTTCTGCCTCAGCCTTCCAAGTAGCTGGAACTACAGGCGCATGCTACCACACCTGGCTAATTTTTGATTTCTTGTAGAGATGAGGTCTTGCTAAGTTGCCCAGGTGGGTCTCAAACCCACGGGCTCAGGCAATCCACTCACCTCAGCCTCCCAAAGGTGCGGGATTATGGGCTTAGCCACTGAGCCCGGCTAGCTGATATTTATTTTTGTTCCACTGTTATCTGAGAAGGTGCATGGCAATATTTCCACCTTATGACATTTGTTTTTTCTGATTTATGGCTACAAATATGATCAATTTCAAAGTACGTTCCATGTGGTGATGAGTAGGTTGTATATTCTATGATTGTAAAGTATAATAATCTGTAGGTTTCTATTAGACCTTTTGGTCAAGTGTCAAGTTTAGGTTCTGGATCTCCTTGTTGATTTTTTGCCTTGATGATCTATCTAGGTTGTTAGTGGGGTATTCAAGTCCCCTGCTATAAAGTGTTAGAATCCATATCATTTTTTTTTTTTTGGTTTACTTAGTAGTTGCTTTATAAATGCTGGTGCTACTGTGTTTGGTGCATATATGTTTAGGATGGATATTTCTTGTTGGAATGAGCCGTTTATCATTATATAGTGTCCTTTTGCATCTTTTAAAAATTTTCGATAGCTTAAAAGTTGTTTTGTCTGATATTAACATCATGACTCCTGCCTTCTTTTGTGATCCATTTGCCTGTAAAGTCATTTTCCATCCTTTAACTTTGAGTCTGTGTGCATTCCTTGTTTTGAGATGAGTGTCCTAGATGCAGGAAATAATTGGGTCATAGTTTCTGGTACAGTTTGTCATTCTATGTCCTCTCAGTGGTGAATTTAGTCCATTCACATTCAGGCTGATTATTGAAATGTGATTGTTTATCCCTGTCATGAGGTTCTTATAAAGTTTTTTCTTTACTTGTTTTATTTTGGCTTTAGGGCTGATGTATGTGTGTGTTTTCAATTTTCTTGTTGCCTTGTATTATTTGTTGATTCTGTGCTCTACTGTTATCTACTGTTATACTGGAAGTTTGTGGTCATTCTTTTTTTTCTTTCTTTAAAAAAAATTCTCCTTTAGAGCTGGTCTGGAAGTTGCATAATTTCTTAGGGATTGTATGTCTGGGAAGAATTTTAATTTTCCATCACTGATGAAGCTGAGCTTGACTGGATAGGAAGTTCTTGGTTGATATTGTTTACCTTTGAGGATTCTGAATTTAGGACTCCAGTCCCTTCTTGCTTGTAGTGTTTCTGCTGTGGGCTTCTTTGTATCTCTTTTGCTTGGCTGGTCACATCTCTGGTGAGATTGGGAAAGTTTTCTTTGATTCCCTTCTGGAATACTTGCTCCAAGTTGCTCTCCATTTTGTTTTCCTCTTTCTGGATACCAGTCAGCCATAGATTCAACCTACTGATATAATTGCATATCTCTTGTAGCTTTTGTTCTTTCTTTCTGAGTATTCTTTCTATGTTTAATACAGATAGAGTTAATTTTATGTTCTGGTCTTCAAGTTCTGAGATTCTTCCTTCAGCTAGATTAATTCTGCTTTCCATGCTTGTCATCTTGCTGTTATTTCCTGGGTGAAAATTTTTATTGCCAAAATCTCTGTTACAAGTTCTTTCAGTGTTTCATCTTGTCTATTTTGAGTCTTATTTACTTGTTCAATTCATTCCCTAATCCCTGTTGTATTCTGTGGCCAGTTGTTGGTGACTTCTATTGTTTAGGCTCCAAGGTCTGAGTTTTCAGGAGTTTTCTCTTTGTTACACTCGAAATTGCCTGTGGCCTTCCTTTGGTTTTTCCTCATTTGTGACAGATCTCTTGTTTTTATCTTTAGTTCTGTTATTCAATGTCAGTGGGAGAGGCTTTTCCTTGTGATGTTTGCTCAGACCTCTATTCTTCCTTGATTTGTGCTCTGGATTTGTTCTATTTTGAAATAGGATGGTGGATGGGAAACTTTGCTGTCTTTTGTAGTTTTTGAAAGTCAAATAAAGTAGGGGATGGGGTGCTAGGATTCAGAAACTAGTTGCAAATTACAATGTTCACTGATTGTGGTATGTGTTCCCTGAGGCCTACTTTCCACCAATCTATATGATGATTTAAGGCAGAAATCAATGCAAAACACAACTGAATACAAATACACTCACCCCCAAAACCAAACTGGAATAACAACAAAGTGAAACAAAAGATACAAACAACAACAAAAAACCAAGAAATTGAACACACACACACACACACACACACACACACACACACACGCCTAGCACAAAGTGAATGGAGAAGAAAAACAGAAAAACCAGAAAAAAGAAGGAATTCTGATTGAACCCTCACACATATATTGACACACACCTTAAACCATAAAAAATGAAAAATAAAAAAGCAGAAGAACAAAGAGCAAAGCCAAGCCACCACCACCAACAAAATTGAATCATTCACATACAGACATAAGCAGAAAACAGCAAATAAAAGAAGAGAGAAACAGATAAAGAAGAGAAAAAAATTTAGGGGTAGATGCCAATCAAACCATCATTACACATTCATGCACAAAGCGAAAATATTTTGAAAAATAAGATAAACTAGCAAACAGGCAAACAATTTTTCAAAGTTAAAAATTAAAAAAAAAAATCCTGCCCTTTTGTGGCAGGCTCCGTAATTGTTCCTCTAACCAGATATCACCTGCAGACCCACTTCTTTCATTGTCTCTTCAGTATCTGTAGCAGGGAAGGAGAGGGGGCAGTGGAGGTGGGTGGAGCTGCAGCCCTCCCCTCCCACTCTTGTATGACCAGGGAGATCTTCTCTGCTAGGGAGGTGGGGGATTGTCTCTTCCCCAGGTATGCACTCATGGGGGGGTACCCCAGCCAGGTCTATCCTGGAATGGAGCTCTCCTATTGTGACTCGTGTCCAGGCTCCACCTGAGTTTGTGCCTCTTAGTCATAACCCAGCTGTGTGGGTGTGATGTTCAGAGGATTGCTGGGGAGGAGGGGGGTTGGGTCAGCTCTGGATTTACCACTGGTCTCTTTGGAGTCCTTCCTCATTCTTTTCTGGCCACACCCTTTGTCCTGTGGCTGGATCAGGGTAGGAGGTGGGGTGCCTGGGACTCAGCATTCATCATGTTTCTCTAAAGTTTGTGCTTCTAGCATATTCCCTCTGTGTCACAATCAATCACTGAGTAGTTGATCTACCAGCCACAGATATCAGAACTGTTGCTCCATGGTGAGAAAATTGGAGCACTTTCCTGCCCCACCTTCAAGATGGTGGTGGTGTTCCTCTATTGTCCTCTTCCTGGGACTCTGACTCTGGACTCCTTCCACAGCACCTGCTGTCAGTGCCCTGCCAGGCACTGAAGTGGTGAGGCAAAGCCAGGAGCCAGCCATCTCTCCCACTGCACTGATGAAGGAGAGCCTGGGGCAATAGTTTTTCCCAGCAGTTTTTCACAGGAAAGCTTTTGTTCATTTTAAAGAAAATAATGACGTCGGCTTCTGTGTCCTGGTAAGAGCCAGGGACCAAGCAGAGAAGCGTCAGCACCAGTTGTTTCACCAGGGCCCTGGCCACTTGCTCACAACTCCCTGCTTGGTCAGTCTCTCCCAGCACTTTCTTCCTAGGAAGGGCTTCATTGATTAAAAAAAATGGTGCTCAACTTGTGCCTCCTGGGAATCTCTAGGGTTCAAGCCCAGCAGCTGTGGGACTAGCTGCTGCATCAGGAGAGCCCTGGCTGCTAGCTCCCTAGCTTTCACTCACTCAGCCACTCACACCCCACTCACTCACCAGCACATATGCAAAATTTTCCACACACTCACGCACACCAGGACTCACATAGTCTGACTAACTCAGTTGCCATCTTCCTGACTCTCCATAATTGCACATCTCTTGTAGGTTTTGTTCTTTCTTTCTGAGTCTTCTTTCTATGCTTTTTACAGATCAGGTTAATTCCATGTTCTTGTTGTCAAGTTCTGAGATTCTTTCTTCAGCTAGAGTAATTCTGCTTTCCATGCTTATCATCTTGTTATTTATTTCCTGAATGAAATTTTTTTATTGCCAAAAATCACTGATACAAGTTATTTCAGTGTTGCATCTTGTCTTACTTGATTCTTATTCACTGTTTCCATCCATTCTCTAATCTCTGTCTTTGGCAGCTTGCATTGTTTGCTCTCCGAGCTCTTATTTTTCAGATGTTTTCTCTTTAGTGCACTTGAAATTACCTGTGGTCTTCCTTTGGTTTTTCTTCATTTGTGACAGATGTCTGTTTTTCTCTTTAGTTCTGTTATTCAGAGTCAGCAAGAGAGACTTTCCCTTCTGATTTTGGCTCAGTCCTCTATTCTTCCCTGATTCAGGCTTTGGATTTGTTCTAAACTGAATTAGGACTGTGGGTGGGAAGCTTTGCTGTCTCTTGTAGACTTGAAAGCCATATAAGGTAGTGAACGGGGAGCTGGGATTCAGAAAATATATGCAAATTACAACATTCACTGATTGTGGTATGTGTTTCTGAGACCCACTTCCCACCATCACTCTATATAATGATGCAATGGGTATGGGTGTGTACTCCCTGAGCCTGAGATACAGTGACAAAAAAGAGGAACATAAAGAAAAATAGACTGAAATAAGATGAACAAGAATAAAAAAAGAAAGAAAAAAACAGAATAATAAACACAGAACACAATGCAAAAAACAATTGTACATACACACACAGACATACACACATACCCCCAAAACAAACTGGGATAACAACAAAGTGAAACAAAATAAACAACAACAGCAACAATAACAACAAAGAACAAGAAACCTAAGCACACACATATGCATAACACAAAGTGAATCAAGAAGAAAAACAGACAGCCCAGAAAAAAATAAAAATAAAAAAGGAATTCAGATTAAACCCTCACATGTATTGACACACATCTTAAACTATAAAAAAACAAAAAACAAAAAAAAACCCCCAGAAGATCAAAATAGCAAAAGCAAACCAACAACAACAACAACAATATGGAAAGATGAACACTTATTATTCACATACATACTTAAACAGAAAACAACAAACAAAAGAAGAAAGAAACAGGAGAAGAAAAGAAAAAAAAGGAAATGGAGGACTTTCTGACATCACACAACCTTCCCAGGTTGAAACAAGAAGAAATTGAGATCCTAAGTAGACCAATAACGATCCAGGAAATCGACTATGTCATAAGAAAACTACCTACCAAACAAACAAACAAACAGCAAAAAAAGTCCTGGACCAGATCACTTTCCACAGAATTCTGCAAAAAATACAAGGGGGAACTGATACCAATTCTATTGAAGGTATTCCAGGCCACTGAGAAGACAGAACTCTCCCCAGATTATTTTATGAAGCCAACATCACATTGATACTCAAACCAGGTAAAGATCCAATAAAGAATGAGAACTGCAGGCCAATACCCCTGATGAACATAGATGCTAAAATTCTCAACAAGATCCCAGCAAAGTGGATTCAACAACACATCTCAAAAAGCATCATCCCTGGAATGCAGGTCTGGTTCAACATTCATAAGACCATAAACATAACTAAATACATCAACAGACATAAAAACAAAAGCCACATGATTACACCATTAGATGCAGAAAAAGCTTTTGATAAAATCCAGCACCCCTTCTTGATAAAAACCCTCAAACACCTAGACATAGGTGGAAATTACCTCAAAATAGTAAGAGCCATGTATGAGAAAAATCACAGCCAGCATACTGCTAAACAAACAGAAATTGGAGCCATTTCCCTTGAAAATCGGAATAAGACAAGGATGCCCACTCTCACCTCTCCTGTTCAGCATTGTTTTGGAAGTCCTAGCTAGAGAAATCAGAGAAGACAAGGAGATCAGGTGTATCCAAAAAGGAAAAGAGAAGTCAAGTTATCCCTTTTTGCTGATGACATGATTCTATACCTCAAAAACCCAAGAGAATCTCAAAAATCTCCTTGCATTGATAAAGGACGTTGGCAAAGCCTCAGGGTTTAAAATAAATGTGCAAAAGACAATCACATTTCTTTATACCAATAATAAACAAACAGAAACCCCAATAAAAAGCAAAATTCTATTCACAATAACCACAAAAAAGGAAAGAAATACCTTTGCATCTTCCTAACCAGAGATGTGAAAGAACTTTACAATGAAAACTACAAAACACTGCTCAACGAAATCAAAGACAACACAAACAAGTGGAATAATATTCCATGCTCTTGGGTTGGAAGAGTCGCCATTTTTTTTTGAGTTGTAGTCTCACTCTGTTGCCCAGAGTGGAGTGCAGCAGCATGCTCCTGACCACAGCAGCCTTGACCTGTGGGGCTCCGGTGATCCTTCTGCATCAGCCTTCCATATAGCTGGAACTACAGACATGCACTACCATGCCTGGCTAATTTTTTTTGATTTATTGTAGAGACGAGATCTTGTCAAGTTGCCCAGGTGGGTTTCAAACCTCCGGACTCAGGCAATCCACTTGCCTTGGCCTCCCAAAGTGCTGGGATTACAGGCTGAGCCACCGAACCTGACCAAATCACCATTGTTAAGATGTCCAGTCTCCCTAAGGCAATCTGCAGATTTAATGCAATACCCACCAAATTGCCAGCAGCATTCTTCTCAGACCTGGAAAAAACAATACAGGAATTCGTATGGAAACATACATGACCATGAATAGCCAAAATAATCCTCAGGGAAAAAAAACAGGAAGTATCACACTCTCAGACTTAAAACTATATTATAAAACTACAATAATCAAAACAGCCTGGTATTGGTAGAAGAACAGGCATATCGACCAATGGAACAGAATTAGGATTCTAGAAGCAAAACATCAATTTCTCAACCAACTCATCTTCTGCAGAGCCTCCACCACCAACCACTAAGGAGAGGAGAACCTGTTCAGTAAATGGTACTGGGACAACTGGCTGCCCACATGCACAAGACTAAAACAAGACCCCTACCTATGACCATACACAAAAATAAATCCTAAATGGATCAAAGGCCTAAATGCAAAACCTCAAACTATAAGAAACTTGAAAATGTTGGAGACACCCTTATGGAAATTGGAACTGGTAACCAATTCCTGACCAAAATCCCAAGTGTCCATGCCATAAGAGGTAAGATAGACAAGTGGGACCTCATCAAACTGAGGAGCTTCTGCAAAGCCAAAACCTTCAAGAGAGCAGGGAGACAGCTCACAGACATAATTGCCAACTGTATGTCTGACAAACTTCTAACATCTAGGATCTACTGGGAACTGAAATGTGCTGAAAAGGAAAAAAAACAAAAACAAATAACCCCATTAAAAAGTGGGCAAAAGGTCTGAATAGACACTTCTCAAAAGAAGAAGTATGAGCAGTCAACAGATACATGAAAAAATTGTAGCCTCACTAGTCATCAAAGAAATGCAGATTAAAACTACACTGAGATACCACCTAACTCCAGTCAGGATGACCATCATCAATAACTCAAAAAATAACAGATGCTGGAGAGGATGTGGCAAAAAGGGAACACTTCTACACTGTTGATTGGAGTGTAAACTAGTATAGCCTCTGGAAAAGTATGACAATTTCTAAAAGTTCTAAAAGTCTACCTTCCATATGATTCCACAGTGCCCCTACTGGATATATACCCAGAAGAACTCAAATCACCCTATAAAAAAGATACCTGCACATTTATGTTTATTGCTGCATTATTCACAATAGCAAGAACATGGAAACAACTGTGCTGCCTTTCAAGGAGAACTGGATAAAAAAAATGTGGTGCATATACACAATGGAATATTATGCAGCCATAAAGAAGAACAAAGTCATGAACTTCACAGCAGCCTAGATGGTTTTAGAGTCTATAATACCGAGTGATCTTTCACAGAAACAAAGAACTGAGTATCACATGTTCTCACTCATAAGTGGAACTTCAACAACTCTCATAATACTATAAGAAAATAATTGACAGTAGCAGAAAACTTCAGGGGGGTAGGAGTGGGGAAGTGGGTTTGGCAGCAGTGGGAATCTGCCTGGGAAAGGGGGGCACACCTCATCAACAAGGGTACCTGCATAATGAATATTTGTATACCTAATCCTGATTTATTACCCCACATATTTAAAATAGAAAATTTAAAAGTTAAAAAAGAAAAGAATAAAAGAAAAATATTGGAGGGCTGCATATCAAACCCTCACATACACATTCATGCACAAAGGAAAATGTTTTAAAAATAGATGAACTAACAAAGAGGCAAAACACTTCTTAAAAAATTAAAAATTAAAAAAACCCTTGCCATCTTGTGTCAGGCTCTGTAATTGTTCCTGTACTCTGGTCTCTCCTGCAGAGCTTCCACCTCTTTGACTCTCTCTCCAGTGTCCAGAATAGGGAAGGAGGAGGGGTAGTGGAGGTGGGTGAGGCTTCAGTCCTCCTCTCCCTCTCTTTTATGGTAAGGGAGATCTCCTTTGGTGGGGAGGTGTGGGATTGTCTTCCCCAGGTACTCGTGGGGTTGCCCAAGCCAGGACTATCCTGGAATGGAGTTCTTCTATTGTGACTGACCTCCAGGCACTTTCCTGCCCCGCCTTCAAGGTGGTGGTGTGATGCCTCTCTTGTCCTCTCTGGTGGGACTCTGCCTCTGGGCTCTCTTTTTTTAAAAACAATATTTTTTATCATGGTTTTGTGGGGTACAGTTGAGGGTTAGGTATACAATTACGTTTCATTCAGGCACCCTGTTGATAAGAGGTATTTTCCCGTCCCCAGACAGATATTTGCTACTGTCAATCCCATCTCCCCCCCCGCATAGTTTCCCAGTACCGTCAGTCATTTTCTTATAGTATTACATTGGATGTAGGATCCAAGCTCAGCAGCTGCAGCACCAGCAGCTGCAGAGAGCCCTGACTGCTAGCTCTCTATCCCTCACTCAGTCTCTCACATGTCCAGTCACTCACCAGCATGTACCCCAAATTTTGCATACACTCACTCACTCACACCGAGACTCCCATAATCCAGCTGGCTCAGCTGCCATCTTCCCAACCTCCACACGATGGAATATTACACAGACATAAAGGAGGACAAAATTATGAACTTCACAGCAACTTGGATGAACTTAGAGTCTATAATACTGAGTGATCTATCACAGAAACAAATACCTGAGTACCACATGACCCTGAACAATTATCATAATACTATTAGAAAGGGATTGGCAGTAGTGGGAAACTGGCAGGAGGGTACCTAATCACAATAAGGGTACCTAATCACAACCAGGTGACATGGGGACCAAGGTGAGGCCCAAAATTTACCTACTCAATAACCATTTGTATGCCTAACCCTGAATTGTACCCCACTAGTTTAAAATTTAAAAAAATTTAAAAAAGATATGGAACTATTTGACTTGTCTCTCATGCCAGGTAATGGGCTCTGCACACTTCTGTTTAAAACCATTTTTTTCTGCTTGGGTACTTTCTCTTGCCTCCTCCTCCAGAAACATTTTATACAATTGTTGTTTTTCCCTCCTGCATCTTCAGTGTTTCCTTCTCTAATGAATCATTCAATCGCAGCTCAAACATGTTATTCTACTTCTTGTCTTAAAACACCAACCGAGTTCACATTTTCCATCTCTTCCTTCCTTTAGAGAAAATCTCATCAAAAGAGTTTTCTATACTCTCTGCATTTCCACCTCCTCCTAAAATCCTCCTCCTCCTCCTTCTCTCTCTTTCCCTTTCTCTATGTCTTTCTCTCATCTTCTAATATCACTCTCTCTCTCTTAAATAGATCATTAAATTTATTTGTCTTGTTTTTAATAACAATACAGTCACAAGTTTTAAAAAAATCTTTAAAATGTCATTCTCACTTCAGGTCTTCAGGTCTTCAGGTCTTCAGGTATTCTTATCATTTTAGCAAAGATATATACAGTTATTATAGCTACTAATTTTAATATTTCCAGAGATACTTAATGTTAAAATAGTCATACATTGCCTATGTCATGCAAAATACACATTCTTCTGCATTATTTTTAAATAAAAATTTCATGTAAGGATGTGAGATACTATACAGGGTTAGCTCTAAAAATGTTTATTATGAGATACTCTTGTTGATTAGGTGTACTTGCCCCCCCAGCAGTTTACCATTACTGCCAATCTCGCTTTCTCTCCCCTGCCAGTTTCCCACTACAGCCAATCCCTTTCTTATAGTGTTATGATAAGTGTTCAGCGTCCGCTTATGAGTGAGAACATGTGGTACTCAGTTCTTTGTTTCAGTGATAGATCACTCAACATTATAGGCTCTAAGTCCTTCCAAGTTGCTGCAAAGATCATAATTTTGTCTTTCTTTATGGTTGCATAATATTCCATCGTGTATATGTACCACATTGTTTTATTTAGTTCTCTTTTGATGGGCAGTATGGTTCCTTGTTTTTACTATTATGAATAATGCTGCAGTAAATATGTGTGTGCAGATATCTTTTTCATAGAGTAATTTGAGTTCCTTTGGGTATATTTCCAGAAGGGAGATTATGGGGTCTTATGGAAGGTCGATTTTAGGAAACTGTTTCCCCCAGAGGTTGTACTAGTTTACACACCCACCAACAGTGTAGAAGTGTTTCCACTTCCCCACATCTTCTCTAGCATCAGTTGTTTTTTGACTATTGTTGATGACCCTCCTGACAGGAGTTAGGTGGTATTTCAATGCGGTTTTAATTTACATTTCTTTGATGATTAGTAAGGCTGAGTATTTTTTCATGTATCTGTTGGTTGCTCATATGTCTTCTTTTGAGAAGTGTCTAGTCATATCTATTGCCCCCTTTTTAATAGGGCTGTCGTGTTTCTCTTTTCAGCACGTTTGATTTCCTTGTAGATCCAGGATGTTAGGCCTTTGTCAGACACATGGTTGGCAAATATCTTTCCCATTCTGTAGGCTATCTCCCTGCTCTCTTGATGGTTTCTTTGCCTTTGCCAAAGCTTGTAGGTTTGATTAGGTCCCACTTGTTTATCTTATCTGTTATGGCATGGGCATCTGGGGTTTTGATCAGGAGTTGGTTGCCAGTTCCAATTTCCATAAGTGGGTCTCCTGCATTTTTTAAGGTTCTTATAGTTTGAGGCTTAATGGTTAGGTCTTTGAACCATTTAGAGCTATTTTTTTGTGAATGGTGATAGGTAGGGGTCTTGTATTAATCTTCTGCCTGTGGTCAGCCAGTTTTCACAGCAACACTTACTGATTAGGTTCTGCTCTCTCCAATGGTTGATAGTGGAGGCTCTGTCAAAGACGAGGTGCTTGAGAGAGTAAGGTTTGCTTCTGGACTCTATCCTCTTCCATTGGTTTATATGCCTGTTCTTGTTTGACTTGTCTTGGCGGTCCTTCCATGTCAGATTTGTTGCTCTTTGTATGTAGCTACAGAGTATTCTGTTCCATGAATGAACCATAATTTATACAGTATTGATATGGATTTTTTAGTTCAGCCTGGGCTTTGAGATTGTCAGCTAAACTGGTCAGCTGGTTGAGCCCCATAGAGGGTCAGTACGATGGGCTGGCAAGCCTGGCACAAGGAGTATTGGCTCTAATGGGTTAGTAAAGCCGAGTCCTGAGAGTGTTGCAGTCCCCAAAAGTGTCTCAGCTTCTGAATCTCGCCTTCTGCCTGCAGCTGTCCTAGTTCAGCTGGCTCTGTAAAATGGCAAGCCAGCCTCTGGGGTGCATGGCTCTTCAGCTCCCATGATCTTCTGTGGCTCTTCAGATCAGGGTTCTTGTCTCTCTCTCCCCTTTGAATAAGGGACACGTATTGCTGGAAAGTTGAGAAAGCAAGCCTGATTGCTAGGACAGAAAATCTCCCACAGTGGGAGGTTGCCAATTTGGAGCTGAAACCTGTTGCTTACATAGCCCTAAGATGAGGCAATTGGCTAGCACTAGCTGTGAGCGGATTAGTCAGCACTAGCTGTGCTGATTGGTCAGTACTAAGGACCAATTGGCAGAAGACAGGGACCTAATAGTGAGTAAATTCCTTGGAGGCGAGCAGCTTGGTTGTTTTTCTATACCAGTAGTAAGTATGGTAAGCTGTAGCTTGAGAGGCTTGCAAGGAGCTTGTTTACCAATGTGAGTGTATCAGGCCAGGAAGTTTGCTACATTGTTCCCAGGAGTTCCACCCTGTCTGTCTTCCTTTTATTTCTCTAGTTATCACCTCTCTCAGTACTGATGGCCGTTTTTGCTGTTACAAATCTTTTATTACAAATAATGCTGCATTATTAACTTTGCATGTATGTCACAGAACATGCATAAGCATATGTCTAGGATAAACTTCTAAATGAGGAATTATAGGGTGAAAAGAGTGTACTTTACATATATATATATGTTGGAAATTGACTTCTCTGGAGGTTGCAATCATCTGCACTGCCACTAGAGAGAGGGAGAAAGAGAGTGTCGGGGCCCACATCATGTCCACACTGTTGTTATCAAACCTTTTGGCCGTTTATATTTTGGTAAGTAACATATAATTATGTGTACATGTCATGTGAATGTCTTTTATTTTATGTTTGGTTTCTCATCTTTCCATATGTGTAAGAGCCATCTTTATTTTCTAGAAAGTATGACTTATGACCTACTGTAATTTTCTTATTAGTTTTCTTGATTTTGAATCACCATTTTACAGAAACTTTTCCTAAATAGGGGAAATTAACACTTTGACTATGGTATACATTACCAAGATTTTCTCCTCTTATTTATCTGTTGATTTTTTCTTTTTGATAAAAATCTTTGTTTTTGTCTTTATTAATATTTTCTTTAATATCTCCTAAATTTTATATTATAACTTAAATTGAGAGAACTGTAATAGAGTATACCATAAACTTAGGTTAAGAGCATGCTATAACCCAATAAATATGTAATCGGCTTGTGGACAATAGCACATTTTAGTTTTCTGCTTTAAAACATAACCTGTAGCTGTTTAAAGTTTCAGTTATGGGAAAAACTGCAAGCTCTAGTTCAAGCTTTAACCCCTTCCCTTGACCCACTTTCCCCTTAGCAGCAACCAATCAGGTGCCAGGGGAAAAATCACTTAAAGTTTCCAAATGTCTCTGCAACTTCACCAGCTAGTGGGCCAAAGTCAGCCCGAGTCAAGCTAGCCAATCCTCCACTATTGAGCTGACAGCCAGGGATTACTACCCAATTAAATGGTAACAAGACTGGAAAGTCCCCCCCAAACTCCTCTTCCCTTTGTGTAAAAGCATAAAAGGCATCTGCTTAAGGAAGTCAGGGTCTCTGGGTGTACTCCGCTGCATCGGTGGTCGACAGAGGTCCAGGCTCGAGCTTGCAAATAAAGACCCTCTTGAACTTTCATCGGAATTGGCTCTTCGTGGTCTCTCGGATTGAACTTTCGGCCACTACAAAATGTTTTCTCCACTATAAGTTAAAAACAATTTCCTATAATTTTTCCAAGTACTACTATATTTTATGATACATTTGGATTTATAACAAAATTATATGTAAAGCATATTTTCAACTTTATTTTATTTTACATGGCCACAGTTGTCTCAGTCCCATTCAATGAATAGTCCATGTTTTGTGGACTACTCTGATATGTAATCTATATCATATGCTAAGTTCCCGCAAGTACCTGTGTCTAATTTAAACTTGTCATTGATCTGATTTTATATATCAATCAGTACTACAATGTTGCACTTAGTTAGCTTTTACACTATGTTCTAATCATTTTTGTTTTTCCTCATTTTTTGGAAGATGTAAATGGGGTTTGCTTTTTCTTATTTATTCTCACTTCCTGTTTTTGTATATAGAGATTGCCTATTGGTTACTTATATGAGGGTCACATATGAATGCATTATTACTATGATAAGAAAAACAGTAAAAAAAATTAGGGTTGAGTTATTGTGAGCCTTGAGTGACACTGTAATATAGTTTGTTCTTTATAAGTTCATATTGCCTGACATTGTTACCTAGGCTTGTAGCTGGCAATGAATGCTCTAAAACGACAATTACTAACAGACAGGTGGATCAGATGAAATGAATGGGAGAGGCTGATATTTGCATGGGAAGGGGATGGAGCCCCAGAAACATCTCATTGAGGGATCATGTCCCAAATGGCTCTGGTCTCTAATTTGTCTATAGTCCTTGTGCAGGCAACCACAAGGCTTCCCAGCATCTTGATAAGCCAGCCTTGGTCAGCAGATTTCCCTCCAACTTCTGCAAGCACCTCCTGAATTAGGGGACATGGAAAGGTTCTCTTTAGTCACTGAAGTCTTGAAAGCCTCACCCACAGGTGTGGTGCAGTGCTCTACTTGGCACAGAATGGAGGAAAGGTAAGGGCATATCCCAAGAATACTAATCTTTCCAAAGTCAGCTAAGGGTTTTCTCTAAGTTCACTTTCCTATATTTCCACCTTGGGATGCCTCATGCAGAGAGTCATGGGTTTGCTTCTAGGAAAGGCAGGAGACATGAAGCTTCCTTCAGGAAACTCGGGGCCGGTAGACCCAATTGTGGGAGTTCCAAATGGGATTAAACAGAACTTTTTCCTTCTGATCCATCTCCTGGCATGTCCTTTATTGTAACCATTCAGTCTGCTGTCATGGAGAGAATGCTGCCTCTTCATTTCACTTAAACACACGGGGGTATGCAAGCACTGCTGCCCAAAACTGAACTGAGGTAAATGCAGGTTTCCTTCTTTTTAGAGTTATTGCTCTTTGTGTATCTGAAAAGGTCCAAGGAAGAAACAGAGAATTCAAACTGAAGTAACTGAGGAGTGCTTCATGTAGGGGCTGTTGACCACAATGGGCAGGGTTAAGAGAAATAGACAACACGTGGGAATCACTCTAAAGCAGTAACAGGGAAGCACAACTCCAAACCTAGGCTCAAAGGGACAGGGAAATTTTAGCAGGTACCATTGAGATTATAGCCACCACTGTAGCTGTTGCAGCAGAAGGGAATGGCCAGGCGGTGGAGAAGCAGTGTGTGGCCATAACAGCCTCATTCGCAGAGGGCCAGGGGGGTGGCTGGTCGCTCTCCTCCTGCCCCCTAGTCTTCCAGTAGAGTCTCCCAATGGCTCCATTTAGCCAGAACCAGAAGTAAAATGATTCCACGGATGGGGTACAGAGATGCCACCTTCTTGAGAGACCAAACAGGATGGGTAGGATGGAAGAAAATCTTTATGGCCAATGAGACTGTTCCTCACACCCCCTTATCTCGTCCTACCTCCTGGGATTTTATATCTGAATGTCATTGAATTATGTCTCATTTCACCTCCATCAGAGTTTTTTTTCCCTTTTCACCTTCTTTCCCTACTGCCACTTTTATAGAGTAATACCCACATGGAATGTAATTTGTGTGTGTGTGTCAGGGTCTCACTCCATTGCCCAGACTGGAGTGCAATGGCATGATCATGACACACCACAGCCTCAAGCTCCTGGGCTCAGGTAATCCTTCTGCTTCAGTTGCATGAGTAGCTAGAACTACAGGTGTGCACCAACACATGCAGCAAATTTTTGGATTTTCTGTAGAGACAAGGGCTTGATATGTTGCCCAGGTTGGTCTCGAACTCCTGTACTCAAGCAAATCTCTCCCCTCGGCCTCTCAAAGTGCTGGGATGGTAGGTGTTAAGTCACCACATCAAGCCTGGAATGTAATTTTTGAAAGAGAAAACATACTACTTATAATTTTGGCTATGTTAATCAATACCCAAAATAGAAATGACTTAAACCAGAAAGTGCAGTCAATTCTCTGTATTCATGCATTCTACATTTGCAGATTCCATCAACCATGGATCCAAAATATTTTCTATTAACAAAAAGTTAGTTGAACAGGGACAAATGTTTTTCTTCTCATTATTATCCCAAACTGTGGTGAAATATAGTGTTTATATTGTATTATATATTACAGCATCACAATTATTTGACATATACAGGAACAGATGCAAATACTATGCAATTATATATAAGGAGTTTGAGCATCCGCAAACTTTTGTGTCTTTGAGGATCCTAGAACCAAGCCCCTGTGGATACCCAGAGATGATTGTATTTTAGACCTAGCTGGAGACTGCAAGGCATGATACATTAGGACTCCTGTTTCCCCCTGATCCCTAGAAGATGTCCTCATCCTTGTGGTCCTGCAGGGCTCCAGTCACAACCGTACTTCAGTCAAATACAAGAGGAAGGGGGAGAGGGAGACTGAGCTTCTTCTATTAAGCCTGTGACTCAGAACTTGGTTACATCACTTCTGCTTGCCTCCTATTGATCAGCACTTAGCCATACGATGTCATCCAGCATGAGATAGACTGGGATTGGGGTCCGTCTCAGCTCTCATTCTCAGAATTGTTGCGTCAGAAGAGGAGAATGGAGACTGGGGAAACTAACAGTCTCTGCAGCCCCTGACTGTCTCTTGTTCTTTGCTCACGTGAAGATTTTTCATGAGCTCCTCAGAAATCATGATGATGGGGCAAAGAACAGTGGAAAAGTCTCAGGCCGAATTCCAGGACACCGGGTGTTGGGTCTGGTCTCCACTGCATGATCTCAGGAAAAGTCTTTGACTTTAAGCTTCAGCCTCTATCTATGTTAAATGGGGGATATCCCAATCGACTTTAAGGAACACATGCTAAAGTTGCCTTTAAGGAACACATGCTAAGGTCTGGTGATACTGTAGTGAAATATATAGACATGAATTTGTACTTAAAGGATTTCAGAATTATCGGGGAAGAAATACTTCCCACTTTAAATATAGACAAACTAAGCATTAGTGTCTTGAGTGGGGATAACACTTTTCTGTTCTGGCCACTGAGGCTGTGGGAGCTTGTCTCTCTAAGAGATCTCAACATGGCTCACTCCCAGTGATTCTTGGCATCCCAGTAGAATGACGCCTCTCCCTTCCCCTTGGAGGCCTCCTGCCCCTGTGAGTCCTTGAGATTCCACAATGAAGGCTGCGTTTGTGAGGTAGAAAATGGCTCCTGGATTTTCTATCTGTAGTTGATTGGTTTTCCCTCAACTCTCTTTTTTTAAATCTCTTTGACTGACTTTTCTTCCTCTGGAGTTTGGTTAGGTGAAGCTTTTTTTCAACCCTCCATTTTGATTGCCTATGTCTATCCTCTGTAAATGGGAATAATATAAACTCTTACTCATGGATTTTAGAGAGGATTAAAAAATATCATATCTAATAAGCTCGTAATCAGCTTCTATTATCCACCCAGATGGGAGCTATTGCTCTTTCTGTGGTTGAAATCTGCATGAACATCTCTCTTTACATTCGAAACCCTGCACTTTTTCTATTCCCCTATGTGGACTCTTCTCATATAAAATCTTTAATCAACAAAGGAAGCTCTACCAAAGATCTCCTGGGAGAGAGAATAAAGTAGGTGTATATTGTGCACACCCCACACACCATTTAGCAGTCCTCCATAAATGTTTTCACACTTCAAACCTCCTTCAGTGGCAATCAGACCTCAACAATACTTTCCCCTTCCTCCTCTATGCTGATAAGCCATTCAGCTCAGGCTGAGGCATTACTCCTGATGCCTTACTCCTTACTGTAGGAGTAAGCCAAATGCTTCTAGATGCCCAGAAAACCCAGACGGAGTCTTTACTTCAAAGGCTCATAAGGATCAACTGCAGTTGTTTGAACACACTTAAGTAGTTGTTCTTAACAGACATAGAGCTGTCCACAAAGAGAATCATGTGTGTTCTAATGCCTTTGTGCTTGCATTCATATTTTTCATTTAACCCAAATCTGTCAGTACCATTAGGCTTTTCATTCATGCATACATTTATTCATTGAATAAATGTTAATTAAGAACACAGTGTACCTCACTCTGAACTAACCATTGGAGATGTGAAAGGTACCCCATCTTTCATGGCTGACACATTGAGCAACACCTAGCCTGCAGGGCCAACCATTCTCACACCTGTCTCATCAAGAGCTCACATTCTCCCTTTACTAACGCATGGTCTTCTTTCTCCTCCATAGATGACAATTCTTAGCTTAGGGGTGTCACTATCACTCCTACGTCTTTCTGAAGTCCTGCATCTGAGGGTATTTCTGGCCTAGGACAAAGTAATGCTTGACCCATAGTCCCAACCTGTGGAGTGGAGGTGTATCCATCATGGAAGATTCCCATGTCAGTAGAGGAGCTTGTTGCTATAGAGAGAGACCATGCTTAGTATCAGCAAGAATCTGGTTTGAAACCAGATTTGAGGATCCTCACCTTTTCATAAGTTCCTTATTCCATAGAAGACTCTGATTTTCTTCTCTGTAAAGCAGAGACAGTACTTCCCACTTAGTGATGTGACACTGAGAATCAGAGATCATACAGTTGGTGCTCAAATCTTGTTTGTATTTTCATGGACAACAGAGAAGGGTATCTGAACATGGATCTGACCATCCAAGCTTGGGAGACAGAACTCACACAAAGGAATGTAACTTTCCTGAAGACCCCTTCTCTACCTGTGACTTGAAGAACCTGATTCCAATCCTGCTGTCCCTCATAATTGCCCTGGTGAGGCTGGCAGGAAATGGGGCTGTGCTCTGGCTCCTGGGCTTCCATGTGAGCCTGAATGCCTTCTCCACCTACATACTCCACTTGGCTGGTGCCCACTTCCTCTTTCTCTATGGCTAATGATACGTTCCCTAAAGAAACTTACTACCATGTTCCAATTCTGCTTCAGGATATTAAGATCTGTGATAGTCTTTTCCCACCTTGCAGGCCCAAGCGTGCTGAGCACCACCAGCACTGAGTGCTGCCTGTCTGCCCTGTGGCCCATCTGGTACTGTTGCTGCCACCCAAGACATATGTTAGTGGTCATGTGTACCCAGCTCTGGGCACTGTCTCTGCTATTGAGCATCCTGGAAGGATACTTTGTGTCTTTCAATTTTTGGAGATGGGTCACCATAGTTGGTGTTAGATGTTTGATTTCCTTATTGGCTCCCAGCTATTTTTTTAATTTGTGGTTCTCTCTGGGTCCAGCCTGGTCCTACTGCTCAGACTCCTTTGTAGCTCCCAGAAGACGCAGCTGACCAAGCTGTATGTGACCATATTGCCCACAGTGCTGGTCTTCCTCTTCTGTGGCCTGCCCTCAGGCATCCACTGGTTCCTAGCATTCTGGTTTCAGAAGGACTTGTATACCTTCACTTGTCATCTTTTTCTGGTTTCACATGTCCTGTAATCTGTTAACATCAGTACCAACCCCATAATTTTTTATTCATGGGTTCCTCTAAGCAGCGTCTAAATAGGAAGGTCCTCAAGTTGGTTCTCCAGAGGGCTCTGCAGGACACCACTGAGGTGAATGAATGCTGAGGCAGCATTCCTCAAGAAGCCCTGGAGTTGTTGGGAAGCAGCTCAGGACAGTGAGGAAGAGCTTCTACACCGTCCATCACATGTGACCTTAAGAGTCAACACTGAATTGGCTACAAGATGGCGACGGCATAGGTGAACTGGTGAGATTCTCTGAATGTGAGTTCCCCAAAAGGCTATTACTTCTCTTCCCCCATCCCCCAGCCCACCACCAGCCATGCTGGTGCCAGGCCCGGGAACTTCGGTCCCACGCAGGGCCAGATATTGCCGCTGTTCCACTGCATGTGTGGGAGTCTCTGGTCCCAGCCCCCTCCAGCTCCCTCCCCGGCTGCATTGTCTCCAGCCCGGCACCCGGCACCAAGCCGCCGGTCACACAGGGAGGCTCTGGGCACCTGCCCTCAGAGACACCGGTCCCATTCCTGGCTGAAGTACCTGTGGGGGGCCCAGGGACACTCTCGCTGCTCACCGCCTACCCTTTGGAGCTTTGGAGCTCTGGAACTCCGGGCCCACCCTGGCTGAGGCACTCAGCACGAGACCCCAAGCCGGGGGACCCAGACAAGCAGAGAAAAACTGATCTGTTTAAACTGCCTTGCCATTCTCCAGGCAGAGACTTCCATTGCCCCACCCACCTATCAACAAACTTTACCTCATTTCCTAAGGCCAGATATTGCAGCCCCCTGCTGCTGCTGTTCCACTGCGTTTGTGGGAGTCTCGGGTCCCAGCCCCCTCCAGCTCCCTACCAGGCTGCATTGTCTCCAGCCCGGCACCCGGCACCAAGCCACCGGTCACACAGGGAGGCTCTGGGTGCCTGCCCTTCAGAGACACCAGTCCCATTCCTGGCTGAAGTACCCTGTGGGGGGCCCAGGGCCACTCTTGCCACCCACCGCCTGCCCTTTGGAGCTTTGGAGCTCTGGAACTCTGGGCCCACCCTGGCTGAGGCACTCAGCCCGAGACCCCAAGCTGGGGGACCCAGACAAGTGGAGAAAAACAGATCTGCTTAAACTACCTTGCCATTCTCCAGGCAGAGACTTCCATTGCCCTGCCCACCTATCAACAAACTTTACCTCAGTTCCTAAGGCAATGGTGTGAAACAGGAGACAAAACCCCACCCCTATGATGCAATGAAAAACAAAAGGGAGAGGCCAAAATCGGAGATCAGAGAAGTGACTTTAGTCTGATCACTTATTTTGACTTATGATTTTATCATTGTAACTGTTGGTTTAGATCATGTTTGTTGTTTACCTTCTGACTTACACTGTTTCTCGATTTTATTGGCCTGTCTCTGTGTAGCTATCAGTACTCTTAGGGAATCTTTCTTACATATCTTTCTACACTCCTTCCCTGCCCTATGTCTCTTTCTCACCTGATAGTTGGTATGTATATCTGTTTTCCCTCTCATACCTCTCTCTTTCTAACTCCCTATTGATCCCCCCTTCCTCCATTATTTTCCTCTTTTATACGCCCCCTTTTTAAATCTAGGGACCAAGACTACATATTGCTCAATAGACAGATTGTAAAGCAGAGGGAAAAGTGAACAAAGCCAGAAGACCCCAATAAGGAAGAACAGGACATTGCAGAGGAGAAATAAAAGCAATCCCACCTTCCCTCAAAAACAGAATTGAAGAAGGGGAGGGAAAGGGGGAGAGGGAGAAAAATCTACAGAAATGAAGAAAAACCAAAAGAAGAGCATGGGCCTCTCCCAGACGCCTGGGAGGGCAGACACTGTGAAAACTGACTTTGGAATGCAAACAATGAAAAGCCCCCAGAATGAAGGGTCTCAAACTACAAATGTAGATATCAAGACAATAATGGAGAGATTAAAAAGAATTGAGGAGACACAAGAAGAAACTAGGAAGGAGCTGATATCTGAGATAACAGTAATAAAGAATACTGTGAATGAAATAAATAACAAACTGATAAGCATGGAAAGCAGAATTACCCAAGCAGAAGAAAGAATCTCAGAGCTTGAGGACCAAAATATAGAAATAACCCAAACTCTTAAAAACACAGAAAATAAGCTCAAAAAGCCAGAACAAAACCTTCAAGAGATGAGTGACTACCTCAAGAGGCTTAACCTAAGAGTAATCAGACTACCTGAGGCAGAATCAGAAACAGAGACCACATTAGAACAAACTTTCCATGAGATCATTCAAGAAAACTTCCCTTATCTAATCAGTGATGCAAAATTCAAACACAAGAGATTCAGAGAGCCCCTGCAAGACAACAAATGAGAAGACCAACTCCTAGACACATAATAATTTGCCTAAACAAAGTAGGCACAAAAGAAAAAATCCTAAAGGCAGCAAGAGAAAAAGGCCAGATCACCTACCATGGAAGACCAATCAGAATAGCAGCAGACTTATCTACAGAAACCCTGCAGGCTAGGAGAGCTTGGAGCCCTATCTTCAAAGTCCTAAAAGATAAATAATTTCAACCAAGAATAACCTACCCGGCCAAGCTAAGCTTCATCAGTGAGGGAGAATTAAAATCTTTCCCAGATATCCAATGCCTAAGAATTTATGCTGCCACCAAACCATCTCTACATGAAACACTTAAGAAAGTACTAAACACAGAAGAAAAGGAAAAAAGAACAATGTTCTTCACAAGAGTAGGAAAAAGAATAAAATATACACGAACCAACCCCAAAACCAAAAGAAAGACAAAAAAAGGAAAAAACCAAGTGGAAGAACAACAACTCAATAAGAACTCCACGATAGGGATGAACTCTCACATTTCAATAATTAGTCTGAATGTGAATGGACTAAATGCACCACTGAAAAGACATAGAATGACAAAATAGATAAAATATCACCAGGCAACAATACACTGCCTTCAAGAGACCCATCTCACTAGAAAGGACATACACAGACTCAAAGTAAGAGGATGGGAAACAAATTTTCAGGCGAATGGAACACAAAAGAAAGGAGGAGTCGTGATGCTAATTTAGACAAAATACCATTTAAGCTATCAAAAATTAAAAAAGATACAGAGGGCCACTACATAATGATAAAAGGTTCACTCCATCAACAAGAAATATCTATCCTAAACATATATGCACCCAACATAGGTGCGCCAACTTTCATAAAGCAACTTCTAGGAAAACTAAAGAAAGACATTGACTCTAACACCATCATAACTGGGGACTTTAATACACCACTCACAATCCTAGACAGATCATCAGGACAAAAATTCAGCAGGGAGGTCCGGAACCTCAATGTGACTCTGGACCAAATAGACTTAATTGATACCTACAGAACACTCCTCCAAAGACCACAGAATACACATTCTACTCATCACCACATGGAACATATTCTAAGATTGACCACATAATTGGACACAAATAAAGCATAAGCAAATTTAAAAGGACTGAAATTCTACCATGCACCTTCTCGGACCACAGTGGAATAAAAATAAACATTGACACCCTCAAGGTCCCCCCAAACACCACAAAGACATGGACACTAAACAGCATGATGCTAAACAACTCCTGGGTCAATGATGAAATCAAAACAGAGATCAAAAGATACCTGGAAACAAATGAAAATGAAGAAACATCTTACCAAAATCTCTGGGATGCCTTAAAAGATGTAATAAGAAGGGAATTTATATCCCTACAAACACACATGAGGAAAATGGAAGGAACAGAAATTAACAACCTAACAAGCCACCTAAAGAAGCTGGAAAAGCAAGACCACAAAAACCCTAATTTCAGCAGAAGAATCCAGATCACCAAAATAAAAGCCCAAATCCAGGACATAGAAGAGAAAAAGATAATACAAAAAAATCAATGAAACAAAAAGCTGGTTCTTTGAAAGAATAAACAAGATCGATGGTCAGTCTAGACTGACCAAGAAAAAATGAGAAAAAAACCAAATAAGTACAATCAGAAACACAAAAGATGAAGTCACATCTGACCCTGAAGAAATACAAAAGATCATTAGAGACGACTACGTACACTTGTATGGAAGCAAACTTGAAAACCTTAAGGAAATGGGGAACTTTCTGACATCACACAACCTACCTAAGTTGGAACAAGAAGAAATTGAGACCCTAAATAGACCAATAACAATCAAGGAAATTGACTACATAATAAGAAAACTTCCTGCAAAAAAAGCCCTGGCCCAGATGGCTTTTCAGCAGAATTCTACAAGACATTTAAGGAGGAGCTGATACCAATCCTACTGAAGGTATTCCAGGCGATTGAGAAAGATGGAATGCTCCCCAAATCATTTTATGAAGCCAACATCACATTGATACCCAAGCCAGGTAAAGATCCAACAAAGAAAGAGAACTACAGGCCAATATCTTTGATGAACATAGATGCTAAAATTCTCAACAAGATCCTAGCAAACTGGATTCAGCAATACATCTCAAAAATCATCCATCAAGACCAAGTAGGCTTCATTCCTGGGATACAAGACTGGTTCAACATTCGTAAAACTATAAATGTAATTAAATACATCAACAGATGTCAAAACAAAAGTCACATGATTATATCATTAGATGCAGAAAAAGCTTTTGATAAAATCCAGCACTGCTTCTTGATAAAAACCTTTGAACATCTAGGAATACGGGGAACATACCTCAAAACAGTAAAAGCTATCTACGAGAAACCCACAGCCAGCATACTCCTAAATGGATAAAAATTAGAACCATTTCCCCTGAAAACTGGAACAAGACAAGGATGCCCACTCTCACCCCTCCTGTTCAACATAGTATTGGAAGTCCTGGTATGAGCAATCAGAGAAGAGAAGCTTCTCCAAAGCCAAAGAAACCATCAAGAGAGCAGGGAGACAGCCTACAGACTGGGAAAAAAATTTGCTAACACCAGGTCTGACAAAGGCTTAACATCCTGGATCTACAAGGAACTCAAATGCGCTGAAAAGAAAAAAACAAACAACCCCATTATAAAATGGCAAAATATATGAACAGACACTTCACAAAGGAAGACATCCGAGCAGCCAACAAACACATGAAGAAATGTTCAACCTCATTAATCATCAGGGAGATGCAAATCAAAACCACACTGAGATACTGCCTAATTCCAGTCAGAATGGCAATTATCAACAACTCAAAAAATTTCAACTGCTGGAGAGGGTGTGTGAAAAGGGAACACTTCTACACTGTTGGTGGGAGTGTAAACTAGTGCAACCTCTGTGGAAAGCAGTGTGGCGATTCCTAAAAGCTCTAAATACCAACCTCCCATATGACCCCGCAATCCCCCTACTGGGAATATATCCTGAAGAACTCAAATCACTCTATAAAAAAGATACCTGCACGCATATGTTTATCACAGCATTGTTCACAATAGCAAGAACCTGGGAACAAACATGCTGCCCATCAAAAGAGGACTGGATTAAAAAAATGTGGTACATATACACGATGGAATACTACGCAGCCATAAAAAAGAACAAAATCATGAATTTTGCAGCAACCTGGATGGAACTAGAGTCTATAATACTGAGTGACCTCTCACAGAAACAAAGATCCGAGTATCACATGTTCTCACTCATATAATGGACCTTAAACATCCAATGCAATACACAAGAAAATGACTGACAGTACTGGGAAACTATGGGGTGGGGGAGGGAGATGGGATTAACAGTAGCAAATATCTGTTTGGGAACGGGGAAACACCTCATATCAACAGGGTGCCTGAATGAAACGTAATTATATACCTAACCCTTAAGTGTACCCCACAGTATCATAATAAAAAATAAATAAATTAAATTTTTATATATGATTGAAAAAAAAAAAGAGTCAACACTGCCCTACCACCCTTGACAGTTATATGCATTTTTCTCATCCTTGTCCTCTGAAATGCCTTAGCATTTCCAAAATGTCTTCAAATAGGTTTATATTTAGCCTGGCTTTTCTGGTTTTACCCTAAGAAAGTATTAGTCTGAGAGTAGAATGTTTCCATTCTTCTTGACATCACCAATACATTTTCATGTTATCTTCCTCTGAATCTTTCCTATTGAAAGCTTTTCCCAGCAATTTTCACTGCAATAGTAAGAATGTCTATTCAGACCCATAAAACTGGGTCCTGGGAAGATGGCAACTGAGCTAGTTAGATTATGTGAGTCCTGGTGTGAGTAAGTGTATGGAAAATTTTGTGTATGTGCTGGTGAGTGAATGGGTGTGTGAGTGGCTGACTGAGTGAGGGCTAGGGAGCTAGTGGGCAGGGCTCTCCTGGTGCAGCAGCCGGTGCTGCAGCTGCTGGGCTTAAAAACTAGTGATTCCAGGGATGCAGAAGTCAAGTGCTATTTTTTAAAATCAACAAAACGTTTCCTGGGAAGAAAATGCCTGGAGAGACTGGCTAATTAAGGGCTTGTGAGCAATTGGCCAGGGCCCTACTGGTGCAAAAGCTGGTGCTACAGCTTCTTTGCTTGGACCCTGGCTCTCCCAGGATGCAGAAATCGAGTGTTAGTTTAAAAAAATGGTCAAAAGTTTTCCTGTGAAGAAGCAGCGGTAGAGACTACTACCTCAAGTTCTGTCTCACCATTACAACAGGAGAGACTGTTGGCTCTAGGCTTTGTCACACCACTTCAGCACCTTCTAAGACCACAGTGGAATAAAAATGAATATCAACACCCAAAACATTTCCCTAAACCCCACAAAGATGTGGACACTAAGTAGCACAATGCTGAGCAACTCGGCCAACACCGAAATCAAGCAGAAATTTCCTGGAAACAAGTGAAAATGAAGAAATATCCTACCAAAACCTCTAGGATGCCATGAAATTAGTTCAAAAAGGGCAATGTATATCTCTATGAACACACATAAAAAATGGAATTGCACAAGTTTAGAGCCTACGAAATCACTTAAGGGAGCTTGAAAGAGAAGACCACCAAAACTCCAACTTTAGCAGAAGAATCCAAATCACCAAAACGAGAGCCCAAATACAGGACATAGAAGACAAAAATATCATAGAAAATATCAACAAAAACAAAAAAGCTGGTTCTTTGAAAGAATTAACAAGATCGATGGACTCCTAGCCAGAATGACCAATAAAAAGAGAGAAAAAGACCAAATAAACACAATTAGAAATATAAAAGATCAAGTCACAACTGATCCTGAAGAATTACAAAGGATTATCAGAGATTACTATGTACACCTATATGGAAACAAGTTTGATAACCTAAATAAAATGGAGGACTTTCTGACATCACTCAACTTCCCCAGGTTGAAACAAGAATACATTGAGACACTAAATAGACAAATAACAACACAGGAAATTGACTTTGTCTTTAGAATACTACCTACAAACTAAAAACCCTTGACCAGATGGCTTTCCAGAAGGATTATACAAAATGTTCAAGGAGGAGCTGATATCAATCCTTTTGAAAGCATTACAGGCAATAGAGAAAGATGGAATTTCCCCCAAATTATTTTACAAAGCTAACATCACACTGATACCCAAACTGAGTAAAGATCTAACCAAAAAAGCAAACTACAGGCCAATATCTCTTATGACCACAGACACGAAAATCCTCAACAGGATTTTAGTCAATCAGATCCAAAGACACATCTCAAAAATAATCCAAAATGACAAAGTAGGCTTCATCCCCAGGATGCAGGGCTGGTTCAACATTCACAAGACCATAAATGTAATTAAATACATCAACAGATGTAAAAACAAGAACCACTTGATTATATTATTAGAGGCAGGAAAAGATTTTGATAAAATCCAGCATCCCTTCTTGATAAAAACCACAAAACACCTAGGTATAGAAGGAGCATACCTCAAAATAGCACCATTTATGATAAACCCACAGCTAACATATTGCTAAATGTACAAAAACTGAAAACATTTTCCCTGAAAACTAGAACAAGATAAGGCTGCCCACTCTTAGCCCTCTTGTTCAACATTGTGTTGGAAGTCCTAGCTAGGGCAATTAGATAAAAGAAGGAAATAAGGGGCATTCAAATAGGAAAAGAGGAATTCAAGTTATCCCTCTATGTTGATGATATGATTCTATACTTTAAAAATCCAAAAGAATCTGTCAGAAGCCTGCTTGTACTGATAAAGGACTTTGGGAAAGTCTCAGTGTGCAAAATAAATGTGCAAAAGACAGTTGCACCCCTTTACACCAACAACAAGCAGGCAGAGATCCAAATAAAAAGCACAATCCCATTCACAATAGCCACCAAAAAAAAAAAAAAAAAAAAAAAGAAATACCTTGGCATCTTCCTAACCAGAGAAGCGAAAGATCTTTACAATGAAAATTACAAAATACTGCTTAAAGAAATCCAAGAAGGCACAAACAAATGGAATAATATTCCATGCTCTTGGATAGGAAGAATCAACATTGTTAAGATGTCCCTCCTACCAAAGCAGTCTACAGATTTAACACAATACCCATTAAGCTACCAACATCATTCTTCTCAGACCTGGAAATGACAATACAGAAATTCATATGGAAACATAAACGACCACGAATAGCTAAAACAATCCTTAGCAAAAGAAACAAAGCAGGAGGTATCACACTTCCAGACTTCAAACTTTACTATTAGGTTATAGTAATCAAAACATCCTGGTCTTGGTACAAGAACAGACACATAGACCAATGGAACAGGATAGAGATTCCGGAAGCAAAACCTCAATTCCTCAACCAACTCATCTTTGACAAAGCCTCCAACAACAACCACTGGGGAAAGGAGAACCTATTCAGTAAATGGTGCTGGGAAAACTGGCTGACCACATGCAGAAGATTGAAACAGGGCCCTGCAACCTGGATGGAACTAGAGTCAATAATACTGAGTGACCACTCACAGAAACAAAGATCTGAGTATCACATGTTCTCACTCATATAGTGGACCTTGAACATCCATCATAATACTATAAAAAAAAGACTGACAGTGGTGGGAAACTATGGGGGAGGGAGGGGAAGGGAGGTGGGATTAACAGTAGTCAATATCTGTCTGGGGATGGGGAGACACCCCTTATCAACAAGGGTGCCTGAACAAAGCATATTTGTATACCTAACCCTAAACTGTACCCCACAATATCAAAATAAAAAATATTGATATAAAAAAAGAAACAGGACGCCTACCTATTACCATACACAAAAATTAATTCTAAATGGATCAAAGAACTGGATGTACAACCACAAACTATAAGAATCTTAGAATACACAGGAGACACCCTTATGAAAATTGGAACTGGGAACCAATTCCTATTTAGAATCCTAAAGGCCAATACCTTAAGAGATGAAATAGATAAGTGGGACCTCATCACATTAATGAGCTTCTGCAAAGCAAAAGAAACCATCAAGAGAGCAGGGGAACAGTCCACAGAGTGGGAAAATATATTTGCCAAGTGTTTATCTGACAAAGGCCTAACATCTAGGATCTACAAAGAACTCAAACGTGCCAAAAGGAAAAAAAAAAACAAACAACCCCTTTTAAAAGTGGGCAAAAGACATGAATAGACACTTCTCAAAAGAAGATATATGGGCAGCCAACAGACACATGAAAAAGTGCTCAGCCTCTCTCATCATCAGAGAAATTCAATTCAAAACCACATTGAGATACCACCTAACCTCGGCAAGAATGGCTATCATTATTAAAACAAACAAAAACAGATGCTGGTGAGGATGTGAAGAAAAAAGAATGCTTCTACACTGCTGATAAGAATGCAAACTAGTACTGAGTGACTACTCACAGAAACAAAGATCTGAGTATCACATGTTCTCACTCATATAGCAGACCTTGAACATCCATCGTAATGGATGGAAGACAGTGTGGTGATTCCCGAAAGAACTAGAAATTGACCTTCCATATGACCCAGCAATTCCCCTATTGGGAATATACCCAGAGGAACTCAAATCGTTCTACAAAAAAGATAACTGCACACGTATGTTCGTTGCGGCTCTATTCACAATAGCAAAAACATGAAACCAACTGTGTTGCCCATCGAAGCTGGACTGGATAAAAAAAAAATGTACATATACATGATGGAATATTATGCAGCCATAAAGAAGGACAAATATATGGACTTTGCAGTAACTAGGATGGATTTGGAGTCCAATCACACTCAGTGATTTATCACAGAAACAAAGAACAGAGTTACATATGTTCTCACTCATAAACGGATCTTGAACAATTATAATGCTATAAGAAAGTGATTGGCAGTAGTGGGAAACTGTTGGGGGGGGTGGGATTGGCAGTTGAAGGAAACTGCTAGGGGAGGGAGGGGCCATACTTCATCAATAAGAGTACTTGCAGGATCAATGTTTATATACCTAACCCTGAAATGTACCCTGCATCTTTATTATAAAATTTTAAAAAAGGAATGCAATCATAAGAAAAATAGTGAGATCCTGATTACAGAAAAATTAAATCAATGTAATAAAAGTGAGCATTATAAAGAAAAAACCTGTGGTACATATATGCAATGGAATATTATGCAGTCATAAAGAAGGACAAACATATGGGCTTTGCAGCAACTTGGATGGATTTAGAATCGATCATATTCAGTGATCTTTCACGGAGACAAAAAACATAGTACCATATGTTCTCACTCATAAGGGGACTTTGAACAATTATCATAATACTATAAGAAGGATTGACAATAGTGAGAAACTGTTGGGAGAGGGGGTGGCATTGGCAGTTGAGGGAAACTGTTAGGGGTGGGGGGCACACCTCAACAAGGGTACCTGCATAATCAACATTTTTATACCTAACCCTGAATTGTAGCCCACATCTTGATAACAGGAAAAAATAAAAGACATGGTCACAAGAAAGAGTTCATATTTTATTCATTCTTTTATTTGTTTATTTATTTATTTATTGCATCATTTCTAATACATATCTGTTTGTATGTGTCTTCTGACACATTCTGATACGATTTTCCTTTTTTAAAATCCCTCTTTTTTGTGTATGGGTATTTTTGAGGGCAAGTTTTTGTTTTGTTTGTTTGTTTATTTCATCCATTACTTCGTTTGCCTGTTTATTTCCCTCCTCTTTCTCCTTCTTCTTTCTCCTGTCTTCCTCTTCTATTCTTTCTTTCTTTCTCTTTTCCTTTCTCTTATTTCATTTTGGTTTCAGGGAGTATAAATATGCTCCCACCACATAGACAAACATAATGTGGTGGGAAGTTGGCTCCAGGGGGTCCACACCCCATTCAGCAGATACTACCATCTGCAGTTTGTTTATGAACCGTAACTCCCTTCATTACAGCTTAATCAAATCTCAAAACTGCAAAAAGAGAGCACAGTCTTCCACCCATATCCTTGTTTCAAAATTGAGCAAATCCAGAGGCTTAATCTAAGGAAGAATTAAGTGTTGAGCAAACAGAAGTGAAAGCTATTCCCCCTCTCACTGAGCAATGGAATTAAGGGGAAATAAAAAGTGTGGGGGTGGGGAGGAAGTCCATCACAAATGAAGAAGAATCAATAGAAGAACAGAGGAACACCTCAAACCTTTGGAAAGGCAGTGCCATTGAATACAGGATTTGAACTTCAAACAATAGAAGTCCCCAGAACAACTGGTCCCAAACCACAAATCCAGATATCAATACAGTGATGAAGAGGATGAATAGAAATGAACAAAGGCAAGAAGGAAAAATGCAATAGTTGATAACCAATATGCCATCAATAATAAATACAGTAAAAAAAACAAAAACAAAAAACACTAAACTGGCAAACACAGAAAGCAGAATTAACCAAGCAGAAGAAAGAATCTCAACGCTTGAAGATAAAATATGTAACCAACCCAATCTGTTAAAAACATAGATAGGAAGCTTAAAAAGATAAAACAAAGCCTTCACAAGATGTGAGATTTATTAAGAGACCAAACTTGTGCCTAATCAGTATCTCTGATGCAGAAAAGGTGAATGAGAGCACCCTGGAACAAACATTCCACAAGAAGACACAAGAAAACCTCCTTCATCTCATCAGAGTTGTGAAAATCCCAAAACAAGAGATTCAGAGAACCCCTGAAAGCCATGAAATGAGTAGACCAACTCTTAGACACATAGTAAGGCCTTTTACACAAAGTAGGTGTAAAAAAGTCCTAAAGACTGCAAGAGAGAAAGGTCAGATTACCTACTGGGGAAGACTAATGAGAACAACAGCAGATTTACCTACAGAAACACCACAGGGTTGTTAGTGGGGTATTTAAGTTCCTAGCTATGATAGTGTTAGAGTCAATATCATCAAGGTTCTCAAAGATTAACAACTCCAACCAAGAGTTTCCTACAACTAAGTTAAACTTCATCAGCGATGGAGAATAAAATTCTTCCCAGACATTCAATCCCTAACAGTTTATGCTGCCTCCAGATCAGCTCTACAAGAGATGCTTAAGAAAGTATTGGGCACAGAAGAAAGGAAAAAAAAAGAAGAATGACCATGTTCTTCCCAAGAATGCAGGAAAATACATAATCAACACTAGGAGCTTCGTGACTACAAAATTGAAAACATCCATTTATCAACCCCCAAATAAAAAAGATCCCCCCAAACAAACAACCAAACAGCAGCAACAAGAAAATTTTATTAGGGACTCATGACAGGGTTGAACGCTCATATCTCAATAATCAACCTGGACTCAAATGGACTAAATGCACCACTAAAAAGACACAGAATGGCAAACTGAGTAAAAAACAATATGTTGCCTCCAGGACCCATATCTCACTACAAAGAACACTCACATATTCAAAGTTAGAGGATGACAAACACATTTTCAGACAAACGGAGCACAAAAGAAGGCTGGAGTCATGATCTTAATATCAGATAAAATAACATTTAAGCTATCAAAAATTTAAAAAGATACAGAAGGACACTACATAATGGTAAAAGTTTCAATCCATCAACAAGAAATATCAATTCTAAATATATATGTACTCAACACAGGACACCAGCTTTTATAAAGCAGCTATAAAATAAAATAAAAAAGAGATTGACTCTTATACTATAATAGTTAGGGACTTAAATAACCCACTAACAACAACAGTTAGATCATGGAGGCAAAATATCCACAAGGATATCCAGAACCTCAACTTGACGCTTGACCAAATGGACTTAATATATACCTACAGCACACTCCCCCTGCAACGATGGAATATACATTCTGCTCATCATCCCATGAAATGTACTATAAGGTGACCAAATCCGTGGCCATAAATCAGGCATAAACAAATTTTATAAGATTGAAATACCTCCATGAGCCTTCTCAGAACACAGTAAAATAAAAATAAATATCACCACCAAATAAATTCTCCTTAAACCCACAAAGACATGAACACTAAACAGCATGATGCTGAACAACTCCTGAGTCAACACAGAAATCAAAACAGTGATTTAAAAATTCCTGGAAACAAATGAAAATAAAGACACATCAAGACCTTATCAAGACGTTTGGGATACCACAGAATCAGTATCAGGAGGGGAATCAAGAAAATAGAAACATCACAAGTTAACAGTCTGGCAAATTCACCTAAGCAAGCTCTAACTTCAGCAGAAGAGTCCAGCTCACCAAAGTAAAAGCCAAAATTTGGTACACAAAATACAAGAATATGATAGAAAAACTTGACAAACAAAAATCTGGTTCTAAGAAAATATAAATAAGATTGGTGGAACAATAACCAGATTGACCAAGAAAAAGAGAGAAAAAGCCCAAATAAACACATTCAGAAATGCAAAAGATCAAGTTACAACTGATCCTGAGGAAATACAAAAGATTATCAGAGATTACTATGTATGGAAACAAACTCGAAAACCTAAATGAAATGGAGGACTTTCTGACATCACACACCCTCCCAAGGTTGAAACAAGAAGAAACTGAGACCCTATATAGACCAATAGCAACCCAGGAAATTGACTCTGTCATAAGAAAACTACCTACAAAACAAAAAAGCCCTGGAACAGATGGTTTTCCAGTGGAATTCTACATAACATACAAGGAGCAGCTGTACCAATCCTACTGAAAATATTCCAGGCAATAGAGAAAGATGGAGCTCTCCCTAAATCATTTTATGAGGTTAACATCACACTGATACCCAAACTGGACAAAGACCCAACAACGAGAGAACTACAGGCCAGTATCCCTGATGAACATAGATACAAAAGTTTTCAAGAAGATGCTAACAAATCAAATCCAATGACACATCTTATAATTAGCCACCATGAACAAGTAGTCTTCATCCCTGAGATACAGGGCTGATTTAATATCCACAAGACCAAAAATGTAATTAACTAAATCAGCAGATGTAAAGACAAGATCCACATGATTATATCATTAGAAGAAGAAAAGGTTTTTGACAAAATCCAGCATTCCATTATTGAGTAAAACCCTTGAACATGCAAGTATAGAAGGAATAAATCTCAGAATAGTCAAAACCATCTGTGATAAACCCACAGCCAACATATTACTAAATGGACAGAAATTGGAATGATTTCCCCAGAAAAATGGAACAAGACAAGGTTGCCCACTCTCATCCCCACCCCTGCTCAACATAGTGTTGGAAATTCCAGCTAGAGGATTCACACAAGAGAAGAATATCAGTGATATCCTAATAAGAAAAGAGAAAGTTAAACTATTTCTCTTTGAGGATGATATGATCTTATACCTGGAAAACCCAAGGGAATCTGTCAAAAACCTCCTTGCACTGAGAAAGCCTTTGGAACAATAATATGGTTAAAATCAGTATCTAAAGGACAGTTTCATTTTATACACCAACAACAAACAGGCAGCAGACCAAATAAAACGTACAATCCCATTCACAAATGTCACACACAAAAAGAAATACCTTGACATTTTTCTAACCAGAGAAGTGAAAGATTGTTACAAGGAAAACTATAAAACAATGTTCAAAGAAACATAAGAAGACACAAGCAAATGGGAAAATAATACATGCCCGTGGATTAAGAGAATCAACATTGTTAAGATGTCCATCCTACCCAAGGCAATCTAAAGATTTAACCCAATATCCATTAAATTACCATCCTAATTCTTCTCAGACCTGAAAAAAAAAACAACACAGAAATTCATATGAAAGCATAAATGACCATGAGTCATCATAACAGTTCTCAGCAAAGGAAACAAAGTGGGAAGTATCACACTCCCAGACTTTACACTTTATTATAATGCTATGATAATCAAAATAGCAAGTACAAGTATATAGACAGATGGAAAAGAATAGAGATTCTGGAAGCAATAACTCAATGTCTCAACCAACTCATCCTCGACATAGCCTCCACCAACAACCTCTGGGGAGGGGGGAACCTATTCAGTAAACAGTATTGTGAAAACTGGCCGATTTCATGCGGAAGAATAAGACAGGGCCCTTACCTATCACCATAAATAAAAATCATCTCCAAATGGATCAAAGGCCTCAAACTATAAGAACCTTAGAAAATGCAGGCGGCATCCTTATGGAAATTGGAAGAGATAATCAATTCCTGATCAAAACCCTAGATGCATATGCCATAAAAGACAAGATAAACACCTGGGACCTCATTAAATTAAGAAACTTATCCAAAACCAAAGAAACCATCAAGGGAGTAGGGAGACAGCTCATAGAATGGGAAAAATTAATTACTAACTGTATATCTGATAAATGCCTAACATCCAGGATCTAAAAGGACTCAAACATGCCTAAATGAAAAAAACAAACAGTCTCATTAAAAAAACGGGTCAAAGAAATTAATAGACACTTCTCAAAAGAAGATGTATGAGTAGCCAACAGACACATGAATAAATGGTCAGCTTCACTAATCATGTGCATATGAGAAAGGCATATCAAAACCACATTAGGATACCACCTAACTCAAAAAACAGTAGATACTGGTGAGGACGTGGAGTAAAGCAATTGCTTCTACACTGTTGATGCTAGTGCAAACTAGTTCAACCTCTATGGAAAACAGTGTGGCAATGGCTAAAAGAACTAGAAATTGACCTTCCAGATCACCCATCAATCTCCCTTCTGTGTATATACCCAGAAGAACTGAAACCATTCTACAAAAAGGATACCTGCATATGCATGCTTATTGCAGTACTCTTCACAATAGCAGAAACACGGAATCATCCATGCTGCCCATCAAAAACTGGACTGTATATAAAATTGTGGTAAATGTACACCATAGAATCTTTAAAAAAATTTTTATTATAAAGATATGGGGTACAATTCAGGGTTAGGTATATAAACATTGATCATGCAGGTACCCTTGTTGATGCGGTATGCCCCTCCCTCCCCTAGTAGTTTCCTAAAAGAAAGACAAATTTGTGGACTTCACAGCAACTTGGATGAATTTTGAGTCTGTCATGCTCATAATTTTGTCCTTTAAAAAGGTTGCATAATTTTACATCACGTATATGTACCATACTTTTTTAACAGTCTTCTTTTGCAGCACAGTTGGTTTCATGTTTTTGCTACTGTAAAAGATGCTGCAATAAACATGCAATTCAGCATAATAATCATATGATTTTATAAATTGTAAAACTGTTCCTGAGGTTGCTGTCTATCACGAGGAGTCATCTGGTGTCTATCTTGAGGAGACTCTTCTGTCTTGCTTGGAATCATAGTGCCATGCCTCATGTAAATGTGACATTCTTCTTCAGAATAAAAGCAAGACGACTTTTTAGATGTCCCCTCCTCTGATCACCCCTAAGCCCTGAATACAACTCTATGATAACATGTCTCACATTGTGCAACATTCTTTCTTGAACTAGGCTCCTTCCTTGTATAGGCCATGAGCTCTGGGAAGGTGGGCTTGTTGTCTTTGACTCCCCAGGGCCTAGCATACAGACTAGAAAATGAATGGAAGACACTCAGAATAAACAGAAGAAAGACCAAGTGACATTGCTATGAAAAGTCTCCTTATTGTTATATTCAGGACTACAAGTGGATAGGTTGATTGCAAATGTCTTTAATCTGTATCTGTAAAAGGATTCATTTGTCATCTAGATCTTTCATTTTCACATAAAATTTATTTACTATAAATGTGCTAAAGTGAAGGATTTTCTTTTCAGTAGGGTTTAACAAATAGAATTCTACTCTGTCTTCTGAATGCATCTCTATCAAACATTGTCTATGATTTGCAGTTGGAGTTATTGAAGTGGCGATCTTAACATCAAATGTACAGCATTCTTCCTGGTATTTTTCAATATTGTTCATCTTTTTCCAATCTTTTATAGTCATTGAATGTACACCTGCTCAAAAACAATGAGACTTGCTTTTATTGTCCCATTATTAAGCATTCATCTAGCTTTTACTGAAACCACAATTTCTGTTTCTTACTCATATTTCATTGATGAATGCTGCATCTTGCATTATTAGGTAATTACATGGAGACATTTAACTGGCATAATCAGAATTGGAAATAGACCCAATTGGTTCATGTGAAGTTGATGACTCAGTGCACTAGTGCCCAGGTGGGCTAGAGACTCAGTGGATGTCTATGAAGGCTCAGGATTTCCTTGGTATCAATCGATGGAAAGAGAGGATTGGTTATATAGATAGAATCTACTAGCCAGAGACTTATTTAGAAGGTGTTTACTGTGATATAGAATTAGTGCAGTGCCTGATCAATTAGGTGTAAATATTTGTTGAATTCATGCATAAATAGAAAGTCAGGAATGACAGTTCTCAAAAGCTGCCATGAGGGACTTTCATATCTTTTTTCTGTTCATAAGTTAACTCCTGTATTTCCTGTACATGCCTCTAATTTGTAACTGCGAGAAAAATCCATCACTGGACTGGCCCAAGAAAAGAAGGTAGCTCATCAGCAGAATCCTGCACCCTCTCCCCTGACTTTTTCCCCAGAGCAGTGAGCAATGAAAAGGAAGAACCTTCTATAGATTGATCCACTACAGAGGACCCTCTTATCCTATTAAGTGGGAGGTGCTTGCAGGAACTCCATTGAGACCTGGTGACTGAGCCACTCCCTCCAAGATGCTGGATAACCTGAGATTTGCAGGTGGGAGCTGCTTGAGAAAAATAGTTTCTTAACATCTTCTAATTCCAGACCTAGTCCACCACTTGGGATTCACAGAAAAGCTCTCTGTTCTTTTTTTTTTTTTTTTTTTTTAAGCTCTCTGCTCTTAAAGATCTCACTGTATGCTAGAAGACAAATCATTCAGGTACATGTGTTCTAAGTCCTGTAATAAAGGAATGTTCCCTCAAGTGAGTTGAGTTAGGGCTTCAGGGGCTTATCCTAAGCCTCCAGAAGTGGTAAGTTTTCTTGCAGCCAATTCAGAGAATATGTTGCTGACATCAAAATAACCTGTTGCCCATGTGAGGGTCAACAGTCAGGTGAAAAGTATCTACAGTCCTCCTTATGCTGAACAAAAACCTCAGCCAAAGCTGTACAGCTGATGATATCACAGACTTCCAGGTCTGACTCTCTTAATGACTCTTCGTGTGAACTGATGACATCATGTCAAAGTGCCTTACCTGGTGCACCATCTGCAAGCACTGTCTTCCTGTCTTGTCCCACCTGTGGGAAGCCCTCACATTCATCCAAGTCCTACTGGGGTATTTTGGAAATTCAG
Source organism: Cephalopachus bancanus (assembly GCA_027257055.1). Taxonomy (NCBI): domain Eukaryota; kingdom Metazoa; phylum Chordata; class Mammalia; order Primates; family Tarsiidae; genus Cephalopachus; species Cephalopachus bancanus. Next base: position 151,795 of record JAPVLO010000673.1, on the reverse strand, counting down.
TGTATACATAATAGATACAATCTCAGCCGAGTGCTGAATCTGAAAGGGGATTGGCTTGAACACAGTGAAACTGAATTCTGTGTGCTGACTATGATATAAGTGGATCAATTCATTTGGCTAAGAAATTTGCAAATTATAGATATATCATTTCATGGCTACTTTGTACTGTCTCCTGGGCACTCAATTTATTTGTCAGCTCTCCTCTGTGAGGGTCTACCTGAGGGACAGCCTCACTGCCAATGAGCAGTGCTGAGCCTACTGCTTTCTCACACCCTTTTATGGTGGCTCCTTCTGTCCACTTGAGTTCTCTGTGGAAAGAGAAATCAGTGGCAGAGAACAGTCCCAAACTGTGTATTTATGCTCTTTTTAAAAAGTAATAACTTTGAAATTTGTGACAAAACTTACATAACACACATTTTGCTTCTTCACTATCTTAAGCGTATAATTCAGAGGCACTAAGAATATTTACAATGAGATGCAACAATTACCACTCTCTGCTTTAAGAACTCTTCATTATCTGAAACAGAAACTCTTTACTGTGAAACAGTTTCTACTGGGTCTCCTCAGCCTCCAACCCCAAGTGTCTAATATGTTTTAATTTCTCGTAAAAGTTGAACTTTACAATATTGGTATTTTGCATCCAGCTTATCTCACTTAGCACATTTTCTCAAGTTTCAACCTTGTATTATGTATCAGAATTCTGTACCAATTCTATGTTATTATCAGCATACTGTTATTGATATTAGCATGGAAAAGGTCAGAGGTTTTCAGTCTTGCTTCCCATGGTGACTGGCTGTGAAACTAACTGAAGACCAGAGAGAGCAATCTTTACAAGACAGATTTTATAGGGAGTTCTACAGTTAAGGAATCTGGAGACTAAAACCAGATTGTTTTCAAACTAATTTCCACTTTGAAACCAATACTGAGGTTGCCAATGGCCAAACTGGCACTGATGGACCTATTTTTTTTTTTTTTGTCTCTATGCTGGTCTATGGTCCAGGAAAGAACAAGTTCTCATGGAGAAGGGACAATAGTTTTCTTTACTAGAAATCAAGGCCACAAGGGTCGTGAGATATGTTGAAGGAGAGACAGATAGGCGACGATCATATACCGGACACCTGCTTCTTGAACAGATGACAATTTAATGCTAGTTAATACAGAGCTTTTATACCATTTTTGAAGGGGCAAGACAAAGAAAACTCTTTCACATACATATCTTTTAAAAGTTACCAGCTAGTGGTCTTAGTAGCAAACAAACCAAGATTCCCATAGGCTTTAGTAACAAATAAGCCAGGAATCTCATAGGCATTTAGACAAGTCTTATTCATAAAGCCAACAATGACACTCTCAGTCCAATGTTCCAAATTACAAATGTTTCAAGAAAGTTTCTTTAAGTGTATATTTCTTTGTGTGTCAGGAATATTCTCATCTTAGGCTCTTGTGTTCTTCAGAGTCCTGTGATCGCCTCCCTTGTCCAGATGTCCTCGTTACTTTTCTCTTATCTTGCAGTGCTTGTTTCTAAAGAGAACTCAAAAGAAGCTTTTAGTAATGTTTCCCAGGCCCCTCAAGGTTACTTTCTGTTTTTAGCTGATCTGTCATAAAAGTGTCTGATTATTATAATATGAGTTCAGTGAAAACCTACTCTATAAATGTTAACTTAGAGTTTTAACTATAGAATTAAGTAAAAACCTTAACATTAATCTTTATCCGAAGTCAGTGAAAACAGTGTTATAAATCACCTACATAACTCCTAGATAAGTGTTAAAACTTATAATGAATACATAATGAACTTATTATAAACTTGTGCTTCTAAAAATCCTTATGTCTAAACACTAAACTGCATAGTCCTAAATCAAATAAGGAGTGGATATACTTATATCATTTATTACTTAAGCAATATCTAGTAACTTATAACCAAGTGAAAGAAAGCATTCTTGATGTGCTTCAGAGTTTAACCCTTGCATATGTTAGAAAAGGCCAAGTGGCATAGCGGGAAAAATGGAAAAATAAACCATGATATTTCCAGGTTAGCTGTGATTCTTCGCATAAACATGCCATCTTCTTTTTTCATGACTGCACAGAATTTCTTCAGCTGTATCAACAGCAAAGATGGAAGACAGAAGGGCCTCAGCTGCCTGGGCTCGCTTTGTGGCCAGGGGTCCTCAGCGCACCTGGACTTTGTCATCAGGCGGGCCTCCAAGGCTGGCTCCCAACACACTTTGAAACCAATACTGAGGTTGCCAATGGCCAAACTGGCACCGATGGACCTATTTTTTTTTTGTCTCTATGCTGGTCTATGGTCCAGGAAAGAACCAGTTCTTTTGGAGAAGGGACAATAGTTTTCTTTACTAGAAATCAAGGCCAACTTGTCACCATACCATGGAACAAATGACAGCAGAGGACTTTTCATAAAACCTATTTCTTAGACTGGTTTTATGAAGGCAAAGGGTCTGCATTTAAGAACATTATTTTTTCTAATCCCAGAAAATCCAATGAAATTAGAGGTATCAGAACTCATGTTTTCAGAACTGAGCTTCCCACCTGCAGCAATGTTCCTATTCTTAGAGTGGAGCTTGTTTTTCAGGGAATCATAGTATGAGAGATAAATAAGGAAGTTTCCTTTTTGATACTGTCTGGTAGGAAACAATTTTAAAGAGGAGTTTTATGGATCTGAACAGACATTCTTGCTATTGCAATGAAAACTGCTGACAAATGCTTTCAATAGGAAAGATTCAGAGGAAGACAACCTGAGATATTTATTGGTGATGTCAAGAAAGATGGAAACATTCTATTTTCATTCTAATGCTTTCTCTGAGTAAAACTAGAAAAGCCGGGTTAAAAATAAATATATTTGAAGACATTTGGGAAACACGGAGGCATTTCAGAGGCACTAGTCTAAGAAAAATGCATATAATTGTCAAGGGTGGCAGAGCAGTGTTGACTCTCAAGGTCACATGTGATGGATGGAGTGGAAGCTCTTCCTCACTGCCCCATTTTGCTTCTCGACATCACCAGGTATTCCCAAGGAAGGCTGCCTTCCCATTCATTTACCTCAGTGGTGTCCTGCAGAGCTCTCTGGAGAACCAGCTTGAGGGTGTTCCTATTTTGACACTGCTTAGAGGAAACCACAAAGAAGTAAATGATGGGGTTGGTGCTGCTGTTTACAGAGGACAGGACATGTGAAACCAAAAAAGATGACAAATGAAGGCATCCAACTCCCTCTGAATCCAGAATACTAGGAACCAGTGGATGCCTACAGACAGGCTAAAGAGGAAGCATTGTGAACAAAATGATCACATACAACCCAGTCAACTGCATCTTCTGGTAGCTACAGAGGATCCTGAGCAGCAGGGCCAGGCTGGACTCAAAGAGAACCACAAAAAAAAAAAAAAAAAAAACAGCCAGGAGCCAGTGAGGATATTAAATGTCTGACACCAACTCTGTTCATTCTTCACAAAAAATGAAAAGACACAATAGTATCCTTCCAGGATGTTCAGCAGCAGAGACAGTGCCCAGAATAGGCCAAACATGACCACTGACATGTTTTGAGCAGCAGCAGTGGTACCAGACGGACCACAAGATAGGCAGCACTTGGTGCTGATTGCGCTCAGCTTGCTCATGCCTGCAAGGTAGGAAAAGACTATCATAGATCTCAATATTCAGGAGCACGATTGGAAGGTGGTAATAAGTTTCTTCAAGAAATTTATCATTTGGCAGCCGAGAAGGAGGAAGTCGGTCCCGCAAGTTGAGTACATAGATGGAGAAGGCATTCAGGCTCACTCGGAATCCCAGGAGCCAGATAACAGGTCGCGTTTCCTGCCAGTTCCACCAGGGCAGTGATGTGGGTCAGCAGGATTGGAATAAGGTTCTGCAAATCACAAGGTAGAGAAGGGGTCTTTGGGAAAGTCACATTCCTTTGTGTGAGTTCTTTTTCCCAAGCTGAGATGGTGGGATCCATGCTCAGATACCCTTCTCTGTTGACCCTGGGAACACAAGATTTGTGCACCAACGTATGATCTCTGATTCTCAGTGTCACACCACTCACTTCACTTCACTTTCCAGAGGAGAAAATCAGGGGCTTGTAGGGAGTAAGGAACTTATGATAAGGTGAGGAGTCCTTGAATCTGGTTTCAAACCCAGTTCTTATTGACTCTAAAGTGTGTGCTCTATTTCCACAAGTTCTTCTACTGACATGGAAATATTCTATGATGGAAACATCTCCCCCCACTCCACTGGCTGGGGTATGGGCCTGGCATTATTTTTTCCTAGGCCAGAAATTTACTCTCAGGTGCAGAGACTTCTAAAAGACACAAGAGTGATAGTGACACTCTTTGGCTAAGAAAGGTCATCTATGGAGGAGAAAAAAGATGATGCATTAGTAATGGAAGAATGTAAGCTCTTGCGGTGTCAGGTGAGAATGGCTGGTCCTTGATGCTGGGTATTCCTCAATGTGTCAGCTATTGAAGACAGGGGCACCTTTCACATTTCTAGTGGCTAGTTCTGTGTGAGGTATATTGTGTTCTCAATCAACATTTTTTTCAATGAATAAATGCATGCATGATGAACCTAATGGTAGTGGCAGATTTGGAGAAAATGAAAAATAAGAGTGAAAATACAAAGACCTTAGAATACACACATACATACATATAATCATAATTCTGTTTGTGGACAGCTCTATGTGTGTTACAAAGAATTACTTACGTGTGCCCAAGCAACTGAAGTTAACCCTGATGAGCCTTTGAAGTAAAGACTCAGAATGGTTTTTCTGAGCATCTGGAAGCATTTTGGCACATGGCATGGGTGTGTGGCATGGGTCTGAGCTGCACTGCTCATCAGTATGGAGGAGGAAAGAAGAAGTGATAGTGAGGTCTGAATGCCACTGGGGAGGTATTTGAACCATGAAAACATCTATGGAGGACTTCTGAGTGGTGTGTGAGGTATGTACAACATATACTTACTTTACGACCTCACCCAGGAGATTTTTGGTAGAGTTTCCTTTGCTGATTAAAGCTCCTGTGTGAGAGCAGTCCCTGTGGAAAAGTAGAAAAAGTACAGTGTTTGGAATGTGAAGATAGATGTCCATGACGTTGCAACTGGGTAAAGAGGAATAGCTCACCACACTGTGTTGATTTTTTGATTTATTATAGAGATGAGGTAAAAAAATCCCAAAAACAATAACAAAAAAAGAGGAATAACTCACATCTGGATGGATAATAGCAGCTGATTAAGAGCTTAATAGGTATGATATTTTAAAATCTTCTTTGAAATATATGAAGTGAGAATTGGTATTATTCCCATTTACAGAGGATGGATAGGAGCACAAAAAGGATCCATGATTATCCCATGGTCTGTCACAATGTGACTGAGTCCAGACAAGCTGTCTAGTGTTCCCTTTGACCAGCCTTTTGGACCCAGCACTACTGTGTGCCAATAATACATAATAGAGGAGGAAAACAGAGGGGAAATCTCATGTTAAATCCAAGTTGGTAGTGAAAATTGAGGGCTGGAAAAGAGCCTAACCTAAGCAAATTCCATAGAGGAAGAGAAGATCAAAAAGAGAGTTAGGGGAAGTCAATCAGTTACAGGTAGGAAATCCAGAGTCATTTTCTGCCTCACAAAGGCAGCCTTCACTGTGGCATCTCAAGGATTCATAGAGACAGGAAGCCACCAGGGGAAGGGAGATGCATTGTTCTGCTGTTGCAGAGAGGCATCAGGAGTGAGTGCAGCTATTGGGAACTTTCTTAGAGACAAGCTCCCACAGCCTCAGTTGACCAGAACAGAAAAGCAGCAGCTGTGTTATCTCCACTCAGGGTACTTAATGCTTAGTTTGTCTATATTTAGATTGGGATGTATTTTTTTCCTTGTTAATCCCGAAGCCCCTTAAGTACAAAGGCATACCTGTTTTGCTTGCTAGAGTATCGCCGACATTTGGCATGTGTTCCTTAAAGGCCATGATATTGTGATATCATCATAGAGACTGAGGCTTAAAGTCAAAGGCTTTTCCTGAGTGTTGCGGTGGAGACCAGACCCCTCACAGTCCCTGAAGTCCTGGAGTGCTGCCCGAGTCTTTCCCACTGCTCTCTGTTCTCATCATGATTTCTGAGGAGCTCATGAAAAATGTTCACATGGGCACAGAACCTGAGAGACAGCCAGGGGCTGCAGAGAGTGCTGGTTCCCCCAATCTCCATTCTCCTCTTCTGTCACTTAACAATTCTGAGAGTTTAAGAGTTGAAATGGATCTTCATCCCACTCTTCCTCATGCTGGAAGATATCATATGACTAGGTAACGGTCAGTGAGAGGTGAGCAGAAGAGCTGTAACGAAGTCCTGGGTCATGGGCTTAATAGAAGGAGTACAGCCTCTCCTTGCCCCTTCTTCTTCCATTAGGTTGAAGCACTGATGTGACTGGAGCCATGTAGGTCACTGAGGTTGAGGACATCTTCTAGGGATTGGGGAGAAACACATTCTGGAGTCCTGATGTATCATGACTTGAAGTCTCCAGTTAGGCATAAAATACAGTCACCCCTGGGTATCTACAGGAGATTTGTTCTAGGACCTTCAATGACACAAAAATCTGTGGATATTGAAGTTCCTTCCAAATAATTGCCTAGTATTTGCATATAACGTCTACACCTTCTCCATATGTTTCAAATCATTTCTAATCCACCTATAATATACAATGCAATGTGAGCACTATATAAATGGTGGTTTAGTGGATAATAGCAAGACAAACATTTGAACCTGCTCCGTGCACACATAACCATCTTTCTTTTAATGTTAAATATTTTGGATCGATGGTTGGTTGGTTCTGGGATATAGAATGCATGGATACAGAGGACTGACTGTACTTTCTTAAGTCATTTCTATTTTGGGTATCAATTAGTGCTGTCAAATTTATACTCCCACAAAAAAGAATATGTTTTATGTAAAAATTGTATTCCATTCCAAGTGCAGTGACTAACTCTTGCAATCCCAGCACTTTGGGAGACCGAGGCGGGAGGATTGTTTGAGCCCAGGAATTCAAGACCAACCTGGGAAACATTGGGATACTTCATCTCTTTAAAAAAATCTAAAAATTTGTGCCTGTAATTCCAGCTAGTGGAGCTGCTGAGGCAGAAGTATCACCTGAGTCTAAGAGGTTGAGGCTGTGTTGAGCCATGATCATGCACTGTACAACACTCCAGTCTGGGTGACAGAGTAAGACACCAATTCAAAAAAAAAAAAGAAAAAAAGAAACATGGGCATTCCTCTATAAAATTGGCAATAGAGAAAGAAGGTGCAAGGAAAAAAAATCTCAGAGTGAAATGAGAAATAATTGCATGACATTTAGAAAACTGCAGGAAGTAGGAAGAGATGAGGAGGTGTGAGGGACAGTCTCATTGTCATAAGGATTTTCTTCTATCCTTCCCCAACCTGCGTGGCATCCCAAAGGGTGGTGTCTCCTTATCTCATCCATGCGATTCTTTTCTTTTAGTTCTGGCTGAATGGAGCCACTGGGAGACACCACCAGGAAACTGGGAAGCAGGAAGAGAGTGATTGGGATTCCCAGCCCTCTGCCTCTCTGCAGGCGAGGCTGTGATGACCCCTTAGCTGACTTTGGAAAGAAGACAGTTCCTGGGATATGCCCTTACCTTTTCTCTATTCTGTCCCTTGTGGATCGCTGCCTGGCACCTCCGGAAAAGAGTCTTTCTGAGAGTCAGTGACTCCAGAGGACCCTTCTGTGTCCCATAATTCATGAAGTGCCTATAGGAGCTGGAGGGAAGGCTGGTGACCAAGGCAGGTTTATCAAGATGCTGGACAGAGCTGTGATTTCCTGTACAAGGACTGTGGACAAATCAGAGACCAGAGCCATTTGACACATGATCACTCACTGAGATATTTCTTGGCTTATGTTCCATTTCCACACACATATCAGCTTCTGCCATCTTATCTCATCTGGTCCGCTTCTCTGTAAGTAATTGTTTTCTCGAGCCTTTAATTGCCAACTATGAGCCTAAGTAAAAAATTCAAGCAATATGAACTTTTAAAGAATAAACTATATTATAGGGTCATTCAAGGCTCACAATGAACAAACCTTAATTTTTTTTGATTTGTTAAATCATTTTAATAATGCATTCATATGTATGCTTTTTCTCATTTCAGAGATAAGTATCCAGGGTGAAAATCTTCTTAAATCCCATTCTCCAGAGTTTGCCACTTGCTACACTTTCCATTCTTATTTGTTTTTATTTTGATTACCTCTGAATAGTAAGCTTGCATTTCATTTTAATTTATCAGGATGAACAAGTGGATTGAGGGATTTTCCTTATAAAATGTAGAGTTCAGCACACTTTCCCCCTCCTTCTGCACTTCATGAAGTTTGTTTTTTAAAATGTTTGTTTCTGGTAGATATTCAATATTTTATGTCTTGTCCTATGCTTTTATTCTTTGTTTTTTTTTTTTGAGTTGAGTCTCACTCTGTCGCCCAGACTGGAGTGCAGTAGCTGCTCCCGGCCACCTCAGCCTCGACCTGCTGGGCTCCGGTGATCCTTCTGCCTCAGCCTTCCAAGTAGCCGGAATTACAAGTATGTGCTACCACACCCGGTTGATTTTGCTTTTATTCTTGAGCCTCATATGCTACAGCCATATTGAGATGTATGTGTTTCCAAAATCTTGTTTGAATTAGAGTATATTTCAAATATTGAGAAATGTTCTTCATAGATTATTTCAGTAAATATGTGATAAGGACCTTGTTATGGGTTGAATTTTGTTTCCCCAATATTCACATATTGATGTCCTAACCCACAGTAAGTCAGAATCTTTCTGTATTGTATTTGAGGACGGGGACTTTAAAGAAGTAATTAAGTTTAAAAAAGGCTTAATCTAACAGGATTTGTGATCTTTTAACAGGGGAGATTAGGACCCAGATGTACAAAAAATGATGAAGACATGGGGAGGAGAAGTTAGCATCTTACCCTGTATACCCTGTGTATACCCTATACCCTGTATACACCTTAATCTCAGACTCCAAAGTTATGAGAAAATGAACTTGTGTTGTTTAAGTCATCTGCTCCATCGTACTTTGTTATGACAGTCTTAGCAAATTAATTCAGATGCACCATTTTCCAGGCTTTCTTTCAGTCATTTCAATTTTAGTGTGACTAAACCTAGCCTGTTACCTTTTGTTGATTATTCTCAAAGAGCGGAATGAGATCTCTGAGAAAGTAAAGAGACTAAAAAGAGAATAGATCTGCAGGGGTTTTCACCCATGAAATGTCTGGGAAGGAGTTGGATCCTCCAAACCACTCATGGAGAAACTGATCCAGGGAGCCAAAGTCTTAAGTCTTCGGCTTAAGTCGAAGTCATGGACAAAACATGAAAAGGAGCAACCATTGGGGGAGGAGGGAAACTGAGAGAGTTCACTGTTCCAGAATTCCAAGTCATGGAGTCATTGGCCAGTAAGTAGCATCAGTAGCAGCAGAGAAGCAGTTGCAAAACTGACCTTCAGTTTAGCAATACGTAGTCATTGATAATCTTGTCAAAATGGTTGCAGAGGAAGAGTGGTCTTAAGACTAGGGGGAGCAGGTGTATGTGGGAATGACAGGTGATGTGATGGCCTTCTTGGACACCCAGAAGTCAAGTGAAACACCACAGACAGGGAAACAATTAAGGTAGCTGGCTGTGGGCTTTGTTATTGTACGAGGGGGAGCCCCAAAACCAGAATTTTTGAATAAAAATTGTGTATTTTTACACGATTCACTTCAATCACCTTCAAAGTCCTCTAGGTTTGATGAAAATACCTACTGAGATGTCCTTTCTTCTGCTCAAAATATCTTTTGAACTCTTGCAGTTTGATTCCTGTTAGTGTCTGTCATTTTTTGTTTGTGTTTGTTGTTTTTTGTGTCACCTCTTCTACATTGACAAAATGCCTCTTGCACATATGAAAAAATAAGAAACCAAACTCGGAATAAAAGACATTTAAATTACATGTACACAGAGTTAAATGTTGCTTACTGAAATATAAAAGGCCAAAAGGTTTTTAACAACAGTGTACACATGACATGGGCCCAGATACTCTCTCTCTTTTTCTAGTGGAAGTGCAGATGATTGCAACCTCCAGGGAAGGCAATTTTCAACATATATAAGCATATATAGAGTATCATACTTTTCGCCCTGTAATTCCTCATTTAGAAGTTTATCCTGGAGATACGCCTGTGCATGTTCTGAGATGTATGTGCAAAGTTAATAAATGCAGCATTTTTTGCAGTAAAAGATTTGTAACAGACAGAATACTCTGTAGTTGTTTGAAAAGCTCAACAAACCTGACACGAGAGGACCTCCAAGATAAATTCAAAACAAAGAATGCAAGTGAATGTGTATTTTGCATGATATAGACTATGTATGGCTGTTTCAGCATTAAATATCTCTGGATGCTTAATATTAGTAACTACAATTTCTATATAAACCTTTGAACAGCCCCATTAAAAAGTGGGCAAAAAACATGAATACATACTTCTCAAAAAAATACGTAGGAGCAGCCAACAGACACATGAAAAAATGCTCAGTCCCACTAGTCATGAGAGAAACGCAAATCAAAACCACATTTAGATACCACCTAACTCCAGTAAGAATGGCCATCATAATAACAAAAAACAACAGATGATGGGGAGGATGAAAAAAAAAAAGGGAAGACTTCTACACTGTTGGTGGGATTGCAAACTTGTTCAATCTCTATGGAAAACAGTGTTGCAAATCCCAAAAGAACTAGAAATTGACCTTCCATACAATGCAGCAATCCCCCTTATGGGAATATACCTCGGGGAACTTAAATCATTCTGCTGAAAAGATACCTGCACACTTATGTTTCTTGCAGCATTATTTACAATAGCATAAACATGGAACCAACTGTGCTGCCCATTGAAGCTGGACTAGACAAAAAAATGTGGTACATATACACAATGGAATATTACACATCCATAAAGAAGAACACAATTATGGGCTTCACAGCAACTTGGATAAATTTAGAGTCTATAATAACCAATGATTTATCACAGAAACAAAGAATTGAGTATCATATGTTCTCACTTATAGGCGGACCCTGAGCATTTACCATAATGCTATAAGAAAGGGATCGGAAGTCAGTGGAAACCTCAAGGGGAGTGGGGCATATCATGTTGGTAAGTGTGTACATGATCTCAAACCAGGTAAAGCGGGGACCTAAGGTAGGCCTAAACTTTACCTGTACAATGACCACCTGTATGCCTAATCCTGAATTGTACCCCACATCTTTAAAATAAAATAAATTTAAAAACAAACAAAAAGAAAAAATAACACATATATCTTTGATAATAAGATAAGGATGCCTGAGGACCTGAAAAAAGAATGACCAGTTAAAGATTTTTTTGACAGACTGATCACATGCAGAAGATTGAAACAGGACCCCTACCTATCACCCTACACAAAAATTAACTCTAAATGGATCAAAGACCTAAATGTAAAACCTCAAACTAGAAGAATCTCAGAAAATGCAGTAGACACCATTATAGAAATTGGAACTGGAACCAACTCCTGATCAGAATCCAATGTGCCCATACCATAAGAAATAAGATAGACAGGTGGGACCTCATCAAACTGATGAGCTTCTGCAAAGCAAAAGAAAGCATCAAGAGAGCAGGGAGACAGCCCACAGAATGGGGAAAAATATTTGCCCACTGTATACCTGATAAAGGCCTAACATCTAGTATCTACAAGGAACTCAAACAGGCCAAAAGGAAAAAACAAACAGTCCCATTCAAAAGTGGGCAAAAGATATGAATAGACACTTCTCAAAAGAAGATATATGGGTTGCTAACAGAACATGGAAAAGTGCTCAGTCTCACTAATTACCAGAGAAACACAAATCAAAACCACATTGAGATACCACCTAATCCCAGTGAGAATGACCATCATTAATAAAACAAACAACTGATGCTGGCAAGGATGCCGAGAAAAAGGAATGCTTTTATACTACTGGTGGGAATGCAAACTAGTGCAACCTCTTCGGAAGGCAATGTGGCTATTTCTGAAACAACTAGAAATTGACCTTCCATATGACCCAGCAATTCCCCTATTGGGAAGATACCCGGAGGAACTCAAATCATTCTACAAAAAAGATACCTGCACACATATGTTTGTTGTAGCTCTATTCACAATAGCAAAACTATGGAACCATGCTGCCCATCAAAGCTGGACTGGATTAAAAAAAATGTGGTACACAGACACAATGGAATATTATGCAGCCATAAAGAAGGACAAACATATGGACTTTGCAGCAACTTGGATGGATTTAGAGTCGATCGTCCTCAGTGGTCTACACAGAAACAAAGTACAGAGTACCATATGTTCTCACTCATAAGCGAACCTTGAACAATTATCATAAAACTTAAGGAAGGGATTGACAGCAGTGGGGAACTGTCAGGGGAGGGGCTGGGAGCAGCAGTTGAGGGAAACTGCTAAGGCAGTTAGGGGCACATCTCATCAACTAGGGTACTTGTGTAATCAACATTTGTATACCTAACCCTTAATTTTACTCCACATCTCTATAATAAAGATTTTTTTGAAACTTGTGACTGTATTGCTATTTAAAACAAGACAAAAAAGTTAATGATCTATTTATGAGAGAGATATATTAGAAGATGAGAGAGAGAGAGAGAGAGAGAGAGAGAGAGAGAGAGAGAGAGAGAGAGAGAGAAGGAGGAATCCATAAGGCACATAATGACTATTGGAAACTCTTTTGATGATATTTTTTTTCTAAAAGAAAGAACAGATGGAAGGGATTGTGAGCTTGGCTATTTTAAGCCAAGAAGTGGAATAGCATGTTAGAACAGTGATGGAATGATCCACTGGAGAAGAAAACAGAGAAGATGCTGGAGGGAGAAGCAGTAATTACATCAAATGTTTGTGGGGGAGGAGGGAGGAGAACCAGTATACAAGTGGTAAGGATGGTTCATAGCAAGAGTGTGTGGAGCTCATATCCTGACATGAGAAGTCAAATAACTTCAGATCTTCAAAATGGTGGTGGTTATATGAATGTATACATGTGACAAAATGTTACAGAATTACACACAAGGCATTCTCACCCTTTAATAAGTGAGTGCATGCAGGCCAGGCTTGGTGGCTCAGCCTGTAATCCCAGCATTGGGAGGCCGAGGCAAGTGGATTGTCTGATCCCATGGGTTCGAGACCTGCCCAGGTAACTTGGGGAGACCTTGTCTCTACAATAAATAAAAAATTAGCTGGGCACAGTAGCATGTGCCTATAGTTCCAGCTACTTGGAAGGCTGAGGTGGGAGAATCATCTGAGCCCAGCAGATCGAGGCTGCGGTGGCCGGGAGTGTGCCACTGCACTCCAGTCTGGGCAACAGAGTGAGACTCCAACTCAAAAAAAAAAAAAATGAGTGCATGCAAACACAGGAGAAGTCTGGTAAGATTTGTATTATAGATAATTAGATCATACAATTTTCAATTTCCTGTTTTTGATAATATTCTCTTATGGTGTAACATGTCTCTATTGGTGTAGACTGAGTAATGGGAATGCAGGAACTCTGTACTATTTTGTAACTTTAGTGGAGAGTTAAAAAAACTATGGAAATATCTGCTTGTTAGGTTGACTACCTGCATGGATGTTGAAGTCGCCAACAATGAGGACTGAGTATAAAATACTGGATAGATTTTATAAATGAGACAAACAGACCACAAGATAATGTAAGAAGCATTTAGACACCACTAACATGAGTTGTATGTTAAAATGTCATATTTGCTTCCAATCTTTCTTTGAAATTGAATAGATAAACGTGTTCAGATTCACCTGAAGTCTGAGACCTGCAGCTCTCCTCTCACTGATCTCTTTGGAATGTCTGAAGTTAAGAAGCATTATTCTTTCACATGTATAATAGGATGTCAAAACAGGAATTTTAACTGAAATATCAAGACAATACAAATACAGCATTATTAAAGAAGCACAAAGTGGCATAGAGAATTTGAATCCAAGTTTCTGATTATGAGTTGCCAGCTCTTAAGCCATCATCCATATCAAATTTATGGAAAAGATGAGAGTTGAATATTTATGTTACAAATAAATATTTGTAACAAATATTTGTTGATAAGGGGTGTCCTCTTGTCCCCAGACAGATATTGACTACTGTTAATCTCACCACCCCTGCCCTCCCTGTCCACCCCTCATAGTTTCCCACCACTGTCAATCCTTTTCTTATAGTATTATGATAGATGTTCAAGGACCACTTATGAGTGAGAACATGTGGTACTCAGATCTTTGTTTCTGTAAGAGATCACTCAGTATTATAGACTCTAGTTACATCCAGGTTGTTGAGAAATTCATGATTTTGTTCTTTTTTATGGCTGTGTAGTATTCCATCATGTATCTCTACCACGTTTTTAAAATTCAATCCTCTTTTGATGGACAGCACGGTCGGTTCCAGGTTCTTGCTATTGTGAACAATGCTGCAATAAACATACGTGAGCCGGTATCTTTTTATAGAGTGATCTGAGTTCTTCAGGGTATATTCCCAGTAGGGGGATTGTGGGGTCATATGGGAGATCGATATTTAGAGCTTTTAGGAATCGCCACACTGCTTTCCACAGAGGTTGCACTAGTTTACACGCCCACCAGCAGTGTAGAAATGTTCCCTTTTCACCACATCCTCTCCAGCATCTGTTATTTTTTGAGTTATTGATAATTGCCATTCTGACTGGAGTAGAATGTGTAGCTTTAATTTGCATCTCCTTGATGATTAGTGAGGTTGTAGTTTTAATTTGCATCTCCTTGATGATTAGTGTAGTTTCAATTTGCATCTCCTTGATGTTTAGTGAGGTTGTACATTTCTTCATGTGTCTGTTGGCCGCTCGTATGTCTTCTGTTGTGAAGTGTCTGTTCATGTCTTTTGCTCACTTTGTAATGGGGTTGTTTGTTTTTTTCTTTTCAACACATTTGAGTTACTTGTAGGTCCTAGATGTTAGGCCTTTGTCAGACATGGAGTTGACAAATACTTTTTCCCAGTCTGTGGACTGTCTCCCTGCTCTCTTGATGGTTTCTTTGGCTTTGCAGAAGATTGTCAGTTTAAGGAGTTTCCACTTGCCTATCTTTTCTCTTATGGCCTGTGTGTTTCAGGTTTTGTTCAGGAATTGGATGCCAGTTCCATTTCCATAAGGGTGTGTCCTGCATTTTCTAAGGTTCTTATGGTTTGAGGTTTTACATTTAGGTCTCTGATCCATTTAGAGTTAATTTTTGTGTATGGGGACAGATAGGGGTCTTGTCTGAGTCTTCTGCATGTGGTCAGCCAGTTTTCCCAGCACCATTTACTGAACAGGCTCTCCTCTCCCCAGTGGTAGGTGGTGGCGGCTTTGTCAAAGATGAGTTGATTGAGAAATTGAGGTTTTGCTTTTGGAATCTCAATTCTATTCCATTGGTCTATATACCTATTCTTGTATCAATACCAAGCTGTTTTGATGATTGTAGCTTTATAGTAAAGTTTGAAGTCTGGTAATGTGATACCACCTGCTTTATTTTTTTTGCTGAGGATTGTTCTGGCTATTCTTGGTTGTTTGTGTTTCCATAAGAATTCCTGTATTGTTTTTTCTAGGTCTGAGAAAAATGTTGCTGGTAATTTGATGGGTATTGCATTGAGTTTGTAGATTGCCTTAGGTAAGATGGATATCTTTACAATGTTGATTCTTCCAATCCATGAGGATGGGATATTTTTCCACTTGTTTGTGTCATCTTTGATTTCTTTGAGCAGTGTTTTCTAGTTTTCATTGCAAAAGTCTTTCACGTCTCTGGTTAGGAAGATGTCAAGGTATTTCATTTTTTTAATGTTCCTTTTTTTTAATGAAAGACTCTGGGGGAAGAAGCTCAAATAATGAAGTCTATTCTTGTTACAACTGGTCACATTGGTCATAGCATGTTACTTAATTGTACATTTCTTAACCTATTTGGTACTTCATAATTTTTAGTTTCTGGCTCATTTTTGCAACCACTTATTGGACTTTCCCACTTGCTTGGTTGAGATCCCTTCTAAGCACTGTGAGGGAGAGGTGGTATGTAGTTCACATGGTGCCCAGCATGGTATGTGGCACATGGTAGGAATTCAGCTAGCATTTGTTGAATGAATGGAACTTAACTTGAACTGATTATATTTCACATACTGCTTTTATTGCTTCTGCTGTCAATTTTCTTTGTAATTTTGCTACAGTACAACTTTTAGACCCATCCAGGAACTCAATATTAAGTGATTGAGAAGTTTACCAACTAATACCTCTGACTGAACCAGTTGATTTGAGAAAAAAGATTGACACACATCTGATCTCATGGGTCATTTATTTTTCTGTGTAGGAAATTCTGGCCGAGCAGAACATTAACCCATAATTTTACAAATATATTCTGTTGGCTGGAAACAATGTGGAGCACTCTTGAGTGTGAGTGACTTGATGCCAGTGTATCTCCAGCCTGGGTTTCTGCTACTGGTGACAATCAATGCCATCTTTTTTGCCCACTGTGGGTCATCACGTGTGAGTCTGTCGGGATTCCGGATGACCTGGTGGAGAGGAGGAGCCTGTTTTTTTTCTGTTTACAAATTTAGACTTCAAGCCATACACACCACGATGTTTTGGGTGGCAAGTCCCATTTGTTTTCAGCAAAGCTGCAAAACCTGTTGGCGGGGACTGCTTCGAGCAACCCTTTGTCGAGCTTTCTATTCACAGCACTTTGGGATCAGGCAGAGGAAGGATCAGCCCAACTTCCTCTCTCAGTCTACAGATTTACTCGGATGTAGGAGAGATACTAACAGCTGCAGAAAAACATTTCAAGACAGATTTATGCAGATGCAGTATTGTACAATTGTATAAGTACAAAATTAGTTTGGCCTTTTCAGTTTCTAGTCTCCCAGGCAAACAGTAAGATTACCTAGGCTTGACCATTTTAACATAGTGTTAAATACTTACTTGATGTTTTTGTGTAGCTTTAAGATTGCCCAGGAAAAGTATTAGGCCATAGCTACAAAATAGCAAGATTCCAAGAGAAAGAGTTAGTGAGTCTCAGGACAAGCTAATTAAGAGCAGGCCGCTTGAATGATCAATGGGCATGACCTCAGTTAGATGTGTTGGTGTTCTTACTTTTCAGAGGAAACGTCCTGAAGTATTGTGTGACCCTGAGCCTTTAAAGTAGTGAACAAGGTTTGAACTGTTTGATTTTAACAGCAGTCACAAAGTTGAAATCTTATATGATGCCTAAACTGCATATAGACATATACATTAAAATTAAAATTTATACTCATGTTTTTATGTAGACTACTATTCTATTGAACCTTACTTTTTGTTGATTGAGCATTCACTTTGTTACCAAAATAAGAGTGTGCCAGTTACATTCTTTCCCTTATCAGTTTTGGGTGTTAGTAATTTTGTTATGCTAATTCAGTACATGCTCCATGCCATTTTAGCTTGCTTTTCTTTAATTCTGAGTCAGCTTGAACCCTTTACTATATGAGTTTTTTAGCTGCATTCCTTCCTCTGTGGCTTAGCTCTTCCTGCTCTTGGCTCACTTTCCTTGGAAGTTGTAACTGTCATTGGCAAATCCCCGAAGAGGCTCTGGGGCAGGCCATGTCTTCAGGAATCAGCTTCTTCCCTGTTCCTTTTTTCTTCATTCTGACTTGGGTATCAATGTAATGTCAGCTTTGTAAAATGATTTGGGGAGTGTTCCATCTTTCTCAATCACCTGGAATACCTTTAGTAGGATTGGTATCAGCTCCTCTTTAACTGTCTCGTAGAATTCTGCTGGAAAGCCATCTGGTCCAGGGCTTTTTTTGTAGGTAGTTTTCTTATTACGTAGTCAATTTCCTTGATTGTTATTGGTCTATTTAGGGTCTCAATTTCTTCTTGTTTCAACCTAGGCAGGTTGTTTGATGACACAAAGTCCTCCATTTCCTTAAGGTTTTCAAGTTTGTTTCCATACAAGTGTACATAGTACTCTCTAATGATCTTTTGTATTTCTTCAGGATCAGATAAGACTTCATCTTTTGTGTTTCTGATTGAGTTTATTTGGGCTTTTTCTTGGTCAGCCTAGCTAGGGAACTATCAATCTTTTTTATCCTTTCAAAGAACCAGCGTTTTGTTTCATTGGTTTTTTGTATTTTTTTTTGGCTTCTATGTACTGGATTTGGGCTTTTATTTTGGTTATCTGGATTCTTCTGCTGAAGTTAGGATTTTGGTGATCTTACTTTTCCAGCTTCCTTATGTGACTTGTTAGGCTGTTAATTTGTGATCCTTCATTTTCTTCAAGTGCGTTTGTAGAGATATGAATTCCCTTCTTACTACAGCTTTCATGGTATCCCCGAGATTTTGGTAAGATGTTTCTTCATTTTCATTTGTTTCTGGATATCTTTTAATCTCTGTTTTGATTTCATCATTGACCCAGGAGTTGTTTCGTATCATGCTGTTTAGTGTTCATGTATTTGTGGGTTTTGGGGGAACCTTGTTGGTTTTGATATTTATTTTTATTTCACTGTGGTCCGAGAAGGTGCATGGCAAAATTTTGATCTTTTAAAATTTGCTTAAGCTTGATTTATGGCCAAGTATATGGTCGATCTTAGAGTACATTCCATGTGGTGATGAGTAGAATGTATATTCTGTGGTCATTGGATGGAGTGTTCTGTAGGTATCAATTAAGTCCATTTGGTCAAGAGTCACATTGAGGTTTCGGATCTCATTGCTGATTTTTTGTCCTGATGATCTGTTTAGGGTTGTGAGTTGGGTATTGAAGTCCCCAGCTATGATAGTGTTAGAATCAATATCTTTTTTGAGTTTACCTAGAAGCTGCTTTATGAAAGTTGGTGTTCCTATATTGGGTGCATATATGTTTAAGATGGATATTTCTTGTTGATGGATTGAACCTTTTATCATTATGTAGTGACCTTCTGTATCTTTTAAAATTTTTGATAGCTTAAATGGTATTTTGTCTGAGATTAAGATCACGACTCCTTTCTTTTGTGTTCCATTCACCTGAAAATTTGTTTCCCGTCATCTTACTTGAGTCTGTGAGTTTCCTTTCTAGTGAGGTGAGTCTCTTGAAGGCAATAAATTGTTGCCTGATGATATTTTATCAATTTTGCCATTTGATGTTTTTTCAGTGGTGCATTTAGCCCGTTCACATTCAGGCTAATTATTGAAATGTGAGAATTGATCCCTATCATAAGGTTCTTACAGAGTTGTTGTTGTTGTTCCTGTTAGTTTGTTGTCTTTCTTTTGGTTTTGGGGTTGGTTTGTGTGTGTGTTTAATCTTTTTCCTGAACTCTTGTGAAGAACTTTGTTGTTCTTTTTTCCTTTTCTTCTGTGTTCGATACTTTCTTAAGTGTTTCTTGTAGAGGTGGTCTGGTGGTAGTGTAAGTTCTTAGGGATTGGATATCTGGGAAAGATGTCATTTCTCCCTCACTGATGAAGCTTAGCTTGGCTGGGTAGGTTATTCTCAGTTGAAATTGTTTATCTTTTAGAACGTTGAAGATAGGGCTCCAAGCTCTTCTAGCCTGGAGGGTTCCTGTAGATAAATCTGCTGCTATTCTCTTGATCTTCCCTGGTAGGTAGTCTGAACTTTTTCTCTTGCTGCCTTTAGGATTTTTTCTTTTATACCTACTTTGTTTAGGCGAATTATTATGTGTCTGGGAGTTGATCTTCTCATTTGTTGTCTTGCATAGGTTCTCTGAATCTCTTGTGTTTGAATTTTTTCATCACTGATGAGATGAGGGAAGTTTTCTTGAATGATTTCATAAAATATTTGTTCCAGTGTGGTCTCTGTCTCTCTCTCTGCCTCAGGAGGCCAATTACTCTTAGGTTTGGTCTCTTGGAGTGATCATTCATATCTTGAAGGCTTTGTTCTGTCTTTTTAAGCTTCTTTTCTATGTTTTGACAGTTTGGGTTAGTTCTGTACTTTGGTTTACAAGCTCTGAGATTCTTTCTTCTGCTTTCCATGCTTATTAGTTTGTTATTTATTTCCATCACACTATTCTTTACTGCTGTTATTTCTATCATCAGCTCCTTCTTATTTTCCTCCTCTCTCTCCTCATTTTCAAAATTTTCTTCATTAATGTCATGATGTCTGGGTTTGTTGCATGTGACCTGTCATTCTGGGAGCTCTTCATTGTTTGTATTCCAAAGTCTGTTTTCTCAGTGTCTGACCTCCCAGGGGTCTGTGTGAGATCTATATTCTTCTTTTGGTTTTTCTTCATTTGTGCAGTTTTTTTCCGCTCCCTACTTTTTCCTTCCCTCCATGTCACCGTTTTCTTTAATTCTGTCATTCAGGGTGGAGGGGTTGTTTTTATTTCTGTTTATTCAATCTCCTATTCTTCTTTATGTATATCCTCTTGCTTTGTTCAATTCTCAAGTTGGACTTTAGGTTAGGGGTGGTCCTTTTGCAGTTTTGAGATTTAATTAAGGGGAGAGGTGTGATTCAAAATCTATCTGCAGATCCTGTTATCCTCTGACAGGTGTATGAATAATCTGAAACCCACTTCCCACTGCCTTGGCACCTGTCCATGCAGTGGGGTTGTAGGTTTACTCCCTGAAAACAAAATGAGGTTAACAGAGGGACGAGAATGGAGCAGGCAGTGGGGGGTAGAGGGGGGTGGAGAAAGAGAGTTGTAAGAGAGAAAACAGACGAGTGTACCAACTAATAAATGTAGAGAGACACAAAGACTGAAACAAATAAAAACAATAACCATGACTACAAACTAACCAACAACCATATGAAAAAACTAAAACATAAAATAATGCTAACATAGAAGCCAACCAACCTCCTTATTGGTGTGCTATTGCTCTATTCAAAGATGAGGTTTACATGAAATAAAAAAAAGAACACAATAAAAGTAATAGAATAAAGTCAGTAAACTAACAGAGCCAACCAAGCACACTTTGAGACTTTTCCTTTGAGTCCAATGTTCTTTCAACTCTGATATCTAGCTGTCTTTGCAGGCTGGGACATTTGTCCACAGTTAGGGCCAGTTCCCCCTGGCCTACTGTGAAGGGCAGTTCAGATCTGTGCTCCCTGCCCAGTCTATCACTCAGATTTGGCCTGCATCAAGTGGGAAGGGCTTCTATCTTTCCCATTTTGATGTTGTTACATTGGATCCCCAGCAGGTGGTGATATCTCACCGCTCCAGTTGATCTTTGTCTGCAGTTGCTGCAGCCTGCAAGTCAATGCAACTGGGCAGGGCGGAAGTCAGAGGGCGCCCAGACTGGAGGGAGCTAGCAATGGTAGTGGTGGTAATGGCAGCTGCCTCTGGTACATGGAAGGAGCTCCACGAGCCTGACTCTGGGTGAGAGGTGGGGCATGATGGTGGCAGTGACGGCAATCTCAGTAGATCGTACTCGCAGGGGTTTCACGGTCTGAAGTTGTGGGTCACCTCAGGAAGGGGTGGGACAATGACCACTGTGGCGGTGGCATCCATGGCTGCAGTGGCCACCCAGACTGCCATGATGTTTGAGTCTTGGTGGCGGCTGACCTCTGTGTGAAGAGCAGGCTGCCTATGATGGGAGCTGCAGCCCCCAGGAGAGAGCTAGAGTCTGTGTGCTCTCTTTCACAGAGGGTCTCACAGACCAAGCTCCCCCTTGCCATCTTGCCAGAAGTCCTGATCCTTCTTAAGAGGAATCTTGCAACTGCAACCAAATCCTTCTGGTGGCACAAGGAATGAAAAACATTTATGAACTAATCACCATTCCAGAAACAACCCTATATTTCTATGAATAAGGCCACTATAAATGACCACCTTTCCCATTTTTATATGGCCTGGTCCTATTTATTTCTCCTTGCCTAATTCAAAATTTATGTGACTAGCAAAAGTGACAAAGGGTGCACACTGGGTAAACTGTAGTGCCATGTGTCCAAATCCAGATATTTTAGGATGCCTTTTATATACACAATTACTAATGAGACCTTCTCCCTCTGGGCTCCCCATCACTGCATCTGCATCCTCGAAAGATTCAAAACAATTGTAGCATTATGACAGGCATGAGGAGATCACTTCTTCCATATTCTACTGTAGCTCCTAGAGAACAGCAATGAAATCCCATCTGTATTTACAGCTGACATTGATGCATTGACACGATTAATGTCCAATACCTGCCATGCAATCATAAGAAGGAGTATCATTGCAATATCTTTGAATTCCAGGTAGCTTCCACACAGGTGAGAAGAGTAAATACTCACTATAATTATAGTCCCTTTGCATAGACATGAGCTTCTTTGGCTCCCTGAATCACAACAGTATTTATCTTCAGTTCATAGCTATGGTAAAGTCAAACCTTATCACTGGAGACGTGAGGGCAAGATGGTGATGGAGCTGGTTGGAGTGTGTGAGTCCCTGCATGGGTGACTGTGCATAAGGATGAATCTGCATGTATATACCTGTGCAAATGTGTGAGTGAATGTTGACTGAGAGGAGATATCAGATCAAGCCCTTGGGGCCTCCCTGCAGATGCAGCTGCAATTTACCACTGCTCTGATTTTAGTGCCTCCCCTCACATGTAGGAACATCTGATGTTCTTAGATCATCTCTCAGGAAAACGCAGTGGAGATCAGCCATCTGTTGACAACTGGCACCTGGCTCACACCACCACCTGTGGCAACAGGCCAGGCCCTGGCCACAGGGACCATGTATAAAGTGTGATGAGGAAATCTGATGCTGAGTCCTGCTGGAGAAGATGTGGGACAACACCACTTTCTCAGTCCTGGATGCTGGCAAGAAACCTGATTTAACTCACCCTGATCTGAGCAGTCTGCCTCCTGTTACACAGGGGCAATCTTTACACGCCTCTGGGATTGACCATCATTGGCCCAGAGAGGATACTTCAAGTGCACGATACCAGAGAAAAAGACATCCACCTCCCACACTGGACCAAACACAGGCATGTGCAATGTGAGTGGAAGAGCTAGCAGTGGATGAGATAGAGTGAGTCCTGATATGATTCACTCCTCTTCTCCCAGCAGTCCCTGGAGTGTCTGGCCCACATGAAGAGTAGCCTGAATGGTCTTCATTTAGAGCAAAGGTAGGGTCTAGAGACCGAAGCATGTTCTCTAATGCAGCAAGCCAAAAGCTGTGGTGTTGGGACACACCAGTAAAAAAAAAAAAAGGAAAGGAACTGTGTGGTTTCAGCAATGGTCACAAAGGTAGCTCTTTTTAATTATTCATTTATTTACTTTTTGCTCCTCTTTTCATGCATATTTTTCTGTATGTATCTTCTGATTTATTTGCCCTTTTTTTTCCTCCCTCTTTTTTTCTACATGGGCATTTCTGAGTAAGTGTATCTTTATTTTTTTGCTTGTTTGTGCATCAGTTATTTTGTTTGCCTATTTGTTTCCTTCTTCTCCCTCTTTCTCTTTGTCTTCCTTTCTTCTCCCTTCTTCCCTTTTTTGTTCTTTTTTCCCTCTTATCTTATTTTGGTTTCAGGGGTATACATATGCTTCCACCACATGGACATATTGTAAGGTTGTGGAAAGTGTGCCCCAATGTTCCCACACCCCAGTCAGCAGATACTGTGATTTACAGGTAGATTCTGAACCACAGTTCCCCCCATTACAGCTTAATAAAATCTCAAAATTGTAAAAAGCACAATCCTTCACCCAAGCCCAACTTCACAATTGAGCAAATTTAGAAGCTCAACCTAAGGATGAAATAGGAGTTGAGCAAACAGATGTGAAGGCTATTATCCCTCTCACTGAGTAGCAGAATTAAAGAGGAAAAAACGGGGTGGGGGGGACATATTGCACATGAGGAAGAATAAGAGGAAGAATACAGGTACACTCCAGGCCTTTGGAAAGACAGTGACTTTGAATATAGGCTTTGATACTCAAACAATGAAGAGTCCCCAGAATGACTGATTACAAACCACAAATCCAGATGTCAAGGAACTGATGGAGAGGATTAATAGAAATAAAGAAAAGTAAGAATAAAAAATAAAACAGTTGACAATCAATATGATAGCAATAATGAACACAGTAAAAACAACAAATAACAAACTGACAAGCACAGAAAGCAGAATAAACCAAGCAGAATAAAGAATGTCAGAGCTTGAAGACCAAAATATGGAACAAATCCAATCTTTTACAAACATAGAAAGGAACCTTAAAAAGATGTAACAAAGCACTTACAAGATGTGAAATTATATTAAGAGACCAAATGTACACCTGATCTCTATTCCTGAAGCAGAAAAGGAGAATGAGAGCACCCTGGAACAAACATTCCACTTGATGATACAAGAGAGCCTCCCTCATCTCATCAGAGATGTGAACATCCAAACACAAGAGATTCAGAGAGACTCTGCAAGGCAAAATGAGAAGACCAATCCTAGACACATAGTAATTTGCTTACACAAAGTAGATATAAAGGAAAAAATATCCTAAAGGTAGCAAGAGAGAAAGATAAGGCTAACTACTGGGAAGACCAATTAGAAAAACAGCAGACTTATCTGCAGAAACACTACAGGTTAAGGGAGTCTGGAGTTCAATCCTCAAAGTTCTCAAAGAAAAACAATTCCAACCAAGAATTCTCTACCCAGCTAAGTTAAGCTTCATCAATGATGGAGAATTAAAATGCTTCCCAGACACTCATTCTCTAAGAGTTTATGCTGCCTCCAGACAAACTCTAAACAGATGCTTAAGAAGGTATTAAGCACAAATGAAAGAAAAAAAGAACGACTATGATCTTCCCAAGAATGCAGGGAAACAGAGAATCACACAACAAGCATCGTGACTGCAAATTTGAAAACACACGTATATCAACTCCCAAATCAAAAGAAAACAACCAAATGAATAAACAAATAAAAAACAACAACAAACTTTATAAGAGACTCATGACAAGGATAAACTCCTATATCTCATAATTAGCCTGAATGTAAATGGACTAAATGCACCACTGAAAAGACATAGAATGGCAAACTACAAAAAAGCACGATCCAACAATATGCTACTTTCAGGAAATACATCGCACTACAAATAACACCCACAGATTAAAGGATAGAGGATGAAAACAAATATTCAGGCAAAGGAACACAAAAGAAGACAAAAGTCATGATCTTAATGTCAAATAAAACATCATTTAAGCTATCAAAAATGTTAAAAGACACACAAGGACAATACATAATGAGAAAAGTTTCAATCCATTGAAGAAATATCCATCCTAAATATATATGTACCCAACACAGGAGCACCAGTTCTCATAAGGGAGCTACTCAGTAAACTAAAAAAGGATATTGACTGTAACACTATCATAGCTGGGTACTTAAATTCCCCACTAAAAACTCTAGAAAGATCATCAAGGCAAAATAATCAACAAGAAGATCTGGGACCTCAACTTGATGCTGGATCAAAGGCTGGGTGTGGTGGCTCAGACCTATAATCCTAGCACTTTGAGAGGCCAAGGTGAGAGGATTACCTGAGAACAGCCTGGGCAACTTGGCCAGACATCATCTCTATAAAAAAAAATTAGCTGGGCATGGTGTTACATGCATGTAGTTCCATCTACTTGGAAGGCTGAGTTGGAATGATTGACTGATTCCAGCAGGTTGATGCAGTGGTGGTCAGGAGCATGCCACTACCCTCCAGCCTGAGTGATAGAGTGGGACATCATCAAACTGAGAAACTTCTGCAAAGCCAAAGAAACCATCAAGAAAGCAGAGAGATAGCTCACAGAATGGGAAAAAATATTTTCTAAATGCATATCTGACAAAGGCCTAACATCCAGGATCTACAAGGAACTCAAATGTGCCCAAAGGGAAAAAACCAACACCCCATTATAAAATGGGCCAAAGAAATGAATAGACACTTCTCAAAGAAAATGTATGAGCAGCCAGTGGACACATGAGAAAATGGTCATTTTACTAATCATTCAAGAAATGCAAATCAAAACCACATTGAGAAACCACTTAACTCAAAAAAAAAAAAAAAAAAAGATACCCTCAGACCACTACACCCAACAACCATGGAATATAAATTCTACACCACATGAAATGTACTCCAAGATCGACCAAATACTTTGTCATAAATCAAGCATAAATGAATTTCATGAGATTTAAATACTGTCATGTACCTTCTCAGACCACAGTGGAATAAAATAAACACCAACAAAATTCCTCAAAACTCACAGAGACATGAACACTAAACAGCATGATGCTGAATAACTAGTGAGTCAACACAGAAATCAAAACAGAAATTAAAAAATTCCTAGAAACAAAGGATTATTTTTTCACTGGGTGAATTTTAAAAGATTTGTCCTTTTTACATTTCCATGTTCTATGGAATACAATTACTCTGCAATTTGCATTTATGAATAAGAATTGTCAGTCTTTGTAATGTTTGTTGTGAATGTGCATCTTTCTTGGGTCATATTGTGTCAAATGTGTGCCACACTATTTGTTGGAAATCAGTATAATTCTTACTTAGTATATGTTGTTATACCTGGTTCTCACAGTTTATGTTTTATGTATACTATACTGTACATGTTGAATTTGCTTAGGAGAGCAGTATATCAATGTTTCACTTATAGAAATGTGCAACTAACTTGTGCCACACTGAGTCAAATGAGAGCTCCACCGTTATTTCAGGAAAGCATCATTTGTTCACCAGGTGAATTTTAAAAATTTTGTCCTTTTTACATTTCCATGTTATATGAAATGCAATTACTCTGCAGTTTGCATTTATGAATAAGAGTTCTCAATGATTGTTTTACTTGTTGTGAATGGGCATCCTCCTTGGGTCACACTTTGTCAAATGTGTGTTGCACTGATGTTTGTTGGTAATCAGTATTATTCTTACCTGGTGTATGCTGTCATAATTGCTTCTCACAGTTTACCTTTTATGTATAGTATAGTATGCAGGGTGCATTTGCTTCAAAGAGCGGTATGTCAATGTTTCATTTATAGGAATGTGCAACTAACTTGTGTCACACTGAGTGATATGAGCATGCCACTGCTATTTGTAAGAAAGCATTATTTGTTCACCAGGTGAATTCTAAAATGTTTTTCCCTTTTACCTTTCAGTGTTATACCAAATAAAATTACCCTGTGGTTTGCAAAATAAAAATAAAAAAAATTCCTAGAAACAAATGAAAATAAAGACACATTTTCCCAAAACCACTAGGATGCCATGAAATCAGTATTAAGAGAGAAATTTATACCTTCATGAGCACACATCAAGAAAAAACAAAGACCACAAGTTGACAACCTAGCAAATTACCTAAGCGAGCTGGAAAGGAAAGATGACCTGAACCCTAACTTCAACAGAGAAGTCCAGATCATCAAAGTAAAAGATAAATACTGGACATTGAAGACAAAGATATCACAGAAAAAAAAATCAACAAAACAAAAAGCTGGTTCTTTGAAAGTATAAACAAGATTGATGGACCAATAGCCAGACTGGTTAAGAAAAAGAGAAAAAGACCAAATAAACAAAATCAGAAATGCAAAAGATCAAGTACAACTGATTCTGAAGAAATACAAAAGATTAGCAGAGATTATTATGCAAACCTATATGGAAACAAACTCAAAAACCTAGATGAAATAGAGGACTTTCTGACATCACACAACCTCTCAAGGTTGAAACAAGAAGAAACTGACACCCTAAATAGAGCAGTAACAACACAGGATATTGACTCTGTCATAAGAAACTGCGTACAAAAAAAAAAAAAAAGCCCTGAACCAGATGGATTTCCAGTGGAATTCTACAAAACATACAAGTGAGAGCAGACACCAATCCTATTGAAAATATTCCAGGCAATCAGGAAAGATGAAACTCTTGCAAATAATTTTATGAAGCTAACATCACACTGATACCCAAACCTGCCAAACACCCAAAAAAGAGAACTATAGGCCAGTATTCCTGATGAACATTGATACAAAAATTCTCAAGAAGATTCTAACAAACCAGATCCAATGACACATCTTAAAAATTAATCATCATGACCAGGTAGGCTTCATCCGAAGAATACAGGGATGATTTAACACCCACAAGACCATAAATGTAATTAAATATATCAGCAGATGTAAAATCAAGATCCATGTGATTATATCATTTGATACAGAGAAGACTTTCAAAAACATCCAGCATTCATGATTGATAAAAACTCTTGAACATCTAGGCAGAGAAGGAATATACCTCAGAATAGTCAAAACCATCTTGATAAACCCAAGGCCAGCATAATACTAAATGGACAGAAAGTGGAAGCATTTCCTCTGAAAAATGGAACAAGACAAGGTTATCCACTCTCACCCCTCCTGCTCAACATAGTGTTGGAAATCCTAGCTAGAGCATTTACAGAATAGAAGGATATCAGGGTTATCCAAATAAGAAAAGAAAAAGTTAAGCTATCTCTCTTTGAGGATGATATGATCTTATACTTGGAAAACCCAAGGGAATCTGTCAAAAACTTCCTTGCCTGAGAAAGGACTTTGGCACAGTCTCAGGGTTAAAATTAATGTCTGAAAGACAGTTGAATTTTTATACATCAACAACAAACAGTCAGCAGACCAAATAGAAAGTAAAATCCCATTCACAGACATCTCAAAAAAAAAAAGAAATACATTGACATTTTTCTAATCAGAGAAGTGAAAGACCTTTACAATAAAAACTACAAAACAATGTACAAAGGAAACAAAAATAAGACACAAAAAAATGGAAAAATATTCCATGCTCATGGATTGGGAGAATGAACATTGTTAAGATGTCCAAACCGCCTGGGCAGGTGAGACTTCATCTCTACAATAAATCAAAAAATCAGCTGGGTGTGGTAGCATGTGCCTGTAATTCCGGCTACTTGGAAGGCTGAGGTGGAAGGATCGCTGGAGCCCAGCAGGTCGAGGCTGCAAGGGCTGGGAGCGGCTACCGCACTCCAGTCTGGGTGACAGAGTGAGACTCCAACTCAAAAAAAAAAAAAAAAAGATGTCCATCATATACAAGGCAATCTACAGATTCAACCTGACACCAATTAAATTACCATCATCATTCTTCTCAGACCTGAAAAAAACAACACAGAAATTCATATGGATACATAAATGACCACGAGTCGCCATAACAGGCCTCAGCAAAAGAAACAAAGTGGTAGGTATCTCACTCCCAGACTTTAAATGTTATTATGAGCCTACAATAATCAAAGCAGCCTGGTATTTGTACAAGAACAGACACATAGATCAGTGGAAAAGAACAGAGAATCTGGAAGTAATACCTTAATTTCTCAACCAACTCATCTTCGACAAAGCTTCTACCAACAACCACTGGGGAGATGGGAACCTGTTCAGTAAGTGGTGCTGGGAAAATTGACTGACCTCATGCAGAAGAATAAAACAGGACCCTTAGCTATCACCATATGTGAAAACCATCTCCAAATGGATCAAAGAGCTAAACATAAAACCTCAAGCTATAAGAAGCTTAAAAAATGCAGGCAACTGTCTTATGGAAATTGGAATAGATAACTAATTCCTGATCAAAACCCCAGATGCACATGCCATAGAAGATAAGGTGGATAAGTGGGATGTCATCAAACTGAGAAACTTCTGCAAAGCCAAAGAAACCATCAAGAGAGCAGGGAGATAGCTCACAGAACAGGAAAAAATATTTACTAAATGTATATCTGACAAAGGTCTAACATCCAGGATCTACAAGTAACTCAAATGTGCCCAAAGGGAAAAAACCAACAGCCCCATTAAAAAACGGGCCAAAGAAATGAATAGACACTTCTCAAAGAAAATGTATGAGCAGCCAACGGACACATGAAAAAATGGTCAGTCTTACTAATCATTCGAGAAATGCAAATCAAAATCCTATTGAGAGACCACCTAACTAAAAAAATGTTGGCAAGGATGTGGAGTAAAGCAAATGCTTCTACACTGTTGGTGCTAATACAAACGAGCTCAATCTCTATGGAAAACAGTGGGGCAATGTCTAAAATAACTAGAAATTGACCTTCTACAAAACAGATACCTGCACATGCATGTTTACTGCAGCACTCTTCACAGTAGCAAAAACATGGAACCAATCATGCTGCTCATTGAACTGGACTGTATAAAAAAGGTGTGGTACATGTACATCATAGAGTCTTACACAACCCAAAAAGGGACACATTTATGGAATACGTGGCAACTTTGATGCATTTGGAGTGTATCATGCTCATTGATCTATCACAGAAACAAAGAACAGAGTACTACATGTTCTCACTCATAAATTGACCCTGAATACCTATCCTAATACTACAAAAAAGGGATTGGCAATAGTGGGATAAGTCAAGGGAGCAGTGGGGGGACATAACATCAATAAGAGTGCATGATCCTAATCCAGGCAGGTGACGTCCAATGGGAGGCCCAAAACTTCACCCATACCTAGACCACTTATATGCCCATTCCTCACTAGACCCCACTTCATTTTTTTGTCTACTTCTTTCTTTCTTTCTGAAAGGACAGACTGAGAACAAGAAGCCATTTTCAAAATCTTGCTTTTAAACCCGGACACAGTGATGAGAAAGTAGAGGCTATGTTTTGGAAAAATGTGTACTTTAGGTAAAGATTAACTTTGCTGACTTTGTCTTTTCAGAAACACAGACTTCCTGGTGCCAGGTATCAGAGGTCTCTCACAGTGGCAATCAAGCTTGCCTAGAGTAAAAGGAGTTTACAAGACCTAAGACTTCACATATTAGACAAAAGTTATACAAATCACAAAACTTGTGATGACAAAAGTTATGCAGATCACAAGATTTGTGACCACTCAGACCAGGGAGCAGATGGGGATTCCAGTAAATTGGGCACTGTCTACAGGGAAGTCAAGGATCTCCTGGGTCTGCCCACTGGGAATGTGTAAGAAATAAGGGGAAGTGTACCCCCTATTAGCTCTATGGAATGTTATTCAGGAATGTACAGGAGCACTGGAATCCTTATCAAGTCCTTCTCTAGGGGCTGTGATAATGTGGGTGGACATTAGTGGGTCTCTGTGTCACAGGGTCTCCAAGACATTCGCAAGTGATCAACAAGGAAGTTACGACAGTCACACCTACCTGATTGCAACACCTCCAAGGGAAAGAATTAAAGCTGGAGCTTGAGGGGGCTACAGTGCCACACTCATCTAGATTGTAGGCCCACTGGGGACACACCCATCTACAGTGTGGGCCCACCGAGGTCACACCCATGTAGAGTGTGGGCCCACTTCCTGTTTGTGGGATGTGAACCTTTCTTAAATAAATCTTTTCTTCTTTCACCTCTTTGTGTGTTGCAATTCTTTGCATTCCTCAGATCTCTGGATACCAGTACGCACCTCTGGCATGCCAGCTCCAGCGGTGCTGTGTCCTCCCTTCCATCCATCCACCCTCACCCTATCCATACCTTAAGACTTTCTTTTAAATTTTTTATTTTATTTTATTCCCCACGTCCCTAAATTTTTTCATTTAAAATATGTGTTGTACAATTCAGTGTTGGGTTTTAAAATATTTATTATTCAGGTATTCTTGTTGATAAGGTGTGTTCCTCCCTCCGCCAGCAGTTTGCCACTACTTCCAATTTCACCCCTATCTCCCCTGGAAGTATCTCATTACTGCTATTACCTTTTTTATAGTATTACAATAGTTGTTCAAAGTTCACTTATGAGTGAGAACATGCGATACTCGGTTCTTTGTTTCTGTGATAAATCACTGAGTATTATAGCCTCTAAGTTCATCCCAGTTGCTGCAAAATTCATAATTTTGTCTTTCTTTATGGCTGCATAATTTTCCAAAATTTATAGGTTCAACAGTTTTTAAAACAGTCCTCTTTCACAGCAGAGTTGGTTTCATGTTTTTGCTATTGTAAATAATTCTGCATTATTTACAGCACTATTGTAAATAATGCTGCAAAACATGTGTGTACAGGTGTCTTTTTCATAGAGTGATTTGAGTTTCTCTGGGTATACTTCCAGTAGGATGTACCTACCCCACATCTTTAAAATAAAATACAACCCAGAAAAAAATTAAAGAGTGATGATTGAAATAAAATTCCAAGAAGAAAACAAACAAAACACAAAAAACCCCAAAACAAACCTTATCACTTTTTTTGAAGACAGATTCCTGAGCACAATGGCATAGCATTCAGTATGGGGCAATTCCATGACCTCACTATCTTCTTGGCTGCCTAGAATGGGCTTTTAACCCACACTGGCCATGTAGTCAGCTTGAGAATCCAGGTATCCTGAAGTGAGGTCTAGTGTTCTTCCCATTACAGCACTCACTGGTTGTGTATTCCTACATATCCCAGGCTTTCTTGAAGCTGAGTTGGGCCTGCCTGGTGGCAAGGGCATCCTCTGCTGCAACATAGGGTATTGGAAGTAGGCAGTGGTACAATGACTGTGGTGTTAGAAGCTATTAGACTTGGTCATGCTTTGATAAATTGTGCATCGTTGTGATGTCAGACTCTAGATTGGGAACTGTTACATGATTCAGCATAATAGTCATATGATTTCACAAATTGTAAAATTGTTCCTGAGGTTGTTGTCTATCACAAAGAGCCACCTGGTTGTCTATCATGAGCAGACTCTCCTGCCTTGTTTGAAACCATAGTGCTATGCCTCATCTGAGTGTGACATTCCTGTGCAGAATGGAAGCAAGACAACTTTTTAGATATCACCTCCTCTGAGCCCCATAAGCCCTGAAGACAACTCTATGATAGCATGCTTCACATTGTGTGGCAGTTTTTCTTGAACTAGGCTCCTTCCTTTTATAGACCTTGGGCTCTGGTAAGGTGAGTTTGTTGTCTTTGACTCCCAGGGCCTGGCATGCAGGCTAGAAAATGGAAGACTCTCAGTAAGAATAAACAGAAGAGCCAGGCTCGGTTGCTCAGCCTGTAATACCGCGCCTTTGGGAGGCTGAGGTGAGTGGATTGCCTGAGCCCGCAGGTTCGAGACCCGCCTGGGTAGCGAGACCTCTTCTCTACAATAAATTAAAAAATCAGCCGGGCGTGGTAGCGCATGCCTGTAATTCTGGCTACTTGGAAGGCTGAGGCGGAAGGATCGCCGGAGCCCAGCAGGCGAGGCTGCGGTGGCCAGGAGCGGCCACTGAACTCCAGTCTGGGTGACCGAGTGAGACTCCAACTCAAAAAAAAAAAAAAAAAAAGAATAAACAGAAGAAAGACCAAGTGACATCGCTATGAAAGTTCTCTTTTGATATATTCAGGACTACACATGGATAGGTTAATTGCAAATGTCTGTTAATCTGTATCTGTAAAAGGATTAATTTGTCATCTAGATCTTTCACTTTAGATCTTCACGAATCTAAAATTCGTTCACCATAAATGAACTAGAGTGAAGGACTTTCTTTTGAGTAGGGTTTAGCAAACCCAACTGAGAATTCTACTCTGTTTTGCTGAAAGCACCTCTATCAAACATTGTCTATGATTTGCAGTTGGAGTTATTGAAGTAAAGACCTTAGCATCAAATGTATACCATTTTGCCTGGGGATATTTTTCAATATTGTTCATCTTTTTCCAATCTGCTATAGTCATTGGACTTACACCTGTTCACAAACAATGAGACTTGCTTTTTTATTCCTGTATTAATATTCATCCTACTTTTCATTGATGCCACAACTTCCCTTTCTTACTCATATTTTATTGATGAGTGCTATATTTTGAATAATTAGGTAGTTACATTGACACATCTAACTGGCATAAGCAGGATTGGAAATAGACTCAATTGGTTCATGTGAAGCTCATGACTCAGTGCACTAGTGCCCAGGTGGGCTAGAGAGTCAGTGGATGACCATAAAGTCTCAGCATTTCCTTGGTATCAGTCAATATGTTTACTCAATGGAAAGGAGAGAATTGGTTGTACAGATAGAACTACTAGCCAGAGACTTATTAAAAAGTATTTCTATGATAAAGAATTAACATGGTGCCTGACAAATTTGTTGTAAATATTTGTTGAATTTATGCATAAGTAAATAGTGATGAATGACAGTTCTCAGAAGCTGTTATGAAGGACTTTCATATCTTTTCTCTGTTCATAAAGTTAACTCCTGTATTTCCTGTACACTCCTTTTTCATATGTAACTGCAAGGAAAATCTATCACTGGACTGGTCTTGAAAAGAAGGTAGCTAATTAGAGGAATCCTACAACCCCTCCTTGCCTTTTCTCCCCAGAGCAGTGAGCCTTGAAAAGGGAGAAACTTTTTCAGATTGATCCACTACAGAGGACCCTCTTATCATTTTAAGTGGGAGGTGCTTACAGGAGCTCCAGTGAGACCTGGTGACTGAGCCACTCTCTCCTAGATGCTGGATAACCCTGAGATTTGCAGGTGGGAGCTGCTTGACAAAAATAGTTTCTGAACATATTCTAAATTCTGGACCTAGTTCACTTGGGATTGAGGACAAGTCTCTGCTCTTAAAGATCTCATTGTGTGCTAGAGGGAGACATTGAGACAAATCATTCAGGCACATGTTTTCTAAGTCCTGTAATAAAGGAATATTCCCCCAAGTGAGTTCAGTTAGGGCTTCAGGGGTTGATCCTAAGTCTCCAGAAGCCCTAAGCTATCTTTTTAAAGTTTATTTATTTTAATCAACATTTTTTATTTTGATATTGTGGGGTACAGTTAAGGGTTAGGTATACAAATACATTTCGTTCAGGCACCCTTGTTGATAAGGGGTGTCTCCCCGTCCCCAGACAGATATTGACTACTGTTAATCCCACCTCCCTTCCCCTCCCCCCCATAGTTTCCCACCATTTCAATCCTTTTCTTATAGTATTACATGGATGTTCAAGGTCTGCTATATGAGTGAAAACATGTGACACTCAGATCTTTGTTTCTGTGAGAGGTCACTCAGTATTATTGACTCTAGATCCATCCAGGTTGCTGCGAAGATCATGATTTTGTTTTTTTATGGCTGCGTAGTATTCCATCGTGTATATGTACCACATTTTAAAAATCCAGTCTTCTTTCGATGGACAGTATGGTTGATTCCAGGTTCTTGATATTGTGAACAATGCTGCGATAAACATATGTGTGCAGGTATCTTTTTTATAGAGTGATTTGAGTTCTTCAGGGTATATTCCCAGTAGGGGGAGCCCTAAGCTTTCTTGTAGCCAACAAGAAGAATATGTCACTGACATCAACATAACCTGTTTGTTGCCCATGTGAGGGTCAACAGTGCTTGATTCAACAGCCATGTGAAAATCTGCAGTATTCCTCATGATGGTTGAAATACTCAGCCAAAACTGAACAGTTGATGATATCACAGACTTCCAGGGCTGACTCTCTTAATAATTCTTGGTGTTAACTTATGACGCCACATCAAAGTGCTTTACCTGGTGCACCAGCTGCAACAACTCTCTTCCTGCTTCGTCCCACCTGTGGGAAGCCCTCACATTTATCCAAGTCCTACTGGGGCATTTTGGAAATTTAGGGTGTACATAAAAGATACAAACTCAGCAAAGTGCTGAATCTGAAAGAGGATTAGCTCTGAACTCAGAGAAATTGTGTGATGACTATGATATAAGTGGATCAATTCATTTGGCTGGGAAATTTGAAAGTTATAGATTTATCATTTCGTGTCTACTTTGTACTGTCTCCTGGAAACTCAGTTTATTTGTCAGCTTTCCTCTGTGAGGATTTATTTGAGGGGCAGCCTCACTGCCTCTGAGCAGTGCAGAGTCCACTGTGTTCTCACACCCTTTCGTGGTGGCCCCTTTTGTCCACTTCAGTTATCTGTGGAAAGAGAGGTCAGTGGCAGAGAACAGCTCCAAACACTGTATTGATACTATTTAAAAAAATTAATAATTAAAAAAATTGTGGAAAAATTTACATAACACACATTTTACTTCTTTCACTATCTTAAGTGTATAATTCAATGACACTAAGAATATTTACAATAAGATGCAATAATTACCACCATCTATTTTGAAGACTTTTTACTATCTGAAACAGAAACTCTTTACCATGAAACAATGACCACGCGGTCTCCTCAACCTCCAACCCCACGTGCCTAATAAGTTTGAATTTCTCATAAAAGTTGAACTTTACAAATTTGATCTTTTCCATCCACCTTATTTCACTTAGCACGTGTTCTCAAGTTTCAACCTTATTGTATCCTGTATCATTATTCTGTACAAGCTCTATGCTATTATCAACATACTATTATTGGCATTAGAGTGGAAAAGATAAGAGGTTTTCAGTCTTGATTCCCATGGTGAATGGACATGAAACTAACTGATGTACAGTGAGAACAATTTGTACAAGACAAGTTGTATAGAGAGTTCTACAATTAAGGAACCTGGAGACTAAAACCAGATGATTTTCAAGCTAATTTCCACTTTGAAATCAATACTGAGGTTGCCAATGGCCAAACTGGCACAGGTGGGACACATTTTTGACTCTACACTGATCACTGGTCCAGAAAATAACCAGCTCTCAAGGGGAAGTGCCATAGTTTTCTTTACTAGAAATCAAGGCCAACTTGTCACCATACCGTGGACAAATGACAGCAAAGAACTTTTCATAAAATCTGTTTCCTAGACTGTTTTTATGAAGGAAAAGAGTCCGCATTTAAGAACATTATTTTTACTAATCCCAGAAAATTCAATGAAATTTAGAGGTAGCAGAATTCATATATTCAGAACTGAGCTTCCCTCCTGTAGCAATGTCCCCAACCTCAGGATGGAACTTCCTTTTCAGGGAAACAGTGTGAGAGATAAATTAGGAATCTTCCTTTTTGATGCTGTCAGGTAGAAAACAATTCCAAAGAAGAGTTTTAGGGATCTGGACAGACATTCTTGCTATTGTGATGAAAAATGCTGAGAAAGAATTTTCAATCAGAAAGATTCAGAGGAACATAATATGAGGAATTTATTGGTGATGTTAAGAAGGATGGAAACATTCTACTCTCAGGCTAATACTTTGGGTAAAACTAGAAAAGCCAGGTTAAAAATAAATCTATTTGAAGACCGTTGGGCAACACGGAGGCATTTTAGAGGCACAAGGCTGAGAAAAATGCATATAATTGTCAAGGGTGGCAGGGCAGTGTTGATTCTCAAGGTCACATATGACAATGGGGCTGAAGTTCTTCCTCACTGCCCCAAGTTGCTTCCCAACATACCCAGGGATTCCCAAGGAAGGTTGCCTCCACATTCATCCACCTCAGCAGTGTCCTGCAGAGCTCTCTGGAGAACCAGCTTGAGGGTCTTCCTATTTTGATGCTGCTTAGAGGAGCCCACGAAGAGGTAAATGATGGGGTTGGCGCTGCTGTTAACAGCAGATAGAACATGTGAAACCAGAAAAAGGTGACAAATGAAGGCATTAAACTCTCTCTGAATCCAGAATACTAGGAACCAGTGGATGTCTGTGAGCAGGTTAAAGTGGAGGAAGACCAGCACTGTGAGCAGGATGCTCACATACAGCCTGGTCAGCTGTATCTTCCAGGAGTTACACAGGATTCTGAGCAGCAGGGCCACGCTGGACCAAGAAAGAACCACAAATAAAAACAACAGCCAGGAGCCAGTAAGGAAATCAAATGTCTGACACCAACTCTGTTCATTCTTCCCCCCAAATGAGAAGACACAATAGTATCTTTTCGGGATGTTCAGCAGCAGAAACAGTGCCCAGAGCAGGGAACACAAGGCTGCTAACGTGTCTTGGGGGAGAGGCTGTGGTACCAGATGGGCCACAGGACAAATAGGCAGTGCTCAGTGCAGATGGCACTCAGTATGTTCAGGCCTGAAAGGTAGGAAAAGTCTATCACAGATTTTAATATCCAGGACCACGACTGGTGGGTGGTAATAAGTTTCTTCAGGGAAGATATCATTTGGCAGCAGAGAAAAAGGAAATTAGCCTGGTCAAGTTGAGGACGTAGGTGGAGAAGGCGTTTGGGCTCATACAGAAGCCCAGGAGCCAGAGCACAGCCCCGTATCCTGCCAGTCCCACCAGGGCAATGATGAGGGTCAGCAGGATTAGAATCAGGTTTTGCAAATCACAAGGTAGAGAAGGGGTCTTCAGAAAAGTTACATCCCTTTGTTTGAGTTCTGTTTCCCAAACTGGGATGTCAGATCCATGCTTAGATATCCTCCTCTGTTGGCCCTGGGAACACAAACAAGATTTAAGCACCAATGTATGATCTCTGATTTTCAGTGTCACACCACTCAGTGGGAAGTGCTGTCTTCATTTTACAGAGGAGAAAATCAGGTACTTGTAGGGAATAAGGAACTTATGAAAAGGTGGGGAGTCCTCGAATCTGGTTTCAGACCCAGTTCCTGCTGACTCTAAAGCATGTGCTCTCTCTATTTCTACAAGCTCCTCTACTGACATGGTAATCTTCTATAATGGAAACATCTCCATTCCAAAGGATGGGGCTATAGACCTGCATTTCTTTTTCCTTGGCCAGAAATTTACTCTCAGGTGCAGGACTTCTGAAAGACACAGGGGTGATAGTGATACCCCTAGGCTAAGAGTGGGCATCTATGGAGAAGAAAAACCCATGCATTAGTAATGAGAGAACGTGTGCTCTTACTGTGACAGGTGTGAGAATGTCTGGTCCTTGGGGCTAGGTATTGCTCAAAGTGTCAACCAGTGAAGACAGGGGCATCTTTACATCTTCTGTGGTAAGTTCAGTGTAAGGTATACTGTGTTCTCAATCAGCATTTTTTCATGAATAAATGCATGCATGGATGATGAGCCTAATGGCAGTGGCAGATTTGGGTTAAATGAAAAATAAGAATGAAAACACAAAGGTTTTAGGACACACTCATATACTCATGATTCTATTTGTGAACAGCTCTATATGTACTAGATTTTATCAAAAGCATTTTCTGCATCTAATGATATAATCATGTGGTTCTTGTCTTTGGTACACTTCAAATTGCCTATAGTCTTCCTTTGGTTTTTCCTCCTTTTTTTTTCGAGTTGGAGTCTCAATCTGTCGCCCAGACTGGAGTGCAGTGGCCGCCCCCGGTCACTGCAGCCTCGACCTGCTGGGCTCCGGCAATCCTTCCGCCTCAGCCTTCCAAGTAGCCGGAATTACAGGCATGCACTACCACACCCAGCTGAATTTTTAAAATTTATTGTAGAGATGAGATCTCACTGCCCAGGCGGGTCTCAAACCCGTGGGCTCAGGAAATCCACTCACCTCAGCCTCCCAAAGGTGTGGGATTACAGGCTGAGCTACTGAGCCTGGCTGGTTTTTCCTCATTTCTGACAGATCTCTTGTATTTCTCTTCAGTTCTATTATTCAGTGTCACTGGGAGAGGCTTTCCCTTCTGGTGTTTGCTCAGTCCTCTATTCTTCCCTAGTCCGGTCTCTGGATTTGTTCTATTTTGAAATAGGATGGCGAATGGGAAACGTTGCTGTCTCTTGTAGTTTTTGAAATTTGAATAGGGTAGGAGATGGGGCATTAGGATTCAGAAACTACTTGCAAATTACTATGTTCACTGATTGTGGTATGTGTTCCCTGAGACCCACTCCCCACCACTAATCTATATGATGATGCAAAGCAGAAACCAATTCAAAAAGCAATCGAATACACACAGACATACACACACCCCCAAACAAACTGGAATAATAATGAAATGAAACAAAAGAAACAACAGCAAAAAACCAAGAATACTAAACACACACACACACACACATACACACATGCCTAGGATAAAGTGAATAGAGGAGAAAAGCAGAAAGACTGGAGGAAAATAAATAAAAAAGGAATTCAGGCCGAACCCTCACACATATACTGACACACACCTTAAACTATAAAAAATGAAAATAAAAAACCCAGAAGAGCAAAAGAGCAAAAACAAACCAATAGCAACAACAAATTGAAAGATGAGCACTCAATCATTCACATACACACTTAAACAGAAAACGAAAAATAAAAGAAGAAGCAGAAAAAGAAAAGGCAAAAATTTGGGGAGATACAGATCAACCCCCCCATACACATTAATGCACAAAGGAAATATATTTTAAAAATAGATGAACTAGCAGTCAAAACATTTTTAAAAACTGAAAAAAAATTGAAAATTAAAAAATCCCTGCCCTCTTGTGGCAGGCTCTGTAATTGTTCCTCTTATCAGGTCTCCGCTGCAGAGCCACCTCTTTCACTCTTCAGTGTCTGAAGCGGGGAAGGAGGAGGGGTAGTGGAGGTGGGTGGGGCTGCAGTCCTCTTCTCCCATTTAGTATGGTCAGGGAGATCTCGTCCAGTGGGGGTTTGGGGTTGTCTCTTCCCCAGGTATGTACTCATGGGGGACATCCCAGCCAGGCCTATCCAGAAATGGCATTCTCCTATTGTGACTGATGTCTAGGCTCTGCCTGGTTTGTCCATCTTAGCCGTGGCCCAGCTGTGTGGGTCTGATGTTCAGAGGATTGCTGGGGAGGAGGTGGTTTGGGTCATCCCTGGACGCACCACTGATCTCTTTGGAGTTCTTCCTCCTCCTTTTCTGGCCTCTCCCTTTGTCCCGAGGCTGGATCAGGGTACAGGGTGAGGCGCCTGGAACTCAGCACTCGTCAGGTTCCTCTGAAGTTTGTGCTTTCAGGATGTTCCCTCTGGGTCATGATCAATCCTTGAGTAGGTGATCTGCCAGTCACAGATATTGGGTCTGCTGCTCTGTGGTGAGCAAATCAGAGCACTTTCCTGCCCCGCCTTTAAGATGGTGGTGGTGTGCCTCTTCTATACTCGTCCATGGGACTCTGACTCTGGACTCCTTCCACAGTCCTTGCTGTCAGTGCCCTGCCAGGCACTGAAGTGGCGAGGCTAAGCCAGGAGTTGCAGTCCCTCCTGTTGCACTGGTGAGGGAGAGCCTGGGGTGACAGTTTCTCCCAGCAGCTTTTTCACAGGAAAATTTTTGTTTGTTTAAAAAATAATGGCACTCGGCTTCTGTGAAATGGTAAGAGCCAGGGATGAAGCAGAGAAGCTGCAGCACTAGCAGTTGCACCAGGGTCCTGGTCACTTTCTCATGAGCCCCCACTTAGACAGTCTCTCCCAGCATTTTCTTCCCAGGGAGAGTTTGTTGATTAAAAAAAAAAAGGAAAATGGCATTTGGCTTTGTATCCTGGAAATTGTTAGAGTCCAAGCCCAGCAGCTGTGGTACCAGCTGCTGCACCAGGAGAGCCCTGGTTGCTAGCTCCCTAGCCCTCACTTAGTCAGCCACTCACATGCCCACTTGCTTACCAGCACCTACACAAAATTTTCCATACACTCACTCATTCACACTGGAACTTGCATAGTCCAACTGGCTTGGCCACCATCTTCCAGACCTCCCTCCTCCATGAGATTTCAACTGGAAAAAGAGAAATAGTTCACATCTGGATGGATAATAGCAGCTGATTAAAAGCTTAATAGGTATGATAGTTTTAGTCTTCTCTCAAATCTATGAAGTGAGAATTGATATTCCCATTTACAGAGGATGAATAGGAGCACAAAAAGTATCCATGATTATCTCATGGTCTGTCACAATGTGATTGATCCCAGCCAGGCTGCCTAGTGTTCCCTTTGACCAGCCTTTTGGACCCAGAACCACTGTGTGCCAATTATACATAATTGAGGAGGAAAACAGAGGGATAATTCTCATGTTAAATCCAAGTTGGCAGTGAAAATTGAGGGCTGAAAAAAAGTCTAACGTAAGCAAACTCCAGAGAGGAAGGGAAGCCAATCACAGAGATAAAAAAGAGGGTTAGGGAAAGCAAATCAGCTATAGGTAGCGAATCCAGGAGCCATTTTCTGCCTCACAAAGGCAGGCTTCACTGTGGAATCTGAAGGACTCATAGGGAAAGGAGGCCTTCAGGGGGAAAGGAGATGCATCATTCTGCAGGGATGCAAAGAGATATCAGAACTGAGTGCAGCCATTGGGAGCTCTCTTAGAAAGACAAGTTCCCACAGTCTCAGCTGGACAGAGTAGAAAATCAGTACCTGGACTATCTTCACACTGGGCACTTAATGATTAGTGTGTCTATATTTAGGGTGGGATGTATTTCTTCCTCGTTAATCCTGAAATCCCTTAAGCACAAAGTCATACCTATTTTGCTTACTCTAGTATTGCCAACATTTAGCATCTGTTCCTTAAAGTCCACCTATTGCAATATCCTCAGAGAGGCTGAGGCTTAATGTCAAAGGTTTTCCTGAGATCGTGAGGACCAGACCCAACACCAGCCGCTGGTGTCCTGGGGTGCTGCCCGAGGCTTTCGCACTGTTCTCTGTTCCCATAATGATTTCTGAGAAGCTCATGAAAAATTTTCACTTGAGCACAGAACCTGAGAGACAGCCAGGGGCTGCAGAGAGTGCTGGTTCCCCCAGTCTCCCTTCTCCTCTTCTGTCACTTAACAATTCTGAGAGTTTAAGAGTTGAAACAGATCTTCATCCCACTCTTCCTCATGCTGGAAGACATCATATGAATAGGAGCTGGTAAATGGGAAGCGAGTGGAAGAGCTGCAACCAAGTCCTGGGTCATGCCTTAACAGAGAGAGCACAGGTCCCCTAGCCCCTTCCTCTTCCATTAGGCTGAAGCACTGATGTGACTGGGACCATGTAGGACCCTGAGGCTGAGGACATCTTCAAGGGATTGGGGAGAAACACATTCTGGAGTCTTAATATATCATGACTTGAAGTCTCCAGCTAGGTCTAAAATACAGTCATCTCTGGGTATTCATAAGAGATTGGTTCTAGGGCCCTCCAAGACACAAAAATCTGCAGATGCTCAAATTCCCTACATATAATTGCA
The DNA here is from genome assembly GCA_027257055.1 of Cephalopachus bancanus. Lineage (NCBI taxonomy): Eukaryota > Metazoa > Chordata > Mammalia > Primates > Tarsiidae > Cephalopachus > Cephalopachus bancanus. The sequence continues at coordinate 109,097 of JAPVLO010000673.1, read as the reverse complement.
TAATGCTTGCATATAACCTATGCATCTTCTCCTGTATATTTAAAATCATTTCTAGAACGCCTATAATATACAATGTGAATACAATATGAATAGTAGAGTATAGAATAATGACAAGATAAACACTTATACCTGATCAGGGCAACATTAACATCTTTTCTTTTCTTTTTTAAACCATCTTTTTTTGGACAGATTCTGTGGATGTTGAATGCATGGATACGGAGGGGCTGCCTGTACTTTCTTGTATAAGTCATTTCTATTTTGGGTATCAATTAGTGTAGTCAAATTTATACTCCCACAAAAAGGAATATGCTTTCTCTTTTAAAAATTACATTCCAGTCTGGTTGCAGTGGCTAAACCCTGCAATCTCAGAAATTTGGGAGACAGAGGAGAGAGGATTATTTGAGCCCAGGAATTTGAGACCAACCTGGGAAACACAGAGATACTTCATCTTTTTTTAAAAAAGCAACCAAATTTGCAGGGTTTTGGGGAAATTGGGCTTTAAGGGGAAAAACCCCCTGTTTTAATTTTCCCAGAGCTGACTCCCGGGAAAACACATCGCCCTTGGAAGGGGCAGAAAGATCGCTTGAACCTAGGAGATTGAGGCTGTGTTGAGCCGTGATCATGTACTACGCTACACTCCTGAATGGGTTACAGAGTAAGACGTTGACTCAAGGAAAAAAAAAGAAAAGAAAATTAAAGAAAATTACATTCCATTATTAGCTATTTTTTGTGAATGTGGATATTCCTTTATAAAAGAAAATTATATTCCACTTGTTATTTTTTGTGAACATGAATATTCCTCTATAAAATTAGCAATAAAGAAGGAAGGTGCAAAGAGAAAAAAAATCTTTGATACAGCTGAAATGAGAAATAATTCAATGACATAGAAAACAACAGGAGGTAGGAACAGATAAGGAGGTATGAGGGACAGTTTCATTTGCCATAAGATTTTCTTTCATCCTTCCCCTATGTGTTTTGGCATTCCCAGAGGGTGGCACCTCTGTACCTCATCCATGGGATCCTTTTCTTTGAGTCTGGCTGAATGGAGCCATTGGGAGACACCAGAAGAAGACTGGGAGGCAAGAAGAGAGTGATTGGGATTCCCACCCCCTGGCTCTCTGCAGGTGGCGTCGTAATTGCCACACGCTGCTTCTCCACTTGCCTGGTCATCCCCTCCTGCTGCTACAGCTACAGGTGTGGCTATGTTCTCAATTGTAACTGCTCCTTCCCAGTCCCTTTGAGACTAGATTTGGAGTTGTGCTTCCCTATTGCTGTCTTAGGGTGCTTCCCCATGCATTGTCACTTTCTCTTAACGCTGTTCATTCGGTCAACAGTCCCCGCACGAGATACTCTTCAGTTATTTCAGTTTGAATCTTCTGTTTCTTTCTTGTTTCTTTCTAGATACACAAAGAGTAAACACTTTAAAAAGAATGAAACCTGCATTTACTACAGTTAGGTTCTTGTCAGCAGTGCCTGCATTTGCCCTTACTTCTTTAATGAATCTAAGAGGCAGAATTCTCTCCAAGACAGCAGATTTAATGGTCAAAATAAAGGAGGTGGTATGAGGAGATGGATGAGAAGGAAGAAATAGCTGTTTGATCCCACTGGAACTCCCAAAATTGAGTCTACCGGCCCTGAGTTTCCTCAAGGAAGCTTCATGTCTGCTGTCATTTTCTAAAGCAAGCTCATGAACCCCTGCATGCAGCACCCTAAGGTGGAAATGCAGGAATGCGACTTAAAGAAAAACCTTAGCTGACTTTGGAAAGAAGACATTTCCTGGGATATACCCTTACCTTTTCTCTATTCTGTCCCATGTGGATTGCTGCTTGGCACCTTTGGATGAGAGCTTTTCTGGGTTTCAGTGACTCCAGAGGACCCTTCTGTGTCCCCTAATTCAGGAGATGCCTATAGGAGCTGGAGGTAAAGCTGGTGACCAAGGCAGGGTTATCAAGATTCTGGACAGACCTGTGATTTCCTGTACAAGGACTGAAGACAATTTAGAGACCAGAGCCATTTGACACATGATCCCTCACTGAGATATTTTTTGACCTCTGTCCCATTTCCACTCACATATCAGCTTCTGCCATCCCATCCCATCTAGTCTGCCTCTGTGTTAGTAATTGTTGTTCTCGAGCCTTTAATTGCCAACTATGAGTCTAGGTATAAAGATCAAGCAATATGAACTTGTAAAGAATAAATTATATTATAGGATCATCCAAGGCTCACAATGACCCAACCTTAATTTTTTTTTAAAAATCAGTGTAATAATGCATTTATTTGTATGCTTTTTCCTATGTCAGAGGTAAATGTCCAACGTGAAAATCCTCTTAAATCCTGTTCTCCAGAGTATACCACTTGCTATACTTTTCATTCTTATTTTTTAAAATTATGATCATCTCTGAATAGTAAGCTTACACTTCATTTTAATTCATCAGAATGAACAAGCTGACTAAATGATTTTCTTTACACAGTGTTGTGGTCAGCATAATTTTTCCCCTTCTTTTCTCCATTTCATGAAGTTTCTTTTTTAAAATGCTTGTGATATTCAACATTTTATGCCTTGTCCTATGCTTCTATTCTTGAGTCTCATGCTACAGCCAAATTGAGATGTATGTGCTTCAAAAATTTTGTTTGAATTAGAGTCTATTCCAAATATTGAGAAATGTTCTTCATGGATTTTTTTTCAGTAAATATATCATAAGGACCTTGTACTGGGCTGAATTTTGTTCCTCCAATATTCACATGTTGATGTCCTAACCCACAGTAAGTCAGAATCTTACTGTTTAGTGTTTGAGGATGGGGACTTTAAAGAGGTATTTAAGTTTAAAAAAGGCTTAATCTAACAGGATTTGTGATCCCATAACAGGAGGAGATTAGGGCACAGACACACAGAGGGATGGCCAAGTGAAGACACAGGGAAGGGAAGACAGCATCCTACCCTGTACACAACTTAATCTCAGACTCCAAAGTTATGAGAAAATGGTGTGCCATTTAAGTTGCCCACTCTGTGGCACTTTGTTATGACAGTCTTACCAAAGAAATCGAGACACACCATGTTCCAGATTTTCTTTCAGGCATTTGAGTGTCAGTGTGACTAAAACTAGCCTGTGACCTTTTGGAGCTTTTCCTCAAAGAGCTGAATGAGATCCTTCAGATTGTAAAAAGAGACTCAAAAGAGAAGAGGTCTGCAGGGGTCCCCATCCATGAAAAGTCTGGGAGAGAAACTGGATTTAGCAAACCACCCATGGAGAAACCGATCAAGGGAGTCAAAGTCTCAGAATTAGACAGAAGTGCATATGAAGACTTAGTATAGGATGAAGGTTTCAAGTCAAAGTGGTGGGCAAAACATGAAAAGGGACAATCATAGGGGTAGGAGGGAAACTGGAAGAATTCAGTATTCCAGATTCTAAGCCATGCAGTCATTGGTCAGTAAGTAGCCTTGGTAGCAACTGAACAGCAGTTGCAATATTGACCTTCAACTCAGAAATGTGTAGTCATTGCCAATCTTGTGAAAACTGTTGCAAAGGGAGAGTGGTTTCAAGACTAGGTGGGACAGGTGTATGAGGGAATGACGGGTGGTGTGATGGCACTCTTTGACACCCAGAAGCCAAGTGAAATACCTCAGACAGGGAGATAGTTAAGGTAGTTGGCTGTGGGCTTTGTTATTGTACGATGGGGAGCTCCCCAAACCAGAATTTATTTATAAAAAATTGTGTATTTATTTTTACATGTTTCACTTCGATCACCTTCAAAGTCCTCTAGGTTTGATGCAAAATATCTATTGATATGCTTTTTCCTCTGCTCAAAATATCTATTGAGCTCTTCAATATTGATTCCTTTTAGTGCTTCTGCCATTTTTTGTTTGTTTGTTTTTTTGCTGTTTTTTTTGTCACCTCTTCTACTGCAAAATGTTTCTCTTTGAGGACTTTTTTTCATCCAGGGAAACAAAAAGAGCCGCTAGGTGCAAGATTGGGGAATAGGGAGGATAGGGCATGTGAGTCATGTGGATTTAGGTAAAAAAATGCTGAACACTCTGTGTGGTATGGGCAGGATTTCTTGTAAATCAGCCATCATGAAATGAGCAAACGTGTTGAAAGAATCTCCAAAAAAAAAGAAAGAAAGAAAAAAAAAGAAAAAGAAAACTGAAGCCAAAAGCAGCCTTTCACAACAACACTACATGGTACAATGACACCAATGGGTTCTTAGAACACTTACCTAGCAGGGCAAGCACATACTACAAGGTTTCCACCATCCAAAAACCACAAGATAAGTTTGGTTTTTTGGGGTCCTCTCCTCATATAAGTGAACAACAGACAGTTTCTATATACAAAAACTGGAAGTGAGAATTAAAAATCCTAATTATATCTTCTGAAAAAAGAAAAAAATGATTAGAACATAGCATAAAATCTGAATATATGTAGCACTGTAGTACTGATTTATATATAAAATCAGATCAATGAGAAGTGAAAATTAGACACAGGTACTTATGGAAACTTAGCATATGATATAGATTACATATCAAGGTAGTACGTAAAACATGGACTATTCAATGAATAAAATTGGGACAATTAAGGCCATCTAAAATGAAATAGAGTTGAAAATACACATTATTTATAATTTTGAAATAAATCTAAATTTATCATCAAAATATAGTAGTACTTTGAAAAACTATAGGAAATTGTTTTCGACTTACAGTGGGGAAAACTTAAAAATTATGGTATAAAATTTAGAAGACATTAAATAAAACATTAATAAACACAAAAACACAGATTTTTTGGTGCAGCATGAACCATCCTAACCAAAAGATAAATAAGTGGAGAAAATCTTGGTAATGCATGTCATAGCCAAAGTGCTAATTTTCCCTATTTATGAATAGTTTCTGTGAAATGATTCAAAATCCAAAAAGCTCATAAAGTATTGACTTTGGTTATGAGTCACACTACTAGCTAATAAATAAGCCTCTTACACATATGGAAAGATAAGAAATCAAACTCAGAATAAAAGACATTCAAATCACATATACACAGAGTTATGTATTACTCATGGAAATATAAAAGGCCAAAAGATTTGATAACAGCAGTGTAGACATGTCATGGTCCCAGGCACTCTCCTTTTTTCTAGTGGCAGTGCAGATGATTGCAACCTCCAGGAAAGACGATTTTCAACATATATAAACATATATAAAGTATGTTAATTTTCACCCTCTAATTCCTCATTTAGAAGATTATCCTAGAGATATGCCTGTGCATGTTCTGAGACATGTGCAAAGTTAATAAATGCAGCACTATTTGCAATAAAAGATTTGTAACAGCAAAAATGGCCATCAATACAGTATAAATTATGGTTCATTCATGGAAAAGAATATTCTGTAGCTGCATGAAAAGAGCAGCAGGCCATTTTTTTTAAATGGACAAAAGTATTCCTGTGAAGAAGTGGCAGGTAGAGACAACCACACAAGGTTCTGCCTCACCACTGCAGCAGGAGTGGATTTGCCTCAGCACTTTAGCACCTAGTTGGGCACCGGCAGCAGGGGTTGCAGAGGGAGCAAAGAGGCAGAGTCTCAACAAAGAGGACAAGAGAGGGACCCTGCCACCATCTTGAAGGGGGGGCAGGAAAAAGCTCTGACTTGCTCACCACAGAATAACAGACCCGATCTCTGTGACTGGTGGATCAACTACTGAGGAATTGGTCATGACCCAGAGGAAATATCCTGAAAGCACAACCTTTGAGGGAACCTGACAAGCACAGAGTCCAAGGTGCCCCACCCTCTGTCCTGATCCAGTAGTGGGATAAAGGGTGTGGCCAGAAAAGGAGGAAGAGTTCCAAAGAGATCAGTGATGAGTTTGGGGCTGACCCAAACCTCTCCTCCCCAGCAATCCGCTGAACATCAGACCTGCACAGCTGGACCATGACTGAGAGGGACAAACCCAGGCAGAGCCTGAACGTCAGTCACAATAGGAGAACTCAATTCCAGGATAGACCTGGCTGGGGTACCCCTGCGAGTACATACTTGGGGAAAAGACAATCCCGCACCTCCCCACAGAAAAAGATCTCCCTGTCCATAAGAGAGTGAGATGGGATGACTGCAGCCCCACTCAACTCCACTGGCCCTCCTTCTTCCCTGCTCCAGACACTGGAGTGAAAGAGATGGAAGTTCTGCAGGAGAGACCTGATTAGAGGAATAATTACAGAGCCTGACACAAGAAGGCAGTTTTAAAAAAACTGTTCAAAAAAAAATTAAGGACTTCCGGCAAGATGGCGATGGGCAGCCTGGTCTGTGAGACCCTCTGCAAAGGAGAACACAGAAAGACTCTGACTCTCCCTGGAGGCTGTAGATCCCATTGCCAGCAGCCTACTCTTCACAAGACACTTGGCCGTCAACACCGCTGAAGCATCATGGCGGTCTGGACAGCCACCACTGCAGCCGCAGATGCCACAACTGCTGCATTGCCCCCCCGGTGGCGGCCATTACACGTCACGCCACCCGTGCCCAAGGCGACCCAATACTCCGTGACTTCAGACCTTGAAGCCCCGCAAGCAAGATCTGCTGAGATTGCTGCTGTCTCTACTGCAACCGTGACATCTTGTCAGGCCGTGGGTCTCCTCCCATGTGCCTTGAAGCAGGTTCCCACCTCTGTCTGGTTCCTGTCTGGCTCCATTCCCTCTGGGCGAGCAGCTGAGATAAAGACCATCTGGAGCAGTGAGATAGATAGCACCACATGCTGGCGATTCAAGGTAAAATACCGAAATGGGAAAGCAAGCTTAACAGACACAGGCCAGATCCGAGTGGTGAACTGTGGTGATTTAAACTGCCCTTCACAGTAGGCCAGGGGCAACTGACCATAACTGTGAGCAAATTTAGCAGCCCGAGAAGACAACTAGAAATCAGAGTTGAAAGGACATTGGACTTAAACAAAAAGTCTCAGAATGTGCTTGATTGGTTCTCTTAGTTTACTGACTTCATTCTATTCCTATTGTTTTGTTCCCTTTTTTCTTCTTTCTTTTCTTCTCTATTCTCCATTCCATAAACTATATCTTTGTATAGAGGAATAGCACACCAATAAGGAGGTTGGTTAGCTTGTATGTTAGCATCATTGTATGTTTTAGTCTTTTTTGTATGGGAGTTGGTTAGTCTGTTGCCATGGTCTATTGTTTTTATCTGTTTCAGTTTATGTCTCTCTCTCTCCATTTGTTGGCACACTCATCTGTTTTCCCCCTTACTCCTCTCTCTCTCTATCACCCTTTTCTCCCCACTGTCTACCCCATTCTCTTCCCTCTGTTAACCTCATTTTATTTCAGGGAGTAAACCTACAACCCCACTGCATGGACAGATTCCAAGGCAGTGGGAAGCGGATTTCAGATTATCCATACACCTGTCAGCAGACATCAGGACCTGTGGATAGATTTTGAGTCACAGCTCTCCCCTTAAGTAAACCTCAAAACTGCAAAGAGGACCAACCCCAACCTACAGTGCAACCCCAGAATTGAACAAAGTAAGAGGATATACATAAAGAAGAATAAGAGATTGAACAAACAGAAGTAAAAGCAATCCCTCTACCCTTGAATAACAGAATTAAAGAAGACAGTGACGTGGAGGGAAGGAAAAAGTAGGGAGGGGAAAAAACTGCAGAAATGAAGAAAAACCAAAAGAAGAGTATAGGTCTCACACAGAGCCCTGGGAGGTCAGACACTGAGAAAACAGACTTAAGAACACAAACAATGAAGAGTCCCCAGAATGACTGGTCACATGCCACAAACCCAGACATCAAGATGTTAATAGAGAGAATAGAAAAAATTGAGGAGAGACAAGAGGAAAATAGGAAGGAGCTGATGTCAGAAATAACAGCAGTAAAGAATACTGTGATGGAAATAAATAACAAACTAATAAGCATGGAAAGCAGAATTAGCCAAGCAGAAGAAAGAATCTCAGAGCTTGAAGACCAAAACACAGAACTAACCTAAACTGTCAAAAACATAGAAAAGAAGCTTAAAGAGACAGAACAAAACTTTCAAGAGATGAATGATTACTTCAAGAGACCGAACCTAAGAGTAATTGGCCTTCCTGAGGCAGAGAGAGAAACGGAGGCCACATTGGAACAAACATTTCATGAAATCATACAAGAAAACTGCCCTCATCTCTTCAGTGATGGAAAAATTCAAACACAAGAGATTCAAAGAACCCCTGCAAGACAACAAATGAGAAGAGCAACTCCCAGACACATAATAATTCACCTAAACAAAGTAGGTATAAAAGAAAAAATCCTAAAGGCAGCAAGAGAAAAAGTCAGACTACCTACCAGGGAAGACCAATTAGAATAGCAGCAGATTTATCTACAGAAACCCTCCAGCCTACAAGACCTTGGAGCCCTATCTTCAAAGTTCTAAAAGATAAACAATTTCAACTGAGAATACCCTACCCAGCCAAGCTAAGCTTCATTAGTGAGGGTGAATTGAAATCTTTCCCAGATATCCAATTCCTAAGAATCTACGCTGCCACAAGACCACCTCTACAAGAAACACTTAAGAAAGTATTGAACACAGAAGAAAAAGAAAAAAGAACAACAACGTTCTTCACAAGAGTACAGGCAAAAGACTAAAAACATACAAACCAACAGAAAGACAACACACAAACAGGAACAACAGCAACAACTCTGTAGGAACATTAAGATAGGGACCAACTCTCACATTTCAATAATTAGCTTGAATGTGAACAGACTAAATGCACCACTGAAAAGACATAGAATGGCATAATGGATAAAATATCACCAGGCAACAATTTATTGCCCTCAAGAGACTCACTTCACTAGAAAGGACACTCACAGACTCAAAGTAAGAGGTTGGAAAACAAATTGTCAGGCAAACGGAACACAAAAGAAAGAAGGAGTCACAATCTTAATCTCAAACAAAATACCCTTTAAGCTATCAAAAATTTAAAAAGATACAGAAGGCCACTACATAATGATAAAAGATTCAATCCATCAACAAAAAATATCCATTTTAAACATATATGCACCCAACATAGGATCATCAACTTTCATAAAGCAGCTTCTAGGTAAACTAAAAAAAGATATTGACTCCAATACCATCATAGCTGGGGACTTCCATAGCCCACTCACAACTCTAGACAGATCATCAGGACAAAAAAATCAGCAAGGAGATCCTGAAACCTCAATGTGACTCTTGATCAAATGGACTTAATTGATATCTGCAGACCCCTCCGTCCAAGGACCACAGAATATACATTTTACTCATCACCTCATGGAACATGCTCTAAGATCAACCACATACTTGGCCATAAATCAAGCATAAGCAAATTTAAAAGGACCGAAATTTTACCAGCACCTTCTCGGACAACAGTGGAATAAAAATAAACATTAACACCAACAAGGTTCCCCAAAATCCCACAAAGACATGAACACTAAACAGCATGATGCTAAACAAAACCTGGGTCAATGATGAAACCAAAACAGAGATTAAAAGGTACCTGGAAAAAAATGAAAAATGAAAAAACAGCTTACCAAAATCTCTGGGACACCATGAAAGCTGTAGTACGAGGGGAATTTATACCCTCAAATACACATGAAGAAAATGGAAGGCTCACAAATTAACAGCCTAAGAAGCCACCTAAAGAATGTGGAAAAGCAAGACCACAAAAACCCTAATTTCAGCAGAAGAATCCAGATCAAAATAAAAGCCCAAATCCAGGACACAGAAGACAAAAAGATAATACAAAAAATCAATGAAACAAAAAGCTGGTTCTTTGAAAAGATAAACAAAATCAATGGTCCCCTAGGTAGAATGACCAAGAAGAAGAGAGAAAAAGCCCAAATAAACACAACCAGAAACACAAAAGATGAAGTCACATCTGAACCTGAAGAAATACAAAAGATCATTAGAGACTCCTATGTACAATTGTATGGAAACAAACTTGAAAACCTCAAGGAAATGGAGGACTTTCTGTCATCACACAACCTGCCTAGGTTGAAACAAGAAAAATTGAGACCCTAAATAAACCAATAGCAATCAAGGAAATTGACTACATAATAAGAAAACTACCTACAAAAAAAGCCCTGGTCTAGATGACTTTCCAGCAGAATTCTATAAGACATTTAAAGAGGATCTGATACCAATCCTACTGAAGGTATTCCAGGTGATTGAGAATGATGGAATTCTCCCCAAATCATTTTATGAAGCTAACATCACAATGATACCCAAGCCAGGTAAAGACCCAACAAAGAAAAAGAACTACAGGCCAATATCGTTGATGAACATAGATGCTAAAATTCTCAACAAGATCCTAGCAAACCGGATTCAACAACACATCTCAAAAATCATCCATCATGACCAAGCAGGCTTCATTTCTGGGATGCAAGGCTGGTTCAACATTTGTAAGACAATAAATGTAATTTAATACATCAACAGATGTCAGAACAAAAACCACATGAATATATCACTAGATGCAGAAAAAGCTTTTGATAAAATCCAGCACCCCTTCTTGATAAAAACCCTCAAACATCTAGGCATATAGGGAACATACCTCAAAATAGTAAAAGCCAACTACGAGAAACCCACAGCCAGCATACTCCTAAATGGACAAAAATTGGAACCATTTCCCCTAAAAACTGGAACAAGACAACAATGCCCACTCTCACCTCTCCTGTTCAAAATAGTATTGGAAGTCCTGGCTAGAGCAATCAGAGAAGAGATGCAATCAGGGGTATCCAAATAGGAATAGAGGAAGTCATGTTATCTCTCTTTGCAGTTGACATGATCGGGTACCTTGAAAACCCAAGAGAATCTGTCAAAAACCTCCTTGCACTGATAAAGGGCTTTGGCAAAGTCTCCGGGTATAGATTAAATGTGCAAAAGAAAATCACATTTCTTTACACCAACAATAAACAAACAGAAACCCAAATAAAAACCACAATTCCATTCACAACAGCCACAAAAAAAGAAATACCTTGGCATCTTCCTAACCAGAAACGTGAAAGACCTTTACAATGAAAACTACAAAACACTGCTCAATGAAATCAAAGATGACACAAACAAGTGGAAAAATATTCCATGCTCATGGACTGGAAGAATCACCATTGTGAAGATGTCCATCCTACCTAAGGCAATCTACAGATTTAATGCAATACCCATCAAATTACCAGTAACATTCTTCTCAGACCTAGAAAAAACAACACAGGAATTCCTATGGAAACACAAATGACAAAGAATAGCCAGAACAATCCTCAGAAAAAAAAAAGCAAAGCAGGTGGTATCACATTATCAGACTTCAAACTTTACCATAAAGCTACAATAATCAAAACAGCTTGGTATTGGTACAAAAACAGGCTTATAGACCAATGGAATAGAATTGGGATTCCAGAAGCAAAACCTCAATTTCTCAACCAACTCATCTTCGACAAAGCCTCCATCACCTACCGACGGGAGAGGAGAACGTATTCAACAAATGGTGCTAGGAAAACTAGCTGACCACATGCAGAAGACTAAAACAAGGCACCTATCTATCTCCATACACCAAAATTAACACTAAATGGTTTAGAGACCTAAATGTAAAACTTTAGAAAATGCAGGACATACCCTTATGGAAATTGGAACTGGCATCCAATTCCTGAACAAAACTTGAAATCCACAGGTGATAAGAGATAATATAGACAAGTGGGACCTCATTAAACTGATAAGCTTCTGCTAAGCCAAAGAAACCATCAAGAGAGCAGGGAACAACCCACAGACTGGGAAAAAGTATTTGCCAACTCCAGGTCCAGGTCTGACAAAGGCTTAACATCTTGGATCTACAAGGAACTCAAACATGACGAAAAGAAAGAAACAGAGAGCCCCATAGTAAAGTGGGTAAAAGATATGAACAGACACTTCTCAAAGGAAGACATCCAAGCAGCCAACAGACACATGAAGAAATGTTCAACCTCACTAATCATTAAGGAGATGCAAATCAAAACCACACTGAGATACCATCTAATTCCAGTCAGAATGGCAATTATCAATAACTCAAAAAACAACAATTGCTGGAGAGGGTGCAGTGAAAAGGGAACACTTCTACACTGTTGGTGGGAGTGAAAACTAGTGCAACCTCTGTGGAAAACAGTGTGGTGATTCCTAAAAGCTCTAAATATCAACCTCCCATACCCCACAATCACACTACTGGGAATATACCCTGAAGAACTCAAATCACTCTATCAAAAAGATTCCTGTACACATATGTTTATCGCAGCATTGTTCACAATAGCAAGAACCTGGAAGCAACCATGCTGCCCATCAAAAGAGGACTAGATTAAAAAACTGTGGTACATATACACAATGGAATACTACGTAACCATAAAAAAGAACAAAATCATGAACTTTGCAAAAACCTGGATGGAACTAGAGTCTATAATACTGAGTGACCTCTCGCAGAAACAAAGATCTGAGTATCACATATTCTCACTCATATAGTGGGCCTTGAACATCCAATGTAATACTATAAGAAAAGGACTGACAGTGTTGGGAAACTATGGGGGTGGGAGGGGAAGGGAGATGGGATTAATGGTAGTCAATATCTGTTGGGGATGGGGAGATACCTCTTATCAACAAAGGTGCCTGAACGAAGCATATTTGTATACCTAACCCTTAACTGTACCCCACAATATCAAAATAAAAAACTTTCATATATAAAAAAATTAAAATTTTTTTGCCTGATTGTTAAAAAATATTTCTCTTTTGTGCATGACTGTGTATGAGAGGTTTTGATCTATATCCTCCAAATATTTTTTCTTTTTCTGTTTTTTCTTCTTTTGTTTGCTGTTTTCTGTGTCTGTGTGTATGTGAATGATTGAATGTTCTTCTTTCAAATTTGTTGTGGTTGTTGGTTGGTATTTTCTCTGTTTTCCTTCTTTTTTTGATTTTTTTTTTGAGCTGGAGTCTCACTCTGTCGCCCAGACTGGAGTGCAGTGGCTGCTGCCGGCCACTGCAGCCTCCACCTGCCGGGCTCCGGCGATCCTTTTGCCTCAGCCTTCCAAGTAGCCGGAATTACAGGCATGCACTACCACGCCCGGCTAATTTTTTGATTTATTGTAGAGGTGAGGTCTCGCTGCCCAGGCGGGTCTCGAACCCGCGGGCTCAGGCAATCCACTCACCTCAGCCTCCCAAAGACGTGGGATTACAGGCTGAGCCACCGAGCCCGGCTTGATTTTTATTTTTTATAGTGAAAGGTGTTTGTCAATATATTTGTGAGTGTTCAATCTGAATTCCTTTTCACAATAGCCACAAAAAATTATATACCTTGGCATCTTCCTAACCAGAGAAGTGAAAGACTTTTACAGTGAGAACTATAAACACTGCTCAAAGAAATCCAAGAAGACACAAACTAACAGAAAAATGTTCTGTGCTCATGGATAGGAAGAATCAACATTGTTAAGATGTCTATCCTACCACAGGCAATCTACAGATTCAATGTAATACCCATTAAGTTACCAACATCATTCTTCTCAGACCTGGAAATGACAATACAGAAATTCATATGGAAACATAAATGATCATGAATTGCCAAAATAATTCTTAGCAAAAGAAACAAAGCAGGAGGTATCATACTTCTAGACTTAAAAACTTTACTATAAGGCTACAGTAATCAAAACAGCCTGGTATTCATACAAAACAGACATATTGACCAAAGGAACAGGATAGAGATTCTGGAAGCAAAGCCTCAATTCCTCAACCAACTTATCTTTGACAAAGCCTCCAACAACGACCACTGGGGAGAGGAGAACCTATTCAGTAAATGGTACTGGGAAAACTGGTTGATCACATGCAGAAGATTGAAGGACTCCTACAAATCACCAGACATAAAAATTAACTCTAAATGGATCAAAGACCTAAATGCAAAATCTCAAACTATAAGAATATTAGAAAACACAGAATACACTCTTATGGAAATTGGAACTGGCAACCAATTCCTATTCAGAACCCTAAATGCCCATACTTGAAGAAATAAGATAGACAAGTGGGACCTCATCAAACTAACGAGCTTCTGCAAAGAAACCATCAAGAGAGCAGTGAGGTAGTCCACAGAATGGGAAAAAAATATTTGCCAACTGTATATTTGAGAAAGATCCACAATCTAGGGTCTACTTGGAACTCAAACGCACCGAAAGGAAAAAATCAAATAGCTCCTTTCAAAAGTGGGCAAAAGAACTGAATAGACATTTCTCAAAAGAAGATATACGGGCAGCCAATGGACACATGAAAAAGTGCTCAGCTTCATCATCATCAGAGAAATGCAAATCAAAACCCACAATGATATACCACTTAACTCCAGTAAGAATGGTCATCATCAATAAAACAAACAACATATGCTGGCGAGTATGTGGGGAAAAAGAAATGCTTCTACACTGCTGGTGGGAATGCAAACTAGTGCAACCTCTTTGGAAGACACTGTGGCGATTTCTGAAAGAACTGGACATTGACCTTCCATATGACCCATCAATTCCCCTATTGGGAATATACCCAGAGGAACTCAAATCATTTTACAAAAAAGATACCCACACCCATATGTTTCTTGTGGCTCTATTCACAATAGCAAAACATGGAAAGAACCATGCTTCCCATTCAGGCTGGACTGGATACAAAAAATGCTATACACATACACAATGGAATATTATGCAGCCATAAAGAAGGACAAACATATGGACAAGCAACTTAGATGGATTTAGAGTCAATTATACGAAGTGATCTATCACAGAAAAAAGAACAGAGTACCATATGGTCTCACTCATAATCGAACCTTGAACAATTATCATAATACTATAAGATCGGGATTGGCAGTAGTGGGAAACTGTCAGGGGAAAAGAGGTGGGATTGGGAGTTGAGGGAAACTGCTAGAGAATTAAGGGCATACCTTATCAATAAGATTATCTGCATAATCGTTTGTATACCTAACCCTGAGTTGTTCCCCACATCTTTAAAATAAAAAAATAAAAAATAAAGGTCTCAGAACAGGAAACAACAAAAAAAGGAAAGAGCAGCAAAACTGACTTGGAACGACCTCCATGATGAGTTAAATTAAAAAAAAAAAAGAATCCAGACGAATGTGTACTTTGCATGAAACATACTTTGTGTGACTATTTTAACATTAAGTATCTCTGGATGCTTAAAATTAATAACTATAATGACTGTATATATATTTGGACAGTCCCATTAAAATCGGGTGAAAACATGAATACACACTTCTCAAAAGAAGACATACGAGCAGCTGACAGACACATGAAAAAATGGTCTACCTCACTAATCATGAAGGAAATGCAGATCAAAGCCACAATGTGATACCACCTAATTCCAGTAAGAATGGCCATCATTAATAAAACAAAAAATAAGGGATAGTGAGGGTACAGAAAAAAGGGAAGACTCCTACACTGTTGGTGGGAATGCAAACTAGTCCAACCTCTATGGGAAACAGTACGGAAAATTCCAAAAGAACTAGAAATTGGCCTTCCATACAATGCAGCAATCCCCGTTCTGGGAATATGCCTGAAAGAACTTAAATCACTCTGTAAAAAAGATACTTATACATGCATGTTTATTGAAGAACTATTTACAATAGCAAAAACATGGAGCCAATCATGCTGTCCATGAAAGCTAGACTGAATAAAAAATAGTGGTACATATATACAATGGAATATTACATAGCCATAAAGAAGGACACAATTATGGACTTAGCAGCAACTTGGATGGATTTAGAATCTATAATAATCAGTGACTTATTACAGAAACAAAACTGAGTTCTATATGTTCTCACTCATAAGTGGGCCCTGAGCATTTACCATAATGCTATAAGAAAGAGATTGGCTGTCAGTGGAAACTGCAAGGGAAGGAGGCACATAGCATTAATAAGGGTACCATACTTCAGGTAAAGTGGGGGCCAAATGTAGATCCAAACTTTACCTGTACAATGACCACCTGTATACCTAATTCTGAATTGTACCTCACATCTTTAAGTAAATAAATTTAAAAATAAATAAAATAAAGACCAATTGCATATCTCTTTGATAAGAAGATAAGGGTGCCTGAGGACCTGAAATAGGAAAGTATTTAAGGATTTTTTTGAAGCTGTGTTGTGACTGTGTTGCTATTTCAAACAAGAAAAATAAATTTAATGATGTATTTATGAGAGAGAGATAGAGATATTAGAAGATGAGAGAGAGAGAGAGAGAGAAAGAGATGAAAGAGGAGGAAGAGGAAGAGGAGGAGAAGGAGGAGGAAGAAGAGATGCAGATAATGACTATAGAAAGCTCTCTTGATGAAATTATAACTAAAGGAAAGAAGAGGTGGAAGGGAATGTGAACTTGGCTATTGTTTTAGGACAGGAAATAGAATAGCATGGTTAAACTGTGTTGGTGTAATCTATTAGAGAAGAAAACATTGAAGATGCAGGAGGGAGAAGCAGTAATTATATAAAATGTTTGCAGGGGAGGAGGCAGGAAAACCATCATACAAGCGGAAAGGATGGATTTGAGCAAGAGTGTGTTGAGCCCATATCCTGGCATAAGAAAGAAGTCAAATAGTTCCATATCTTCAAAATGGTGGTGGTTTTAGGAATGTATACATGTGACAGAATGTTACAGAATTATACACAAGGCATTCCCACCCTTTAATAAGTGAGTGTGTGCAAACACCGGTGAAGTTTGGTAAGGTTTGTATTATAGATAATTGGATTGTACCGATGTCGATTTCCTATCTGATAGTATTCTATAATTATGTCACATGTCACTATTGGTATAGGCTGGGTGCTGGGAATACAGGAGCTCTGTACTATTTTTGCAACTTCAGTGACAAGTTAAAAACAATGGAAAGATCTGTTTGTTTGGTTGACTATCTCCATGGATATTGAAGTCACCAACAATGAGGACAGGAGTTATACTGGACAGAATTTATAAATGAGGCACACAGACCACAAGATAATGTAAGAAGCATCCAAACACCCACCAGTAGCATGAATTGTATATTAAAATGTTGTCATATTTGCTTCCAATCTTTTTTTGAAAATGAATACTCAGATCTGCAGATCTCCTCTCGCTGACCTCTTTGTAACATCTGAAGCTAAGAAGTATTATTCTCTCACACGTGTAATAGGATGTTAAAACAAGAGTTTTAACTGAAATATCTTGACACTATAGATGCTGCATTGTTAAAAAAGTGCAATAGAAAATTTGAATCCAAGTTTCTGATAATGAGTTCCCAGTTCTTAAGCCATCATCCAAATCAAGTTTATGAAAAAAATTTAGGGTTGAATTTTTTTGTTAGAAATAAAATGTCAAATATAATTTAAAGAAGAATCATCATCCATACTCCAATTTGGCATTTTGTAGGCAAAAATGTTGCACTTGAGCAGTGTGTGCTTTCCATTGCTTCTTCTCTTTCTCCTAC
Source organism: Cephalopachus bancanus (assembly GCA_027257055.1). Classification (NCBI taxonomy): domain Eukaryota; kingdom Metazoa; phylum Chordata; class Mammalia; order Primates; family Tarsiidae; genus Cephalopachus; species Cephalopachus bancanus. Next base: position 91,676 of record JAPVLO010000673.1, on the reverse strand, counting down.
TCCCACACTTCTTTTTTTCTGGTGTGTGTGTGTGTGTGTGTGTGTGTGTGTGTGTGTTCATTCATCTTTTCTTCCTTGTAGGGTTGGACATATGCCTGGAAGGAGAGTGAGGAGGGCAAGATGATGCTATTTTAATTTGTCCTGCTGGACTGATCTGGATGGCCTTCTCTGCATTTTTCAGTGGATTGGAGTTGACTACTGCAATTAATTTTGCAATACTTATTCCAACCCCTATCACTTCAAGACTATGACAGACATTGCTCAATCTTTTGAGCACTCCAGCCCTGAGTTGCTTCTTAAGAGGGGTGTTGCAGCCACAAGCAAATACTTGTGGTGGCACAAGGAGAGAAAATCATTTAAGGACTAATCAGCATTCCAAAAACAACCCTATGCTTCTATGAATAAAATGACCTCTTTTCCTATTTTTATATGGCCTTGTCCTATTTATTTCTCCTTGCCTAATTCAAAAGTTTATGTGACTAGCAAAAGTGGAAGAGGGTGCATGCTGGGTAAACATAGTGTCATGAGTCCAAATGCATTTATTTCGAAGAGCCTCTTATACAAATGCTTACTAATGGGATCTTCTCCCTCTGGGCTCCCCATCACTGCATCTGCACCCTGGAAGGAATCAGAAAACTTGTAGCATCATGATAGGCATGTGTGAGGTGATCTCTTCTTCCACATTATACTGTAGTTCCTAGAAAATAGCAGTGAATGCCCATCTGTATTTATAACTGGCATTGATGCATTGACACTATTGGTGTCTAACATGTGCCAGACCATCAAAGAAGGAGTATCAGAGCAATCTCATTTTTTTAACTTTTAATTTTTTAATTTTAAAGATGTTAGGTATACAAATGTTCATTATGTAGGTACCCTTGCTGATGAGGTGTGCCCCCCTCAGGCAGATTCCCACTGTTGCCAATGCTTCCTCCCATCTCCCTCCCCCAGTTTACAGCTACTGTCAATCCTTTTCTTATAGTATTACAATAGTTTTTCAAGGTCCCCTTATGAGTGAGAACATGTAATATTCAGTTCTTTGTTTTTGTGAAAGATCACTCAGTATTGTAGACTCTAAGTCCATGCAGGTTTCTGTGAAGTTCATGATTTTGTTCTTCTTTATGGCTGTGTAATATTCCATCACATATATGTACATTAAAAAATCCTGTCCTCTTTTGCTGGGTAGTAGCTTAGAAAAACATCTCAAAAGATGACCTAAGAAAATCTCCCCATCTCATCAGAGATGCAACCATCCAAATACAAGAGATTCAGAGAACTTCTGCAAGGCATCAAATGAGAAGACCAATTCATAGACATGTTGTCATTTGCTAACACAAAGGAGGTATAAGCAAAAATTCTAAAGGCAGCAAGAGAGAAAGATCAGACTAACTACTAGGGAAGACCAATTAGAATAGTAGCAGTCTTATATACAAAAACTCTACAGTCTAGAAGAGACTGGAGTGCAATCCTCAAAGTTTTCAAAGCAAAAAATTCCAACCAAGAACATCCTAAGTTAAGCTTCATTAGTGATGGAGAATTAAAATCCATCTAAGACAGTCAGTCCCTAAGTGTTTATGATGCCTGAAGAATAGCTCTATAAGAAATGGTTAAGAAGGTATTAAGCTCAGAAGAAAGAAAGAAAGAAAGAAAAAAAGAATGACCATGCTCTTCCCCCAAATGCAGGAAAATAGAGAATCAGCACAACAAGCATCATGACAACAAAACTGAAAACATACATATATCAACCTCCATATCAAAAGAAAACCAAAAATTAATTAAAAAACCAAACAAACATGACAGTAACAAAATACTTTATAAGAGAATCATGGCAGGGAAAAATTCTCATATCTCTGTAATCAGTCTGAACGTGAATGGACTAAATGCACCACTGAAAAGACATAGAATGACAAACTGGATAAAAAAATGACCCAATAATATGCTGCCTTCAGGAAACACATCTCACTACCAAGACTCAAAGTTAGAGGATGAAAAAAAAAATTTCAGGCAAACAGAACACAAAAGAAGGCAAAAGTCACAATCTTAATGTCAGATAAAACAGCATGTAAGGAATCAAAAATTAAAAATGATACAAAAGTACACTACATAATAATAAATGGTTCAATCCATTCACAAGAAATAGCCATCCTAAATATATATGCACCCAACATAGGAGCATTAGTTTTTGTAAAGGTGCTAGAAAGTAAACTAAACAAATATATTGACTGTAAAACTATCATAGCTGGCAACTTGAATACTCCACTAACAATGCTAGATAGATCATTAAGGCAAAAAATCAACAAAGAGATCAAGAAACTAAACTTGATCCTTGAGCAAATGGACTTCATAGATATTTACAGAACACTCTACACCAAAACCATGGAATATACATTCTATTCATCGCTACTTGAAATGTACTCTAAGATTGAAATACTGCCATGCACCTTCTCAGACCATGGTGGAATAAAGATAAATATCAACAACAACAAAATTCCACCAAAACCCACAAAGACATGGACACCAAACAGCATGATGCTGAACAACTTCTGGGGTCAACACAGAAGTCAAAACAGAAATTTAAAAAATTCCTGGAAACAAATGAAAATGAAGAAACATCTTATCAAAACCTCTGGGATGCCATGAGATTGGTTCTAAGAGGGGAATTTATATCTTTATGAACACACATCAAGCAAATAGAAAGATCACAAGTTAATAGCCTAACACATCACCTAAGGGAGCTGGAAAGACAAGAGTACCAAACCCCTAATTTTAGCAGAAGGATCCGGATCATCAAGGTAAAAGCCCAAATATGGGACACCAAAGACAAAAATATCATACAAAACAAAAAACTAGTTCTTTGAAAGAATTTACAAGATTGATGGACCCCCTAGCCAGAATGACCCTTAAAAAAGAGAGAAAAAGCCCAAATAAACACAATAGGAAATACAAAAGATCAAATAACAATTGACCCAGAAGAAATACAGAAGATTATCAGAGATTACTATTCACTCCTTTAAGGAAACAAACTTGATAACCTGAATGAAATGGAGGATTTTCTGACATCACACCGCCTCCCAAGGTTGAAACAAAAATACCTTGAGACACTAAATAGACCAATAACAACCCAGGAAATGTACTCTGTCATAGAAAACTACCTACAAATAACAAAAACAAAAACAAAAAAACCCTGGACTGGATGGTTTTCCAGCAGAATTTTACAAAATGTACAAGGAGGAGCTGATACCAATCCTATTGAAAGTATTCCAGGCAATTGAGAAAGATGGAATTCTTCATATTTTATGAAGCTATCATCACACTGATACACAAACCAGGTAAAGATCCAACAAAAAAGAGAACTACAAACCAATATACCGCATGAACATAGATGCAAAAACCATCAACAAGATTCTAACAAATTGGATCCAACAACACATCTCAAAAATCATCCACCATGACCAAGTAGGCTTCATCCCAAGGATGCAGGGCTGGTTCAACCCCCACAAGACAATGAATGTAATTAAATACATAATAGATGCAAAAACAAGAATCATATGATTATATCATTAGATGCACAAAAAGCTTCTGATAAAATTCTGCATCACTTCTTGATTAAAAACTGTCACACACCTAGGTATAGAAGGAACATATCTCAAAATAGTAAGTGCCGGCTTAAGATGGTGACTGACAGCTTGCTCGGTAAGAGTCTCCGTGGAGACAAGTGTTAATAAAGACTCTCTGAGTGAGTGGGTGGGTGCTGGTGGGAGCGTGAAAGTCTGTCTGAGGGGATACTTGGGTGCATGCACCTGGGTCCCCCCTCTGAAGGCAATTGCAAACCCCCATTGCCCTAGATTGGAGTGTGTCTGGCAAGATTGCCTGCAGGAGATCTGCTGCTGTGGGAATGTGCCTGAGAAAAGTCTGCTGAATCCAGCTGATTCCCATCACCTGGCACTTGACCCAACCATCACCTGTCATAATGGATCAGCTGGAGACCTGAATCTCATCAGTGGAGAGAGAGGATTGGGAAAGCCAGTAGGAGTTCTTGCCTGGTGAGGAGCCACCCACCACAGCCAGTTTCTTTGATCCAAGACCAGGCAGAGATTTACATTGCCTTGTCCATCTCTGCACAGCCTCCAACTTGTTGCCTAAGGTAATCTCAGCAAACCGGGAGAGACAGAAGCCCCTCCCCCAGGCTGAATCAGACACAGACAACCCAGATCTGTATGGCAGACTTGTCAGGCAGCAAGCTGAGTGAACCCAGATTTGACTCACTCCCCTCCCAAAGTAGACTTGCAGCAACTGACCCAAGTTATGAGTAACCCTATCTATCTCTGATGAGAGCAGAGAGGAGGGGCTAGAGACCAGAATTGAAGAGACTCTGGACATACAAGAAGGACCTCAGGACCAGTCTGATTCCTTGATTTAATTTTTATTTTTTGACTGTTTTGCTCACTTTCATTTGCTTTCTGTTTTAGTTTTTTTCCCCTCTTTCATTCAGGTTTTGATAATGTTTTTATACTTGCTTTGCTTTTGTTATTTTACTGATTTTTTTCTTTCTTCTTTCTATTCTTTAGATCCCCTGTTTGTATAAGGGAAGTCTACACCAATAGGCAGGATTTTATTAGACTGTGAGTTTGTGTGATTATGTGTATGCTCTAGGATTTTTTGTTTTTGGTTCTCTTTTCTGTCTTTGTATTTCTTTTCATTTGTTAGCTGGTATGCCTGTCTGTTTTCCCTCTTACTATTCTCTCACTCCACCTTCCTCTTGACTCTCCCTTCCTTCTTCCATTATTTTTCTTTTACTTACCTCATTTTGTTCCAGGGAGCAAACCTAAATATCCACTGCATGGAAAGATTGTAAGGCAATGGGAAGTGGGTTCTAGGGTGCCCCTACACCTGTTGGTGGATACTGAGATCTGCAGATGGATTCTGAACCACAGCTGCCCCTCAACTAAATCTCAAAACTGCAAAAAGTACAGCCCCGACCCACAGTCCAGTTTCAGAAGTGGACAAAGTCAGAGGATCCATGTAAGGAAGAATAGGAGACTGAGCCAAAAGAAGTAAAAGCAGATCTGCTATCCCTGAAAAACAGAATTAAAGAAGAGAGGAGAAAAGTGGAGGGGTGAGGGGAAGAAAATCTACACAATGAAGACAAACCAAAAGAAGAATATGGGTCTCAAACAGACCCCTGGAAGGTCAGACATGGAGCAAACAGATTTTGGAATGCAAACAATGAAGAGCCCCCAGAAATACTGGTCTCAAAGTACCAACCCAGACACCAAGACATTAATAGAGATATTAAAAAGAATAGAGGAGAGACAAGAGAAAATAAGAAGGAGTTGATAATTGAAATAACAGCAGTAAAGAATACTGTGAATGAAATAAAAGACAATAAGCATGGAAAGAAGAATTAACCAAGCAGAAGAAAGAATCTCAGAGCTTGAGGACCAAAATATAGAACTAACTTAAACTGTCAAAAACATAGAAAAGAAACTTAAAAAGAAAGAACAAAACCTTTAAGAGATGAGCAATTACTTTAAGAGGCTGAACCTAACGGTAACTGGACTTCCTGAGGCAGAGAGATAAAGACCACTCTAGAACAAGTATTCCATGAAATTATTCAAGAAAACTTCCCTCATCTCATCAGTGATGCAACCATTCAAACACAAGAGATTCAGAGAACCCCTGCAAAACAACAAATGAGAGGACCAACTCCTAGACACATAATAATTCACCTAAAAAAGTAGGTATAAAAGAAAAAATCCTAAAGGCAGCAAGAGATAAAGGTATTGTATTCCTTGAAAACCCAAGGGAATCTGCCAAAAACCTCTTAGCACTGATAAAGGACTTTTGCAAAGTCTCAGGGTATAAAATAAATGTGCAAAAGGCAATCTCATTTTTCTATACACCAATAATAAACAAACAGAAACCCAAATGAAAAGCACAATTCCATTCACAATAGCTACAAAAAAAATATTTTAATACCTCGGCATCTTCCTAACCAGAGATGTGAAAGGTCTTTACAATAAAAACTACAAAACACTGCTCAAAGAAATCAAAGATGACACAAACAAGGGGAAAAATATTCTATGCTCATGAATTGGAAGAATCAACATTGCTAAGATGTCCATTTTACCTAAGGCAAGTTACTGATTTAACGTAATATCCATCAAATTACCAGCAACAATCTTCTCAGACCTCAAACAAAACAAAACAAAACAGGAATTCATATGGAAACACAAATGAACAAGAATAGCCAAAACAATCCTCAGCCAAAAAACCCCAAAAAACAACAACAACAAAAAAACAAACAAAAAAACCACCACCACCAACAACAAAAAGAAAGCAGGTGGTATCACACTCCCAGACTTTAGACTTCATTATAAAGTTACAATAATCAAAACAGTCTGGTATTGGTACAAGAATAGGCATATAGACCAATGGAATAGAATTGAGATTCCAGAAGCAAGCCTCTATTTCTCAACCAACTCATCTTCAACAAAGCCTTCATCATCCACTATTGGGGAGAGGAGAATCTATTCAGTCAATAGTGCTGGGAAAACTGGCTGACCACACGCAGAAAATTGAAACAGGACCTCTACCTATCCCCATACACAAAATTTAACTCTAAATGGATCACAGACATAAATGTAAAACCTCATACTCTAAGAACCTTAGAAAATGCAGGAGACACTCTTTTGGAAGTTGGAACTGGCAACCAATTCCTGATCAAAACCTGAAGTGCCCAGGCCATAAGAGATAAGACAGACAAGTGGGACCTCATTAAACTGACAAGCTTCTGTAAAGCCAAATAAACCATCAAGAGAGCAGGGAGATGGCTCACAGATGGGGAAAAATATTTGCCAACTCCATGTCTGACAAAGATCTAACATCAAGGACCTATAAGGAACTCATACATGCTAAAACGAAAAAAAACCAAACAGTCCCATTACAAAGTGGGCAAAGATATGAATAGACACGTCTCAAAAGAAGACATACGAGCAGTCAACAGACACATGAAAAATGTTCGGCCTCACTAGTCATCAAGGTGGTGCAAATTAAAACTTCACTGAGATACCATCTAACTCCAGTCAGAATGGTCATCATCAACAACTCAAAAAACATCAGTTGCTGGAGAGTATGTGGCGAAAAGGGAACAAACACTTCTACACTGTTGGTGGGAGTGTAAACTAGTACAGCCTATGTGGAAATCAGTGTGGTGACTCCTAAAAGTTCTAAAAATTGACCTTCCATATGACCCTGCAATTCCCCTACTGGGAATATACCCAGAAGAACTCAAATCGCTCTATAAATAGATACCTGCACATGTATGTTTATCACAACATTGTTCACAATAGCAAGAACATGGAACCAACCGTGCTGCCCATCCAAAGAGGACTGGATAAAAAAATGTGGTACCTATACACAATGGAATATTGGGCAGCCATAAATAAGAACAAAATCATGAACTTCGCAGCAACCTGGATGGAATTAGAGTTTATAATACTGAGTGATCTCTCACAGAAACAAAGAGCTGAGCATCACATACATAAGGAAACCTTGAACAACTACCGTAATACTATAAGAAAAGGATTGAGAGTAGCAGGAAACTGTGTGTGGGGGGCAGGCGGGGAGGTGGAATCGACAGTAGTCGATATCTGCCTGGGTTAGGTGGCTCACACCTCATCAACAAGGGTACCTGCATGATGAATATTTATATACCTCACCCTAAATTGTACCCTATAATTTTAAGATAAAAATTAAAAAAGGAAAAGAAACCCCCCCCTCCCCAAAATAGTAAGTGCCATCTATGATAAATCCACAGCTAGCATATTGCTAAATGGGCAGAAACTGGAAACATTTTCCCTGAAAACTGGAACAAGACAAGGCCTCTCTTGTTCAACATTGCCGCGGCCTACGCAGCTGCCTTGAGGGTCCTGAGAGAGAGCAGCAAGAGATTAAGAAAGACACAGACACAAAGACATAAAGAAAAGTTGGGGCTGGGTGGGACACTTTCCTCTGAAGGAGGAGAAGTGACCCAAACTAGCTCAGCATATTTATTTTATAAACAAGCACAAAGAAATCTGGAAGGGATTCAAGGTCTGTAAGGGAGCTATAATGGAAGTTTGTTGCTACCTAAAGGTGAGCTATTCTGCGGTTATCTTGTTGTAGCTAAGGCTTTATTTATACTATGTGCACCTGGATGTGTGGGCTTCTGAGATGCCATTCCATGTAGCAGGCAGCATCCCTTGCCTTTGGCTAGGATGCAGAGCTATCAAGTGAGACTTTGCCTTTGCTTGGGGACTTTACTCAAGGCCTGCTACAGTGACAGCACTCATCCACTCCCCACATCACATTCACTCCTGACACAACATTATGTTGGAAGTCCTAGCTAGAGCTATTAGATAAGGGAAGGAAATCAGGAGTACCCAAATACGAAAAGAGGAAGTTAAATCATCTCTTTGCTGACAATATGGTCCTATACCTTGAACATCCGAGAGAATCTGTCAAAAACATGCTTGCACGGATAAAGGACTTTGGCAAAGTCTCAAGGTACAAAATAAATGTGCAAAAGCCAATTGCATTCTTATACACCAACAAAAAGGAGACAGAACCAAACAGAAAGCACAGTCCCATTCACGATAGCCACACACACAAAAAAGAATGGTACAATTCCTCTAGTGTTAGAGGCTACGGGACTCTCTGATGCTTTGATAAACTGTGCACTTTGTCATGTCAGACTCTAGACTGGGAACTGCTATATGATTCAGTATAATAGTAATATGCTTTCATTAACTATAAAACTATTCCTGAGGTCGTTGTCTATCATGAGGAGCCACCTGGTTGTCTGTCATGAGGAGACTCTTCTGTCTTGCTTGGAAGCATAGTGTCAAGCCTTAGAAAGGTTAGAATTCCTCAGAAAAGTTGAGCTTTACAATATTGTTCATTTGGGCCCAGCTTATTTCACTTAGCACATGTTCTCAAGTTTCAACCTTGTTGTATTATGTATCAGAATCTGTACCAACTCTAAGTTATTATCAACATACTATAATTGACATTAGCATGAAAAAGTTAGAGGTTTTCAGTCTTGCTTTCCATGGTGACTGGCTGTGAAACTAACTGAAGTACAGTGAGAACAAATTGAACAAGACAGGATGTAGAGAGAGTTATATAATTAAGAAACCTGGAAGCTAAAAACAGATGGTTTTCAAGCTAATTTTCACTTTGAAATCAATACTGAGGTTTCCAGTGGCCAAACAGACACTTGTTGGACATGTTTATTGACTCTACAGTGGTCCATGGTCCAGGAAATAACCACTTACCAATTCTCATGGAGAAGGGACCATAGTTTTATTTACTAGAAATCAAGGTCAACTTGTTAACATACCATGGACAGCAGGGGACCTTCATAACCCATTTACTAGACTGTTTTTATGGAGGCAGAGAGGCTGCTTTTAAGAACATTATTTTTCCTAATCCAGAAAACTCAATGAAATTTAGAGGCAGCAAAACTCATGACTTCAGAACTGAGCTTTCCAACTGCAGCAATGTCCCTATTCACAGAATAATTCAGGGAAACTGTCTGAGAGATATATAAGGAATCTTCCTTTTTGATATGGTCAGGTGGAAAACAATTCTAAAGAAGAGTTTTAAAGGTCTGAACAGATGTTCTTTTTATTGCAATGAAAAGTGCTGAGAAAAATTTTCAGTAGGAAAGATTCAGAGGAAGATAACACGAGAAATTTATTGGTGATGTCAAGAAGGATGGAAACATTCTACTGTCAGACTAATGCTTTCTCTGGGTAAAACTAGAAAAGTGAGGTTAAAAAATGAATCCACTTGAAGATATTTGAAAAACACTCAGGCATTTTAGAGGCACAAACAAGTCTGAGAAAAATGCATATAATTGTCATGGTGGCAAGGCAATGCTGACTCCCGAGGTCACATGTGACAGACAGGGTGGAAGCTCTTTCTCACTGCCCCAAGCTGCTTTGAGACATCTCCAGGGATTCCCGAGGAAGGCTGCGTCCACATCCATCCACCTCAATGATGTCCTGCAGAGCCTTCTGGAGAACCAGCTTGAGGGTCTTCCTATTTTGACGCAGTTTAAAGGAGCCCACAAAGAAGTAAATGATGGGGTTGGCACTGCTGTTAATAGAGGACAGGACACGTGAAACCAGGAAAAGATGACAAGTGAAGGCATCAAACTTCTTCTTAATCCAGAATACTAAAAACCATTGGATGCCTGCAGGCAGGCCACAGAGGAGGAAGACCAGCACTGCTAGCAGGATGGTCACGTACAGCCTGGTCAGCTGCATCCTCTGGGAGCTACAGAGGACCCTGAGCAGCAGGGCCAGGCTGGACCCACAGAGAACCACAAATAAAAACAACAGCCAGGATCCAGTGAGGACATTAATTGTCTGACATGAAGCATCGTCATCCATCCCAATTAGGAAGGCACAATAGTATCCTTCCAGGATGCTCAGCAGCAGAGACAGTGTCCAGGGCACAGCACACACAACTGCTGACATGTGTGTTGGGCGGCTGCAGTGGTACCAGATGGGCCACAGGACAGACAGGCAGCGCTCGGTGCTGATGGCACTCAGCATGCTCAGGCCTGCAACATATGGAAAGACTATCACAGGTCTTAATATGCTGGGGCGTACATGGAAGGTGGTAATAAATTTCATCAGGAAGCGTATCACTTGGCAGCAGAGGAAGAGGAAGTCAGCCCCAGCCAAGTTGAGGATGTAGGTGGAGAAGGCGTTCCTGTGCACACGGAAACCCAGGAGCCAGAGCACCACCCCGTTTCCTGCCAGTCCTACCAGGGAAATAATGAGGGTCAGCAGGATTTGAATCAGGTTCTGCAAGTCACAATGTTGAGAAAGGGTCTTTGGGAAAGTTACATTCCTTTGTGTGAGTTCTGTTTCCCAAACTGGAATGGTTGGATCCATGTTCAGATACTCTCTCCTGTTGGCCCTGGGAACAGAAACATGATTTGAATACCACCTGTATGATCTCTGATTCTTTCACCCTGCAAAGAGGGAAGTGCTGTCTCCACTTTACAGAGGAGAAAATCAGAGCCTTTAGGTAATAAGGAACTTATGAGAAGGTGGGGAGTTCCCGAATCTGGTGTCAAACTCAATTCTTGCTGACTCTAAAGCATGGGCTCTCTATATTGCAACAAGCTCCTCTAATGACATGACATGAGAATATTTTGGCAAAACTTCTACTCCACAGGATGGGGTTATGGGCCTAGGATTACTTTGTCCTAGACCAGAAATTTTCTCTCAGGTGCAGGATTTCAGAAAGACGCAGTAGGGATAATGACACCTCAAAGCTAAGGGTGGTCATCTTTGGAGAAGAAAAAAGACCATACATTAGTAAAAGGATATAAGCTCTTGCTAAGACAGGTGTGAGGATGACTGGTCCTAGGGGATAGAGATGGCTCAATGTGTCAACATTGAAGACAGGATCACCTTTTACATCTCCAGTGGCTAGCTCTGTGTGAGGAACATTGTGTTCTCAATTGACATTTATTTAATGAATAAATGCATGCATGAATGAGGAGCCTAATGGTAGTGGCAGATTTGGGTTAAATGAAAAATAAAACTGAAACAAGCAGGCAGAGAACCAAATAAAAAGCACAATCCCATTCATAATACACACACACACACACACACACACACACACACACACACACACACACACAAAACTTTGACATTTTCCTAACCAGAGAAGTGAAAGACCTTTACAATGAGAACTACAAAACACTGCTCAAAGAAATCCAAGAAGACACAAACAAATGAAAAAATATTCCATGCTCTTGGTTAAGGAAGAAAGAACATTGTTAAGATGTCCATCCTATTGTAGGCAATCTACTGATTCAATGCAATACTCATTAAATTACCAACATCATTCTTCTCAGACCTGGAAATGACAATACAGAAATTTATAATGAAACAAAAATGAATACGAATAGACAAAACGATGCTTAGCAAAAGAAACAAAGCAAGAGGTATCACACTTTCAGACTTCAAACTTTACCATAAGACTACAATAATCAAAACAGTCTGGTAATGGTACAAAAACAGGCATATAGACCACTGAAGCAGAATAGAGATTCTGGAAACAGAGCCTCAATTTCTCAACTAGCTCATCTTTGACAAAACCTCCACCAACAACCACTGGGGAGAGGAGAACCTACTGAGTAAATGGTGCTGGGAAAACTGGATGATCATAAGCAGAAGATTGAAACAGTATTCCTACTTATCACATACACAAAAATTAACTCTAAATGGATCAAAGACCTAAATGTAAAACCTCAAACTATAAAAAAATCTTAGAAAATGCAGGAGACCCTTATGGAAATTGGAATTGGCAACCAATTCCTGATCAAAAGCCTAAATGCCCATACCATAAGAAATAAGATAGACAAGTGGGACCACGTCAAACTGACGAGCTTCTGCAAAGCAAAATAAACCATCAAGAGAGCAGGGAGACAGCCCACAGAATGAGAAAAATATTTGCCAAATGTATATCTGACAAAGGCCTAGCATCTAGGATCTACAAGGAACTCAAATGTGTCAAAGAGAAAAAAACAAACAGTCCCGTGAAAAAGTGGGCAAAAGACATGAATAGACACTTCTCAAAAGAAGATATATGGGCAGCCCACAGACACATGAAAAAGTGCTCAGCCTCACTCATCATCAGAGAAATGCAAATCAAAGCCACATTGAGATACCACCTAACCCCAATAAGAATGGCCATCATTAATAAAATCAACAACAACAGATGCTGGCGAGGATGCAGAGAAAAAGGAATGCTCTACACTGCTGGTGGGAATGCAAACTAGTGCAACATCTTTGGAAGACAGTGTGGTGATTTCTAAAAGAACTAGAAATTGACCTTTCATATGATCCAGTGATCCCACATTGGGAATATACCCAGAGGAACTCAAATCAGTCTACAAAAAAGATACCTGCACACGCATGTCTGTTGCAGGTCTAGTCACAATAGTGAAAACATGGAACCGACCATGCTGCCCATCAGAACTGGACTGGATAAAAAAATGTGATATATAGACACAATGGAATATTATGTAACCATAAAGAAGGACAGACATATGGACTTTGCAGCAACTTGGATGGATTTAGAATTGATCATACTCAGTGATCTATCACAGAAACAAAGAACATAGTACCATATGTTCCCACTCACAAGTGGACCTTGAACAATTTTCATGATAGTATAAGAAAGGGAGGCTGGGATCGGTGGCTCAGTGTGTAATCCCAGCACTCTGGAAGGCCTAGGCAAGTGAATTGCCTGAGCCCGCAGATTCAAGACCATCCCGGGAAACTTGGTGAGACCTCGTCTCAACAATAATAAGTAAAAAACTAGCCATGTGTGAGAGAGTGCACCTGTAGTTCCAGCTACTTGGAAGGCTGAGGCGGAAGGATTGCTGGAGACCAGTAGGTTGATGCTGTGGTGGCCGTGAGCGTGCCAATGCACTCCAACCTAGGCGGCAGAGCGAGACTCCAACTCAAAACAAAAAACAAAACACAAAAAACAAAAAAGATAGGGATTAGTAGTAGTGCAAAACTACCAGGGAAGTGGGGATGGCATTGGCAGTTGAGGGAGTTTGCCAGAGGAGGGAGGGGCACAACTCATCAATAAGTGTCCCTGTATATGAACATTTGTATACCTAACCCTGAATCATACCCTACATCTTTAAAATAAAAAATAAAAGCCGGGCTCAGTGGCTCAGCCTGTAATCCCATGTTTTGGGAGGCTGAGGTGAGTGGATTGCCTGAGACTGCGGGTTCGAGACCCACCTGGGCGACTTGGCGAGACCTCATCTCTACAGTAAATCAAAAATCAGCCGGGCGTGGTAGCGTGCGCCTGTAGTTCCAGCTACTTGGAAGCCTGAGGTGGAAGGATTGCTGGAGCCCAGCGAGTCGAGGCTGCAGTGGCCGGGAGTAGCCACTGCACTCCAGTCTGGGTGACAGAGTGAGACCCCAACTCAAGAAAAAAAAATTTTTTTATCCCACACCTTTAATATAAAAAATAAATATCAAAAATTTTAAAAATAAAAATAAAAATGAAAACACAAAGGCATTAGAACACACACAGTAAACACAATTCTGTTTGTGGATAGCTCTATGTGTATTAAGAAGAATTACTTATGTGTGTCCAAACAACTGAAGTTGACTCCAATGAACCTTTGAAATAATGACCTAGTATGGCTTTTCTGAAAGCAAGAAGCATTTTGGCACAGGGTGTATAGGTAGGGCATTGGCCTGAGCTGAACTGCTCATCAGTATAAAGGAGGAAGGAGGAAGTGTTGAATTCTGAGTGCCACTGGAGCATTAAAACATTTATGGAGGACTGCTAAGTGGTGTGTGGGATGTGTACAATATACACCTACTTTATGCCCTCTCCCAGGAGTTCTTTGGTAGAATTTCCTTTGCTGATTAAAGCTTTTGTATGAGAGGAGTCCCTATGGGAAATAGAAAAAGTGCAGGGCTTGGAATGTAAAGAGAGATGTCCATGCAGATTTCAATCTGAGAAAGAGCAACAGCTCCCATCTAGGTGGATAATAGCAGCTGATTTAGAGCTTATTAGATATGATATTTTTCAATCCTCTCTCGAATCTATGAGTAATAACTGGTATTATTCCCATTTTACAGAGGAAGAACAGGAGCACAAAAAGGATGCATGATTATCCCGAGATCTGTCACAATGTGGTTGAACCCAGCCAGACTGCCTCAGTGTCCCCCTTTTTGACCAGCCTGTTGGACCCAGCAGCAGCACTGTATGCTGATTACACAAAATTGAGGAGGAAACCAGAGGGGCAATTCTCATGCTAAATTCAAGTTGGCAGTCAAAATGGAGGGCTGGAAAATTACCTAACCTTAGCAAATTCCAGAGAGAAAGAGAAGTCAATCAAAGAGATTAAAAAAAGAGTTAAGGGAAAGCCAATCGCTAGAGATAGCGAACCCAGGAGCCATTTTATAACTCACAAAGGCAGCCTTCATTGTGGAATCTCAAGTACTCACAGGGGCAGGAGGCCTCTAAGAGGAAGGGAGATGTGTCCTTCTGCTGGGATGCCAAGAATCATCCAGAGTGAGTGCAGTCATGGTGAGCCCTCTTAGAGAGACAAGCTCCCACAGCCTCAGTTGGCCAGAACAGAAAACTAACACCTGTGTTATCCCCATTCAGGGCACTAATGTTTAGTTTGTCTATATTTAAGGTGGGATATATTTCTTACACGTGGATCTTGAAGCCCAAATTTGAAGTACAAATTCATGCCTATTTTTCTCACTACAGTATCACCAACATTTAGCATGCGTTCCTTATAAAGGCCACCTATTGGGATATCCTCATTTAATATAGATAGAGGCTAAGACTTAAAGTCAAAGGCTTTTCCTGAGATCATACTGTGAAGACAAGACCCAACACCAGCCCCTGGTGTCCGGGAGTTCAGTCTGAGGCTTTCTCACTGTTGTCATAGTCATGATTTCTGAGGAGCTTATGAAAAATCTTCATGTGAGCACAGAACCTGAGAGACAGTCATGGCTGCAGAGGCTGCTGGTCCCCCTAGACTCCATTTTCCTTCTTTCGTCACATAACAATTCTGAGAGTAAGTTCTGAAATGGACCCCAATCCCTGTCTTCTTCATGCTGGATGACATCATTTGACTAGATGCTGGTCAATGGGAGGCAAGCAGAAGTGATGTAACCAAGTTCTGGGTCATGGGGTTAATAGAAGGAGCACAGCCTCCCCTTCCCCCTTCCACCTGCATTAGGCTGAAGTACTGATGTGACTGGAGCCCTGTAGGACCACGTGGATGAGAACATTTTCTAGAAATTGGGGAGAACACGTTCTGGGGTCCTAATGTATCATACTTGAATTCTCCAGCTAGGGTTAAAATACAATCACCCCTGGATATCCACAGGGAATTTTTTCTGGGACCCTCAAAAACAATAATCTGCTGATGATCAAATTCCTTACATATAACTGCAGAGTATTTGTAAATAACCAGTGCATCTTTTCCTGTATATGTCAAATCATTTCTACATTGCCTGTACCTGTTCAACCATCACATTTTTAATGCTAAATATTTTAGATCTGTGATTGGTTGAATCTGCTAATGTAAAATGTATGGATACAGAAGGCTGACTGTACTTTCTTGTTTAAGTCATTTCTATTTTGATATCGATTATTACAGCGAAACTTACAAGGTAACAGAAAGAAATATGTTTTCGCTTTCAAAAATTACATTCCAGACTGGGTGTAGTGACTTAACACCTGTCATCCCAGCACTTTGAGAGGTCGAGGGGAGAGGTTTGCTTGAGTCCAGGAGTTCAGACCAACCTGGGCAATATTGCAAGCCCTTGTCTCTACAGAAAATCCAAAAATCTGCTGGGTGTGTTGGTGAACACTTGTAGTTCTAGCTACTCGTGCGGCTGAGGCAGAAGGATAGCCTGAGCCCAGGAGGTTGAGGCTGTGGTGGGCCCTAATCATTTTATTGCAATCCTGCCTGGGCAATGGAGTGAGACCCTGACACACACAAAATAATTACATTTCATGTACTAGTTATTTTTTTATGAATGTGGATATTCCTCTATAAAAGTGGCAGTAAAGAAAGAAGGTACAAAGAGAAAAAAAACTCTGATGGAGCTGAAATGAGACACATTTCAATGACATTTAGATAGAAAATCCCAGTAGGTAGAATGAGATAAGTAGGTGTGAGGGACAGTCTCATTTGCCATAACGATTTTTTTCCATCCTTCCCCAGCTTGGTTGATCTCTCAAGAAGGTGACATCTCTGTACCTTATCCGTGAGATACTTTTCTTTCTGGTTCTGGCTGAATGGAGCCATTGGGAGACACAGTTGGGAGACTAGGGGGCAGGAGGAGAGCGATTGGGATTCCCATCTCCTGACCCTTTGCAGGTGAAGCTGTGATGACCATGCACTGTTTCTCCACTTACCTGTCGTCAAGTCCTGCTGCTACAGCTACAGATGTGTCTATGCTCTCAATGGTGACTGCTCCCTCCCTGCCCCTTTAAGAACAGATTTGGAGTTGTGCTTCCTCATTGTTGCCTTTGGGTGCTTCCCATGCCTTGTCACTTTCTCTTATCCTTGCCCATTGTGGTCACAACTCCCCACATGAAACACTTCTCCATTTTTCAGTTTAAGTCTTCTGTTTCTTCCTTGGACCTTTCCCGATAGAAAAAGAGCAATAACTTTGAAAAGAGTGAAACCTGTGTTTACTGCATTTCAGCTCTGGGCAGGAGTGCCTGCTTGTCCCCTTCCTTCTTAAATGAATCTAAGAGGCAGCAACCCCTCCACAACAGCAGATTGAATGGTTGGAATAAAGGGGGTGGTATTAAGAGATGGATCATAAGGAATAAAAGACTGTTTAACCCCATTCAGTACTCCCATAAGGAAGTTTCCTGAGTATTCTGAAGGGAGCATCGTGTCTCCTGCTTTTCCCTGAAGCAAGCTCATAACCCCCTGCATGAGCCATCCAAGGTGGACATATCGGAATGAGAACTTAGAGAAAACCCTTAACTGACTTTGAAAAGATTAGTATTCTTGGGGTATGCTCTTACCTTTCCTCCATTCTGTGCCGAGTAGAAAGCTGCACCACATCTACAAGCAAGAGCCTTTCTGGGTTTCAGTGACTCAAGAGAACCTTTCAGTGTCCCCTAATTCAGGAGATGGCTATGGAAGCTGGAGGGAAACCTGGTGTCCAAGGCAGGTTTATTAAGATTTTGGACAGCCCTGTGATAGCCTGCACAAGGGCTATGGACAATTCAGAGACCAGAACCATTTGGGACTTCATTCCTCCCTGAGATGTTTCTTGGCCTCTGTCCCATTTCCACTCTCATATCAGCCTCTCCCATCCCATCTCATCTGATCCACCCCTCTGTTAGTAATTGTTGTTTTCTGATAATATTCTCCAATAAGGCGACATGTCACTATTGGTGTAGGCTGGGTGATAGGTATATAGAAACTGTACTATTTTAGTATCTTCAGTATAAGTTAAAAAAACAACTAGATAAGTGGACCTTGAACAACTATTGTAATACTATAAGAAAAGGATTGACAGTAGTGGGAAACTGTTGGTGTGTGGGAGGATGGGGAGGTGGGATTGGCAGTACTGGGAATCTGCCTGGGAAAAAGCGGGGGGACACCTCATCAACAAGGGTGCACAATGAATAATTGTATACCTAACCCTGAATTGTACCCCACAATTTTAAAATTAAAAATTTAAAGGTGAAAACAACAACAACAACAACTGGAAAATCAGTTTGTTGGGTTGACCTCCTCCGTGGATATTGAGGTCGTCAACAATGAGGACTGTGGTTATACTGGAGAGAAGTTTATAAATGGTGCATACACACCACAAGATAACGTAAGAAGCAATCAAACACTCACCACTAACAAGAGTCGTATTTTAAAATGTTGTCACTTTTGCTTCCAATCTTCCTTTGAAAATGCATAAATAAAAGTGTACAAATTCACCTAAAGGCTCAGACCTGTAGCTCTCCTCTCACTGATCTCTTTGGAATGTCTAAAGCTAAGAAGCATTATTCTCTCACATGTGTAATAGGATGTTAAAATAGGAGTTTTAACTGAAATATCAAGACACTGTAGATACTGCATTCTTAAAGAAGTACAAAGTGACATAGTGAATTTGAATTCAATTTTTGATAATGAGTTACCAACTATATCAAGCTTATGGAAAAGTTTAAAGTTGTATTATTTTGTTAGGAATAAAATGTTGAATTTAATTTAGTGAATAATCATTGTCCATACCATCTGGGGCCAATTGCAGGCAAAAATGTTGCACTAGAGCAGTGTGTGCTTTCCACTGCTTCTTGTCTCTCTCTTACCTCCACACTTCTTGTTCTGATCCGTGTGTGTGTGTGTGTGTGTGTGTGTGATGTGTATGTGTGTCTATTAGTCAGAGACTTATTTAAAAGATGTTTACTGTTATATAGAATTAGCACAATGCTTGATCAGTTAAGTGCAAATGTTTGTGAATTCACATATAAATAGTCATAATTATCATCATACTATCAGAAAGGAATTGGTAGTAGTGGGAAACTGCCAGGGGAGTGGTGGGGAGCACTTCATCAATAAGGCTACCTGATCTCAAACCACATGAAATAGGGACCAAAGTAAGGTTCAAACTTTACCTACCTTTTCCTTGACAATATTGTTCTTTTGTGTCTGGCTTATTTCACTTCCATATGTTCTCAATTTTCATCCTTGTGGTATCATGTATCAGAATTCTGTACAAACTGTAAGTGGCTATATACATACTGTAATAGAAACTTTCATGGAAAAGGTTGTAGGTTTTCAGTCTTGCTTCCCATGGTGACTGGCCATGAAACTAACTGAAGTAGAGTGAGAACAATTTGTACAAGACAATCTGTGTGGAAGAATCTGGCAGCTAAAAACAAATGTTTTTTTAAAGCTAATTTCCATTTCAAAACCAATACTGAGGTTGCCAATGGCCAAACTGACACAGGTGGGACATACTTTTTGACTCTATGCTGGTCCATGGTCCAGGAAATAACCAGTTCTCATGGGGAAGGGACCATAGTTTTCTTTACTAGAAATCAAGGCAAGCTTGTCACCATACCATGGACAAATGACACAGAAGACTTTTCATAAAACCTGTTTCCCAGACTGTTGTTATGAAGGCAAAGAGCCTGCATTTAAGAACATTATTTTTTTCTAATCCCAGAAAACGCGATGAAATTTAGAGATAGCAGAAATCTCATATTCAGGACTAAGCTTCCCACTTGCAGCAATGTCCCCATTCACAGAATGGATCTTGCTTTTCCGGGAAACTCAGTCTGAGAGATGAATAAGGGATCTTTCTTTTTGAAACTGTCAGGTAGGAAGCAGTTCTAAAGAGAATTTTATGGGTCTGAGCAGACATTCTTACTATTGCAGTGAAAACTGCTGAGAAAGAGCTTTCAATAAGAAAGATTCAGAGGAAGAGAACATGAGAAATTTATTGGTGATGTCAAAAATGATGGGAATATTCTACTTTCAGACTAATGCTTTCTCTGGGTAAAACTAGAAAAGTAAGGTAAAAAGTAACTCTACTTGAAGACATTTGGGAAAGACAGAGGCATTTAAGAGGCACAAGGCCGAGAAAAATGTATATAACTGTCATGGTGGTAGGAGAGTGTTGACTCTCAAGGTCACATCTTGACAGATGGAGTGGAAGTTCTCCTTCATTGCCCCAAGTTGCTTCCTAACATGTTCAGAGATTCCCGAGGAAGGCTTTCTCCATATTCTTCCACCTCAGTGGTGTTCTGCAGAGCCCTCTGGAGAATCAGCTTGTGGGTCTTCCTGTTTTGACACTTCTTAGAGGAGCCCACGAAGAAGTAAATGATGGGGTTGGCACTGCTGTTACCACAAGACAGGACAACTGAAACTTCAAAAAGACAAGTGAAGGCATCAGACTCCTGAATACAGATTACAAAAAACCATAGGATGCCTGCGGGCAGGCCAGAGAAGAGGAAGACCAACTCTGCTAGCAGGATGGTCACATATAGCCTGGTCAGCAGCATCTTCTGGGAGCTACAGAGAATCCTGAGTAGCAGGGCCAGACTGGACCCAGAGAGAACCACAAATTAAAACAACGACCAGGATGCAGAGAGGAAATCAATTGAGTGACACAAACTATGGTCACCTCTTCCCCAAAACAGAAAGACATAATAGTATCCTTCTAGGATGCTCAGCAGCAGAGACAGTGCCCAGAGTAGGGCACACAGGACCGCTGACATGTGTCTTGGGTGGTGGCAGTGGTACCAGATGGGCCACAGGACAGACAAGCAGCGCTTGGTGCTGATGGTGCTCATTATGCTGGTCTGCAAGGGAGGGAAAGACAATCATAGGACTTAATATGAAGTGGAATAAATCAAACGTAGTAAATAGTTGCATCAGGGAAAGTATCATATGGCTGCAGAGGAAGAGGAAGTCGGCCCCAGCCAAGTTGAGGACGTAGGTGAAAAAGGCATTCCTGGTCAATTGGAAACCCAGGAGCCAGATCGTAACCCCATTTTCTGCCAACCCCACCAGGGCAATGATGAGGGTCGGCAGGATTGGAATTAGGTTCCTCACGTCACAGGGTAAATTTATCAGGGCAATTTCATTCATTTGTATTTGAGCTGTTTCCCGAGCTGGGATGATTGGATCCATGCTCAGATACCCTCTTCTGTTGGCCCTGGGAACACAAACAAGATTTCAGCACCAGTGGTATGATCTCTGATCCTCACTGTCATCTTACAATGTAAGAAGTGTTGTCTTCTCCTTACAGAGAAGGAAATCAGAGGTTTGCTGTGAATAAAGAACTTATGAAAAGATGGAGAGAGCTCGAATCTGTTTTAAAATCCAGTTCTTATTGACGCTAAAGACTGGGTTCTCTCTATTACAGCAAGGTCTTCTACTGTCATGAAATATTCTATGATGACAACACCTCCACTCCATAGGCTGAGGCTATGGGCCAAGTGTTACTTTTCCCTAGACCAAAAATTTTCTCTCAGGTGCAGAACTTCAGAAAGACGCACGGGTGAGAGTGGTTATCTGTGGAGGAGAAAAAAGACCAGCATTAGTAATGGGAGAATGTGTGTTATTGCAAGGGTAGGCATGAGAATGGCTGGTCCTGGGGAATAGAGAGGGCCCAGTGTGTCAGTCATTAAAACAGGAGCCCCTTTCACATCTCCAGTGGCAAGCCCTGTGTGAGGTATATTGTTTTCTTTTAAAAATCTATTTATTTTATTTTTTGCTTTTAAAAAATATTTTAAAATTTATTTATTTATTATAAAGATGTGGGGTACAATTCAGGGTTAGGTGTACAAACATTGATCATGCAGGTACCCTTGTTGATGAGATATGCCCCTCCCTCCCCTAGCAGTTTCCCTCAACTGCCAGTCCCACCCCCTCCCCTGACAGTTTTTCACTACTGCCAATCACTTTCTTATAGCATTATAATTGCTCACAGTCACCTTATGAGTGAGAACATATGGAACTCAGTTCTTGGTTTCTGTGATAAATCACTGAGTATGAGCGACTTCAAATTCATCGAGGTTGCTGCAAAGTTCATATATTTGTCATTCGTTATGGCTGCATAATATTCCATTGTGTATATGTAACACTTTTTTAAAATCCAGTCCAGATTTGATGGGCCACACGGTTGGTTCCATGTTTTTTCTATTGTGAATAGAGCTGCAACAAAC
This sequence comes from Cephalopachus bancanus, assembly GCA_027257055.1. NCBI lineage: Eukaryota > Metazoa > Chordata > Mammalia > Primates > Tarsiidae > Cephalopachus > Cephalopachus bancanus. The sequence goes on along the minus strand of JAPVLO010000673.1, from coordinate 69,410 downwards.
ATTTGTGTGCAGGTATCTTTTTTGTAGAATAATTTGAGTTCCTCCAGGTATATTCCCAAAGGGGAATTGCTGGGTCATATGGAAGGTCAATTTCTAGTTCTTTCAGAAATCTCCAGACTGTTTTCCAGAGAGGTTGTACAAGTTTGCATTCCACCATCAGTGTAGAAGCATTCCTTTTTCTCCACATCCTCGCCAGCATCTGTTGTTTGTTTTATTAATGATGGCCATTCTTACAGGGGTTAGGTGGTATGTCAATGTGGTTTTGATTTGCATTTCTCTGAGAATTAATGTTTTGATTAATTGTTCTTTTAGAGAAAACAAGCCAGACGACTAGTTCAGCCATTTTACCATAGTACTGATATATTAATAGCCCATTTTTAAAAACTCTTGCAGAATATTTTTTAAATTAATTAATTATTTAATCAATATTTTTTATTATGATATTGTGGGTTACAGTTAAGGGTTAGGTATACAATTATGCTTCATTCAGGCACCCTTGTGGATAAGGGGTGTCTCCCCATCCCCAGACAGATAATGACTACCGTTAATCCCATCTCCCTTCCCCTCCCCCCCATAGTTTCCCACCACTGTCAGTCATTTTCTTATCATATTACATTGGGTGTTCAAAGTCCACTATATGCATGAGAACATGTGATACTCAGATCTTTGTTTCTGTGAGAAGTCACTCAGTATTATAGACTCTAGTTCCGTCCAGGTTGCTGCAAAATTCCTGATTTTGTTCTTTTTTATGGCTGCATAGTATTCCATCGTGTGTATGTACCACATTTTTTAATCCAGTCCTCTTTTGATGGACAGCATGGTTGCTTCCAGGTTCTTGCTATTGTGAACAGTGCTACAATAAACATACGTGTGCAGGTATCTTTTTTATAGAGTGATTTGAGTTCTTCAGGGTATATTCCCAGTAGGGGGATTGTGGGGTCATATGGGAGGTCAATATTTAGAGCTTTTAGGAATCGCCATACTGTTTTCCACAGAGGTTGTACTAGTCTGCACTCCCACCAACAGTGTAGAAGTGTTCCCTTTTCGCCAAACCCTCTCTAGCAACTGTTATTTTTTGTTATTGATAATTGCCATTCTGACTGGAGTTAGGTGGTATCTCAGTGTGGTTTTGATTTGCATCTCCCTGATGATTAGTGAGGTTGAACATTTTTTCATGTGTCTGTTGGCTGCTCGAATGTCTTCCTTTGTGAAGTGTCTGTTCATATCTTTTGCCCATTTTATAATGTGGTTGTTTTTTTCTTTTCAGCACGTTTGAGCTCCTTGTAGATCCAAGATGTTAAGTCTCTGTCAGACCTGGAGTTGGCAAATACTTTTTCCCAGTGTGTAGGCTGTCTCCCTGCTCTCTTGATGGTTTCTTTGGCCTTGCAGAAGCCTGTCAGTTTAATGAGGTTCCACTTGTCTATCTTATCTCTTATGGCCTATGGGTTTCGGGTTTTGTTCAGGAACTGGATGCCAGTTCCAAATTCCATGAGGATATATCCTTCATTTTCTAAGTTTCTTATGGTTTGAGGTTTTACATTTAGGTTTCGGATCCATTTAGAGTTAATTTTTGTGTATGGGGATAGATAGGGGTCCTGTTTCAGTCTTCTGCATGTGGTCAGTCAATTTTCCCAGCACCATTTACTGAATAGGTTTTCCTCTCCCCAGTGGTAGGTGGTGGAGGCTTTGTCGAAGATGAGTTGGTTGAGAAATTGAGGTTTTGCTTCTGGAATCTCTATTCTATTCTATTGACCTATATGCCTGTTCCTGTACCAATACCAAGCTGTTTTGATGATTGTAGCTTTAAAGTAAAGTTTGAAGTCTGGTAATGTGATACCACCTGCTTGGTTTTTTGGCTGAGGCTTGTTCTGGCTATTCTTGGTCGTTTGTGTTTCCATAGGAATTCCTGTGTTGTTTTTTCTAGGTCTGAGAGAATGTTGCTGGTAATTTGATGAGTACTGCATTAAATCGGTAGATTGCCTTAGGTAAGATGGACATCTTCACAATGTTGATTCTTCCAGTCCATGAGCATGGGATATTTTTCCACTTGTTTGTATCATCTTTGATTTCTTTGAGCAGTGTTTTGTAGTTTTCATTGTAAAGGTCTTTCACATTTCTGGTCAGGAAGATGCCAAGGTATTTCATTTTTTTTGGTGGCTATTGTGAATGGAATTGTTGTTTTTATTTGGGTTTCTGTTTGTTTATTATTGGGGTATTATTGGGGTATTATTATTGGGGTAAAGAAATGTGATTGCCTTTTGCACATTTATTTTATATCCTGAGCTTTGCCAAAGGCCTTTATCAGTGTAAGGAAGTTTTTGACAGATTTTCTTGGGTTTTCAAGGTACACCATCATGTCATCTGCAAAGAGAGATAGCTTGACTTCCTCTTTTCCTATTTGAATACCCCTGATTGCCTTCTCTTCTCTGATTTCTCTAACCAGGACTTCCAATACTATATTGAACAGGAGGGGTGAGTGTGGGGATCCTTGTCTTGTTCCAGTTTTCAGGGGAAATGGTTCCAGCTTTTGTCCACTTAGGAGTATGCTGGTTGTGTGTTTCTCGTAGATGGCTTTTACTATTTTGAGGTATGCTCCCCATATGCTTAGCTGTTTGAGGGTTTTTATCAAGAAGCGGTGCTAGATTTTATCAAAAGCTTTTCTGTGTCTAATGATATAATCATGTGGTTTTTGTTTTGACATCTGTTGATGTATTTAATTACATTTATGGTTTTGCGAATGTTGAACCAGTCTTGCATCTCAGGGATGAAGCCTACTTGGTCATGATGGATGATTTTTGAGATATGTTGTTGAATCCGGTTTGCTAGGATCTTGTTGAGAATTTTAGCATCTATGTTCATCAAAGATATTGACCTGTAGTTCTCTTTCTTTGTTGGATCTTTACCTGGCTTGGGTATCAATGTGATGTTGGCTTCGTAAAAAGATTTGGGGAGAGTTCCGTCTTTCTCAATCGTCTGGAATATTGGTATAAGCTCCTCCTTAAATGTCTTGTAGAATTCTGCTGGAAAGCCATCTGGCCCAGGGCTTTTTTTTTAGGTAGTGTTCATATTACGTAGTCAATTTCCTTGATTGTTATTGGTTTATTTACAGTCTCAATTTTTTCTTGTTTCAACCTAGGCAGGTTGTGTGATGACAGAATGTCCTCCATTTCTGAAAGGTTTTCAAGTTTGTTTCCATAAAAGTGTACATAGTAGTCTCTAATGATCTTTTGTATTTCTTCAGGATCAGATGTGAATTCATCTTTTGTGTTTCTGTTTGTGTTTGTTTGGGATTTTTCTCTCTTTTTCTTGGTCATTCCAGCTAGGGTACCATCGATCTTGTTTATCTTTTTGAAGAATCAACTTTTTGTTTCATTGATTTTTTTGTATTATTTTTTTGTCATCTATGTCCTGGATTTGGGCTTTTATTTTTGTGATCTGGTTTCTTCTGCTGAAATTAGGGTTTTTGTGGTCTTGCTTTTCCAGCTTTTTTAGGTGACTTCTTAGGCTGTTAATTTGTGACCCTTCCATTTTCTTCATGTGCGTTTGTAGGGATATAAATTCCCCTCTTACTACAGCTTTTATGGCATGCCAGATATTTCTTCATTTTCATTTGTTTCCATGTATCTTTTAATCTCTGTTTTGATTTCATCATTGACTCAGGGGTTGTTTAGCATCATGCTGTTTAGTGTCCATGTCTTTGTGGGTTTTGTGGGGACTTTGTTGGCGTTAATGTTTATTTTTATTCCACTGTGGTCTGAGAAGGTGCATGGTGAAATTTCAGTCCTTTTACATTTGCTTATGCTTGATTTATGGTCAAGTATGTGGCTGATCTTAGAATACGTTCCATGTGGTGATGAGTAGAATGTGTATTCTGTGGTCTTTGGATGCAGTGCTCTGTAGGTATCAATTAAGTCCATTTGATCAAGAGTCACATTGAGGTTTTGGATCTTGTTGCTGATTTTTTGTCCTGATGATCTGTCTAGGGTTGTGAGTGGGGTATTAAAGTCCCCAGCTATGATGATATTGGAGTCGATATCTGTTTTTAGTTTACCTAGGAGCTGCTGTATGAAAGTTGGTGCTCCTATGTTTGGTGCATATATGTTAAGATGGATATTTCTTGTTGATGGACTGAACCTTTTATCATTATGTAGTGGCCTTCTGTATGTTTTTTAATTTTTGATAGCTTAAAGGGTATTTTGTCTGAAATTAGGATTGTGACTCCTCCTTTCTTTTGTGTTCCATTCGCCTGAAAATTTGTTTCCCATCCTTTTACTTTGAGTCTGTGAGTGTCCTTTCTAGTGAGGTGTCTCTTGAAGGCAATAGATTGTTGCCTGGTGATAGTTCATCCATTTTGCCATTCTATGTCTTTTCAGTGGTGCATTTAGTCCATTCACATTCAAACTCATTATGGAAATGTGAGAGTTGATCCCTATCATAATGTTCTTACAGAGTTGTTATTCTTCCTGTTTGTGTGTTGTCTTTCTTTTGGTTTTAGAGTTGGATCATGTGTGTTTTTAATCTCTTGCCTGTATTCTTGTGAAGAATGTTGTTGTTCTTTTTTCCTTTTCTTCTGTGTTCAATACTTTCTTAAGTGTTTCTTGTAGAGGTGATCTTTGGCAGCATAGGCTCTTAAGGATTGGATATCTGGGAAAGATTTCAATTCTCCCTCATTGATGAAGCTTAGCTTGGCTGGGTATGTTATTCTCAGTTTAAATTGCTTATCTTTTAGAACTTTGAAGATAGGGCTTCAAGCTCTCCTAGCCTGTAGGGTTTCTGTAGATAAATCTGCTGCTATTCTAATTGGTCTTCCCTGGTACGTAGTCTGACCTTTTTATCTTGCAGCCTTTAGGATTTTTTCTTTTATACCTATTTTGTTTAGATAAACTATTATGTGTCTGGGAGTTGGTCTTCTCATTTGTTGTCTTGCAGGGGTTCTCTGAATCTCTTGTGTTTGAATTTTTTCATCCTTGATGAGATGAGGGAAGTTTTCTTGAATGATGTCATGAAAGGTTTTTTCCAGTGTGGCTTCTGTTTCTCTCTCTGCCTCAGGAAGGGTAATTACTCTTAGGTTCGGTTTCTTGAAGTAATCATTCATCTCTTGAAGGTTTTGTTTTGTCTTTTTGAGCTTCTTTTACATGCTTTTGACAGTTTGGGTTAGTTCTGTGTTTTGGTCTTTGAGCTCTGAGATTATTTTTTCTGCTTGGCTAATTCTGCTTTCCATGCTTATTAGTTTGTTATTTATTTCCATCACAGTATTCTTTACTGCTTTTATTTCTGACATCAGCCCCTTCTTATTTTCCTCTTGTCTCTCTTCAATTTTTAAAATTTCTCTCTATTAATGTCTTGATGTCTTTGTTTGTTGCATGTGACCAGTCATTCTGGGGGCTCTTCATTGTTTGTGTTTCAGAATCTGTTTTCTCAATGTCGGATCTTCTAGGGTTCTGTGTGAGACCTATATTCTTCTTTTGGTTTTTCTTCCTTTGTGTGGTTTTTTCCCCCTCCCTACTTTTTCCTTCCCTCCACTTCACCGTCTTCTTTAATTCTGTTATTCAGGGGTAGGGGGATTGGTTTTACTTCTGTTTGTTCAATCTCCTATTCTTCTTTACGTATGCCCTCTTACTTTGTTCAATTCTGGAGTTGCACTGTTGGTTGGGGTGGTCCTTTTTGCAGTTTTGAGATTTAATTAAGGGGGGGAGCTGTGATTCAAAATCTATCTGCAGGTCCTGGTATTTGCCGATAGGTGTATGGATAGTCTGAAACCCACTTCCCACTGCCTTGGAATCTGTCCATGCAGTGGGGTTGTAGGTTTACTCCTTGAAATAAAATGTGGTTAGTAGAGGGAAGAGAATGGAGCAGACAGTGGGTTGAAGAGGGGGGTGGTGAGATAGAGGAGTAAGGGGGGAAACAAATGAGTGTACAAATGGAGACAGAGACCTATACTGAAGCAGATAAAAACAATAGACCACAGCTACAGACTAACTAACTGCTATACAAAAAAAAACCATACAATGATGCTAACATACAAGCAAACCAACCACCTTATTGGTGTGCTGTTCCTCTATACAAAGATATGATTTACAGAGAGGAGAAAAGAGAAGATAAGGAAGAGGAAAAATGAAGAAAAAAGGAAAAATACAGTAGGGATAGAATTAAGTCATTAAACTAACAGAACCAATCAAACACACTCTGAGACTTTTCGTTTAAGTCCAATGTCCTTTCAGCTCTGATTTCTAGCTTTCTTTTCAAGCTGGTAAATTAGTTTGCAGTTAAGGTCAGTTGCCCCTGGCCTGCTGTGAAGGACAGTTCAGATCACCCTTCGTTCACCGCTCTGGCCTGTGTTTTTCAAGCTTGTTTCTCCCATTTCAGTGTTGTTACCTTAAATCGCCTGCAGGTGGGCTATCTCAGCTGCTCGCCCCAGAGGGGGTGGGGCTGCTCAGGAACCAGGCAGAGGCCTGAGATGGAAGCCTTTCTCAGGGCACACAGGAGGAGACCCACGGCAGGCAGGACGTCATGGTCCAGGAGAGGTGGCAGCGATCCCAGCAGATCTTGCTTGCAGGGGCTTCAAGGACTGAAGCCATGGATCGCCTCAGGCATGGGTGGCGCGATGTGCTATGGCCGCCATGGAAGCCGCAGTTGGTGGTGCCTATGGTGGCTGCTGTGTCTGCGCTGCAGTGGTTGTCCAGACTGCTGCGATGCCCCAGCAGTGGCAGTGGCCAAGCTCCATGTGAAGAGCAGCCTGCGATGTTGGGGTTCGCAGTCCCAAGGGAGGGAGCCAGAGACCCTCTGTGTTTTCCTTTTCATAGGGTTTCATAGACCAGGTTGCCCTGTTGCCGTATATTGTTTTCTTAATCAACATTTACTCAATAAGTCAATGCATGCATGAAGGAGGAGCCTAATGACAGTGGCAGATTTGGGTTGAATGAAAACACAAAGGCATTCGAATATCTGATCAAGATTCTAATCATAATTCTATTTGTGGACAGCTCTGTGTGTGTAAAGAAGTATTCCTTATGTGTGCCCAAACAATTGAAGTTGACTCCAAGGAGCCTTGGAAGTAAGGACTCATTATGGCTTTTCTGAGATCTAGAGCATTTTGGCACCGGGTTAGAGGTAGGTCTGAGCTGAACTGCTAATCCATATGAAGGATGAAGTGATACAGTCTGAGTGTCACTAAAGGAGGTGTTTGAAGCACAAAAACAACTATGGAGGACTGCTAATGGTGTGTGAGGTGTGTACAGTGTGCATCTACTTTATGCTGTCTCCCAGGAAATCCTTGGTAGGGTTTCCTTTGCTGATTAAAGCTTTTATGTGAGAAGAGTCCACGTGGGGAAATAGAGAAAGTACAGGGTTTGGCATATAAAGTGAGATGTTCATGCATGTTTCTACCAAAGAAAGAGGAATAGCTCCCATCTGGGTGGATAATGACAACTGATTAAGAGCTTTTTAGGTATGATATTTTTTAATCCTCTCTCAAATTTTTGAGGCAATAATTTGCATTATTCCCATTTTACAGAGGATGCAATAGGAGCACAAAAAGGATGCATGAGTATCCCACGATCTGTCACAATGTAGTTGAACACAGCTGTGTGGCCTCAGTATCCCCACTATTTTTTTCAGCCCTTTGGACCACCACTGTATGTAGATTACACAAAATTGAATAGAAGAAAACAGAAGACCAATTCTCACCTTAAATCCAAGTTGGTAGTCAGAATTGTGTGTTGGAAAAAAACCTAACCTAAGCAAATTCCAGAGAGGAAGGTAAGTCAATTACATAGATAAGAAAAGAGTTTCAGGGGAAAGCCATTTAGGAAGAGATAGTGAATCCAGCAGCCATTTTCTGCCTCATAAAGGCAGCCTTAACTGTGGATTCTAGAGAACTCACAGGGACAGAAGCCTCCAAGTGGAAAGAATATGCATCCTTCTACTGGGGTGCAGAGAGGCATCACGAGTGAGTGCAGTCATTGTGAGCTCTCTTTGAGAAACAAGCTCCCACAGCCTCAGTTAACCAGAACAGAAACTAGCAGTGTGCTATCCTTACTCAGGGTACTTAATGCTTACTGTGTCTATATTTAGGGTGGGATGTATTTTTTCCTTGTGAATCTTGAAGCCCCTTCAGTACAAAGTCACAGTTGCATTGCTCAGTATGGTATCGCCAACAAATAGCATGTGTTCCTTAAGGGCCACCAATAAAGATATCCTTATTTAACATAGATAGAGGTTGAGGCTTAAAGTCAAAGGCTTTTTCTGAGATCATGCTTGGAGACCAGACCCCACACAGCTCCTGGTGTCTTGGAGTGCTGCCCGAGGTTTTCCCACTGTTCTCTGTTCTCATCATAATTTTCAAAAAGCTCATGAAAAATCTTCACATAACCACAGAACCTGAGAGACAGCTAGGGCTGCAAAGATTGCTGGTTCTCCCAGTCTCCATTCTCCTCTTCTAGCACATAACAATTCTGAGAGGATAAGAGTTGAAACGGATCTTCATACTACTCTTCTTCATAATACATAACATCATATGACTAGGTGATGGTTGATGGGAGGTGAGCAGAAGTGATGTAACCAAGTCCCGGATCATGAGCTTAATAGAAGGTTCACAGCCTCCCCTTGTCCCTTTCTTTTCCCTTAGGCTGAAGCATTGATGTGACTGGAGCCATGTAGGATCCCTATGCTGAGGATATCTTCTAGGGACTGGGGAGAAACACATTCTAGAGTACTATTGTATCAAGTCTTGAAGTCTCCAGCTAGGTCTAAAATAAAATCATTCCTGGGTATCCATAGGAGATTGGTTCTAGGACCCTCAAAGACATAAAAATCTGAAGATGCTCAAGTTCCTTACATACAATTGCATAGTATTTGCATATAACCTATGCATCTTCTCCTGTATATTTCAAATCATTTGCAGATCACCTGTAATATCCAATACAATGTGAACACTAAATAAACAGTAGTTTAGGGAATAATGACAAGTGCACACATATCCATCTTTTTTTAGGGAATAATGATAGTGCTCACATAACCACCTTTAAAAAGTGTTAAATATTTTGGATCTGTGGTTGGTTGAGTCTGAGGATATAGAATGCATGGATAGAGAGAGCTGCCTGTATTTTCAAAGGCTTTTTCTGAGATTATATCAGCCACTGTTATCCCATCCCATTGGTCCACCTCTCTGTTGGTAATTGTTGTTCTCAAGTCTTTAATTGCCAAGTATGAGCCTAGGTATCAATGTTAAGCAATATGAACTTGTAAAGAATAAACTGTATTATGGGGTCATTAAGGCTCATAATGGCCCAACATTAATTTTTTTTAGTTTTTAAAAAATCATTGTATGTATATGTAAGCTTTTCCCCATGACAGAGATAAGTATCCAGGGTGAAAATCTTAAGTCATTTCTATTTTGGGTATCAATTAGTGCAGTCAAATTAACACTCCCTTAAAAAGGAATATGTTTTCTCTTTAATTTCAGTTCAGGCACAGTGACTAACCCCTGCAATCCCAATACTTTTGGATACCAAGACAGGAGGATTGTTTGAGTCCAGGAATTTGAGACCAACCTGGGCAACACAGGGGTACTTCATTTCTAAAAAAAAAAAAAATCCAAAATTTGCCAGGTGTGGTGGCGTGAGCCTGTAATTCCAGCTACTTGGACAGCTGAGGCAGAGGGATCACCTGAGCCCAGTAGAGAGAGGCTGTGTTTAGCCTTGATCATGTATCATGCTACACTCCAGACTGGGTGACCGAGTAAGACACCAACTGAAAAAAGAAAAGAAAAGTAAAGAAAAGAACATTACACTTACTGGTTATTTTTTTTAGAACGTGAGTGTTCCTCTATAAAATTGGCAACAGAGAAAGAAGGTGCAAAGAGAAAAAAATACTCTGATAGAGCTGAAATGAGAAATAATTCAATGACATTTAGATAGAAACCCCTAAAAGGTTGGAAAAGATAAGGAGGTGTGAGGAACAGTCTCATTTGCCATAAGGATTTTCTCCTATCCTCCCCCAACCTGTTTGACATCCCAAGAAGGTGGTATCTCTGTACCTCATCCATGGGATCCTTTTCTTTTAGTTCTGGCTGAAAGGAGACACTGAGAGACACCACCAGGAAACTGTGAGGCAGGAAGAGACTGATTGAGATTCCCACCCCCCTGCCTCTCTGTGGGTGAGGCTGAGAAGGCCATCCACTGCTTCTCCCTTTGCCTGGCTATGCCCTCCTGCTTCTACAGCTACAGGTCTGGTTATACTCTCAATGGTAACTGCTCCTTCCCTGTCCCTTTGAGACTAGATTTGGGGTTGGGCTTCTCTATTGCTGCCTTATGGTGTTCCCCATTCATTGTCACTTTCTCTTAACCCTGCCCATTGTGGTCAACAGTTTCTGCATGAAACACTCCTCCATTGTTTCATTTGAATATTATGTTTCTTTCTTGTTTCTTTCCAGATACACAAAGAGCAAACACTTTAAAAAGAATAAAACCTGCATTTACCACAGTTCAGCTCTGGGCAGCAGTGGCTGCATGTGCCCTTACTTCTTTAATGAATCTAAGAGGCAGTATTCTCTCCACGACAGTGGACCGAACAATCAGAAGAAAGGGGGTGGTGTGAGGAGATGGATCAGAAGAAAGAAAGTTCTGTTTGACCCGACTGAAACTCCCAAAATTGAGTCTACCAGTCCTGAGTTTTTGAAGGAAGTTTCATGTCTCCTGCCATTTTCTAAAGCAAGCTCATGATTTCCTGCATGTAGCATCACAAGGTGGAAAGGCAGGAATGTGAACTTAGAGAAAATCCTTAGCTGACTTTGGGAAGAAGACAGTTCCTGGGACATACTCTTACCTTTTCTCTATTCTGTCCTGTGTGGATTGCTGCGTGGCACTACCAAATGAGAGTCTTTCAGGGCTTCAGTGACTCCAGAGGACCCTTCTATGTCCCCTAAATCAGGAGCTGCCCATAGGAACTGGAGAGAAAGGTGATGACCATTGCAGGCTTATCAAGATGCTGCACAGTCCTGTGATTTCCTGTACAAGGAATGTGGACAAATCAGAAACCACAGCCATTTGGCACATGATCTCTCACTGAGATATTTCTTGGCTTCTGTCCCATTTCCACTCACATATCAGCCACTGCCATCCCATCCCATGGGTCCACCTCTCTGTTGGTAATTGTTGTTCTCATGCCTTTAATTGCCAATTATGAGCCTTGATATCAATGCTAAGCAATATGAACTTGTAAAGAATAAACTGTATTATAGGCTCATAATGTCCCAACAATAATTTTAGTTTTTTAAAAAAATATTGTAATAAGGCATTCATATGTAAGCTTTTTCCCATGACAGAGATAAGTATCCAGGGTGAAAATCTTCACAAATCCCATTCTCCAGGATATACTATGTGCTACATTTTTCATTCTTGTTTTTTTATTATGGTCACCTCTGAATAGCAAGCTTAGATTTCATTTAATTTATCAGGACGAACAAGTGGATCAAGTGATTTCCTTTATACAACGTGGAGTTCAGCATAATTTTCTCCTTTTTTCTCCACTTCATGAAGTTTGTTTTTTAAAATATTTGTTTTTGGTAGACATAGCCAATATCTTATGTCTTTCCCTATGTTTCTATTCTTTAGTACTGCAACCAGATTGAGATGTATGTGTTTCAAAAATCTTGTTTGAAATGGAGTCTATTCCAAATATTGAGAAATATTCTACATGGATTCCTTCAGTAAATATGTGATAAGGACCTTGTTACAGGCTGAAGTTTGTTCCCCCATATTCACATGTTGAAGTCCTAACCCACAGTGAGTCAGAATCTTACTGTATAGTATTTGAGGATGGGAACTTTAAAGAGTACTTTAAAGTTTAAAAAAAGGCTTAATCTAGCAGAATTTGTGATCCCATAACAGGAGGAGATTAGGACACAAACACACAGAGGTATGTCCATGTGAAGACAAGCGAGAAGACAGCAGCCTACCCTGAACACACTTTAATCTCAGGCTCCAAAGTTATGAGAAAATGAACTGGTGTCGTTTAAGCCACCCATTCCATGGTACTTTGTTATGACAGTCTTAGCAAAGTAATCCAGATGCACCACGTTCCAGGCTGTGGCCTTCTGGAGCTTTCCTCAAAGAGCTGAATGAGATTTCTCAGAAAGTAAAAAGAGACTAAAAAGTGAAGAGGTCTGCAGTGGCCTCCATCCATGAAAAGTCTTGGAGAGAAGTTGGATTTAGCAAACCACCCATGGAGAAGCTGATCAAGGAGGCCAAAGTCTTAGAATTAGACAGAAGTACGTATGGAGACTTAGTAGAGAATAAAGGTTGCAAGTCGAAGTCATGGCAAAATATGAAAAGGAGCAACCGTTGGGGAGAGGAGGGAAACTGGGAGGGTTCAGTGTTCCAGAATTCCAAGCTGTGGAGTCATTGGTCAGTAACTAGCATCAGTAGCAGCAGAGCAGCAGTTGCAAAATTGACCTTTAACTAAGCAATGTGTAGTCATTGGTAATCTTGTCAAAGTGTTTGCAGTGGAAGAGTGATCTCAAGACTAGGTGGAGCAGATGTATGAGTGAATGACAGGCGTTATGATGGCATTCTAGGATACCTGGTAGTCAAGTGAAACACTACAGACAGGGAGACAGTTAAGGTAGCTGACTGGGGACTTTGTTATTGTACCAGGAAAGCCCCCCCAAACCAGAATTTATTTATATAAAATTGTGTTTTTATTTTTACATGTTTCACTTCAATCTCCTTCAAAGTCCTCTGGGTTTGATGCAAAATACCTATCAAAATACTTTTTCCTCTGCTCAAATTTTCTTTCGAACTCTTCAATTTTGATTCCTCTTAGTGCTTCTGTCATTTTTTGTTTGTTTTCATTGCTTTTTGTGTCACCTCTTCTACATTGACAAAATGTTTCTCTTGAGGACTTTTTTCATCTGGGGAAACAAAAAGAGTTGCTAGGTTCAAGAATGGGGAATAGGGAAGATGGGGCATGTAGTTTTAGGTCAAAAATTGGTATGGGTGGGTGCTCTTGTAAATCACCCATCATGAAATGGGCAGACACATTGAAAGAATCTCCAAAAAGAAAAAAAAAATACTGAAGCTGAAAGCAACCTCTCACAACAATACTAGATGATACAATGACACCAATGGGTTCTTACAACACTTACCTAGAAGGGCAGGGCTATACTACAAGGGGGCTGCCATCCAAAACTCACAAGATAATTTTGATTTTTTGGGATTCTCTACTCATGTAAATGACCACCAGACAGTTTCTATGTACAAAAGCACGAAGTGAGAAGAAACAAGGAAAACAAATCCCATTTGCATCTTCAGAAAAAAGAAGCAAAGTAAAAATAATTAGAACATAGTACAAAATCTGAATAAGTGCAACACTTTAGTACTGATTTAAGAATCAGATCAATGAAAAGTTAAAATTAAGCATAAGTACTTATGGGAATTTAGCATGTGATATAGATTACATATCAAAGTAGTCTATAAAATATAGACTATTCAGTGAATGTGATTGGGACAATTGGCGCCCATCTAAAATAATATAAAGTTGAAAATATATTTCACATATAATTTTGATATAAATCCAGTTATCATCAAAATATAATAGTATAGAGAATTGCTTTTAATTTATAGTGGGGGAAAACTTTTAAGTTATGGTACAAAATTTAGAAGAAATTAAAGAAAACTTTAATAAATACAAAAGCAAAGATTTTTTAGCACAGCATGAACCATGGTAATCGTAAGATAAATAAGTTGAGAAAATCTTAGTAATATATATTGTAGCCAAAGTTTCAATTTCCCCTATTCATGAAAAGTTTCTGTAAAGTGATGATTCAAAATCCAAAAAAACTGATAAGGAAATGGCTATAGGTTATGGGTCACATTTTCTAGAAAATAAAAATGGCTCTTACGCATGTTAAAAGATAAGAAATCAAACTCAAAATAAAAGACATTCAAATTATATGTACACAGAGTTATATGTTATAAAAGGCCAAAAGGTTAGATAGCAACAGTGTGGACATGATGTGGCCCCACGTATTCTCTATTACCAGTGGAAGTGCAAGTGATTGCAACCTCCAGGGAAGGCAATTTTTGATTTATATAAGCCTATATAAAAAGTATCATACTTTTCACCCTATAATTCCTCATTCAGAAGTTTATCGTAGAGATATACCTGTGCATGTTCTGAGATGTATGTGCAAAGTTAATGAATGCAGCATTATTTGCAATAAAAGATTTGTAACAGCCAAAATGGCCATCAAGACTGTATAAATTATGGTCCATTCATGGAACAGAATACTCTATAGTTGTATGAAAAGAGCAACAAAACTGACATGGAAGGACTTCCGAGATAAGTTAAATTGAAAGCAAAGAATGCAGATGAATGTTTATTTTGCATGACACAGACTATGTATGACTATTTTAGCATCAAATATCTCTGGATTCTTAAAATTAGTAACTATAATGACTGCAAATATCTTTGAACAGTCCCATTAAAAAGTGGACAAAAGACAAGCATACACACTTCTCGAAGAAGACATATGAGCAGCCAATAGACACATGAAAAAATGCTCAGCCTCTATAATCAGAGAAATAAAAATCAAAACCACATTGAGATACCACCTAATTCTGGTAAGAATGGCCATCAGTAATAAAATAAAAAACAACAGATGATGGTGAGGATCGAAAAAAAGGGAAGCCTTCTACACTGTTGGAGGGAATGCAGACTAGTTTAACCTCTATGGAAAACAGTGTGGCAAATCCAAAAAGACCTAGAAATTGACCTTCCATACAATGCAAAGATCCCCTTTTGGGAATATACCTGAAGAAACTTAAATCACTCTGCAAAAAGATACCTGCATATGCATGCTTATTACAGCACTATTTACAATAGCAAAAACATAGAACCAACTGTACTGCCCATCAAAGCTGGACTAAAATATGGTACATATTCATGATAGAATATTACACAGCAATAATGAAGAGCACAATTATGGACTTCATAGCAACCTGGATGGACTTAGAGTCTATAATACTCAATGATTTATCACAGAAACAAAGAACTGAGTACCACACGTTCTTGCTCATAAGTGGATCCTGAACATTTACCATAATGCTATAAGAAAGGGATTGGCAGTCATGGAAACTGCAAGGGGAGTGGGGTGGAGTGCACAACATTAACAAGTGTACCTGATCTCAAACTAGGTAAAGTGGGAACCAAAGATAGGCCCAAACTTTCTCTGTATGATGACCACCTGTATACCTAATCCTGAATTGTACCCACATCTTTAAAAATAAACAAAAATAAAAAATAACACCTATTTCTTTGATAAGGTAAGGATACCTGAGGACCTAAAAATGGGTGTGGCCATTTAAAGATTTTTTGAAACTTGTGACTGTATTTCTATTTAAAACAAATAAAGTTAATGATTTATTTATGAGAGAGTTAGAGATATTAGAAGATGAGAGAGAGAGAGAGAGAGAGAGAGAGAGTGAAAGCAAGCGAGAAAGAGAGAGAGAGAGGAGGAGGAGGAGGAGGAGGAGGAAGATTGTGAAATGCACATAATGACTATAAAAAACTCTTTTAATGAGGTTTTATCTAAAGGAAAGGACAGATGGAAGGGAATGTGAACTTGGTTTTTTCTTTTTCTCTTCTTTTCCATTCTCTTATCTCACATGGTTTCAGGGGGGTACACATATGCTCCCAAAGTATGGACATATTGTAAGGTGGTGGGAAATGGTCTCCAGCAGGGAACACACCATCATCAGCAGATACTGTAATCTGTGGGTAGCTTATGAACTGTAGCACCCACATTACACTTAAATCAAATCTCAAAACTGCAAAATGACAACACAATCCTTCACCTCCCATCCACCTTGAAAATTCAACAAATCTAGATGCTTAACCTAAAGAAGAATTAGAGGTTGAGCAAACAGAACTTAAA
The DNA here is from genome assembly GCA_027257055.1 of Cephalopachus bancanus. Lineage (NCBI taxonomy): Eukaryota > Metazoa > Chordata > Mammalia > Primates > Tarsiidae > Cephalopachus > Cephalopachus bancanus. Next base: position 53,476 of record JAPVLO010000673.1, on the reverse strand, counting down.
GCCATCTGCCTTCTCACTGAGCTATGGAATCATAAAGGGATAAAAATGGGGAAGGGGGAAATCCATCACAAATGAAGAAGAATCAATGGAAGAACATAGGTAACTCCAGATCTTTGGAAAGACAATGCCTTTGAATACAGACTTGGAACTCAAACAATGAAGAGTCACCAAATGACTGGTGACAAACCACAAATCCAGATATCAGGGTATTGATGGAGAGGATGAATAGAAATGAAGAAAGTCAAGAAGAAAAATGAAACAGTTGATAACTGACATGATGGCAATAAAGAATACAGCAAACAAAATAAATTACAAACTGACAAGCATGGAAAACAGAATTAGCCAAGCAGAAGAAAGAATATCAGAGCATGAAGACCAAAATATGGAACAAACCCATTCTGTTAAAAACACAGAAAGGAAGTTTAAAAAGATGGAACAAAACCTTCACAAGATGTGAGATTTTATTAAGAGACCAAATTTACACTGATCAATGTCCCTGAAGCAGAAAAGGAGAATGAGAGGACCCCAGAGCAAACATCCCATGAGAAATCCAAGAAAACCTCCCACATCTCATCAGAGGCATGTTATTTCAAACAAAGGAGATTTAGAGAATTTCTGCAAGGAATCAAATGAGAATACCAAGTGCTAGACACATAGCAATTTGCTTACACAAAGTAGGCATAAGAAAAATGTCCTAAAGGCAGTGAGAGGGAAAGGCCAGATAAACCACTGGGAAAGATCAGTTAGAATAGCAGTAGTCTTATCAACAGAAACACTGCAGAAAAGGAGAAAAGACTTACAATGTTCTTCACAAGAGTGCAGGAAAAAGATGGAAAACACACATGAATCAACCAAAAAACCAAAAAAAAAAAAAAAAAAAAAAGACAATAAACAAACAGGAACAAGAACAACTCTATAAGAACCCCATGACAGGGATAAACCCCTACATTTCAATAATCAGCCTGAATGTAAATAGACTAAATGCACCACTGAAAAGACACAAAATGGTGGACTGGGTAAGAAACCATGAGCCCAATATTTGCTGCATCCAGGAGACTCATCTCACTATAGGGGATGCAAAGACTCAAAGTTAAAGGATGGAAAACTAGTTTCCAGGGAAATGGATCACAAAAGAAGGCAGGAGTTGCAATCTTAATATCACACAAAACACCATTTAAGTTATCAGAAATTTAAAAAGATACAAAAGAACACTGCATAATGATAAAAGATTCAATCCATCAACAAGAAATATCCATCCTAAACATATATGCACCCAACACAGAAGCACCAGCATTTATAAAGCACCTACTAAATAAATTTAAAAAAGATATTGAAAAAGATATTGACTCTAGCACTATTATAGCAGGGGACTTGAATACCCCACCAACAGCCCTAGATAGATCATGAGGCAAAAAAATCAACAAGGAGATCCAGAACCTAAACTTGATGATTGACCAAATGGACTTAGTAGATACCTACAGATTATACCACTCAACAACCACAGAATATACATTCTACTCATCACCACATGGAACATACTCCAAGATCGATCACATCCTTGGCCATAAATCAAGCATAAACAAATTCCATAAGGTTGAAATCTTGCCATGTACATTCTCAGACCACAGTGGAATAAAAGTAAATATTAAAAACAAACAACATTTCCCCAAAGCACATGAATACTAAAGCACATGAATACAAAGACATGAATACTAAACAGAATGATGCTAAACAACAGATTATACCACTCAACAACCACAGAATATACATTCTACTCATCACCACATGGAACATACTCCAAGATCGATCACATCCTTGGCCATAAATCAAGCATAAACAAATTCCATAAGGTTGAAATCTTATTAGACATGAATACTAAACAGAATGATGCTAAACAACGACTGGGTCAACACTGAAATCAAAGAAGAAATTGAAAGATTCCTAGAAACAAATGAAAATGAAGAAAAAGCTTACCAAAATCTCTGGGATGCCATAAAATCAGTTTTAAGAGGGGAATTCATATCTCTAGGGGCACACATCAAGAAAATGGAAGGATCACAAGTGGAGAGTCTAACAAATCACCTAAAGGAGCTAGAAAGAGAAGACCACCAAAACCCCAACTTTAGCAGAAGAATTCAAATCACAAAAATAAGAGCCCAAATACAGGACACAGAAGACAAATTATCAGAGAAAGCATCAACAAAACAAAAAGCTGGTTCTTTGAAAGAATTAACAAGACTGATGGGCCCCTAGCCAGAATAACCAAGAAAAAGAGAGAAAAAGTCCAAATAAACACAATCAGAAATACAAAAGGCCAAATCACAACTGACCCTGAAAAAATACAAAAGATTATCAGAGATAACTATGTATACGTATATGCAAACAAACTTAATAACCTAGATGAAATGGAGGACTTTCTGACATCACACAACTTCCCTAGGTTAAAACAAGAAGACACTGAGACACTAAATAGACCAATAACAACCCAGGAAATTGACTCTGTCATACAAAAACTACCTACAAGAAAAAAAAAAAAAAGTCCAGGACCGGATGGCTTTCCATCAGAATTCTACAAAATGTACAAAGAGGAGCTGATACCAATACTATTGAAAGTATTTAAGGAAATTAAGAAAGATAGAATTCTCCCCAAGTCATTTTACGAAGATAACATTACACTGAAACTCAAACTGGGTAAAGATCCAACAAAGAAAGGAAACTACAGGTCAATATCCCCTATGAGCATAGATGCAATAATCCTCAACAAGATTCTGGCAAATCAGATACAAATACACATCTCAAAAATCATCCACCATGGCCAAGTAGGCTTTATCCCCAGGATGCAGGGTTGTTTCAACATTTGCAAGACCATAAATGTCATTAAATACATCAACAGATGTAAAAACAAGAGCCACATAATTATCTCATTAGATGCAGACAAAGCTTTTGATAAAATGCAGTGTACCTTCCTGATAAAACCCATCAAACCCCTAGGGATAAAAGGAACATACCTCAAAATAGTATGTGCCATCTATGACAAACCCACAGCTAACATATCGCTAAATGGACAGAAACTAGAATCATTTCCCCTGAATACTGGAACAAGATAAGGCTCTCCATTCTCATCCCTCTTGTTCAATATTGTGCTGCAAGTCCTAGCTCAGTCAATTAGACAAGAGAAGGAAATCAGGGGTATCCAAATAGGAAAAGAGGAAGTCAAGTTATCCCTCTTTGCTGATGATATGATCCTATACCTTGAAAATCCAAGAGAATCTGTAAAAAACCTGCTTGCACTGATAAAGGACTTTGAGAAAGTCTCAGGGTACAAAATAAATGTGCAAAAGACAGTTGCACTCCTTTACACCACCAACACACAGGCAGAGATCCAAATAAAAAGTACAATCCCATTCACAATAGCCACCAGAAAAATGAAATACCTCGGCATCTTCCTTCCTAACCAGAGAAGTGAAAGACTTTTACAATAGAATTACAAAATACTGCTTAAAGAAATCCAAGAAGACAAAAACAAATGGAAAAATATTCCATGCTCATGGATAGGAAGAATCAACATTGTTAAGATGTCCATCCTATCAAAGGCAATCTACAGATTCAATGCAATACCCATTAATCTACCAACATCATTCTTCTCAGACCTGGAAATGACAATACAGAAATTCATATGGAAACATAAATGACCACGAATTGCCAAAACAATCCTTAGCAAAAAAACAAAACAGGAGTATCACACTTCAAACTTTACTATTGGGTTGCAGTAATCAAAACAGCTTGGTATTGGTATAAGAACAGGCAAATAGACCAATGGAACAGGATAGTAATTCCAGAAGCAAAGCCTCAATTCCTTAACCAACTCATCTTTGACAAAGCCTTCAACAACAACTGCTCGGTAGAGGAGAATCTATTTAGTAAATGGTACTGGGAAAACTGTCTGACCACATGCAGAAGATTGAAACAGGACTCCTACCTATCACCATACTCAAAAATTAACTCCAAATGGATCAAACAACTAAATGTAAAACCTCAAACTATAAGATACGTAGAAAATGCAGGAGACACCCTTATGGATATTGGAACTGGGAACCAATTCCTATTCAGAACTGTTAAGGCCAATACCTTAAGAAATAAGATAGATAAGTGGAAACTCATCAAATTAATGAGCTACTGCAAAGCAAAATAAACCATCAAGAGAGCAGGGAGACAGCCCACAGAATGGGAAAAAAATATTTGCCAACTGTTTATTTGACAAAGGCCTAACATATAGGATCCACAAGGAACTAAAATGCACCGAAAGGGAAAAAAAACCAAACCCTTTAAAAAGTGGGCAAAAGACATGAATAGACACTTTTCAAAAGAAGTATACGTGTAGCCAACAGACACATGAAAAAGTGCTCAGCCTCACTCATCATCAGAGAAATGCAAATCAAAACCACATTGAGATACCACCTAACCCCAGTAAGAATGGCCATCATTAATAAAACAAACAACAATAGATGCTGGCGAAGATGTGGAGAAAAGGAATGCTTCTACACTGCTGCTAAGAATGCAAACTGGTACAACCTCTCTGGAAAACAGTGTGGTGATTTCTGAAACAACTAGAAATTGACCTTCCATGTGACCCAGCAATTTCCCTATTGGTAATATACCCAGAGGAACTCAAATTACTCTACAAAGAAGATACCTGCACATATATGTTTACTGTAGGTCTATTCACAATAGCAAAAACATGGAACCAATCATGTTGCCCATTGAAGCTGAACTGGATATAAAAAATGTGGTACATATACACAATGGAATATTATGCAGCCATAAAGAAGGACAAATATATGGACTTTGCAGCAACCTGGATGGATTTGGAGTTGATCATACTCAGTGATTTATCACAGAAACAAAGAAGAGTTCTATATGTTCTCACTCATAAGTGGATCTTGGGCAATTATAATGCTTTATGAAAGCTATTAGCAGTATTGGGAAACTGTCAGGGGAGTGGAGGTGGGATTGGCAGTTGAGGGAAACTGCTAAGGGAAGGATGGGCATACCTCATCAACAAGGGTACCTGCATGATCATTGTTTATATATCTAACCCTGAAGTGTACCCCACATCTTTATAATAAATTTTTTTTTGAAAGCAATATGAAAAATAGAGATTCTGGAAGCAAAACCTCAATTTCTCAAACAACTTATCTTCGACAAACCCTCCACAAACAACCACTGGGGAGAGGAGAACCTATCAGTAAATGGTGCTGGGAAAACTGACTACACGCAGAGGAATGAAACAGGACTCCTACCTTCACCATACACAAAAACCAACTCCAAATGGATCAAAGATCTAAATGTAAAACCACAAACTATAAGAATCCTAGAAAATGCAGGAGGCATCCATAGAAAAACTGGAATAAGTAACTGATTCCTGATCTAAACCCCAGATACCCATGCCTTGAGAGATAAGACAGCCAAGTGGGACTATAAAACAGAAAAACTTCTGCAAAGCAAAAGAAACCATCAGTAGCGTGGGAGACAGCACACAGATTGGGAAAAAATATTTGCTAATTGAATATCTGACCAAGTCCTAACATCCAGGATCTACAAGGAACTCAAATGTGCCCAAAGGAAAAAACCCAACAGCCCCATTAAAAAATGAACCAGGGGGATTGCACTGCGGTAAAATGCCTCTTCCTTAGCTAGCAGCGGTGGCGGCAGCGGTGGCCAGTGCAGAGATAGAGCAGCGCTATCCCTCAGGTGGCAGGTGCATAGGCTTCAGGGGCTCGGCAGGTCGTGGCTGGGAGGCAGCGGCGGATGCGGGAGGAGCGCCCACCCCGTCGCTGGGCGCCCCCGGGTCGAGATGAGCGCCTTGTCGTCGGTCTTGGGCCGGTGTTCCCACCACCCCTGGGCTGGCCTCCGCGCTGCCTCCCCGTTCCGCCACGCGGGCCGGGCATGTGGAGCTGCCATCTCAGCAGAGGCGTCTTCGACATCTTTGGAACATTACTACTCGGAACATTGTTAATACATCTGTGTCTTGTTTGGTGGTGAAGATATGGGGTGGAAAAGAGGCCATTGACCAGCTGTTCATTGAATGGAAAGTCTGCTTGGATGGGCTGAAATACTTGGGTCAGCAGATTCATGACTGCAACCAAAATGAAACCATTTCTGTGCTAAATCACGGCTACTATGGTGCTCCATTTGAACATAAGGGGTTTTTGAATGCTCAGAAGAATATTCTTCTTCAGGTGGAGCAGAACTGTGTTCGTAATTCTTATGATGTCTTCTCTTTGCTACGGCTTCATAGAGCCCAGTGTGCAATTAAACAGACTCAGGTAACTGTTCAGAAAATTGAAAAGGAAATTGAAGAGAAACTAAGATTCACATTTACAAGCAATAAGCTGAAAAAAGAAAGTGAATGCCTGCAATTAAACATTTTGGTGCTTCAAAATGAACTGGAAAGACAGAAGAAAGTTTTGGGATGGGAGGTGGCATTATTGCATAAGCAACAAATTGTATTACAGGACAAAGGAAGTGCATTTTCAGCTGAGCACCTCAAACTTCAACTCCAGAAGAAATCCCTAAATGAGTTGAGGAAGAATGTATTGCACAAAGAGAACTCTTTCTGAAGACTAATGCTTAATTTGCTGCAGGCAGTTACTCTCTGAGCTTTCCTACAATTACCCTCTTGATTTGAATGAACATAAGGATTACTTTGTATGTGGTGTCAAGTTCCCTAACTCTGAGGAATTCCAAGCTAAGATATCAACATGGACTAGGGATTCCAGACTTGAGGCAAATCTTTCCGAACCTGAAAAACTTCATGAAGCATGGACTCATGGTCAGTGCATGAGTCCTCCAGTGCAATCCCTGTTCCAAGGAGACAAAGCTCCATCTTTGGGGGTGCCGACATGGGCCTCTCTGGGGGGATCCCTTCACAAGACAAAGGACATCGAAAATGGGCCAGCTCAGAAATTGAGAAACTCCAGTACAAAACCCCTTCTCCCAGTTACAACTCGGCACTAGCCCAGCCTGTGACCACCATTCCTCCCACGGGAGAGACAGAAAGACAGCATATCTGTCCTGCTCCTTGGACACCTCCTTGGACTTCTCCAAAGAAAGCAAGAAAAAGGAGTCAATCTGGGCGACAGCTTAAATGGAAGCCATGTGGGTGCATATCCTAGCCAAGAAGAAGTCCTCCCCAGGCACCCTGCCACCGTGAATGGCACCCTCCTGCCTGGCGAGCAGGCTGGCTCTGCCAGCGTCCCGCTGCCCAGTGCATTCCATCCAGTCTCGGAGACTGGGCTCTGCTGCACTGTGGAACAAGCAGAGGAAATCATTGGTCTGGAAGCCACGGGTTTCACCTCGGGGGATCAGCTCGAAGTGTTTAACTGCATCCCCATGGACAGCGCCATGGTGGTGGAATGTGATGAACAAGTTCTGGGGGAATTAGTTCTCCAAAGGATCTATGGACTGAACGAAAATATATCCAGCTGCCACCAGCCTCGCAAGAGTTCCTCTAAGTGAAGTGAGCAGACAGACAGTAGGACCAGGCAGAACCACTGCCTACAGAGAGGACACAGCTGCACTTAACTCTTTGTAATAATTATGACACAACATAAATATTAATGGAGGAGATTCCTCAGAAGAACAGACTTGAGAATAGAGGAGGGACTCAGGATCATTATGTATCATGGGCCAAAGTTAGATTTTGCTTTCAAGTTTTGCTTTTCAGGCCTAATGATTATTTTAAGGTAAAAGTCACCCTCTAGTTGAATGAATTCATAGGGTCAAGTCACCTTTTAGCGACTTGTCTGCTTTTTTACCCTTCTACGCTATCCTCAGAGGGAAGATGATAATATATAAGTAATATAATGAACTCACCTTTAGTTTCTCATAAGCGTTTGCCCTCTCCATAGTTTATAAACTATGGGAAGATGAAATATTCAGAAATAGGTGTCCACTGTCAACTGAAGGGTCTGTGGCCATCCACCATGCTGATGAGGAAGAAGTACAGGAGCCCATCTGTCCCTGCCCCAGGCACCATAGTTATCCTGGAGACCCCACTGCTGTCCCATCTTCTCAATGGATGGGCTATGCGTTCTGAACACTGAGCACTAAGATTCACTGGTTCTTTAACCTGGTGACTATGATGTTCCATCTCTTCCAGTCAGCCATGGCCTTCCACCTCCCCTGCCATACCCTTTATGAGGCCCTCAGACTGATGAAAAACGTGCCTCTGATGGATCCCCAGGGACCTTCAAGGATTCCAAGGCTACTGCAGTCAAATGGCACCCAATTCCTCTTGGGGGCCAGAGTTTTTAATGTGGGCAGTTACTGTGGTCAAGAATGGAGCATGTTTTCTGGTGATGCACTCACCAGATGGAAATCCTCATCTGTAAGTCCCATGTCAATTTATTAAACTTCAGTCAGAAGGAAGACGCTGTACCTGATGGAATATAGTAGAGAGCCAGACTGTGTAGATTGCCAACTGCAAGGCAGTTGAGATAGTTGGATCAAGAGACTAGATGAAGCATAGTGTACTATCGGCACGTGTGTCATTTCATAAAGATTAAATTAGGTTTTTGAAGTCCATTTGTCATTCCTGCATTCAGATTTCTTTTGCTGTTGCTTTATATGTTATGTACCCAAGGACACTGCCTCAGGGTGCAAACTCTTTAAGGAAAATTTATCCATATGTCCATGTACTATATAGAATAATAAAAATTGAGTTTACTTCAAAAAATGGGCCAAAGATATGAATAGACACTCCTCATAACAAGATGTATGAGCAACCAGCAGGCACACGAAAGAATGGTCAGCTTCATTAATCATCTGAGCAACGTAAATCAAAACCACATTGAGATACCACCTAACTCAAAAAATAATAGATGCTGGCAAGGATTCAGAGTAAATCAAATGCTTCTACACTGATGATGGTAGTGCAAACTAGATCAACCACCATAGAAAACAGTGTGGCAATGGCTAAAAGAACTAGAAATTGATCTTTTGATGACTGTTCAATCCCCCTACTGGGTATATGTCCAGAGGGTATATGTCCTACAAAAAAGATACCTGTGCATGCATGTTTATTTTAGTACTCTTCACAATAGCAAAAGCATGGAACCAACTATGCTGCCCACTGAAACTGCACTGTATAAAAAATGGTACAGGTACACCATAGAATATTACATCACCAAAAAAGTAGGACAAATTTATGGATTTCTCAGCAACTTGGATGAATCTGTGATCTATTACAGAAACAAAGAACTGAGTACTACATGTTCTCATTCATAAGTGGACTCTGAATACCTATCATAGTACTACAAAAAAGGGATTAGCATTAGCAGGAAAAGCCAAGAGAAGGGCGGGGGTAAATGATATTATTAAGGGTGCATGATCCTAATGCAGGAAAGTAAGGTCCAATGGGGTGCCCAAAATGTCACCAGTACCTAGACCACATAAACCCAATCTTGACTTGTATCCCACATCTTTTTATGGCACTTCTTTCTTTAAAAATTAAAAAAATTTTTTTTAAATATGTGGAGAACAATTCAGGGTTAGGTATAAAAGAGTTCATTATGCAGGTACTCTTGTTGATGAGGTGTGTCCCCCCTTCATTGGCAGTTTCCCATTCCTGCCATTCCCTTTCTCATAATATTACAATAGTTGTTCAAGGTTATGAGTGAGAACATGTGATACTTGGTTCTTTGTTTCTGTGAGAAATCACGGAGTGTTATAGCCTCTAAGTCCATACAAGTTGCTTCAATATTTATAATTCTTTCTTTCTCTGTGGATGCATAATATTACATCATGTATATAAACCATATATTTTTAAAACAGTCCTCTTTTGCAGCACAGTTGGTTCCATATTTTGCTATTGCAAATAATGCTGCAATAAACATGTATGTGCAGATATCTTTTTCATAGAGTGATTTGAGTTTCTCCAGGTATATTCCCAGTAGGGTGAGTCCCACATCTTTAAAATAAAATAAAACCAAGAAAAAAGAAATCAAAGAGTGATGATTGAAATAAAATTCCAAGAGGAAAACAAACAAAATCCCAAATCCAAAAACAAACCTATCACTTTTTGTTTGAAAATAGATACCTGAGCACAAATGGCATAAACTTCAGCCTGGAACAAAGCCATGATCTCACTATCTGCTTGGGTTGCCTAGAATTGGCATGTGTCCCACAATGGCCATGTAGTCAGCTTGATCCAGGTTCCTTGAATTCAGGTCTAGTGTTCTTCCCATTCTAACACTCACAGGTTTTGTATTCCTACATATCCCAGGCTGTCCTGATTCTGAGTTGGGCCTGGCTAGTGGCAAGGGCATCCTCTGCTGCAACATAGGGCTGGAAGTAGGTAGTGGCACAATTCCTGTGGTGTTAGAAGCTACTGGACTCTCTACTGCTCTGATAAATTGTGTGTTGTTGTGATGTCAGACTCTAGACTGGGGGCTGTTATACGATTCAGCATAATGTCATATGATTTAATAAATTGTAAAACTGTACCTGAGGTTGTTGTCTATCATAAGGAGACTCTTCTGTCTAGCTTGGAACCATAGTGTCACGTCCCATCCTGGTGTGACGTTCTTCTTCAGAATGGAAGCAAGACAACTTTTTAGATATCCCCTCCTCTGAGTGCCCCTAAACCCTAAACACAACTCTATGACAGCATGCTTCACATTGTGTGGCATTCTTTCTTGAACTAGGCTCCTTTCTTTTATAGACCATGAGCTCTGGGAAGGTTGGTTTGTCTTTGACCCCCCCAGGGCCTGGCATGCAGGCTAAAAAATGGAAGACACTCAGTAACAATAAACAGAAGAAAGACCAAGTGATTTTGCTATGAAAAGTCCACTTAATGATGCATGCAGGACTAGAAGTATATAGGTTAATTGCAAATGTTTGTTAATCTGTATCAGTAAAAAGATTCATTTGTCATCTAGACTTTCATTTTTACCGAGAATTCATTTACCTAAATGAACTAGACTGAAGGACTTTCTTTTGAGTAGGGTTTAGCAAATAGAATTTTAGTCTGTCTTGCTGAAAGCACCTCTATCAAACATTGTCTATGATTTGCAGTTGGAGTTATTAAAGTGGAGATGTTAGCATCAACGTTTAGCACTCTGCCTGAGGATATTTTTCAATATTGTTTATCTTTTTCCAATCTGCTACCTATTCAAAAACACTGAGGTTTGTTTATTAAACCTTCATTCTAGTTTTCATTGAATCCACAATATGATGTATTTTGAATAATTAGGTAGTTTCATTGAGACATATAACTGGCGTAAGCAGGATTGGAAATAGATCCAATTTGTTTTTGTGAAACTGATGACTCAGTGCACTAGAGCCCAGATTGGCTAGAAAGTCAGTGGATGGCCATGAAGGCTCAGCATTTCCTTGGTATCAGTCAATATATTTACTCAGCAGAAAGGAGAGTATTGGTTATGCAGATAGATTCTATTAGCCAGAGGCTTATTTAAAAGCTGTTTGCTACTGTATAGAATTAGCACAGTGTCTGATCAATTAGGTGTAAATATTTGATGAATTCATGCATAAATAGTCATGAAATAGCTCCCCAAAACTGCCATGAGAGATTTTCATACCTTTTCTCTGCTCATAAACTTAACTCCTGTATTTCCTGAACACTCTTCTTTAGTATGGAACTGCAAGGAAAATCCATCACTGGACTGGCCTTCAAGAAAAGTTAGCTCATCTGCAGAATCCTGCACCCCATCCCTACCTTCGTTCCCCAGAGGCAGTGAGCAATGAAAAGGAACAGCCTTCTTCAAATTGATCAACTAGAGGACCCTCTTATCCTCTTGAGTGGGAGGTGCTTCAGGAGATCAGTGAGACATGGTGTCTAAGCCACTTTCTCCAAGATGTTGAATAGCCCTGAGATTTGGAGGTGGGAGCTACTTGAGAAAAATAGTTTCTGAGCATCTTCTAAATACCAGACATAGTCCATCTTGGATTCACAGACAAGCTCTCTGTTCTAATAGATCTCAATTTGTGGTGGAGGGAGACATCAAGACAAATCATTCAGGTACATGTGTTCTAAGTCTTGTAATAGAGGAATGTTTTCCCAAGTGAGTTCAGTTAGTGCTTCAGGGGCTGATTGTAAGCCTCCAGAAGCTCTAAGCTTTCTTGCAGATAACATGAAGAATATGTCACAGACAAAATAACCTGTAGCCCACGTGAGGGTCAGCAGTCTTTGATTCAACAACCAGATGAAAATTATCTACAGTACTCTTCATGATGGACAAAATTCTCAGCCAAAGCTTTACAGTTGATGATATCACAGAGTCCCAGGACTGACTCTTAATAACTCTTAGTGTGAACTGATGACATCATGTCATAGTGCCTTAATTGCCACACCAGCTGCAAGCACTGTCTTCCTTCCTTGTCCCTGTTAGCAGTGCAGAGTCCACTGTGCTCCTCACCCTCTTATAGTGGCCCCTTCTGTCTGTCTGAGTTCTCTGTGGAAAAGAAATCAGTGGCAGAGTCCATAACTCTGTATTGACACTCATTTTAAAAATTAGTAATTTTGAAAACTGTGGCAAAATTTACATAACAAACAATTTATTTCTTTCACTATCTATAGGTATAATTCAGTGTCACTAAGAATAGTTGCAATAGGACGCAACCATTACCACTATCTGCTTTAATACATTTTTGTTATCTGAAACATAAATTCTTAAAAAAAAATTATATGTGGGGTACAATTCAGGGTTAGGTGTACAAACGATGATTATGAAGGTACCCTTGTTGATGAGGTGTGCCCCTCCCTCCTCTAGCAGTTTCCCTCAACTGCCAATCCCACCCCCTGTCAGTTTCCCACTACTGCCAATCACTTTCTTACAGTATTATAATTGTTCAAGTTCCGCTTATGACAGAGAACATATGGTACACTGTTTTTTGTTTCTTTGATAGATCACTGAGTGTGATCGACTCTTAAACCTTCCAAGTGGTTGTGAAGTCTGTATGTTTGTCCTTCTTTATGGCTGTATAATATTCCATTGTGTATATGTACCACATTTTAAAAAATTCAATTCAGCTTTGATGGGCAGCACGGTTGGTTCCATATTTTTGCCATTGTGAATAGAGCTGCAGCAAACAAACGTGTGCAGGTATCTTTTTTGTGGAATGATTTGAGTTCCTCTGGGTATATTCCCAATAGGGGAATTGCAGGGTCAGATGGAAGGTCAATTTATAGTTCTTTCAGAAATCACCACACTGTCTTCCAAAGAGGTTGCACTAGTTTGCATTCCCACCAGCAGTGTAGAAGCATTTCTTTTTCTCCACATCCTCGCTGGCATCTGTTGTTGTTTGTTTTATTAATGATGGCCATTCTTACTGGAGTTAGGTGGTATCTCAATGTGGTTTTGATTTGCATTTCTCTGATGATGAGTGAGGCTGAGCACTCTGAAACATAAATTCTTTCCCATGAAACAATGACCACACAGTCTCCTCTGCCCCAAGACCCATGTGTCTACTAAGTTAGAATTCCTCAGAAAAATGGAACTTTACAATACTGTTCTTTTGGGTCCAGCTTATTACACTTAGCACATGGTCTCAAATTTCAACCTTGTTGAATTATGTATCAGAATCTGTACCAACTCTAATCTATTATCAACATACTGTAATTGACATTAGTATGGAAGAGTCAAAGATTTTCAGTCTTGCTTTCCATGGTGACAGGCTGTGAAACTACATAGAGTGACAACAAATTGAACAAGAGAGGATGTATAGAAAGTTATACAATTAAGGTATCTGGAAGCTAAACACAGATGGTTTTCAAGCTAATATTCAATTTTAAATCAATATTGAGGTTGCCAGTGGCCAAACAGATACTTTTTAATTTTTTTTAATTTTTAAAAATTTTTAATTTTTTTATTGTGAAGTTGTGGGGTACAGTTAAGGGTTAGGTATACAATTGCATTTCATTCAGGCACCCTGTTGATATAGGATGTTTCCCTGTACCCAGACAGATATTTGCTACTGTTAATCCCATCTCCCTCGCCCCACCATAGTTTCCCAGTACGGTCAGTCATTTTCGTATAGTATTGCATTGGATGTTTAAGGTCCATTATATGAGTGAGAACATGTGATACTCGGATCTTTGTTTCTGTGAGAGGTCACTCAGTATTATAGACTCTAGTTCCATCCAGGTTGCTGCGAAATTCATGATTTTGTTCTTTTTTATGGCTGCATAGTATTCCATCGTGTATATGTACCACATTTTTTTAATCCAGTCCTCTTTTGACGGGCAGCATGGCTGTTTCCAGGTTCTTGCTATTGTGAACAATGCTGCGATAAACATGCGTGTGCAGGTATCTTTTTTATAGAGTGATTTGTGTTCTTCAGGATATATTCCCAGTAGGAGGATTGCAGGGTCATATGGGAGGTTGGTATTTAGAGCTTTTAAGAATCGCCACACTGCTTTCCACAGAGGTTGCACTAGTTTACACTCCCACCAACAGTGTAGAAGTGTTCCCTTTTTGCCACACCCTCTCCAGCAGCTGTTATTTTTTGAGTTGTTGATAATTGTCATTCTGACTGGGGTTAGGTGGTATCTCAGTGTGGTTTTGATTTGCATCTCCCTGATGATTAGTGAGGTTGAACATTTCTTCATGTGTTTGCTGGCTGCTCAGATGTTTTCCTTTGTGAAGTGTCTGTTCATATCTTTTGCCCATTTTATAATGGGGTTGTTTGTTTTTTTCTTTTCAGCACGCTTGAGTTCCTTGTAGATCCAGGATGTTAAGCCTTTGTCGGACCTGGAGTTGGCAAATACTTTTTCCCAGTCTGTAGGCTGTCTCCCTGCTCTCTTGATGGTTTCTTTGGCTTTGCAGAAGCTTGTCAGTTTAATAAGGTCCCACTTGTCTATTTTCTCTCTTATGAGCTCTGGGTTTTGGGTTTTGTTCAGGAATTGCATGCCAGTTCCGATTTCCATGAGGGTTTTTCCTTCATTTTCTAAGGTTCTTATGGTTTGAGGTTTTACATTTAGGTCTCTGATCCATTTGGAATTAACCTTTGTGCATGGGGATAGATAGGGGTCCTGTTTCAATCTTCTGCATGTGGTCAGCCAGTTTTCCCAGCACCATTTACTGAATCGGTTCTCCTCTCCCCAGTGGTAGGTGGTGGAGGCTTTGTCAAAGATGAGTTGGTTGAGAAATTGAGGTTTTGCTTCTGGAATCTCAATTCTATTCCATTGATCTATATGCCTGTTCCTATACCAATACCAAGCTGTTTTGATGATTGTAGCTTTATAGTAAAGTTTGAAGTCTGGCAGTGTGATACCACCTGCTTTGTTTTTTTTTTGCTGAGGATTGTTCTGGCTATTCTTGGACGTTTGTGTTTCCATATTAATTCCTGCATTGTTTTTTCTAGGTCTGAGAAGAATGTTGCTGGTAATTTAATGGGTATTGCTTTGAATTTGTAGATTGCCTTAGGTAAGATGGACATCTTCACAATGTTGATTCTTCCGATCCATGAGCATGGAATATTTTTCCACTTGTTTGTGTCAACTTTGATTTCTTTGAGCAGTGTTTTGTAGTTTTCCTTGTAAAGGTCTTTCACGTCTCTGGTTAGGAAGATGCCAAGGTACTTCATTTTTTTTTGCGGCTATTTTGACTGGAATTGTGTTTTTTATTTGGGTTTCTGTTTATTTATTATTGGTGTAGAGAAATACGATTGTCTTTTGTACATTTATTTTGTATCCTGAGACTTTGCCAAAGGTCTTTATCAGTGTAAGGAGGTTTTTGACAGATTCTCTTGGGTTTTCAAGGTATACAATCATGTCGTCTGCAAAGAGAGATAACTTGACTTCCTCTTTTCCTATTTGGATACCCCTGATTGCCTTCTCTTCTCTGATTGCTCGAGCCAGGACTTCCAATACTATGTTGAACAGGAGGGGTGAGAGTGGGCATCCTTGTCTTGTTCCAGTTTTCAGGGGAAATGGTTCTAATTTTTGTCCATTTAGGAATATGCTTGCTGTGGGTTTCTCGTAGATGGCTTTTACTATTTTGAGGTATGTTCCCGTATGCCTAGATGTTCAAGGGTTTTTATCAAGAAGGGGTGCTGGATTTCATCAAAAGCTTTTTCTGCATCTGATGATATAATCATGTGGATTTTGTTTTGACATCTGTTAATGTATTTAATAACATTTATGGTTTTACGAATGTTGAACCAGCCTTGCATCCCAGGAATGAAGCCTACTTGGTCATGATGGATGATTTTTGAGATGTATTGCTGAATCCGGTTTGCTAGGATCTTGTTGAGAATTTTAGCATCTGTGCTCATCAAAGATATTGGCCTGTAGTTCTCTTTCTCTGCTGGATCTTTACCTGGCTTGGGTATCAATGTGATGTTGGCTTCGTAAAATGATTTGGGGAGCGTTCCATCTTTTTCAATCGCCTGGAATACCTTCAGTAGGATTTGTATCAGCTCCTCCTTAAATATCTTGTAGAAATCTGCTGGAAAGCCATCTGGTCCAGGGCTTTTTTTGGTACGAAGTTTTCTTATTACGTAGTCGATTTCCTTGATTGTTATTGGTTTATTTAGTGTCTCAATTTCTTCTTGTTCCAACGTAGGTTGGTTGTGTGATGTCAGAAAGCCCTCCATTTCCTTAAGGTTTTCAAGTTTGTTTCCATACAAGTGTACGTAGTAGCCTCTAATGATCTTTTGTATTTCTTCAGGGTCAGATGTGACTTCATCTTTTGTGTTTCTGATTGTGCTTATTTGGTTTTTTTCTCATTTTTTCTTGGTCAGTCTAGCTAGGGGACCATCGATCTTGTTTATTCTTTTGAAGAACCAGCTTTTTGTTTCATTGATTTTTTCTATTATCTTTTTGTCTTCTATGTCTTGGATTTGGGCTTTTATTTTGTTGATCTGGATTCTTCTGCTGAAATTAGGGTTTTTTGTGGTCTTGCTTTTCCAGCTTCTTTAGGTGGCTTGTTAGGTTGTTAATTTCTGTTCCTTCCATTTTCCTCATGTGTGTTTGTAGGGATATAAATTCCCCTCTTATTACAGCTTTTAAGGCATCCCAGAGATTTTGGTAAGATGTTTCTTCATTTTCATTTGTTTCCAGGTATGTTTTGATCTCTGTTTTGATGTCATCATTGACCCAGGAGTTATTTAGCATCATGCTGTTTAGTGTTCATGTCTTTGTGGGTTTTGGGGGGACTTTGTTGGTGTCAATGTTTATTTTTATTCAACTGTGGTCCGAGAAGGTGCATGGTAGAATTTCAGTCCTTTTAAATTTGCTTATGCTTGATTTGTGTCCAATTATGTGGTCGATCTTAGAATATGTTCCATGTGGTGATGAGTAGAATGTGTATTCTGTGGTCTTTGGATGGAGTGTTCTGTAGGTATCAATTAAGTCCATTTGGTCCAGAGTCTCATTGAGGTTCCGGATCTCCTTGCTGAGTTTTTGTCCTGATGATCTGTCTAGGGCTGTGAGTGGTGTATTAAAGTCCCCAGTTATTATGGTGTTAGAATCAATGTCTTTCTTTAGTTTTCCTAGAAGTTGCTTTATGAATGTTGGCGCACCTATGTTGGGTGCATATATGTTTAGAATAGATATTTCTTGTTGATGGAGTGAACCTTTTATCATTATGTAGTGGCCCTCTGTATCTTTTTTAATTTTTGATAGCTTAAATGGTATTTTGTCTGAAATTAGGATTGCGACTCCTCCTTTCTTTTGTGTTCCATTTTCCTAAAAATTTGTTTCCCATCCTCTTACTTTGAGACTGTGTATGTCCTTTCTAGTGAGATGGGTCTCTTGAAGGCAGTATATTGTTGCCTGGTGATATTTTATCCATTTTGTCATTCTATGTCTTTTCAGTGGTGCGTTTAGTTCATTAACATTCAGACTAATTACTGAAATGTGAGAGTTCGTCCCTATCATGGAGTTCTTATTGAGTTGTTGTTCTTCCACTTGGTTTTTTCTTTTTTGTTTTTTTTGTCTTTCTTTTGGTTTTGGGGTTGGTTCATATAAATTTTATTCTTTTCCCTGTATTCTTGTGAAGAATGTTGATTTTTTTCCCTTTCTTCTGTGTTTAGTACTTTCTTAAGTGTTTCACGTAGAGATGGTTTGGTGGCAGCATAAGTTCTTAGGGATTGGATATCTGGGAAAGATTTTAATTCTCCCTCACTGATGAAGCTTAGCTTGGCCAGGTAGGTTATTCTTGTTTGAAATTGTTTATCTTTTAGGACTTTGAAGATAGGGCTCCAAACTCTCCTAGCCTGCAGGGTTTCTGTAGATAAGTCTGCTGCTATTCTGATTGGTCTTCCATGGTAGGTGATCTGGCCTTTTTCTCTTGCTGCCTTTAGGATTTTTTCTTTTGTGCCTACTTTATTTAGGCAAATTGTTATGTGTCTAGGAGTTGGTCTTCTCATTTGTTGTCTTGCAGGGGTTCTCTGAATCTCTTGTGCTTGAATTTTTGCATCGCTGATTAGATAGGGGAAGTTTTCTTGAATGTTCTCATGGAAAGTTTGTTCCAGTGTGGTCTCTGTTTCTCTTTCTGCCTCAGGGAGTCCGATTATTCTTAGGTTAGGCCTCTTGAGGTAGTCACTCATCTCTTGAAGGTTTTGTTCTGTCTTTTTGAGCTTATTTTCTGTGTTTTTAAGAGTTTGGGTTATTTCTATATTTTGGTCCTCAAGCTCTGAGATTCTTTCTTCTGCTTGGGTAATTCTGCTTTCCATGCTTATCAATTTGTTATTTATTTCATTCACTGTATTCTTTATTACTGTTATCTCAGATATCAGCTCCTTCCTAGTTCTTCTTGTGTCTCCTCAATTCTTTTTAATCTCTCTATTATTGTTTTGATATCTATATTTGCAGTTTGAGACCCTTCATTCTGGGGGCTTTTCATTGTTTGCATTCCAAAGTCAGTTTTCTCAGTGTCTGCTCTCCCAGGCATCTGGGAGAGACCCATACTCTTCTTTTGATTTTTTTCATTTCTGTAGATTTTTCTCCCTCTCCCCCTTTCCCTCCCCCTCTTCAATTCTATTTTTGAGGGAAGGTGGGGTTGCTTTTATTTCTCTTCTGCAATGACCTGTTCTTCCTTATGAGGGTCTTCTGGCTTTGTTCACTTTTCCCTCTGCTTTACAGTCTGTCTATTCAACAGTATGCAGTCTTGGTCCATTCAGAGAATCTCACCAGTTCACCTATGGCATCGCCATCTTGCCTCCTTAGGCTTCCTTGGCTCCTTCTGCCCCAGTGCAGGCACCTCGCTACCAGTATTCTTTAGGGAATTTTCCTTCTGTGCTTTTTCACTTCTCTCTGGCCTTGTGTCTCTTTTTCACCTGTTAGTTGGTATGTATGTCTGTTTTCCCTCTCACTCTTCTCTCTTTCTAATTTCCTATTGACCCCCCTTCCTCCATTATTTTCCTCTTTTGTACCTCCTTTTGATCCAGTGACCTAAGCTACATCCTGCTGCACAGACAGATTGTAAAGCAGTGGGAAATAGGTTCCAGTGTGCTCATACACCTGTTGGTGAATGCTGTAGACAGTTGCATTTCGATATATCAATAACAAATAGGCAGCAGACCAAATAAAAAATACAATCCCATTCACAAAAGTTCCACAAAAAAAAAGAAATACCTTGGCACTTTTCTAACCAGAGAAGTGAATGAGCTTTACAATGAAAACTACAAAACAATACTCAAAAAAATGAAAGGAGACACCAACAAATGGAAAAATATTCCATGTTGGGGAATCAACATTGGTAAGATATTCATCCAACCCTAGATAATCTACACATTCAATCCAATACCCATTAAATTACCATCATTATTCTTTTCAGACCTGGAAAATGTAACACAGAAATTCATATGGAAACATAAATGACCACGAGTCTCCAAAACAAACCTCAGCAAAAGAAACAAAGTGGGAAGTATCACACTCCCAGTCTTTAACTTTGTTATGAGAAGCCTGGTATTGGCACAAGAACAGGCATATAGTCCCATGGAAATGAATAGAGATTCTGGAAGCATACCTCAATTTCCCAATCAACTCATTTTGTCAAGCTTCCACCCACAACCACTGGGAGGGGGGTATCCTATTCAGTAAGTGGTGCTGAGAAAACTGGTTTATCTCATGCAGCAGATTGAAACAGAACTCTTACCTATCATCATACATAAGAATCATCTCCAAATGGATCAAAGACCTAAACACAAAACCTCCAACTATGAGAACCTTAGAAAATGCAGCTGGCACCCTTATGGAAATTGGAAGAGATACCCAATTCTTGATCAAAACCCCAGATGCTGTAAAAGGTGAGATGGACAAGTAGGACGTCATCAGTCTGAGAAGTTTCAGCAAAGCCAAAGAAACCATCAAAAGGGCAGGGAGACAGCTAACAGAATAGGGAAAAAAATTTACTAACTGTACATCTCACAAAGACCTAATATCAGGATCTACAATGAACTCAATCATGTCCAAAGGAAAAAGTAAAATAACCCCATTTAAAAATGGGCCAAAGAAATGAATAGACACTTATCAAAAGAAGATGTATGAGCAGTCAACAGACACATGAATAAAATGGCTAGCCTCATTAATCATCTGAGAAATGCAAACCAAAGGCACACTGAGATACCACCTAATTAAAAAAAAAAAATAGATGCTTGTGAGGATGTGGAGTAAAGCAAATACTTCTACACTGTTAATGCTAGTGCAGACTAGTACAACCGCTATGAAAAACAGTGTGGCAATGGCTAAAAGATATAGAAATTGACCTTCCACATGACCCAACAATCCCCCTTCTGGGTCTATACCCAGAGGAACTGAAACCATTTTATCAAAAATATCCCTGCACATGCATGTTTATCACAGCACTCTTCACAATAGCAAAAACACAGAACTAACCATGCTGCCCATTGAAACTGGACTGTGTAAAAAAATGTGGTACATATATACCATAGAATATTAGATCACCAGAAAGAAGGACACATTTATGTAATTTGCAGCAACTTCCATGGATTTGGAGTCTATCATCAGTGACTTATCACAGAAACAATGAACTGTGTACTGCATGTTCTCACTCATAAGTGGACCCTGAACACCTATTGTAATAGTACAAAGAAGTGATTGGCAGTAGCAGAACGAGACAGGGGACGGGCAGGGACACAAAACACCAATAAGGGTGCATGATCCTAATGCAGGGGAAGTGAAGTCCAATGGGAGGCCCTAAATGTCACCTGTACCTAGACCACTTATATACCCAATTCTGGCATGTACCCGCATCTTTTTTTTGCCACTTCTTTTATTTTTTAAAAAATTTTTAAATTTTAAATATGAGGGGTATAATTCAGGGTTAGCTATAAATGTGTTCATTATGCAAGTATCCTTGTTTTGAGATTGTTCTCCCCCTCCAATGGCCATTACCCACTACTGCCAACTTTGCCCACACCCTCCCCTGACAGTTACCCATTCCTGCCATTCCCTTTCTTATAGTATTGCAATAGTTGTTCACGGTCCACTTATGAGAACATGTGATACTTGGTTCTTTGTTTCTGTGATAAGTCACTTAGTGTTATAGCCCCTAAGTCCACCCAAGTTACTGCAGAGTTCATAATTTTGTTCTATATGACCACATAATATTCTATCATGCATACGTACCACAATTTTTTAAAAAGTCCTCTTTCACAGAGTAGTTGGGCCCATGTTTTGCTATTGTAAATAATGCTGCATTAAACATGCATGTGTAGGTATCTTTTTCATAGAGTGATTTGAGTTCCACTGGGTATATTCCCAGAAGGGAGTACCTCACATCTTTAAAATAAAGTATAAACCAGAGTGCTCAGCCTCATTCATCATCTAGAGAAATGAAAATCAAAACCACATTGAGATACCACCTAACCCCAGTAAAAATGGCCATTATTAATAAAACATACAACAACAGATAATGGCGAAGATGCGGAGAAAAAGGAATGCTTCTACACTGCTGGTGGGAATGCAAACTAGTGCAACATCTTTGAAAGACAGTGTGGCGATTTCTGAAAGAACTGGAGATTGACCTTCCATATGACCCAGCAATTCCCCTATTGGGAATGTACCCAGAAGAACTCAAATCATTCTACAAAAAAGATACCTGCACATGTATGTTTTCTGCAGCTCTGTTCACAATAGCAAAAACATGGAACCAACCATGTTGCCCA
Organism: Cephalopachus bancanus; assembly: GCA_027257055.1. Classification (NCBI taxonomy): domain Eukaryota; kingdom Metazoa; phylum Chordata; class Mammalia; order Primates; family Tarsiidae; genus Cephalopachus; species Cephalopachus bancanus. Next base: position 31,321 of record JAPVLO010000673.1, on the reverse strand, counting down.
TCAAAGCTGGACTAGATAAAGAAAATGTGGTCCCCATACACAATGGAATATTATGCAGCCATAAAGAAGGCTGAATATATGGACTTCACAGCAACTTGGATGGATTTGAACTCCATCACACTCAGCGATCTCTCACAGAAACAAAGAACAAAGTACCATATGTTCTCACTCATCAGCGGACCTTGAACAATTATAATACTATAAGAAAGCATTTGGCAGTAATGGGAAACTGTCAGGGAGGGCGTTGGGGTTGGCAGTTGAGGGAAACTGCTAGGGGAGGGGAGAGAATACTTCATCAACAAGGGTACCTGCATAATTGATGTTTGTATTCCTAACCCTGAATTGTACCCCATATCTTCAGAATAAAAAAATTAAAAAAACACAAACTAGGAAAAAAAGAAATTGAAGAGTGATGATTGAAATAAAATTCCAAGAAGAAAACAAACAAAACCCGAAAAAACAAAACCTTATCACTTTTTTTCTGGAAAAAGATACCTGAGCACAAATGGCATAGAATTCAGTCAGGAGGAATTCCATGACCTCACTATCTGCTTTGGTTGCCTAGAATGGGTGCATGATCCACACTGGTCATGTAGTCAGTGGCAGAGAACTATCAATAACTCTGTATTGATAATCTTTTTAAAAATTAATAATTTTGAAAATTGTGGCAAAATTTGCATAATACTCATTTTGCCTCATTCATAATTTTAAGTGTATAATTCAGTGGCACTAAGAATATTTACAGTAAGATGCAGCCATTACCACTATCTGCTTTAAGAACTTTTCATTATCTGAAAGCAGAAATTCTTTACTGTGAAACAATGACACACAGTCTCTTCAGCCCTCAATCCCATGTGTCTACTAAGTTTGATTCCTCATAAAAGTTAAGCTTAACAATAATATTTTTTCATCCAGCTAATGTCATTTAGCACATGTTCTCAAGTTTCAACCTTTTTGTTTTATGTATCAGAATTCCATACCGACTCTAAGTTATTATCAATATACTGTAATTGACACTAGCATGGAAAAGGTCAAAGGTTCTCAAGCTTGCTTACCATGGTGACTGGCAGGGAAACTAACTGAAGTACAGTGAAACAGTTTGTACAAACAAGTTGTATAGAGAGTTATACAATTAAGAAAACTGGAAGCTAAAAACAGATGGTTAAGCTAATTTCCACTTTGAAAGCAATATTGAGGTTGACAATGGCCAAACTGGCACTGGTGGGAAATATTTATTGACTCTACACTGGTCCAACACCCAGGAAATAACCAGTACTCATGGGAAAGGCACAATAGTTTTCTTTACTAGAAATCACGGCCAACTTGTCACCATGCCAAGATGGCCTAGATTTCTAGTAAAGAAAAAAAGTAAAGAATGACAGCCGAGGGCTTTTCATAAAACCCATTTCCTAGACTGTTTTTATGAAGGCAAAGAGTCTGCATTTAAACCATTAATTTTCCTAATCCCAGAAAACTCAATGAAATTTAGAAGTAGCAGAATTCACATACTCAGAACTAAGCTTCCCACTGGCAACAATGTCCCCATTCACAGGACAGATCTTGCTTTTCAGGGAAACAGTCTGAGAGATAAATAAGGAATCTTTTTTGACATTATGAGGTAGGAAGCAATTCTAAAGAAGGGTTTTATGGGTCTGAACAGACATTCCTGCTATTGCAATGAAAACTGCTGAGAAAGAGCTTTCAATCAGAAAGATTCAGAGGAAAAGAACATGAGAAATTTATTGGTGATGTCAAGGATGGAAACATTCTACTTTCAGACTCATGCTTTCTCTGAGTAAAACTAGAAAAGTTAGGCTAAAAATAAATAAATTTGAAAAAATTTGGAAAACAAGGAAGCATTTCAGAAGCACAAGCCTTAGAAAATGCATATAGTTATCAAGGATGGCAGGGCAGTGCTGACTCTCAAGGTCACAAGTGATAGACAGGGAGGAAGCTCTTCCTTACTGCCCCAAGTTGCTTCCCGACGTCCCCAGGGATTTTCAAGGAAGGTTGCCTCCACATTCACCTACCTCAGCGGTGTCCTGCAGAACCCTCTGGAGAACCAACTTGAGGATCTTCCTATTTTGATGCTGCTTGGAGGAGTCCACAAAGAAGTAAATGAAGGGTTTGGCGCTGTTATTAACAGAAGACAGGACATGTGAAACCAGAAGAAGATGACAAATGAAGGCATCCAACTCCCTCTGAATCAAGAATACTAGGAATCAGTGGATGCCTGCAGGCAGGCTAAAGAGGAGGAAGACCAGCATGGCCAGTAGTGCGATCACATACAGCCTGGTCAGCTCCATCTTCTGGGAGCTACAGAGCATCGTGAGCAGAAGGGCCAGGCTGAATCCAGAAAGAGCTACAAAACAACAACAACAAGAATAAAAACAAAAAACAAAACAGAACCAATGAAGAAACCAAATGTGTGTCACCAACTATGGTCACCCATCTCCAAAAATTGTAAGGCACAATAGTATCCTTTCAGGATGCTCAGCAGCAGTGACAGTGCTCAAAGCAGGGCACACACGACCGCTGACATGTGTTGGGTGGTGGCAGTGATACCAGATAGGCTACAGGGCAGACAGGCAGTACCCTGTGCTGATGGGGCTCAGTATGCTCAGGCCTGCCAGGTAGGAATAGTCAATCACAGATCTTAATATCCAAGAGCATGAATGGAAGTTGGTAGTATGTTTCTTCACAGAACATAACATTTGGCAGCACAGAAAGAAAAAGTCCGCTCTGGCCAGTGAGGACGTAGGCGGAGAAGGGGTTCAGGCTCATGTGGAAGCCCAGGAGCCAGAGAACAGCCCCAATTCCTGCCACTCCCACCAGGGCCATGAACAGGGTTAACAGGATTGGAATCATGTTCTACGAGTCACAAGGTAGAATGGAGCTCTTCGGGAAAGTTACACTCTTTGGTGTAAGCTCTGTTTTCCAAGCTGGGATGGTCGGATCCATGCTCATATGCCCTCCTCTGTTGACCCTGGGAACACAAACAAGACTTGAGCATGAACTGCATGATATCTGATTCTCATTGCCACACCACAAAGTGGGAAGTGCTGTCTTCACCTTACAGAGGAGAAAATAAGAGGCTTGTAGGGAATATGGAAATTATGAAAAGGTGGGAAGTCCTTGCATCTGGTTTCAACCCAGTTCTTGCTGACTCCAAAGCATAGACTCTCTCTATTGCAACAAGTTCCTATGCTGACATGGAATCTCCTATGATGAAAACACCTCCACTCCAGAGGCTGGGGCTATGAGTCAAGCATTACTTTGTCCTAGGCCAGAAATTTACTCTCAGATGCAGGACTTCAGGAAGACACAGGGGTGATAGTGGCACCCCTAGGCTAAGAGTGGTCATCTATGAAGGAGAAAAAAGACCATGCATTAGTAATGGGAGAATGAGAGCTCTTGCTGGGATTAGTGTGAGAATGACTGGTCCTGCAGGTTAGGTATTCCTCAGTGTGTCAACCATTGAAGACTGGGGACCTTTCATATTTCCAGTGTGGGGTACACTGTGTTCTCAATCAACATTTATTCAATGAATATATGCATTCATGAATTGAGGAGCATAATGGTAGTGACAGATTTGGGTTAAATAAAAAATAAGAGTGAAACCACTAAGGCATTAGAACACACACATAACCATGATTCTGTTTGTGGACAATTCTATGTGTGTTAAGAAGAATTACTTATGTGCGCCCAAACAACTTAAATTGACCCTGATAAGTCTCTGAAGTAAAGACTCCATAGGTCTTTCTGAGCACCCTGAAGCATTTTGGCACAGAGTGTAGGGGTAGGGCGTCAACCTGAACTGAACTGCTCATCAGCATAGAGGAGAAAGGAGGAAGTGCTGGTGAGGTCTGAGTGCCAATGAAGGAGGTGTTTGAAGTATAAAAGCATTAATTGAGGATTGCTAAGTGGTGTGTGGGGTGTGTACAAAATACACCTACTTTATGCTCTTTCCCAGGAGATCTTTGGTAGAGTTTCCTAGGCTGATTAAAGATTTTATGTGAGAAGATTCCAAGTAGGTAAATAGAAAAAGTGCAGGGTTTGGTATGTAAAAAGACATGTCCATGCAGATTTCAATCAGAGAAAGAGGAATAGCTCCCATATGGATGGTTAATAGCAGTGGATTAAGAGCTCATTAGGTATAATATTTTAAAATCCTCTCTCAAATCTATGAGTAAGAATTAGTATTATTCCCATTTTACAGAGGGTGGATGGGAGCACAAAAAGGATGTATGATTATCCCAAAGTCTGTCACGATGTGGATAAACCCATCCAGGCTTCCTAAGTGTCCCATCATTTACACCAGGTTGTTGGACCCAACACCACTGTGTGCTGATTATACATGATAGAGGAGGAAACCAGAGGGAAAATTTTCGTGTTCAATCGAAGTTGGAAGTCAAAGTGGAGGGGAAAAAAGCCTAACCTAAGCAAACTCCAGAAAGGAAAAGAAACCAATCAAAGAGATAAAAAAGAAGAGAGTTGTGGGAAAGTCAATCAGCTATAGTTAGGCAGTCTTCACTGTGAAATCTCAAGGTCTCACAAGGGCAGGAGGCCTCCAAGGGAAGAGAGATGCATCCTCCTGCTGGGATGCTGAGAATCAGCAGGATTGAGTGTAGCCATCATGAGCTCTCGTAGAGAAACAAGCTCCCACAGCATCAGTTGGCCAGAACAGAAAACTAGCACCTGTGTTATCCCTACTCAAGGCACTAATGCTTACTGTGTCTATATTTAAGGTAGTATGTATTTCTTCCTTGTGAATCCTGAAACCCCTTCAGTAAAAATTCATGCCTATTTTCCTCAGTACTGTATCACCAACTTTTAGCATGTTTTCTTAAAGCCACCTATTGGAATATTCTCATTTAACATAGATAGAGGGCGAGCCTCAAAGTCAAAGGCTATTCCTGGGATCATGCAGTGGAGACCGACCAAACACCAGTTCCTGCTGTCCTGTTCAGCTTCAGGCTTTCTTGCTGTTCTTTGCCCCATCGTCATGATTTCTGAGGAGCTCATGAAAAATCTTCATGTGAGCACAGAACCTGAGAGACAGCCAAGGGCTGCATAGACTGCTGGTTCCCTTAGTCTCATTCTCCTCTTATGACACATAACAATTCTGAGAGTAAGAGCTGAAATGGACCCAATCCAAGTCTTTCTCATGCTGGATGACCTCATATGACTAGGTGCTGGTCAATGGGAGGCAAGCAGAAGTGATGTAACCAAGTTCTGGGTCATGGGTTTAATAGCAGGAGCACAGCCTCCCCTCCCCCTTCCTCCTGCATTAGACTGAAGCACTGATGTGACTGGAATCCTATAGGGACAACAAGGGTGAGGGCATCTTCTTAGGGATCTGGGAGAAACACATTCTGGAGTCCTAATGTATCATGCCGTGAAGTCTCCAGCTAGGTTTAAAATATAGTCACACCTGGGTATGGGGATTGGTTCTAGGACCCTCAAAGACACAAAATCTTCAGAAGCTCATGTTCTTTATATGTAGTTGCAGGGTATTTGCAAATAGCCTATGCATCTTTTCTTGTATGTCAAATCATTTCTATGCGTCTGTAATTAATACAATGGAAACACTTTATAAATAGTTGTTTCACTATGTTTTTGGGGAATAATGAGAAGAAAAACATTTGTACCTATTAAACCATCTTTTTTTAAATGTTAAATATTTTGGATGCATGGTTGGTTGAATCTGCAAATTTAGAATACATGGATAGAGAGGGTTGACAGAACTTTCTTGTTTAAGTTATTTTTATTTTGGGTATCAATTAGTGCAACCTAACCTGTAAGCTAACAAAAATGAATATGTTGACTTCTGGCAAGGTGGCGACAGGGCAGCCTAGTCTATGAGACCCTACCACAAAGGAGAATGGAGAAGGTCTCTGGTTCTCTCCCCGGGGACTGCGGATCCCAACATTGGCAGCTTGCTCTTCACACAGAGCTTGGCTGTTGCCACCGCTGGGGCATCACGGCGGTCTGGACAACCACTGCAGCCGCAGTCACAGCAGCTGCGGGCATGGTGGCATCCTCTGTGGTGGCCACAGTGCATCATGCCATCTGTGCCTGAGGTGATCCATGACTTCAGTCCTTGAGGCCCCTGCAGGCAAGATCTGCTGGGATCACTGCCACCTCTGCTGCCACTGTGATGTTCTGCTGGCTGTGGGTCTCTTCCGAGTGCCCTGAGGCAGGCTCCCATCTCCGTCTCTGCCCGACTGCTCTCCGAATCCATGCCCTCTGAGGTGTGAGATAGTACCAACTGCTGGCGATTCAAGGTAAGAACACTGAAACGGGACAAACAAGCTTGAAAAACAGATACAGGCCAGATTTGAGTGATGAACTGAGTGGTGATCTGAACTGTCCTCCACAGCAGACCAGGAACAACTGGCCCTAACTGTGAACAAATTTACCAGCTTGAGAAGACAGCTAGAAATCAGAGTTAAAAGGATATTGGACTTAAACAAAAAATCTCAGAGTGTGCTCGATTGGTTCTGTTAGTTTAATGACTTGATTCTATTCCTACTGTTTTGTCCCTTTTTTCCCTCTTCCTTTTCTTCTCTTTTCTCCTCTCTGTAAACCATATCTTTGTATAGAGGAACAGCACACCAATAAGGTGGTTGGTTAGCTTGTATGTTAGCATCACTGTATGTTTTAGTTTCTTTTGTATGGGAGTTGGTTAGTCTGTAGCCGTGGTCTATTGTTTTTATGTTTCAGTTTAGGTCTCTCTCTCCATTTGTTGGTACACTCGTCTGTTTCTCCCCTTACTCCTCTCTATCTCCATCCCTCTCTACCCCCCACTGTCTGCTCCATTCTCTTCCCTATGAAAATCTCATTTATTTCAGGGAGTAAACCTACAGCCCAACTGCATGTACAGATTCCAAGGCAGTGGGAAGTGTTTTACAGATTATCCATACACCAGTCAGTGAATACCAGGACCTGCAGATCGATTTTGAATCACAGTTCCCCACTTAAGTGAATCTCAAAAACTGCAAAAAGGACCATCCACAACCTACAGTGCAACTCCAGAATTGAACAAAGTGGGAGGGCATACATAAAGAAAAAATAGGAGATTGAACAAACAGAAGTAAAAGCAATCCCTTTACCCCTGAATAACAGAATTAAAGAAGACAGTGATGTGGAGGGAAGGAGAAAGTAGGGTGGGAAAAAACCGCACAAATGAGGAAAAACCAATGGAAGAATATAGGTCTCACACAGACCCCTAGGAGGTCAGACATTGAGAAAACAGACTCCGGAACACAAACAATGAAGAGCCCCAGAATGACTGGACACATGCAAAGAACCCAGACATCAAGACATTAATAGAGAGAATAGAAAAAATTGAGGAGAGACAAAAGGAAAGTAGGAAGGAGCAGATGTCAGAAATAACAGCAGTAAAGAATACTGTGATGGAAATAAATATTAAACTAATAAGCCTGGAAAGCAGAATTAGCCAAGCAGAAGAAAGAATCTCAGAGCTCGAAGACCAAAACACAGAACAAACCCAAACTGTCAAAAACATAGAAAAGAAGCTAAAAAAGACAGAACAAAACCTTCAAGAGATGAATGATCACTTTAAGAGACCAAACCTAAGAGTAATTGGTCTTCCTGAGGCAGAGAGAGAAACAGAGGCCACACTGGAACAAACATTTCATGAAACCATTCAAGAAAACTTCCCTCATCTCATCAGTGATGAAAAAATTCAAACACAAGAGATTCAGAGAACCCCTGCAAGACAACAAATGAGAAGACCAACTCCCAGACATATAATACTTTGCCTAAACAAAGTAGATATAAAAGAAAAAATCCTAAAGGCTGCAAGAGAAAAAGGTCAGACTACCTACCAGGGAAGACCAATTAGAATAGCAGCAGATTTATCTACAGAAACCCTCCAGGCTAGAAGAGCATGGAGCCCAATCTTCAAAGTTCTAAAAGATAAATAATTACAACCGAGAATAACATACCCAGCCAAGCTAAGCTTCATCAGTGAGGGAGAATTGAAATCTTTCCCAGATATCCAATCTCTAAGAAGAAATCTCTATGGTGCCACCAGACCACCCCCACAAGAAACACTTAAGAAAGTATTGAACACAGAAGAAAAGAAAAAAAAGAACAGTAATATTCATCACAAGAGTACAGGTAAAAGATTAAAAACACACATGATCCAACTCTAAAACCAAAAGAAAGACACACAAACAAGAAGAACAACAACTCTGTAGGAACATTATGATAGGGATCAACTCCCACATTTCAATAATTAGTTTGAATATGAATGGACTAAATGCACCACTGAAAAGTAACAGAATGGCAAAATGGATAAAATATCACCGGGCAGCCATCTATTGCCTTCAAGAGACTCACCTCAGTAGAATGGACACTCACAGATTCAAAGTAAGAGGATGGGAAACCAATTTTCAGGCAAATGGAACACAAAAGAAAGGAGGAGTCATGATCTTAATGTCATACAAAACACCCTTTAAGCTATCAAAAATTAAAAAATATACAGAAGGTCACTACATAATGATAAAAGGTTCAATCTCTCAACAAGAAATGTGCATCCTAAACATATATGCACCAAACATAAGAGCACCAACTGTCATAAAGCAGCTCCTAGGTAAACTACAAAAATATATCAACACCAATATCACCATAGCTGGGGATTTGATACTCCACTCACAACCCTAGGCAGATCACCAGGACAAAAAGTCAGCAATGAGATCCGAAACCTCAATGTGACTCGATCAAAAGGACCTAAAAGATACCTACAGAACCCTCCATCCAAAGACCACAGAATACACATTCTACTCATCACCTCAAGGAACGTACTCTAAGATCAACCACATACTTGGCCATAAATCAAGTATAAGCAAATTTAAAAGGACTGAAATTTTACCATGCACCTTCTCGGACCACAGTGGAATAAAAATAAACATTACCACTACCAAAGTCCCCCCAAAACCCACAAAAATATGGACACAAAACAGCATGATGCTAAACAACTCCTGGGTCAATGATGACAAAAAACAGAGATTAAAAGATAGCTGGAAACAAAGGAAAATGAAGAAACATCTTACCAAAATCTCTGGGATGCCATGAAAACTGTAGTAAGAGGGTAATTTATATCCCTACAAAAGCACATGAAGAAAATGGCAAGATTACAAATTAACAGCCGAACAGGCACCTAAGAAAGCTGGAAAAGCAAGATGACAAAAACCCTAATTTCAGCAGAAGAATCCAGATCACCAAAATAAAAGACCAAATCCAGGACATAGAAGACAAAAAGATAATACAAAAAAATCAACGAAACAAAAAGCTGGTTCTTCGAAAGGATAAACAAGATCAATGGTCCCCTAGCTAGACTGACCAAGAAAAAACGAGAAAAAAACCAAATAAACACAATCAGACACACAAAAGAGGAAGTCATATCTGATCCTGAAGAAATGCAAAGGATCATTAGAGACTACTATGTACTCTTGTATGGAAACAAACTTGAAAACCTTAAGGAAATGGAGGACTTTCTGTCATCACACAACCTGCCTAGGTTGAAACAAGAAGATATTGAGACCCTAAATAGACCAATAACAATCAAGGAAATTGACTACATAATAAGAAAACTACCTACAAAAAACAAAAACAAAACACTTGACCAGATGTCTTTCCAACAGAGTTCTACAAGACATTTAAAGAGGAGCTGATATCAATCCTACTGAAGGTATTCCAGACTATTGAGAATGATGGAACTCTCCCTAAATCATTTTACGAAGCTAACATCACATTGATACCCAAGCCTGGTAATGACCCAACAAAAAAAGAGAACTACTGGCCAATATCTTTGATGAACATAGATACTAAAATCCTGAAAAAGATCTGGCAAACCGGATTCAACAACGCATCTAAAAAATCATCCATCATGACCAAGTAGGCTTCATCCCTGGGAGGAAAGGCTGGTTCAACATTCATAAAAACCATAAATGTAATTAAATACATCAACAGATGTCAAAACAAAAACCACATGATTACATCATTAGATGCAGAAAAAACGTTTGATAAAATCCAGCACCCCTTCTTGATAAAAACCCTTGAACATCTAGGCATACGGGGAACATACCTCAAAATATTAAAAGCCATCTACGAGAAACCCACAGCCAGCATACTCCTAAACGGACAAAAATTGGAACCATTTCCCCTGAAAATTGGAACAAGACTAGGATGCCCACTCTCACCCCTCCTGTTCAATATAGTATTGGAAGTCCTGGCTCAAGCAATCAGAGAAGAGAAGGCAATCAGGGGTATCCAAATAGGAAAAGAGGAAGTCAAGTTATCACTCTTTGCAGATGACATGATTGTGTACCTTGAAAACCTAAGAGAATCTGTCAAAAACCTCCTTACACTGATAAAGGACTTTGGCAAAGTCTCAGGGTAAAAAATAAATGTGCAAAAGACAATCGCATTTCTTTGCTCCAATAATAAACAAACAGAAACCCAAATAAAAGCCACAATTGCATTCACAATAGCCACAAAAAAATGAAATACCTTGGCATCTTCCTAACCAGAAGCGTGAAAGACCTTTACAATGAAAACTACGAAACACTGCTCAAAGAAATCAAAGATCACACAAACAAGTGGAAGTATATCCCATGCTCATGGATTGGAAGAATCAACATTGTGAAGATGTCCATCCTACCTAAGGCAATCTATAGATTTAATGCAATACCCATCAAATTACCAGCGACATTCTTCTCAGACCTACAAAAAACAATACATGGATCCATGTTTCCTAGAAATACAAATGACCAAAAATAGCCAGAACAATCCTCAGCAAAAAAAAAAAAAAAAAAAAAAGCCGGTGGTATCACATTACTAGACTTCAAACTTTCCTATAAGACTACAATAATCAAAACAGCTTGTTATTGCTGCAGCAACAGGCATATACACCAATGGAATAGAATTGAGATTCCAGAACCAAAAGCTCAATATCTCAACCAACTCATCTTTGACAAAGCCTCCACCACCTACCTCTGGGGAGAGGAGAACCGATTCAGTAAATGGTGCTGGGAAAACTGGCTGACCACATGCAGAAGATTGAAACAGGACCCCTATTGATCCCCATACACAAATATTAACTCTAAATGGATCAGAGACCTAAATGTAAAAGCTCAAACCATAAGAACCTTAGAAAATGAAGACGTACCCTTATGCAAATTTGAACTGGCATCCAATTGCTGAACAAAACCTGAAACTCACAGGCCATAAGAGATAAGATAGACAAGTGGGACCTCATTAAACTGACAATCTTCTGCAAAGCCAAAGAAACCATCAAGAGAGTAGGGAGACAGCCTACAGACTGGGAAAAAGTATTAGCCAACTCCAGGTCTGACAAAGGCTTAACATCTTGGATCTACAAGGAACTCAAATGTGCTGAAAAGAAAAAAACAAACAACCCCATTATAAAATGGGCAAAAGACATGAACAGACACTTCACAAAGGAAGACATCCGAGCAGGCAACAGACACATGAAGAAATGTTCAACCTCACTAATCATCAGGGACATGCAAATCGAGATGCAAATCAAAACCACACTGAGATACCACCTAACTCTAGTCAGAATTATCAATAACTCAAAAAATAACAATTGCTGGAGAGGGTGTGGTGAAAAGGGAAGACTTCTACACTGTTGGTGGGAGTGCAAACTAGTGCAACCTCTGTGGAAAACAGTGTGGCGATTCCTAAAAGCTCTAAAATTTGACCTCCCATATGACCCCGCAATCCCCCTAATGGGAATATACCCTGAAGGACTCAAATCACTCTATCAAAAAGATACCTGCACACATATGTTTATGGCAGCATTGTTCACCATAGCAAGAATCTGGAAGCCACCATGCTGCCCATGAAAAGAGGACTGGATTAAAAATCTGGTACATATACATGATGGAATACTATGCAGCCATAAAAAAGAATAAAATCATGTATTTCGCAACAACCTGGATGGAACTAGAGTCTATAATACTGAGTGACCTCTCACAGAAACAAAGATGTGAGTAGCACATGTTCTCACTCATATAGTGGACATTGAACATCCAAGGTAATAATATAAGAAAATGACTGACAGTGGTGGGAAACTATGGGCGGGGGAGAGGAAGGGAAATGTGATTAGTGGTAGTAAATATCTGTCTGGGGATGGGGAGACAACCCTTATCAACTAGGGTGACTGAATGAAGCATATTTGTATACCTAACCCTTACTGTACCTCACAATATCATAGCAAAAAATATTGATTATATATATCTCAAAAAAGTGAGCAAAGGACATGAATGGTCATTTTTCAATAGGAGACACAAAGTGACCAATAAACATATGAAAAAATGCTCAACATCACTAAATATCAGAGAAATTCAAATTAAAACCACAATGAGATACCATGATACACCAGTCAGAATGACTATTATCAAAAAGCCCAAAAGAACAGATTTTGGTAAGAATGCAGAGAAAAGGGAACACATACATTGTCAGTTGGAAAGTAAATTAGTACAATCTCTTTGGAAAATAGTATAAAGATTTCTCAAATAACTAAAATTAGAAACTACCTTTTGATCAGGATTTCCACTACTGAGTACTGAAATACAAGTTGTTTCATCAAAAAGATATTTGTACTCCTATGTTTACAGCAGCACTATTCACAAAAGCAAAATTATGGAATAAATCTAAGTGTCAATTTTAAAAAATGTGGAATATATGTACCATGGAATACTACTCAATCATATAAAAGAATGAAATCATGTTTTTTGCCCCAATTAATTTACAGGAAACACAAAGATAAAGAAATATGCTAACATATATGGACATGTAATAAAGAAATCCAGATTGCAGGAAAAATATACAGAACAAATCTTATTGATTGCAAAAGACATAACACAGTAATCAATTATAATATGTAAGTCCTACTTACACTCTGAGGCACATATAACAAAGTATAACAAGTTTATCAAAGAATGAGGTAAATTTAAACATTGACTAGCTATTTGATGGCAGTAATAAATTGCAAAACTCTTTTAGGTGTGATGATTTTTTTTTGTCATTTGCAAAATTTCTTATCTTTTGAAAATATACTTAAATATTTTCATATTAAAATATATGAAATCTGTGATTTGCTTCAAAATAATTAGGAGTAGTGAGAGAGGTGAGCAGAAATAAAGACAAAATAAGATTGGCTATGAGTTGACAATTTTTAAAATTCAGTTAACAGGTACATGGGGGTTTGTTGTGCTATTCAACAGTGCCTAGGGCTTCATTTTCTTTTTTCTGTAGCACTAATAGTGATGGATTATCAGTCCATTTTCATTTTACTACTTCCTGTTTACTTCTCTTCTGTGCCATTCTTAGGTGACTGTGAATTCCACATCTCATGGTGCTGATTTTCTAGAACATTGCTTCTTAGCCTTGCCTGCACAGAAGAATCATGTGGATTGCCTTTAACAATGCCTACTCCCCAGGCTCCATGCTCAGAAATTCTGATTTAGTTCTTGAGGAGTGGAGCCCAGTGATGGCTATTTTTGTACTATTTGCCAAATGTGCAGCTAAGTGTAATAACCGTCGTTCTAGAGCAGTGGTTCTCAAACATTGTTCTGTATCAGAATCACCTGGAAAGCGAATAAAAGCCCAAGTCCTAGCTTCACTAAAGAAGGACAGAGCCTGAATTTTTATACATTTTCTAAATTTTCCAGGTAATTCTGACAGGGACTATGGTTTGAGAATAAAATGTGTTTGACTCAAAGGGTAAACTTTTACATTTTCCAGCAATGCTCTGGGTTATTATGTTGGAAAGGATTTTGGCAAAAAAATTGTGTGTTTTTTGTCTATCTTTTTGTATTATTAAGCATGATTATTATATTCTTCTTGGTAATCCAATACATGGAAGCTTGGAAAATAATGATACATTTGGGATTAAAAAAAAAAAAACAGGGGAGGATTGATATAATAGGTACTTCCTTGTTATTCTCACCTTAATTTTGATTTTTCTTTCTACGTAGCACTAACTTTGAAGTAATGAGTAATAAATATTTAAGGTGTATGAGAATACATAACCACGACACAGGTTACAAAATAACATATTATCAGTAGAAATGAAGTCCCCTGTGAACCCTTGCCATATCACCTTTTGTTTCATCGTCTTTAGAGGTAACCACTCTTCTGAAGTGAGTATTTACATGCATTTCTCTGTGTCCTTACTATTTCCATAGATATTTGTAAATAACAGATATATATCCGCTATAATATATAATGTGAGATTTGCCTGTTGATATGTAAGTCTAGTTCACTTATGTTCACTGTAAAATAACATCCTTTCTCCAGTTAAGAAAAACTTCATTTTTCTTCAATATCTTGCAGTTAAAACACTGCTCTTCTGAATGTTCTTGTATGTATTTTTACTTGCATATGTGTGATTTTGGATATATATCTGTGAGTTTACTGGATACTCTCAAATTGATCTTCAAAGTGGCTGTACTCATTTAACATCTCCTTATTATTGTTTGCATTCACCATAACATTTGGAAATGACAGTCTTTTTAAATTTTGTCATTTTGAGATTATAAAACAATATCCTGTGGTTTCAGTTTATAAAATAGTATCCTGTGGTTTCAGTGTGAATGTTCCTGAATACTATATGAGAATGAACACTTTTTATTTATTTGTTTTCTGTCTTGCTCAATTTTATATTGAGATGTTTATTTTTATCTCTTTGATCTCTATAAATCTCTTGTTTGTTCATTCATGTTATTCTGAATTCTGGCTCTTATTTTTACCATATATGTTGGAAGAACCTACTATTGTGAGGCTTTGCTCACTTATTTTATGTTATTTTGATGAACAAAATTTTACATTTTAATGGAGTCAAGCCTATCAACATTATTGGTTTGCGTTTTAACATCAATATATTCCTATATTACATCACATATAAAGAATAATTTCAGGAAGATAAAAGGCCTAAAGGTAAAAAGGGAAAAGTTACAGATTTAAGAAGATAATAAGACTCTAACATAATATTCACTGAATTATTTATTCTATTTTTTCTGCATATGTTTTAGATTACTACCTAAATATTATTATGTCTGGAAACAATTTTTTTGGCTTCATCCTTTTCAGTCTTATAAATGTTCTTTATTTTCTTGTCTTACTGCATTGTTGATATATTTTTAAATTATAAGCTGTCATAGACATAGGTCATTTAGTTGTTTTCTGATTTTTAAGTGAATGCTTCTTATATTTCACTATTTAGGAAGTAGGGTTTTGGTGAATACCTATTATCAAACTAATTATTTCCAGTGTGCAAAGAATTTTACTATGAGTAGCTGATGAATTTAAATGATTATATCGTGAACTTTCTTTAATAAGCTATTGTGGTGAATTATACAAGTGTATTTTCTAATATTAAAGGATCATTGTATTTCTAGAAGAAAACTACTTGGTAATTTCCTAATATGTTACTGATTTCTGTTGCTAATACTTTTTGTGTGGACTTTTTCTTTTTGGCTTTTCCATTTATATTCATGAATAAGACTGGGCTCTAGATTTTTTTTTTCTTTCACGTTGACACAAAATGCTTTCTTCTTTGATTCTTCTCTCTCTGTTAAGCATTAAGAAGCATCGATAGTCAGAGGAGGGGTGTACTAGGATAGAGCAGAGCCTGATTGGATTTAAACAGAGTCTTCAGGATCCTGTGTCTGTCCATCTCTGAATTCAATGTAGTCCTCTTTGTGTTGGTACAGGAACCTGTACTTACTCATTATGTTAAAAGTAACATATATTTACATTTCTAGTCCATTTTAGCAATCAGTTATTGAGGGAACTCTTGACAAACATTCCATTGTACATGATCTCCTTTAATTTTATCTTGTGACTAGGCACTGTGGTTCACAAATAAAATCTCAGGAGGATGATTGAGGTCAAGAGTTCAAGACCAGCCTGGGCCACATAACAAGACCTAGTCTCTACAAAAAAAAAATAAAAAATGTTAACTGGGCATGGTAGCATGTGTCTGTAGTTCCGCTATTCTGGTGGCAGAGGCAGATGGGTCACCTGAGCCCAGGAGGTTGAGGCTGCAGTGAGTTGTGATCATGCCAATGCATGCCATCATGGGTGACAGAGTGAGACTCTGACTCAAAAAAACAAAAACAAAAACCCCTTGTGATTCTTTAAATTTTTTTGAAGTTTGAGTCTTTATTTTTAGGTGCATATCAAGCTTGATTTCTGCTAGCTTCCTGGTGAACTGACACTTTAATCATCATGTAGTGACTCTGTGTCTCCCTAATAATGAATGTATGCCTAAAGTCTATTTGTTTGATTTTTAAAATTTATATTGTTCTCTTTTTTAACTTTTAATTTTTTTTATTTTAAAATTGTGGAGTACAATTCAGGTTTAGGTATACAAATATTCATTGTGAAGGTACCCTTGCTGAAGAGGTGTGCCCCCCTTCCCCAGGCAGATTTCGACTGCTGTCAATCCCACCTCCCTGCCCCCCACCCCTTCACAGTTTCCCACATCTGTCAATCTTTAACTTCTAGTATTATGGTAGTTGTTCAAGATCCACTTATGGGTGAGAATATGTGATACATAGTTCTTTGTTTCTGTGATAGATCACTCAGTATTATAGACTCTAGTTCATCCAAGTTGAAGCGAAGTTCATAATTTTGTCCTTCTTTATGGCTGTGTAATATTCTATCATGTATATATATCACATTATTTTTCACCAGTCCATTTTCTTTGGACAACACAGTGGTTCCATGGTTTTGATATTGTGAACAATGCTGCAATAAACATGCATGTGCAGGTATCTTTTTCATAGAGTATCTTTTTCATGGGTAAACTCCCAGTAGGGGGATTGTGGGGTCACATAGAAGGTGGATTTTTAGATCTTCTATGAATCAGCAAACTGTTTTCCACAGGGGTTATACTAGTTTATACTCCCACCAACAGTGTAGAAGTCTTCCCATTTTCTCTCATCTTCTCCAGCATCGGTTGTTTTTTGAGTTATTGATGATGGTTAGGTGGTATCTCAGTGTGGTTTTAATTTGCATTTCTTTGATGACTGGCAAGGCTGAGCATGTTTTCATGTATCTGTTGGTTGCTCATATGTCTTCTTTTAGAAAGTGTCTCTCCACATCTTTTGCCCACTTTACAATGGGGCTGTTTGTTTTTTTCTTTTCGGCACATTTGTATTCCTTATAGATCCTAGATGCTAGGCCTTGGTCAGATATACATTGGCAAATATTTTTTCCCAGTCTGTGGGCTGTCTCCCTGTTCTTTTGATGCTTTCTTTGGTTTTGCAGAAGCTTGTCAGGTTGATGAAGTCCCACTTGTCTATTATATCTCTTATGATATGGGCACTTGGGGTTTTGATCAGGAATTGGTTGCCAGTTCCACTTTCCATAAGGGAATCACTTGGATTTTATAAGGTTCTTGTAGTTTGAGGTTTTATGTTTAGGTCTCTGATCCACTTAGAGTTGCTTTTTGTGTATGATGATAGGTAGGGGTCTTGTTTTAATCTTCTGCATGTATGTTGTCAACCAGTTTTCCCAGCACCATTTACTGAATAGGTTCTCCTCTCCCCAGTGGTTGGTGGTGGATGCTTTGTCAAAGATGAGTTGGTTGAGAAATTGAGGCTTTGCTCCTGGAATCTCTTTCCTGTTCCATTGGTCTACATGCCTGTTCCAGTACCAGTACCATGGTGTTTTAATTATTGTAGCCTTGCACTAAGTTTAAAGTCTGGGAGTGTGATACTTCCCACTTTTGTTGTTGTTGTTGAGAATTGCTTTGGCTAATTGTGGTGTTTATTTTTCCCTGTGAATTCCTGTATTGTCATTTCCAAGTCTGAGAAGAATGTTGCTGGTAATTTACTGGGTATTGCATTACATCTGTAGAATGTCTTGGGTAGAGTGGACATCTTAACAATGTTGATTCTTCCAATCCAATGAGCATGGGATATTTTTCCACTTGTGTGTGTCATCTTTGAGTTCTTTGAGTGGTGTTTTATAATTTTCATTGTAAAGGTCTTTCAGTACTCTGGTTAGGAAGATGCCAAGGTGTTTCATTTTTTGTGTGGTTATTGTGAGCGGGATTGTGCTTTTTATTTGGGTTTCTGTTTGATTATTGTTGGTGTATAGAAATATGACTATATTTTACATATTTATTTTTTTATCCTGAGACTTTGCCAAAAAGAAGGTTTTCGACAGATTATCTTGGATTTTCAAGGTATAGAATCATGTCATCTGCAAACAGGGATAACTTGACTTCCTCTTTTCCTATTTGGATACCCCCGATCTTCTTCTCTTATCTTATTGTTCTAGCTAGCACTTCCAAAACGATGTTTAAAATGAGAGGTGAGTGAGGGCTTCCTTGTCTTGTTCTAGTTTTCAGGGGAAATCGTTCCAATTTCTGTCTGTTTTGCAGTATATTGGCTGTGGGTTTCTCATAGATGGCAAGTTAGCAGCCTAACAGATCATCCTAGGAAGCTGGAAAAGCAAGACCACAAAAACCCTAACTTCAGAAGAATTCGGATCACCAAATAAAAGCCCAAATTCAGGACATAGACAGCAACATATAATACAAAAAAATCAATGAAACAAAAAGCTGGTACCTTGAAAGGATAAACAAGATTGATGGACCTCTAGCTAGACTGACCAAGAAAAAGAGAGAAAAGGTCCATAAACACAATCAGAAATGCAAAAGATCAAGTCACAACTGACCTTGAAGAAATACAAAAGATTATCAAAGACTATTATGTACACTTATATGGAAACGAACTTGAAAACCTAAAGGCAATGGAGGACTTTCTGATATCACACAACCTCCCCAGGTTGAAACAAGAAGATATTGAGAACCTAAATAAACCAATAACCCTGGACCCGATGACTTTCTGCAGAATTCTACAAAACATACAAGGGAGAACTGATATCAATCCTATTGAAAGTGTCCAGGCAATTGAGAAAGATGGAAATCTCCCCAAATCATTTTATGAAGCAAACATCACATTGTTACCCAAACCAAGTAAAGTTCCAACAAAGAAAGTGAACTACAGGCCAATCTCCTTGATGAACATGGATGCCAAAGTTCTTGACAAGATCCTAGCAAACAGGATCCAACAACACATCTCAAAAACCATCCACCTGGGATGCTGGGCTGGTTCAACATTCACAAGACCATAAAAATAATTAAATACATCAACAGATGTAAAAACAAAAACCTGATGATTGTATCATTAGACACAGAAAATGCTTTTGATAAAATTCAGCAGCCCTTCTTGATTAAAAACCCTTGAACATCTAGGATTTTTACACTTCTTGTAACTGTTCAGCTCCACTGTAAGAGTTGGTATTTTTGATGGAACATGCTTCAAAATATTAGTCTTGATATTAATATAGCTCTACTAGCTTTAACTTAGCATTCCTCTCACATATTTGCTTTCCCCTTTTATTTTTAGTGCTTTTGTTAGCTTGAGCTTTAGATGTGTCACTTATAAGAAACTTTTAACTGAATTTATGTCTTAAAATGCATTCTGACCTTTGTCTTTTAAATAACTGACATGACAAGTTCTTTCTAAGGTCTTGTTTTGCACTTTCCATTTTTTCTGTTTATGTGCCACTTCCAACCCCAACCATTAACATGTATTCTTTCCTAACTTTTTGGATTGAGGATTTTCACACTCCCCACTAACCCCAGCAGTTTTCCCCACAGTACTACATTTGTAGTTATTTGTAGTTATACCTTCTATATTAATTTGGTAATTTCTCTTAAATTTTAGTTCTCATATCCAACTCAAATGGGCATATTGTATCTTGGGTCTAGTCCTTTTTTGTGTGCCTCACTCGATGCTGCCATCATTTTTCATAGCTTCTCTCTCAAACTGTATACCTAGTTTTGCCTTCTTTTCACTCTCCTATTATATGGATTTTGTTCTGAGTCTCTTCCCACTTCTTGTAACTGCTCAGCTCCACTGTAAGAGCTGGTAATTTTTAGTTGGCTAACAGAAACTGTTTATATTCCTTGCTCCTTTGGCCACTCTTTGATCTTTACCCTTTCCAGTTCTGTAAAAAATTATTAAGCTCTGAAGAGTGCACAAAAACCATTCTCTTAACACCCTTTTCAACACTTTGCTCTTTTCTTGTCATGCTGATGTTTCATCTGAGTGAGTTTTGAAGGAAATAACAAAAACCAAACTGCTGATTGAAGTTGAAATCACATTGAAACCTGTTTCCATAGTAATGCACACCACATATGGTCACTGTTTTACATTCTTCATATTGACTATTAGTGTACAAATTAGCTTTTAAAAAGGAATTAGAATTTAATTGTTCATATAACAAAGCAAGACATTTTTTTCTTACTATTTGCAAGGCCATATCCTCCTGAATATGTGATAAAAGGTACTCGACCCAGAGTATAAAAAAAATAACTGGATAGTCCAAGAACTAAGTTTTGGTCTTGTCTTCTTAATAGCTAAGTAGTCTTTGGCAGGTCACCGTACCTCTATGGACCTCAGTTTCTTCATCTGTGAAATGATCTGGCAGGAAGTATTAGTTATCTATTGCTGTGTAGCAAATTATCTCAACACTTAATGGTTTAACATAGCAGATATTATTTTTTAGAGTTCCTATAGTCAGAAAACTGGTCTGGGCTTTGCTAGGTGCCTTTGACTTCAAATCGCTCAGAAGGCTGCAAACAAGATGCTGCCAGGATTGTGTATGATCCTTTCCAAGTTCACTCACGCGATATTGCAGGATTCAGCTCCTCATGTGTAGCTGGATTGAGGACTTTAGTTACTTCTGGCTGCTAACCAGAGACCTCTCTCAGTTCCTTGCCATGTGCACCCTTCCACGATATGACAACTTGCTTTTCCCCAGCAAGAACTCCGACAGGAAAAGTAAGAGAGTCAGCAGGCAGAAGTCACAATCATTCTGTGATTTAATCTTGGAAGCGACATCCCGAAGTTTTCTCTAGTTTCAATAAGTTGTAAGTCACTAGGTCCAGCCAGCACTCAAGAGGAGAGATTTATTTGAACTTTTTTGTATTTAACCTGGTTGATTCTCCCAAGTTAGTTGGTGTAAGAAAGGAATTACATGCATTTTGGTTTCCACTTGAGTCATTCATTCATTGTGGTATAAAGCAGTACTTTTCTTAAGTAAGAATTAGAATGTATTTGAGTGTCAAGGAAAGATGACTTTCTGCCTTAGGAGGAGTTGAGAAACTGTATACATGTCATATGTGTGTAATACATATACACATGTAACACATAAATTTAAAAGCCAAAACAGGCCATGCTTGGTGGATCAGGCCTATAATCCCAGCACTTAGGATGACTGAGCCAGGAGGATTGCTTGAGCACAGGAGTTTCAGATCAACATAGGCAACACAGCAAGATATAATCTCTACAAAAAAATTTAAAAAGTATTGGGCATAGTGGTGCATGTCTGTAATTCCAGCTACTCAGAAAGCTGAGGTGAAAGGATCACCTGAGTCCAGGAGGTTGAGACTGTGGTAAGCCAGGTCTGTGACACTACTCCAGCCTGGGTGGCAAATTGAGACCCTCACTCTAAATAAATAAATAAATAAATAAATAAATAAATAAATAAATAAATAAATTTCAAAGCAAAATGCTTGATTTAATAGCTTCTGAATAAGTTGATTGCAAAGTCTATTTTATTTTTGAAAGTAAAGGGTAATATCAATGAAGCTCCATTTTTAATTTTGAATTCCTCATGACATAACTGTTATAGTTTAAGATATTAAACTATATTTATATATGTTATTATAATGAAAGACTTGGATTACTTTGTACTTACCATATTGTTGCATAGGAAGGACACTGGCCAGAAAAATTGGTTGTAGGACATAGCACAACTTCTCTAAATATCAGTTCCCTTATTTGTAAAATGACGTTATTGATGTCACGATCTCAAATGAGATGTTTTGTGCTTTAGAAATGATAATGTTTTGCCAGGAAATAGACTTATTTTGACCAACCTCTTGTTTCAGGCCACGTGTGACCTGTGGGGCTGCTGCTAGAATCCTCAGGGAGCTATAAGTGTTCCCTGGTGCTACTTTTCCAAAGGTCATGGTTACCATATGGAGGGCGACCTTGTAAACACAAATGCAGATAAACTAGACTCTGTGATGAAGTAGAAACTCTGCACCCTCTGGTGGCTGACTTTGTTTCCCCAGAGGAGAGCTGTGGCAGTTTTCAGAGTATTACGCTGCAAGGCCACATGGCTGCACGTGCCCAGAAGGTGGACACTACGTTGGAGGAATGGAATATATCTGGACTCCAAGGAAAAACCACTCTCTGCCTTGGGAGTTCAGAGACTACATTCTATCTCTGGCTTCAACTTTATGTACCTTTATGTGATCTTATGCAATCAGCATTGACCAATTTTTCCTCGAGTTTATTACTTTAAAGTAAGAGGTTTGAAACCAGTAACCTCTGAGACTACTTCCAACTCTAATTTTATGTATTTTTTTTACGAAATGGAAGTAATCCCAATTTAGAAACATGTTATAAAAGTTACCTAGTTAATGCCAGTGTTCATGGACTGTACATCTGCACTTTTTCTGCCAACCCTAAAATGCAGAGTATTATATTGAATATTCTGAGGGACAACAGAAGGTGACTACATTGGGGAGGCTGTCAGTATAAAAGAAGAGACATGTTCCCCTGTAAGATGCTCTTGACCGTGGGCTCTTCTAATAAGATCTCAACTCTCACTCGGTTTACTATTTTATTTAGGAAATGGCATCAAAGCATATCATCACGTGTAGTATGATATAAAAATAACTGAGAAGGAATAATGTATATATAAAAATGGGGCTAAAAGTGTGGCATCTGATTAACAAAGAATGACTGATGAACTAGTGGAAGGACAGTCAGGCCTTTGGGGAGAGGTTTTCAATCAGATTTGGTAGAACAGATGCATAGAATTTTGGATAAGGCAATCACAGCATGTGGCTTCAGAATCTGGGCCTAGAGAGAATGTATGTATGGTGGGGTAGGTGTCTGTCTCTTACCTTCTTTTGAGAAATGAAACCCTTTCATCAGCAACTTTGAAACGAAGCTTAATTTTTATGTGGCTATTATTTGTGAATTTACAAAGCAAACTATGAAAACTGTTTTTCTCCTATATGTGAGGATTCACAATTCAATTGAAAAGTCTGTCTCCTTCATTCCTTTCTGGAAAGAGTGTTGAAAACATCCTTCTCACAGTGGATTATCAGACATCTAACCCGTTTCCACTTTAAGGTTGTAGTTTGTTTATTTTTTAATTTTTTAATATTGATATTTTTTATTATGATATTGTGGGGTACAGTTAAGGGTTAGGTATACAAATATGTTTCGTTAAGGAACCCTTGTTGATAAGAGGTGTCTTCCCATCCCCAGACAGATACTACCATTAATCTCATCTCCCTTCCCCTTCCTCCCCATAGTTTCCCACCACTGTCAGTCATTTTCTTATAGTATTACGTTGGGTGTTCAAGGTCTATTATATGAGTGAGAACATGTGATACTCAGATCTTTGTTTCTGTGAGAAGTCACTCAGTATTATAGACTCTAGTTCCAACCAGGTTGCTGCAAAATTCATGATTCTGTTCTTTTTTATGGCTGCGTAGTATTCCATCGTGTATATGTACCATATTTTTAAAATCCAGTCCTCTTTTGATGGACAGCATGGTTGCTTCCAGGTTCTTGCTATTGTGAACAGTGCTGAAATAAACATTCGTGTGCAAGTATCTTTTTTATAGAGTGATTTGAGTTCTTCAGGGTATATTCCGAGTAGGGGGATTGCGGGGTCATATGGGAGGTCAATATTTAGAGCTTTTAGGAATTGCCATACTATTTTCCATAGAAGTTGTACTAGTTTGCACTCCCACCAACAGTGTAGAATTGTTCCCTTTTAGCCACACCGTCTCCAGCAACTTTAATTTTTTGAGTTATTGATAATTGCCATTCTGACTGGAGTTAGGTGGTATCTCAGTGTGGTTTTGATTTGCATCTTGATTTGCATTTCCCTGATGATTTAGTGAGGTTGAACATTTCTTCATGTGTCTGTTGGCTGCTCGGATGTCTTCCTTTGAGAAGTGTCTGTTTGTATCTTTTGCCCATTTTATGATGGGGTTGTTTATTTTTTTCTTTTCAGCACATTTGAGTTCCTTGTAGATCCGAGATGTTAAGCCTTTGTCAGACCTGGAGTTGGCAAATACTTTTTCCCAGTCTGTAGGCTGTCTCCCTGCTCTCTTGATGGTATCTTTGGCTTTGCAGAAGATTGTCAGTTTAATGAGGTCCCACTTGTCTGTCTTATCCCTTATGACCTGTGGGTTTCGGGTTTTGTTCAGGAACTGGATGCCAGTTTCAATTTCCATGAGGGTATGTCCTTCATTTTCTAAGTTTCTTATGGTTTGAGGTTTTACATTTAGGTCTCTGATTCATTTAGAGTTAATTTTTGTGTATGGGGTAGATAGGGGTCCTGTTTCAATCTTCTGCATGTGGTCAGTCAGTTTTCCCAGCACCATTTACTGAATAGGTTCTCCTCTCCCCAGTGGTAGGTGGTGGAGGCTTTGCCGAAGATGAGTTGGTTGAGAAATTGAGGTTTTGTTTCTGGAATCTCTGTTCTATTCCATTGATATATATGCCTGTTCCTGTACCAATACAAAGCTGTTTTGATTACTGTAGCTTTATAGTAAAGTTTGAAGTCTGGTAATGTGATACCACCTGCTTTTGTTTTTTTGCTGAGGATTGTTCTGGCTATTCTTGGTCGTTTGTGTTTCCATATGAATTCCTGTGATGTTTTTTCTAGGTCTGAGACGAATGTTGCTGGTAATTTGATGGGTATTGCATTAAATCTGTAGATTGCCTTAGGTAAGATGGACATCTTCACAATGTTGATTCTTCCAAACCATGAACATGGGATATTTTTCCACTTGTTTGTATCATCTTTGATTTCTTTGAGCAGTGTTTTGTAGTTTTCATTGTAAAGGTCTTTCACATTTCTGGTTAGGAAGATGCCAAGGTATTTCATTTTTGTGGTGGCTATTGTGAATGGAATTGTGGTTTTTATTTGAGTTTCTGTTTGCTTATTATTGGTGTAAAGAAATGTGATTGTCTTTGCACATTTATTTCATATCCTGAGACTTTGCCAAAGGCCTTTATCAGTGTAAGGAGGTTTTTGACAGATTCTCTTGGGTTTTCAAGGTACACTATCATGTCATCTGCAAAGAGAGAAAGCTTGACTTCCTCTTTGAATACCCCTGATTTCCCTCTCTTCTCTGATTGCTCTAGCCAGGACTTCCAATACTATATTGAACAGGAGGGGTGAGAGTGGGCATCCTTGTCTTGTTCCAGTTATCAGGGGAAATGATTCCAGTTTTGTCCATTTAAGAGTATGCTGTCTGTGGGTTTCTCGTAGATGCCTTTTACCATTTTGAGGTATGCTCCCTGTATGCCAGCTGTTCGAAAGTTTTTTTTTATCAAGAAGGGGTGCTGCATTTTATCAAAAGCTTTTTCTGCATCTAATGAAAATAATCATGTGGTTTTTGTTCTGACATCTGTTGATGTATTTAATTACATTTATGGTTTTACGAATGTTGAACCAGTCTTGCATCCCAGGAATCAAGCTTAGTTGGTCATGATGGATGATTTTTGAGATGTGTTGTTGAATCCGGTTCACTAGGATTTTGTTGAGAATTTTAGCATCTATGTTCATCAAAGATATTGACCTTTAGTTCTCTTTCTTTGTTGGGTCTTTACCTGGCTTGGGTATCAATTTGATGTTGGCTTCATAAAATGATTTAGGGAGAGTTCTGTCTTTCTCAATCACTTGGAATACCTTCAGTACAATTGGTATAAGCTCCTCCTTAAATGTCTTGTATATTATTCTGGAAAGCCATCTGGTCCAGGGCTCTTTTTTTTGTAGGTAGTGTTCTTATTACGTAGTAAATTTCCTTGATTGTTATTGGTCTATCTCGAGTCTCAATTTCTTCTTGTTTCAACCTTGGCAGGTTGTGTGATGACAGAAAGTCCTTCATTTCTGAAAGTTTTTCAAGTTTGTTTCCATAAAAGTGTACATAGTAGTCTCTAATGATCTTTTGTATTTCTTCAGGATCAGATGTGACTTCATCTTTTGTGTTTCTGATTGTGTTTATTTGGGCTTTTTCTCTCTTTTTCTTGGTCAATCTAGCTAGGGGACCATCGATCTTGTTTATCCTTTTGAAGAACCAGCTTTTAGTTTCATTGATTTTTTTGTATTATTTTTTTGTCTTTTATGTCCTGGATTTGGGCTTTTATTTTGGTGATCTGGATTCTTATGCTGAAATTAGGGTTTTTGTGGTATTACTTTTCGATCTTTTTTAGGTGGCTTCTTAGGCTGTTAATTTGTGATCCTTCCATTTTTTTCATGTGCGTTTGTAGGGATATAAATTCCACTCTTACTACAGCTTTCATGGCATTCCAGAGATTTTGGTAAGATGTTTCTTCATTTTCATTTGTTTCCATGTATCTTTTAATCTCTGTTTTGATTTCATCATTGACCCAGGAGTTGTTTAGCATCATGCTGTTTAGTGTTCATGTCTTTGTGTGTTTTGGAGGGATCTTGTTGGTGTTAATGTTTATTTTTATTCCACTGTGGTCCGAGAAGGTGCATTGTAAAATTTCAATCCTTTTAAATTTGCTTATCCTTGATTTATGGCCAAGTATGTGGTTAATCTTTGAGTATGTTCCATGTGGTGATGAGTAGAATGTGCATTCTGTGGTCTTTGTATGGAGGGTTCTGTATGTATCAATTAAGTCCATTTGATTAAGAGTCACACTGAGGTTTCGGATCTCGTTGCTGATTTTTTTGTCCTGATGATCTGTCTAGGGTTGTGAGTGGGGTATTGAATTCCCCAGCTATGATGGTATTGGAGTCGATATCTGTTTTTAGTTTACCTAGGAACTGCTTTATGAAAGTTGGTGCTCCTATGTTTGGTCCATATATGTTAAGATGGATATTTCTTGTTGCTGGATTGAACCTTTTATCATTATGTACTGGCCTTCTGTATATTTTTTAGCTTAAAGGGTATTTTGTCTGAGATTTAAGATCGCGATTCCTCCTTTCTTTTTGTTCCATTCGCCTGAAAATTTGTTTCCCATCTTTTTACTTTGAGTCTGTGAGTGTCCTTTCTAGTGAGGTGAGTCTCTTGAAGGCAATAGATTGCTGCCTGGTGAGATTTTATCCATTTTGCCATTCTGTATCTTTTCAGTGGTGCATTTAGTCCATTCACATTCAAACTAATTATTGAAATGTGAGAGTTGATCCCTATCATAATGTTCTTAAGAACAACAGAGTTGTTGTTCTTCCTGTTAGTGTGTTGTCTTTCTTTTCGTTTATAGTTGGATCATGTGTGTTTTTAATCTTTTGCTTGTACTCTTGTGAAGAACGTTGTTGTTCTTTTTTCCTTTTCTTCTGTGTTCAATTCTTTCTTGAGTGTTTCTTGTAGAGGTGGTCCTGTGGCAGTGTAGGTTCTTAGGGATTGGATATCTGGGAAAGATTTCAATTCTCCCTTACTGATGATGCTTAGCTTGGCTGGGTACGTTATTCTTGGTTGAAATTGTTTATCTTTTAGAACTTTGAAGATAGGGCTCCAAAGTCTCATAGCCTGGAGGGTTTCTGTAGATAAATCTGCTGCTATTCTAATTGGTCTTCCCTGGTATGTAGTCTGACCTTTTTCTCTTGCAGCCTTTAGGATTTATTCTTTTATACCTACTTTGTTTAGGTGAATTATTATATGTCTGGGAGTTGGTCTTCTCATTTGCTGTCTTGCAGGGGTTCTCTGAATCTCTTGTGTTTGAATTTTTTCATCCTTGATGAGATAAGGGAAGTTTTTTGAATGATTTCATGAAAGGTTTGTTCCAATGTGGCCTCTGTTTCTCTCTCTGCCTCAGGAAGGCCAATTACTCTTAGGGTTGGTCTCTTGAAGTGATCATTTATCCCTTGAAGGTTTTGTTCTGTTTGGGTTAGTTCTGTGCTTTGGTCTTCGAGCTCTGAGATTCTTTCTTCTGCTTGGCTAATTCTGCTTTCCATGCTTATTAGTTTGTTATTTATTTCCATCACAGTATTCTTTACTGCTGTTATTTCTGACATCAGCTCCTTCCTATTTTCCTCTTTTTAAAAAATTAAATCTCTCCTCAATTTTTAAAATTCTGTCTATTAATGTCTTGATGCCTGGGTTTTTTGCACGTGACCAGTCATTCTGGGCGCTCTTCATTGTTTGTGTTCCCGAATCTGTTTTCTCAGTGTCTGCTCTCCCAGGGGTCTGTGTGAGACCTATGTTCTTCTTTTGGTTTTTCTTCATTTGTGCAGTTTTTTCCCCCTCCCTACTTTTTCCTTCCCTCCACGCCAATATCTTCTTTAATTTTGTTATTCAGGGGTAGAGGGATTGGTTTTACTTCTGTTTGTTCAATCTCCTATTCTTTTTTTTATTAATCAATAGTTTTATTATGGTTTTGTGGGGTACAGTTAAGGGTTAGGTGTACAATTACATTTCATTCAGGCACCCTGTTGATAAGAGGTGTTTTCCCTTCCCCAGACAGATATTTGCTACTGTTAATCCCATCCCCTCCCCCCCATAGTTTCCCAGTATTGTCTCCTATTCTTTATGTATGCTCTCTTACTTTGTTCAATTCTGGAGTTGCACTGTAGGTTTGGGTCCTTTTTGCAGTTTTGAGATTTACTTAAGGAGGGAGCTGTGATTCAAAATCTATCTGCAGGTCCTTGTATTTGCTGACAGGTGTATAGATAATCTGAAACCCACTTCCCACTGCCTTGGAATCTTTCCGTGCAGTGGGGCTGTAGTTTTACTCCCTGAACTAAAGTGTGGTTAGCAGAGGGAAGAGAATGGAGCAGACAGTGGGGGTAAGAGGGAGGTGGAGAGATTGAGGAGTAAGAGGGGAATTAAATGAGTGTACCAACAAATGGAGAGGAGACCTATACTGAAACAGATAAAAACTATAGATCACGGCTACAGACTCACCGACTCCCATACATAAAAAATAAAACACAATGATGTTAACATACAAGCTAACAAACCACCTTATTGGTGTGCTCTTCCTCTATATAAAGATATGGTTTACAGAGAGGAGAAAAGAGAAGAAAAGGAAGAGAAAAAAAGTAACAATACAGTAGGAATAGAATTAACTCATTAAACTAACAGAAACAATCAAGCACTCTTTCGTTTAAGTCCAATGTCCTTTCAGCTTGATTTCTGGCTTTCTTTTTAAGCTGGTAAATTAGTTCGCAGTTAGGGTCAGTTGCCCCTGACGTGCTGTGAAGGACAGTTCAGATCACCCTCCATTCACCACTATGGCCTGTCTGTTTTTCAAGCTTGTTTCTCCCATTTCGGTGTTGTTACCTTGAATATCCAGCAGGTGATGCTATCTCAGCTGCTTGCTCCAGAGGGGGTGGGGCTGGACAGGACCCAACAGAGGCCAGAGATGGAAGCCTGCCTCAGGGCACACGGGAGGAAACCCACAGCGGGCAAGACATTGCAGGAGAGGTGGCAGCAATCCCAGCAGATCTTGCCTGCAGGGGCTTCAAGGACTGAAGTCATGGATCACCTCAGGCACGGGTGGCACAATGTGCTATGGCTGCCACAGAGGCTGTGGTGGCACTGGCGGCTGCTGTGTCTGCACTGTAGTGGCTGTCCAGACCGCTGTGATGCCTCAGCGGTGGCAACGGCTGAGCTCCGTGTGAGAGCAGGCTGTGATGTTGGGGTCCGCAGCCCCGGCGGAGAGAGCCAGAGACCTTCTGCATTCTCCTTTGCAGAGGGCTTCATAGACCAGGTTGCCCCGTCGCCATCTTGCTGGAAGTCATGTTTTTTTTTAAGAATATTTTTGAAAGGCTCTTGTTGCCTACCTGATGACTGCAGTGAGTACAAGATTTTTAAAAAAATTGCTATTGTTGATGTTTTTCTCTACTGTCATCATTATTTAGCACCTGTACATTATAGACTTCTGTAATCTTCCTTCAGTGTGATAACTTAAATAAATATTATAGAATTTATGGTGGGCCTTGGCTTTCATTTATTTGCCCTAAATACTATGTGAAATATAGTAGAAACAGAATCAAAGAATTATCACAGCATTGACTTTTCTAGGGATAATCCATTTCTGCAGATGTGCAGTGTATATCTCTACCTAAAGACTAACTCATGGTCAAATGTTAAACATTTTAAATTTGGTAGCATAATGGTACATCTACCTTAGATATTAGGCCAGTTTGATCAGTGCCTGATTCCAGGACTATAAACACAGATATTGGGAAGCACTGATGTTGGCAGGGAAACTTCCATTTTTGAAAAACAGAAATGGTTCCATTTTGCCTTTCCATATACCTCTGCATAGTTGACTGACCAAACCCAGGACAGGTATGAAGTGCCCCATGAAAATGTGCCACCCTTCGGTGGAAGTACTGCTGTTTCTTTGACCTACAAAGAAAGGTTTTAAGTCTCAAACAACCTTTAGCATCAAAGTGACCAGAAGAAGCAACAATCGTGTTTTGTAAGTTTTAGAAATTTATTTGAAGATTGGAGTAGAACAGGCATGAAGAAGAGAGATCTGTGTGCCTGGAAGGGTGCATTTCAACAATATTCTTGAAGATTGTAAACCTACTTTTGATGCCCAGACTCTGTTCCACATAAAGTACGTATTTTTCTGCCTTCCTTCCTCTTTTCTCTGTTTATTTAATCTTTATTCTCTTTATGTTCCCCTTTCTTTTCTCAGTCTATCTAACCACCCATCCACCAGTAAATAGTTACTGAACATCTATTATCACATAAGTATAGAGTTCTGGTCACACAGTAGAGTGTCTGGGAACAAATGTAAGAAATGCACCACAAGGTACCTGTCTTCAAGGAATCCAGATTTCTTGGTGTACCTGAAAAAAAAGTCATTGAAGGGCAAATGGGACTAATTAAATATGGCCAAAGGAGTCACCAAGATATATAGAAAACATTTCTAAGCAATTACTTTATTTTCACCCTACTTGCACGCCCTGTGTCTAGGTTTGACTGGAGTATCAGGATGCTCCTGCTTGTCGACCAGTTCCTGAAGCTCTCCATCAGACTGCCTAGTGCTTATGTGTATGGTCTGGGGGAACATGTGCACCAACAATATCAGCATGATATGAATTGGAAGACCTGGCCCATATTTAACAGGGACACAACCCCCAATGGGGCAAGCTTTCAGATGCGCCCCTTTCCACTGAACATCTACCTCTAGTAGTAAATATAGTGTTATCT